>CM028131.1:1196109807-1196724423 GCA_016271365.2 Neoceratodus forsteri | reverse complement strand
GTTGTCTGCTTATCTATGTTTGTCTTTCTGTAATTCACTTTTTTTGTTTATTGTTATTCTGACACCTAATCATTTGTTGTCCAGTGGGCAAGTGATTTAATTTGGTGGGTGGGTGACTGCTAATCCTTACACAGTTAGTATGATAAATTAACATCCTGTTTCACATAGAAAGTTATGGATAGTAAGATGAAAGAAAGGAGATGGTGACAGGTACAGTGACTGAAACTGTTTCATATGCAGTGGGACCTGTATAAAATCATATTTATTAAGATCTTGTTAGACAGGACGATTTATATTTTTTAAGCTCTCAAATTTGTCTATATTACTGATATGAATGCAGTTATCAGCCTAATAAAATCACTTTTCTGATTTGTAAAGAAAGTGTTTTTCAAATCAGTTTATTAGTATGGAATTGATCACGTTAGGAAGGTATGTTGGTTCTGTAAGCTGCAATGGGATTCAAGGGATTCTGTTTTGGACTCTCAATAATACATCTGTCTATACAAGGTGTGCAGAACAGGACAACATAGTTAGAATTTGGGAGGCTGAGTCTGGATCCCACATTTTCAGAATTTGACAGGCTGAGTCTGGTTCCAACATGTTCAGAATTTGGCAGCCTGAGTCTGCATCCAACATGTTCAGAATCTAGTAGACTGAGTCTGGATCTCACAGTTCCAGAGCCTGAATGATTAAAACCTAATGTAAACTTTAACTCCATGAACTTGTGAATATGCGCAAAAGTTACCTCTTGGTTGTGTGCTGCCACGGGTGCCATACACGTAATGTTCTTGCTGTCTTGTACTAGTCCCAGACTAGACTGAACAATTTGGCAGTTGGTGTAATTTTGGCTCTTGCTCTAACTGCTGTAATGCACAGCAATACTCATGAGTGTAGAAAGGCATACTCGAGAGACAGGGACTGTAATTTCTATTTGTGAAAAATGGGGCTGGACACCTCAAGTATTGTTCCATATACTAACCTTCCGGCTGATCCTTGTTGTCTTCCTTGTGAGCCCAAACTAGGAGTATAAATCACAGAGCGTGCCTCTGGCTCATGAGTGTGGTTTTCTTCATTGAATCAGTCATGTTATGATGAGCTGTGATCATCACTGGTCATCATAATCACTTTCCTATCTTTTAATGTTTGTATTGTAGGCTATAAAAGGAGTGCAACCAAGTCCTTTACTTTTTGTCTCAGGCATTTAAAATGCAGCACATTTTATTGTAATATGTTGACAGCTTTATCACTCAATTTTCTTTAGAAAATACCCTGAAATTAACAAAGAAACATAAAATAACAGTACAACATCCCTCCAAGATAACCTATGCCATCTGAAATACTTTGTAATTGTTATTACTTTGTTAATTGGGAAAGTTGACTAGTCTAGGACTCAGTCCTATTTTGAGTGGTGTCCCATGGTAGTAGGAAACAATGAAACACCTATAGTTTAAATAATGCAGTGTATTTATGCCATAGGATGCTTGGCCTCTAGAGACAGTGAACAACATGCTTGAAATAAAATACAAAGAAAGTGAGTAACTGATTAAACAGCAGATGATAATATTTTTTTGGCTTCCTAAAACATACTCTTGTGCAGTAAGATGTACCAGTTATAATGACATTAGAACTTAAATGAAGGTATATTGAATATACTATAAAGAATATACTGATGTGAACAAGTTGGTGCCAACAAAGTTCTTTCTGCCATCCTATTTGAAATCTAAGTTCCTTTTTATATTTAACTTCCTGTTTAGGATCTTGTGATTTACTTGCTTGTTGTGTACTGAATTGTGTACTGTATATTTCTGATTCTTTTCCAAGTGTTAATAGCCTATCTATAAGTTTTGCTGTTACAGATCTTATTTGAAAATATTGAAATATTTGTGAGCTTTCCAGGTTAAATTTATTCTAAAGTTGAGAAAAAGATAGTAGGATAAGTTCTCAACTAGCTGACTGATTTTCATGATCCCTTTATTAATTCATGGGCCACACTTTCAAAACATTGTGCAGAGATTGCAATGAGCACTGCACCCCAACAGTAAGGTTCTGGTGGTGCACCGCAGCTGCACCCTATTTTATAATCTCAGGCAAGTCATTTAACTGCCTGTCCACTCTGATGTGTAAATGGGTAAAAGTAGGATCCCACTGTGAACAACGTGTTGCATCTCAGCTGGGCCATCCTGTGTAAATAAATTTACAATTTAGTATTCAAACACCAGTCTCCAGATTCACAACCCTATACTCTGGGCTACTCAACCTTATTGTTTTACTGATGAATGCACAATTTAATACTGGGATCCTACTTGTGTTGTGGGAAATCAAACAGGAACAACATGTAACTAAACAAGTCATTGCATGCTGTGTTATAACTTATAAGATGTGAGTTAGAACAGATTGACTGGAGATTGGCAGTGCATTTTAAGACATGCTAGCCTTAAACAGTTTGGCTCATAGATAATTTTGGGGGGTCCAAGTTGGTAGGAATCCAGTGTCCTTTCTTTTCCGCTACAGCAAGCACCTGTCCATGGCATTGGTATTCTGTGACAGCATTAGTCCTGCAAATCCCATATTCAACTAAAGTGTCAGTTAAGCCAGTTACAAAAAATGGAATAGCCTACAGCAAAAGGTTTGACTCTGGCCTTGCAGTCACTGTTCTTGCAGGAAAATTAAACCCCTCCCCCACCACCACTCTTCTGACCCCAAACCCTAGTTGCATATACTTACATAGGGAGGGCAGCCTTGCATTTGGGATGATCAAGGTAGGTTAGACTGTTCTAAATAAATTCAGTTTTCAACATTTCACACATACAGTATACCAGCATATTTCGGAGCAGGATGGAGTTTAGTTATTTGAATCCATGGGATCTACATGTTTTTGGTGTAATATTAGCTATTACTAAGCAATTTAAATCACAAACAGTAGTGATAAAGAAATGATGTGACCTGCTGGGAGTTGAATCCCAGCTTGGCAGCCTACTATTCCCAGTTGGTGGATATGCAATACCAGGAAAAGGAAGTATGTCTTGGAACTCCAAACCAATCAAGTGAGCATGTAACTCAGTGGTTAGAGCATGGGATGGTGTTCTGTGGACCTGGGTTCAATTCCCAGGAGATCACATTACTTCTTTCTCACTAAAATTTGTGATTAAAATTGTTTTGCGGTGGATGGCTAATACTGCACCCCCCAAAGTTTATTTTAGCTCCAATTTTCAGTGATGTTTTTCTCAACATGGCTCTGAGGATATAACAATTGACTGTCAGTCCTCCTGTCATATTCATTTTAATGGGGGTCAGTACATTAACAACCACCTCTACTGCCATTGGGAGCCCCTCCAATGAGTGTGTGTGTGTGTGTGTGTGTAATAACCTTTGTTGTATCCTTAATAACTTATTCACTGCAGGTAACCTGTTATCAGCCACTCTGTCAACAATACTGCTTCATGCAGTATACTGTATTTTAGGGTACAGAACAGTACAGTATGTCACATTAGCAGCACAGATTGCTGCAACATATCTCAGCAGCTCTGTTGAAACTTTGCCTCCCCTCCACAGCCTTCTGATTTGCATAATGAAATTATTTGTTACTGATTAGTTAATACAAGGGAGGTGACTGGCTGCTCAGTGACATATGAGATTATTTTCTCTCATGATGTCAGAGTTAACTCATTTTAAGCTGGTCTACCCAGATCTCCAGTTTGAAGAAGTGAAAAAAAAACAAGCTGTGCAGGTGTGCAGCCACCAGTCTGTTTGATTGTAACCTTGTCCTCCACAGAACTGATTTGCTGCAATGTGAGCTTTTAGAATGGCTTCAGGTTTTCAAAAAAAGATGGACTTCTGTTATGTTGGACAAGCTGTTTAGTAAAGTCCAAGGGAAATCTCTTCTGAATAAATCCAAAAGTTCTTATTGTGTTGCTTCGTCGCAAAATGTGTGTTCAAGAAATCCAAATCCAAGCTGACTGCAGTGACAGTGGTTCTACCACACTATGGCACTTCTTGCCTCAGAGAAGTGTGAAACACCACTATACAGCAAACATCTTGTTTGATACAAGAGGAGATACCTTTACTAGGCTTAGCAATAGTTGAGACATACAACACTGACCAGCACCAACCAAGCTTCCTGCACCAAGTTGTCAAAAGTAATAGAAAGTAATAGAAAAAATAATATGCATTACAGTTACTAATTACTTTTTATACAAAAGTAATCAGTAACTATAACGGATTACATTTATTTGAGAGTGACTAGTAATTGTAACTGATTACTTTTTTAAAGTAACTTACCCAACACTGCACGAGACTCTCTCATTCAGCACAGAGTGTCTCCTGTACACCTGTGCTAGAAATTTGCACGTTTGGACAATCTATTTATTTTTACTTTTTACATTTAAGATAGAAACATTTCCTGCCTGGTCTTATAAGGTATCAGTATGTTCCACAGAGCCATGTATTGCAGCATAAGTGTGGTTTCATTTGCATCTGCTGATTGAGAGAACAGCTCAGCCTCGATTCACCATTTCTCATCCAACAAAAGTGCATGCCACCTCTCATACTGCAATGAGTGGCTCAGTGGGACATATTAAAAAACAGCAAAACAATCATTGCTGACAGCAGCAGAGCTCAGTTACACAACCCCCCCACACACACACACCAAAAAATTTGTATTTGTGAACGTTCCATTTTTATTACAGAAGACGTTTTACATGAAAACATTATCTTTGTCCTCTACACTTCATCTGTCCTGACTGCTTTTCCTGCCTTAAATCCCAATCTTCTGCTTCTAACATCACAATCAGTCATTGCCATGGTGCCATGGTAATGGATTATGATGTCACTCATAGCAGAAGATTATAAGGCAGGAAAAGCAGCAGGAACAGATGCAGTCTAAGGGGCAAAAAAAAAAAAGATTTTCTTCAGTCTTTACTCAATCCCTGACACTATCTTATCTAGCCCCAGGCTAGGGCCTTTTAAACCTGAGTTACTGAGCCACATTATGTCCAACTCTCACTGTGACTGCAGATGAAACTTAGCTAAAAAAAAAGAAACAATTTTTCCGCAGTATTTGCTCCTGTATATGCATCATGTATTCACATCACTGACGTGCCCATATTGTGCGTATTATGTATTTGCTCACCCATGTAGTTAGTGCCTTATTGCTGTATTAGAGCAGTAGTCTGTATTATATATCTGTGTAATACTTATGTATTCTGTGTTCTACTGTGTACCAATCTTTATTTATTTTGCAGAGTTGGGGAGGGACCTAAGACAAGTAACACACACAGTATCCTTCTCAGAGGTGCTGCCTGTCAAAAGCATGGAGAAGGCGAGGGTAATTAGCACCAAGCAGTTTAATGAATGGTTGAAAAAATGGTGCGGAGCACAGGGGTTTGGCTTCATTGGGGACTGGGGTTCCACCTGGAGGGACACCAGCATATACTGGCAGGATGGTCTGCATCTGTCCAGGAAGGAACAAGTCTTTTGAGCAATCAGTTTAAATGCTTCATTGGCAAGCTTTTTAAACTAGTCAAGGGAGGCACTGACAAGCAGCAGGAAAATCCCAGCCTCTCCCTACAAAACAGGGTACTAAATGAGAAAAAGACTGAGGTAGAACGGTCAGTGGGGGATGCTGCAACAGAAGGTAAAGCCATCAAAAAATGGAGAACAATGAGTACTAATGCCCATAGTCTGGGTAACAAGCTTCCTGAATTAGTGGCCTTGTTGGAGGAGGAACATCTGGATATCATGGCAGTCACAGAAACATGGTACACACAAAACCATGACTGGGACATAAACATACCAGGATACACTGCCTACAGGAGGGACAGGGAGGGTAAAAGAGGAGGAGGAGTAGTTATTTACATAAGGGAAGGAATCAAAGCAACAGAACAAAAGGGTAAACAGGGAGGAGAAGAAGCACTGTGGGTAAATGTGGAGACAGGCAATGGCACCACAATACACACAGGGTTATATCTGAACCCCTCTCAGGGGAGAAATGGACAGGGAATGATAGAAAGTATACTTAGAATGGCAGAAAAGGAGATATTGCTGATGGGTGATCTGAATATGCCAGATGTTAACTGGAGTGCAGTTGCAGCTGCCACTTCGAAGAGTGGGGTTATTCTAGATGGTCTACAGGGGGCATACCTTAGAGAACTAGTACTGGAGCCCACTCGAGAGGGAGCAATATTAGACTTGATTCTCTCAAATGGAGATGGAGAGAGATCACAGATGTAGAATGGGTAGCCATCTGGGAACTAGCGACCATAGAACAGTATGGTTCACAATAAACACAGCAATAGAGTCAAGCCATACAAAGACAAAAGTACTGGACTTTAGGAGGCTGACTTTGCCAAAATAGTTGAGTGCCTAAGGAATGCACTAGCAAATGGGCAGGAAGGAGGGGTGGAAGAACAATGGGAATAATAAAACTGCCATTACAGAGGTAACGAGCCTTTGTGTGAAGCAAATAAACAAAACAAGACGATGTAAGAAACCACTATGGTTCTCAAAGAAAGTGGCAGTGAAGGTTCAAGAGAAAAAGAAAGCATTCAGGAAGTACAAGGAATCGCAGAAGGAGCAGGACAGAGAACTGTATCAGTTAAAGCAAAAGGAGGCTGCGAAGGCAGTCAGAACAGCAAAGGCCCAAACTGAGGAAAAGGTAGCCAACTCAGTTAAGAAGGGGGATAAAACCTTTTATAGGTACATCAGGGAGCAAAGGAAGACCAAGGGAGGGATAGTGAGGCTTAATAAAGGGGAGGAGGGTGGGCAGAGGAGACTGTGAAAAGTCAGAGATACTAAACAAATATTTTTGCTCAGTATTTACAAATGAAGAGGAGGTACATAAAACAAACAGTAGTAACACTCTGGATACAGAAGTTGATACCAGCCCATTTACAGAAGAAAGGGTTCTGAAAGAACTCTAAAACTGAAGGTGGACAAAGCAATGGGGCTTGATGGGATTCATCCCAGAATTCTAAAAGAGCTAAGGGTAGAACTAGTGACACCACTGACTACCCTTTAACAAATCATGGGAGGATGGGGTGGTACCCGAGGACTGGAGGAGGGCAGATGTGATTCCCTTCACAAAGTGGGAGCAAGGCAGAAGCAGGAAACTACAGACCTGTTAGTTTAACCTCAGTGATAGGGAAAATGATGGAATCACTTCTGAAGGAAAGAATTGTCGAGTATCTAGAGGCCAGAGGGGCACAAGACCCTAGGCAGCATGGATTCACAGCGGGAAGGTCATGCCAGACAAATCTGATAGATTTCTTTGACTGGGTGACCAAAGTAGTAGATCAGGGAGGGGCTGTGGACATGGCCTACCTAGACTTTAGCAAGGCATTTGACACAGTCCCACACAAAAGATTAATATACAAGTTAGCCAGCCTGGGAGTGGGTCCCAAGATGACAGCCGGGTAAAGAATTGGCTGGAGAATAGGACACAAAGAGTAATAGTAAATGGAGTCCACTCAGAAGAAAGGAGGATTACTAGTGGGGTACCGCAGGGTTCAGTATTAGGACCGGTACTCTTCAATGTCTTTATAAGCGACATTGCAGAAGGACTGGAAGGAAAAGTATGTCTCTTTGCAGATGAACATAGATCTGCAACAGAGTTGATGCACAGGGTGGGATGGAAAGGATGAGAAGGGACTTGGCAAGGTTAGAGGAATGGTCAAATGTATGGCAGCTTAGATTCAATGCTAAGAAGTGCAAGTAATGCACCTGGGAAACAAAAACCCAGGGGAAGAGTACACAATGGGGGGTGAGATACTAACAACAACAAAACTGAAAGGGATCTGGGGGTAGTCATATCAGATGACCTAAAGGTGAGCAAGCAATGTGAGAGGGCAGCAAGGAGGGCTGGGGGGTTACTGGGATGCATAGGGAGAGGCATCAAAAGTAGAAAACAGGACATTATTATCCCTCTGTACAGACAGCTGGTGAGACCCCATCTGGAGTACTGTGTGCAGTTCTGGAGATGCAATCTCCACAAAGACATAGACAGGATGGAAGCTGTCCAGAGGAGGGCAACTAAAATGGTGCAGGGTCTGCACCAGATGACACATGAAGAGAGACTTCAGGAGCTTAATATGTATAGCCTCGAGGAAAGGAGGGAGAGGGGGGACATGATAGAAACTTTCAAGTACCTCAAGGGAATCAACAAAGTCCAAGAGGGTAGCATCTTTCAAAAAAATAGGTGTGCAAGAACAAGGGGCACAATTTGAAGATAGAGGGGGCAGCTCAGAGGTAATTTAAGGAAGTATTTTTTCACAGAGAGGGTTGTGGATGCATGGAACGGCCTTCCGGAGGAGGTTGTGGAGTCAAAATCAGTGGTGGAATTCAAGCATGCATGGGACAGTCATAAGGCAATTCTGGGGGTTGGGGGTAAGAAGAAGTAGGCTGCTGGTTAACTAGGATCTCCAGCTTATCCAGTCGGTAGGGAAATGGGCAGACTGGGTGGGCCAAGCGGTCCTTATCTGCCGTCAAATTCTATGTTTCTATGTATGTAAGACATGGAGCCTTTGCAAATGAGTCTCTGACTCAAAGGGTTGTAATTCCTAGAACATCAATAAATAAATAAAATAAAGAATGGATTTTCTTATATACTAAAATTCAAGTGTTTTTTTTTTTTTGGTAATGTTATGAAATTCGATTCCTGCTGATGCCATCTGTTAGTGTTTTGCTGAAAACTGGAAAATGACTTTAAAAGTGAGCAACTGGTACACTATTTATATAGAATGGAATACATAGTGCACATCAAGGAAGTCAATTATTTGTTCCTGATCTTATTCAACACAGGGAAAAGCAACAGGAAATGTTTTAAGGTTTGTCATCCCTTGAAGACTACAACAACATATTCTGTCCTTCCACTTTTCAGAGTGGAACATTGTGTCCTAATCCAATCTTTAGAGGACATAACTGCATCTCTCTGTGTTTTTTATGAAAAATGAAATATTGTTCCCTCTCTACCCCTATTCTGACATAAGGGCACAGTCACAAAAATATGTAGCTCTGCAAAAGAATAATGTAATTTTTCAGCCCAAAGGTCAAGAATTCTTTCTGAACCTTTTGATGTATCCCAGTTTAAATAGGTTTGTAGATCCATCTTCCTGTAATACTGTAAATGTTCACTTTGGGGATCATTTGAAAAAAGGAGATGTAATGGTGGGAGTGCATGTGCGGCAGTGATGGATTGTGACATTTGGATCGCACAGGGCATGGTTTTTAGTGACCTCTCTCTCTCTCTCTCTCTCTCTCTCTCTCTCTCTCTCTCCCCCCCCCCCATCATGTTGCAAGGGGACTGAGAGAGAGAAGCAGAGAGAAGTTCAATGCATTCCTTTCTGAATGGACCTGAAGTTTACAATAGAGATTATCTTAGTGTTCCCTTCCCTATTAGGTCACTGATGCACACTTAACAAATGAATAGCAGTTGAGGATTTCACACTTTATGGTAACAAATGTTTTTTTTTCCCCTGTGTGTTTTTTTACAATGACATGACAGATGGCTGCAAATAACAGCTTTGTTACGTCACAGTTACCTGACTCAATTACAGTAAACGACCAGACCACCATAGCAGTCTAGCTATTCAACTACTTGCAAATGTCTACGCTCAGTGCTCCACATTAGGGTACATGCTAAATACTGACCTAGAACCAAACTGGGTTTCATTTGATAAATTAATGTATTTATTTAAATCCAGGATTACAATTACCTTTGAGCCAAGGATGTTTTACAAAGATTCCATGTCAGGAGAGTACATACATGTTAAACATGTTAAACAAGGGCATACAACATTAAAGAGAGCATACAACCATATTCATCAGTTTGGATATGGCATCACAGTAAATAGGATACATGAATAACACATACAAAGAATCATTTCAGAAACCTAGAAGAAATCAGGGAGGAAGGGTGAGAGGATGGGGGGTGGAAGCCAAAAAAGACTAAAAGAGAAAAAATAGACTTGGTATTTAACAACCAGTGCCCTGCCATTCTTACAGTTTATGTTTGGGGAAATTGTTTAATCAGAAAAGGCACACCAAACCAGAACTTGCTTCCAGATGCAACCTGACAGCACGAGGAAGTTAAGTGACTTGCTCAGGGTCACACAGCATGCAAGAAGGAGCTAATGGGATTCAAACTGACCTCTCCAGGTTTGCAGCTCACTGCCCTTAACCACTATGCTATACTGCCTCCTATTTCATTTGGACCTTCAAATAGCCATTGTAAGAACTCTGCAAGCAACCCATATTAGGCAAGCTTTATATTGTTTAATTTTCTTTCTACTACCATGCCTTGGTTTTCTAATTTTGTTAGACAAAAAAGAGTCAAGCCATGAAAACAGCAATGATGTCATTTTTTGCATTACTCTAAAATGCAGTAGGATACCTGCAGTTTACCAGTGGCAGAAACAGTCTGTTAGCTTTAGTAGCTCTTTGTATGTTCATGCATACACACACTGTGTATTCACAATGAGTCTGAGAAACATATAAGCCACAATTTAGTCTGATAATATGACATGTTGCTAATTGTCCTACTTCCCTCTACTGTTACTATGTCCTGTGCGAAGACATGTCTGTCCTACTAATGTTGCACCACTCCACACTGTCGTTGTAGACCTCCTTCAATACATTGTTCAATAGATATAAAATACATTAATCAAAACCATTACAGTACATGGCAGCACTTCTGTGATTGTTGTGTTTTCCTGACTTACTAATGCTATTCATGTTTTACACTAGGCTAAGACAGAGACCCCCTGCTGTGTTTCAAATGCAGACCTCAAGAGATCCAACAGGAGATAGAAACACTCTAGCCATAGACTGCCAGTCTGATAGCATGTCATAAAACATACAAAGTATCACTTTCTGCTGCTTTTCAATGCTACAAAAGTGCTCTATAGCAATAATAAGTCTACAGATAAGACACTTCAAAGTACAGCACTGTTCTCAAACCATATTTACAAACTTAGAAATCCAAAAGGAGAAACGGAAATCTGCTACCCTAAGGCCCTGTACACAACAGAGCTGAAAATTTGCACCAGTTTAAAAAATATTTTTAAACTCACCACAGCAGCCCGTCCAGATCAGTCTTCAGACGAGTTTTAACTCAGTTATACCACAGCTGACTCCCGTCTGCATCTGCCTCCAGTAACGTTTTTTAAACGGGTTCTCCATGACCCTTAACATGCTTCCTGTAGGAGCAATATGCAGACAACCGTCCACACTACAGGGTAACACGCTTTCTCTCATAAAACCGTTTTTAAAAAAGAACTTGAGACTAGCTAGCAGCAGGGTTTAAGCACGGTTTCCTAACACGCTTTGAAACCATGCTTAAATGTGGACCGGCACCGTGTTTGCGCTAGTTAAAATGCTTTAAGCACCTTAAAACATTTTAACTAGCCTGATGTGTACAGGGCCTTAATCGTAGGGCTGCTCAGCCACAAAAAAGAGCTGCAGCTTCAGTGCTGTTTATTAATAAATACTACTACCAACTGTGCTAATGGTGAGCAAATTCATGGGTGGTCAAATGGTAGGGGGAAAACCCAGAAAAAAATTTCCATAGCACTTTAAATAATGCAAAAATTATTTATTTTCCACAACTTAACTACAAATTGCAATAAAGTGCTTCAACCAATTCAATGTAATACAAAAGTGTGGTCTCCTACCATACATATGCCCCACCTGAGTCCAGGGCATCTAGGCACTAGCCGCACTACTAACCCCCTGTGCTTCGCCGCTGCAGCTTCTTGAGGGGCTGCGATTCCATATCCCCTTCATTCTTCAATACTCAAAGGGCATGTGCAACATAATTAGAAAATCCTAAAATTTAACAACTACCTTAATCACTTAAATGCAACTAAATTTATCAACAAAGTGAACATTACAGTTTATGTTCCATTTATATGTAAAACATTTCTATTGCAAATAAATTTAAACATTGCTCGAAGTTCTAAAATAATAGACCGTTCACATTAAATGTATTCACAGCATATGCAATTCAAGAAACTATGCTCTGCTATATGTATGACTGCATTGTTACACACTTTAAGTTTACAATGTCTATATAAAAATATATATATGTGTAACAAGACGTCCCATTCAATATAGCCTCCTACAAACATGCAGTACCATGCCATATCAATCCATTTAAATAAGCAGCTATGTTAATTCTATTGTTCCTAATTCTAAAACAAATACTGAACTCCAAATTCACAGTATCGTAGTATAACTGCCGCTCAATTCCATTTAATTTACTGACGTCCACCACTGAATGGGCTCGCCCATAACAGAGTCAGACTGCACTCATTATTGATGCTATTTACTCGCTAAAACGAGTCACATGCAAATCTTATCCAATTCATTTGCAGCCCATAATTAAGGCTTCAAATTCATATTTATCGATCTTGACAGCAAAAGAAAAAAAACTCAGAACATGGACAGCCAGAAGTAATACAGGATGAGAATAAAGCAATTTGATCCAATGTTCAGTATTTCTTGCATTTTAAATGTTATGCTTCAGTTCTACATTAAATTGTATGTGATTGATTGAAAAGAAAAAACAAAAATTATTTTTCCCCTTATTATTTAACCAGGAGAGACACACTAAGCTGAAAGCTTGTTTACATATGTGACCTGGCAGCACAGGGAAGTTAAATGAATTGCTCAGGGTCACACAGTGTGCAAGTGGGGGCTGTGGGATTCAAACCCAGGTCTCCAGATTTGCAGCTCAGAGCCTTAAACTACTGTGCTATACTGCCTCCAATGTAAACTATTTATTTGTATATTTGGCAATTTAGTTAATTGTCCAGCAATTTTAGCATAATCGAACACTATGCATTGAATAGTAGCAGAGCCACACTACACCCTAGCAACTTTGCGGTTTGATGACAGATCGATAAATATAAATCTGAAGCCTTAATTAATGGCTGAAAATGACTTGGATAAAATTTGTATGTGATTCATTTCAGCGAGTAGATACTGTCAATAGTGAATGCAGTCTGACTGTGTCATGGGCGAGCCCATTCACTGACACACATTAGTAAATTGAATTGAGTGGCACTTATACTACTACACTTTGCACTTGGAGTTTAGTATTTCTTTTAGAAATAGAAACAATACATTTAACGTAACTGCTTATTTAAATCGATTGATATGGCATGATACTGCATTTTTTCTAAGAGTGCTATATTACATGGGGCATCTTCTAACAGATATATATTTTATATACACATTGTAAACCTAAAGTGTATAACAATGTAATCATACATATAGCATAGCATAGGTTTTTGAACTGCATATGCTGTGAAAACATTTAATGTAAACAGTCTATTCTTTCAGAACTTGGAGCAATGTTTAACTTAATTTACAATATAAATGTTTAACATGGTTTTACCAAGTAGTTACCATCAATAATGACTGCAGTCTGACTCTGTTATTCACACTTCACATGCAGGTATTGGAGGGAATGGGTTGACAACTGATCTCTTACTATACCTGCTCACTGAAGCAGACTTAGATAGGTCTGGTGATCTGTTTCTGCTGACACTTTCATAGGTTACTGCAATACATATGTTTACATGGTATAACTACATTCTTACCATTACTATCTTTATCATACCTCTGCATCCCTATGCTTTCTATGGCAAGCCCTACTCTGCACACCCTTCCCTTTTTCCCCTCATAAGTACCCTTCCCACCATCCGCCTCCTCAGTTGTTACTATCTCCCAGCACCTATGAACACCTGAAACTGTCCGCCACGACTGTTGCAGCCCATGACACAAAGGCACACACCCCAAAACCTCTCACTCTCTGCAAGGTGGGGGGTGGCAGTTGGCATTACTACAATACCTCACTAACATTCCTATTATGCATCTGTCACTCCTGCACTACCAATGTCAATACCAGCAAGCAAACATTCAGCATTGACAAATGCTTGTTATTCTTGTATTTTTGTTATTTTGACCAGCCATCCGGTTAGTCTTTTACTCTTAATATTTTATAGATAGCTTCCATACCCATGGTCTTCATTAAGACCTTTTGGCACTAGTGTTTGTAACTCAAAAATCCAATAGGCATCATTTTGTAACAGTATATTGTGCCATCACCTACCCTTGGAGGGATTTCAACCTGCTGGATACCAATATGCCTTAAAGATTCTGCTAAGCCATGTTTGGCCTCATGGTAATGCTTTGCCATGGCATATTTAAAATGTTGTGTTCTTGTGGCTGTTTTGTGTTCGCTAATTTTATGTTTTAATGCCCTCTTTGTCTGTCCAATGTAGGACAGCCCACATGGACATGTGAGCATGTAAATCACATTCTCTGTTGTACAGGTTATAAATTCATTTATCTTATATTTTTTTCCAGTATGAGGCTGATTAAATGTTTTAGAATTTAGTGTGCTGCTGCATTGTGCACAGTTCCCACACTGAAAATTACCCTTTGGGGCTGGTGGCATCCAATCAGGCCATTGGGTTTTATTTTCTTTCTTAAACAAGGTATCTACCAAAAATGTCCCTTAAATTTTTACTTTTTCAGTAACTGAACCTTGGTCCTTTATTACGTATACTTTTTTAAATTTTCTTCTGCGTTTAGAGTGTCCCAATGATTCTTTAAAATGTGTTTTACCTCTCCAAATGCTGGACTATAAGTAGTACAACAGGTTACTTGTTCAGGTCTTCCTTCCTTCTTTTTGTTAATTTTTAGCAAATCTTCTCTTTCCACCTGATTTACCCATTTCAAGGCAGTTACTAGGCAGCCAGGTTCATATCCCCTATTCAATAACCTTTGACATGTATCTGCACTCTGTTCTTTTCTAACTCCTTCTTCACTACAATTTTGCTTCACTCTGAGAAGCTGGCCATGAGGGATATTCTGAACCATATGTTTTGGATGATTACTGTTATATTGTAAGACAGTATTCCGATCTGTTGTTTTCTAAATAACTTTGTTTCTAACTTGTCGTTCTTTTTGTACAGTATATTGTTAAGTCCAGAAAATCCACAGATTCTGTACTATATGTCATTGTAAATTTCAAATTTTCATCACACTGATTTATGTAACTTTTAAACTCATCCAACTCAGCAACATTCCCCTTCCAAATAAAGAGTATATCATCCTCAAAACATACCCACTGTGCCATTTTATCCAACCATCTATTTTTTTCTTCATTCTAAATATATTTATCCTCCTAGTCTCCTACAAATAAATTTGCCAATGATGGGGCAAATGTGGTACCCATGGCTGTCCCATGTAGATGCTGATAAAAGCAATTCCCAAAAGAGAAGTAATTTGATTTTAACACAAAATCAGCCAGTTGCACAACAAAGGCTGTAGGGGACATTCTATTCTCTAATCTGTAGGCTAATCTCTTATAATAACATTTAATCCCTCTTCATGGGGAATATTATAAAGATTTTTGATATCACAAGTAACTAATATTGTCTCTTGTTTTACCTGTATGCTATACTTCTTTTACCAAAAGCCTTAAAAAATGGTCTACATATTTGGACATTGGTTCAGTTCTGGACTCTAAACTACTCATGATCAGTCCCCAAGGGGGATGGGTTTTATTTTTGTGAATTTTTTGTAGCAGATAAATCGTAGGTCTGATTGGGTTTGGTGTTGTCAAAAAGAGTTTTTCCTTTTCTGTTATCTTTTCTCTTGCACTAGTTATCATTTGCACAGCCTCTTGCTTTATTATTTCTGTGGAATCTGATTTTAACTTCTTATAACATTTCTGATCATTTAGTTGTTTTTGCATCTCAGTTACATAATCTTCTTGTTTCCATAAAACTACACCACCCCCTTGTATGCTTTTTTTATCATCGTCTCAGGAAGCTGTTTTATTTATTTTAAAGCCTTTTTTCTTTCTTTATTAAATTGTCTCTATCTTTTCCTGCTTTAAAGCATTTTACCACTTTTTCTACATCAGCAGCCACCAATTAGCAGAATGTACTTATAGTCATATTTAATCCCATATCTGGAACAAATCTAGATTTATTTCTAAATGGAGTTGCCTCTCTTATACATTCAGCTTCACATTCCTCACCTACAATTTCCAGTATACTTCTCGTTGTCATAACAACTTCTGTTGGATTCTGCATAATCTGTTTTCCAAAATGTACTTTCAGGTGTAGCTGATGGCAAAACTTAAACAGATCAATTTTCAAGTTAAAGGCATCAACTTTATTACACGGGGTGAAAAACAAACCTTTTTTCAATACTGCTTCTTGTTCTTTATTTAAAGTACGATTTGTAAGGTTCATTAATTCCATCTCTTGTTCCTTGTTGATCTCTGGGGCCCCTGCTCATCCCAGTAATTCCCATAGTTCCCACTTTGATTCCTTCCTAGCCCTCTGTTTCCTCTTCCTGCCCCCATCCTCCTCCTCATGTTAGTCTGGTACTTGGTCCTTCTACTGGGTCTTCTCTAAAATCCTGTTGTTCCTGTCCTTGTTGTCTTACTTGTCTTTGTTGATTCTCTCTCTCCTTTCTGATGTGTTTTCTCCTTCACTTTCATCTGTGGTGTCAATATTATCAATCCTAAATTTATTCTTATTTTTATTTGTTGCTACATCTTTGTGCCTTCTCCCATGCCAATTATAAATAGTTCCTTCATTATAGTCTCTGGCATCTTGTATGTGTTTAAACATTTTACACTCAGTCAATTCTTCCTTGAAGTTTGTTAAATTAGCTTCTAATTTTTTTAAACCATCTCCTGGCCCTCCACTTGTTGAATCTTTGATAAATTCCCTTCTTAATTTACTAACATCTTCTTCCAATTTGTTGCTGTCTCTTTTTGCCTTTTTTATAGTGGCCAACAAAAGGTCATGAGATGCTTTATTCAGAATTGCTCCCAGTCTTTCATATACAACTCATCGTCTAGCCCAAATGATGGAGCTTTTTGAGTTCTGAGCCCCCGGGGTATTTGCTTCTCTCGCCAGTACCTACTTAAGGACAGAGCATGCATTTGCATCCTAATCTGCTTTTTACTTACATTTTCTAAATTATCCAGTTCTGTTTCTTTCCCTTTCCATTCTGCATTCCTGCCAAAACATTCAGCATATTCTGTTATTGCAAAAGCAAAAAGTTCTCCCTGCTCATCTGAGAATGCTAGGCAGTCTGTTTCTGGAACTTTTTCTCCTTCTTTGCTTGCCATTTTAATTATGTCTATAAACAAAACCAAAAATTGAAAATTAACTATACGGGTGTCTCTTGGGGCAGTCAACCTTGTGTCCACCCTGTCGGGACACGCCATCAAGTTACAACCACAAAAAAATGTTTTGTCTCGGTTGTGCTTCCTTCCTCCAATTTTTGGAAAAGAGGCTAAGTTGCTTGAAATGGCAGGGTAATCTTCACATTTTAAAAGTTATGCCAAAAACCGACACATACCATCAGCACTCTTAATAAAACTTGGCTATGCCCATTTAATTAGTTTTTTGCCATTTCCAGTGCAGTAATCAGTATATTTCTTAAGGTAGACATAAAGAAAGTGCAAACAATAGTGATACATAAAGTGCAAATTGTCTATGCTAAGCCACTTTCTCTCCAGCCTTACCAACCAGTAAACTTTTGTTCAGTCCTCACTTTTACTGAAATAGTCTGGTTTTTATATTATGAACATGCTGAGTTATCTTAAAATGTTCACATCATTTGTACTTGTAACCATGACTTTATTTGGAGGGTGTTGACTAATGAGCACATAATGGCTTGCAAATCAGTTTTTGCACCTTGAATGGTAGAGTAAGTTCATTAGCATGTTAGCTTCCAATATACATATGCTTGTTTGTGCCTGTCTCCCTACCCTAGAAAAGGTGTTGCCTATATCCCCACCCAGTTATACAAAACAATTAAACAATATAATATTGTGCCGAAGTGTAGCAATCCAGAAACAGTGACCATATAAAAATCCCAAAACACTTAAAGAAATCATTGTTAGAAGTTTATGGTCTCCCAAATATTACACACGGTTGCAAAATTAAGTTCAGTCTAGTGTCTCGCGCTTTAAGTCCTGTGATCATCCATGCTTATTTTCTGAATAAAAGGACAATGCCTGGGGATCCACATAGATGCAACTGAGAGTGACCATCCTCAGAACTTCATAGTGCAACACATGAGATACTAGGAGAACCTAGAATAACGAAAATAAAAAAATGCATTATTTCATATAGAATGTTATATCAGGTACTTTCATCAACTTACATGACTCCAAAATGAAGTCTATTTTCAGAATAGTATCATAGAAAAAGTTTTCAAGATGGGTGGGGCAAGCCAGGAAATTTGTTGAGCCATACTATTGTAGGTGAGCATAAAGCACAGAACCATTCTCCAGGCTGTAAGATGTGAGATTTTAAGATACTTGAGTGTTGAAAGATTATTCTCAAAATTAAAGCAATATTGTTATGTATTGTGCCTCTTTGAATAAACTCACTTGCAGAGGAGTCCTTCCTATCCAGCAGGAAAGATTTGAGTTCCCAAGTCTCATTCAGCCCATTTGGCTTCATAGTCTGAAATCAGTAGATTCAAAAACTTTCTCCTTTGAGTAGCATATTGGTTCTGTTACCCCCCAGCAGCCTGACTGTCTCAAGTCCCACAAACCTCAAACAAGTTGGATCACAATTATGTGTGTCCAAAAAAGGCTGTCCAGCCAGTGTGTACATTCTCCCATTTATTATTGACCATGCATGTTCCTGTAGCTGTTCTTTGGCCATACTTACCATCCTTCCAAAATAAAAAAGGCCACATGAACACCGTAGTTCATACACTACACATCTGGTAGTGCATGTTATAAAGTCCCTGATTTGGACATTTCGTCTGGGATGATTAAGTGTTTTGGTCAAGACAGTATAGGGCCATACATTATAATTATGGCACAATACATAACAATATTGCTTTCATTTCGAGAATAATCTTTCAGCACTTGAGTATCTTAAAATCTCCCATTTTACAGCCTGGAAAATGGTTCCATGCTCTATGCTCACCTACAATAATGTGGATCCCCAGGCATTGTCATTTTATTCAGAAAATAAGTATAGGTGATCACAGGACTTGCAACCTGAGACACTAGACTGAACTTAATTTTGCCACCATGTGTAATATTTGGGACACCATACATTTTTAACAATGATTTCTTTAAATGTTTTGGAATATTTTTTATGTGAATTGCTACACTTGGGCATAATATTGTATTGTTTAATTGTTTTGTATAACTTTACCACATACTGATTGGTATGTTTAAAATATGACATAGCTATGACACAGTATAACATGAACATTGTAAATTCTAGTCTTCACCTCCTGATGAAGACTTTTGTAGGTGAAGTGTTGAAGTGATCCGCTTCTGACTTTGGTGAAGGTATTACTTTGTAGACTCGTATTCTGCTATCAAATTTTGAAATCTCTATTTACATCAGAATTGTACTAGTCCATGTTTGTTCCTGTGTTAGGCGTGCTCCTATGCCTTGGATCCAAGGAAGCAGAGTGGCTGGACCTTGGTGGGCTCCAGGAGGTTGGGGGGAGGAAGGAGGGAGAGCACCCATCAGACCTCACCACTGCACAATTCCTTCACCATTCTGCTGGGATGGGAAAGCCAAGAGGAGGCACCCGAGGCAGGAGTAAGAAAGAAGGTGGGGATCTTCAAGGGAGCAGGCCCCAAGGAGGTTGGGGGAGTCTCCCAGCCAAGGACGAGGCAGTTGCTGGTGGGAGACTCCATAGTCAGGGGATTGAACTGGGGCAGGGAAAGGGAAGGACAGGATAATACAGTGCATTCCAGGTAGATCTTCTTCAAGGATATTTCTTGCAGCAGGTCACACATATAGGAACTTCCCAGCTGCAGGCACAGTTTCCAGCCAGAGGATTTTACAAGCAGTCAACCAGGGACCACCCATGACAACATCACGTGTCATGAGGTATAAAAGCGTGGGCGGTCCCAGATGCTCCTCAGTTCTTTTCCTGCCATGACATGCATGCTACACATCCTGCTCAGAATTTAGCTTCAGTTGACAAAAAAAAGCATGCTTGACAAATAAAGCTTCTTTGGCACATTGTTTCCCACTTTCTTTGTGCCTTCCACATGTTGTCTTCAGAACCTTTATTCAGAAAGTGTGCCTGTGGCCAGAAGCCCACTACAGAGGACCTTTACAAACTTTGTGTAAAGTGTTTAGGTCCTGCGCACGATACTCATGCCTGTGTCCTGTGTCAACGCTTTAAGAAAACTACCCAGCGATGAAGACTGCAGCAGCTGATGGAGCACCTTATGGACCAAAAAGTCACCCTTCTAGGGTGGGAGTATCTAAGACACCCCACATGTCTTCATCCTCAGGTTCCCATCATTCTGGCTGGGAACACTCGTTGACTGAGAGGCCAACAAAAAGGAGGAACACAAACACTGTAGTCAGAGTAAACATCACATCTCCTCCCCCTCAATGGCTTCACAGCCTTCTAGTGTTCCTCAGGCAGTACTTAACACTAGAGCAGTTTTAACTGCTCTTTCAGAGGCCATGGCTCTTTCATCTTCTCCTCCATCAACCATGCCAGGCCCTTCTGTTTCCACCCACTCATCAACAGTGTCCTTGTCGATGAGCCCTAAGGGTGGGATAAATTTGCAGCTTCCACCGCTTCCTCCTCCATTGAGAGGGTCTCTGTATAACCCCCACAGAGTTCCACTTGGTCATCGATGGCCATAAACCCAGGGGAAGGGCACTATGTCCTAGGTTCTAGTGAATGTTCATCAACAATGTTTCCATCAACGACTTGTGACTCACATTTACCTCCATCCACAACTGGCCATTTGGTGCCACAACTTGCACCAATTTCCTCTATTATCTCAACAGAGTCTACTCATGGTACCTCAGTGACTATGGAAGCCCCCCTATTGGCTATGGTGGATATTCATGCATTAGTCAATACATTTCAAATTTGACTAAGAAAAAACTCCCCCTTCTAAGGAAGTTATTTCTGACCCTATTTCAGTGTGTTCTCGACACCCTTAGGCTTCTAGAACCACCAGTCCCTCTCTCTGGGGCCTTCCCAAGATATAGAAATGGAGTATCCATATTTACAGGCATGGGAACAAGAGGACCAGGAGGAAGGTATGGATCAAGAAGATCTTTCTCCTTCCCCAGCCTCTTCTGCCTCCTCACTAGCAGAAGAGACTGCACCATATCTACCCTGTTTCCCTCCAGATGACCTTAGTTTTTCAGACACAGTGCAGCATCTCCAGAAGACCTTTGGATTTCAGAAGACTGCACAAGATGTCTCTAGGCATAAACTTGCCAGATATTTAGGTCTACCAGAAAGCCTCTCATTGGTTATCTCACCCCTACTGGAAGCTTGTGAAGATGCTATTTTAGCAGCATGGCAGCAGCCCTTCAGTATACCGTCAACACCTTTCCTCAAAAGGTGGAGAGAACATATCAAGCCCTGGTGGAACATTCGTACTTTACCTCTCCACTACAAACTGACTCAATAGTGATTAATGCTGCCCATGATAGGTCAGTTAGACCTAAACATCTTAGTGTGTAGACCCCGGATAAGGAATCCCAAAGGCTTGATGCTATGGGGGAGCATATGTTTTCATCCTCCACAATGACGCTTAGAATCCTTAACTATATGAGACACCTCCTCAAGCACCAGCAGGAGTTTGGAAAACTGCTCAGGCCTCAGTCCAAACTCTTCCAGATGTAGCTCCTAAGAAACAACTTACCAATACTATAAAAACTGCCTCAGCTGTTGGCCACCATCTTTTACATGCAGCCTACAATGCTGTTGATGCTACAGCTCAGGCTTCTACCGCTGGGATTTGCCTTAGAAGACATTCATGGCTTAGAGTATCTGGCTTTGTTCCTGATGTCCAGCATTCTATTCTGAATGCACTCTTCAAGGGTCATCACCTGTTCGGACCCAGACTCAGGACATCTTGACCTCCCTTCAAACTTCGGGATGTATTTTGAAGTCAGTGCATTCTCTCTACCATACCCAGCCTAAATCCTGCTATAAAGGAAATTTTCACTGACCTACCAATAGACAAAGGCCAAACACCACCAAGTAGCCAAACAAGTGTAAGGCTACAGTCTCCTTACCTGGACCTGCTCTAGCCTCAAAAGCATCCCACTCCACCCCATCAGTCCCACAACAGGGACATCCCACAGCATGAAGGTCCTCCCAAGCCTGTGGTATTAGAGCCCCAACCCATGGAGGTAGGGGCAGATTTTCCCTGTATTCACAGGGTTGGCAAAGCATAGCAACAGATGCATGTGTACTTCAGTTGGCCCAGTCATAACACACTCTGGATTTAATAGCTGCACCTCCCAATATGCTGCCAAGGCCTTCTTATTACCTTCCCAAACATGAGGCAGTATTGGCAGCAGAGATTCAGCTCTTTTACTCAAAAAAGCAATAGCTCCAGTCCCCCTTCATCTGCAGGTTAGGGGGTTCTATTCCCACTTCTTTCTAGTTCCAAAATGGATGGGAGATCTGAGGCCACTTCTAGATCTCAGAAAACTAAATCTTTTCATAGAATACAAAAAATTCAGGATGGTCACTCTTCAAATACTCATGCTCTTACTAAATAAGGGAGACTGACTCTGCTCGCTAGAAATTAAGGCTGCATACCTGCATATCCCCCCCAACCACTCAGTTTAAATGGTTTTTGGGGACTGTATTACAAAAAAAGTCTACTCAACACATTAGTCCCTGCTTTGCTTAAATTCAGGCCATCTTTAGTGTATAGCTTGCTTTTCTCAAAAAAAAATCCCCATGTACAGATAAAAGTCATACTTTGTTTCAAACTCCTGCTTTCCAAATGTGCGTTTATCCCCTGTATGGTTTTATTTATTTCAGGGTGTTTATTTAGTGTTGGTAGTATTCCTGATATTATAACCTTTACTTTTTTCTTCTGAATTTGGGTACCTATTTCCAGAATGACATCCACAATATCTTTTCCGTGATCCCTACCTACATTGTTGGGAACAATATGTAGTAGCACCGTAGTATTGTCACTTGTATTCCTAATCAGCCCTGGTAACACTTTGTAAATATCTGTTGATTTTGCTCCAGGTAGACAATAAACCAGTCTGTAAAAACAAAAACAAGGTGCTGTGTCAGCATGTGGTCTGAAAGCAAAACAAAATTATAATGTTAAATGCACCCTGAAAATAGAAAACAGAGTTAAAAATCAATGTTTCAGCCTTAGGTCTTCTTCAGGAAATACCTAAAAGAGAAAAAAGCAAAGTTAGTGTCATAAATCACTCTGTTCTGTCTGGGTCCTATGCACTAAGTGGGCAGAGGTACGCAGAAAAGTTGCAAACCCTGCCCATGACCTTGTGCCTCATGGACAGGATTCATCAATGCAGGCCACCTGTCCATGGATCCTCCCCCCTGGCACACAGGTCTCTGCAGGGTGGCCTAGGCAGGAGTCATTGTCCCAGGCGGGCATCCAATGTGATGCCCCCCTGGGACCCGTAGTGGATCCCACGCATAGGTAGGCATGGGTCCAGGGCTGTGCATGCTGATTGCAGGCACCCAGACCCACATGGCACCATCCTATCCCAGTGCCACCACCCCCAAAGTTGCAGGTAATCACCCTTCCAGCTGCCCCTGCTGCCTCCTGCAGCCCAGCAGTCAGAGGCAGCATGGTGTGCCCTGTCTCAGTCCTCAGATGACTGGAATCTTGTGTCCAAGGGGGCGCACAGTGGATTACAGCAGGGTTTACCCTGGCATACCCTGCACCACTCTCCACACCCATGTGGCCAGCACTACGCAAGTTAGTGACTACCACATAGTGTTGGAATGCCCCCAGTATGGAGCTGCCATAGACATGGGGAATTGGGTGCAGTGGGTCTGTGCATCCCCCCTTTCAGGATGCATGGAAGGGGGCACAGTGGGTGCTGAGTGGTTATGCACCCCAGATACACGCAAGTAGCCAGTCTGCCCCAATAGTGCATAGGGCCCTTTGTCAGGTCTGCAAATGTGGGTATCACATCTGTGTATTATTGAGTCACCTATGACTATTACTTTGTGTTCCACTTGGATTTCTTCCTGGCTATTATTGACCTCCCCATTAACATCCTGGCTCACATTGTTTATGTCCATGTCTAAGGTTTCTTTGTCCTTTTGCAGATGGGTATATCTATTTTCTAGTGCTATTTCATCCTTCCCAATTGCAGTCCTTCCCTTTGTTCTAGATTTGTATTCTGTGTTATACCATTCTCCTTCCTCCACCTTGTCCTGAGTTTCCACAGGAACCCACTCATAGATGACTGCACTGTCATTCACCGACCTCTTTTTCTTACCCCTCCTTAATGAATTAGTGGATTGATCATTTGGAGTTTTTCTGATTTTCATCTTAAGTTCTTCAAATTCCTTTTTTATATTCCCCAGTTCTAAATATCTTGGGCAGGTATATTTGACAGTACAATATTTCTTCTCTGCCGACGTATACATGTGGCAACTTTTACATTTAATGGTGGACCATGTGCTACACATAATGTCTAACAAATCCTCAGTCAGTGTTTGGCTCTCCATTATTATTTTTACACTTGTAATATAACGTTTCCAAACTTACTGGTTTAGATTAGTGCCATCCACTGCCATCCTCCCCGTCTGATGCTATCAGACGCTGCTGAGCATCACTCGCAGAGAGTCTGCTTTTATAAGGATCCCATGCAGAAGTAAGCTCTCGGCCACACATGCTTCATGCATTTAAAGTTCAACTTAATGAATAAATAATTTAAAAAACAGAGTCTAAAAGCACTAAAAAGCCTGTATGAGTAATAAAGTTTCGAATCTCTCCCCAGTCCTGTCTTTGTGTCTGAATTAAGGTTTACTGGGCCACAGGGTATCATTCCTGTACTCTCACTAGCAGTGTTCAAAAGACTATGAATCCTAGGATGCTTCACTAAATAACAGTATTTGACTATTGAACACACAGCACAGACACTATATTTTTGTATTTCCAAACTCTATAACACACACAGCATACACATAAAAAGATGTAATAAGTAAGGATGAATACAGCCACACACAATAATACTATAAGTAAAATGCCTCTAAAGCTGAGAGCAAAAAAAAATGCAAAAGGAAAAAAAACACATTATGCATAGGGAAAATTGTGACCTTTTTACAAAATAAGGGGTATCCAGAGCTTGGAAACTGCACAAGGTGCCATGATGAAACTCTCCACATTTCTACAGCATGGCACATCCATGGAGAATGCAAATTTGTGCACTATTCCTACAAACCCTACTAAAGTTATTAAACTGCAAAGTTAGGGGTTTAACACTGCGCACCCTACTCAACCCTAACTTTAGGGTACTACCGCACCACTATATTATATTATCTAAACAACCAACAGATACCTGTTGCCAGTCCTTTCTGTAATGTAGTTGCCTGTTCTAAATTTTAAAATTATTACAGAAAGAATGTGTTCTCACTGGGGAGCTGGAACCAGGTAACATATATATCAATTTACTATGAGAGTGGGGTTATCAGCAAGAACAACAACTCCTTATTTGTAGTTTTCTGAAGGACAGACATGTGCTAATAATTGTTATTCCTACCCACACTGAAGCCTCAATGACTGTTAATTAACACTTGTCTGCCCTTCAGACAACTATATATAAGCAATCAACACTCTAGCTGACAACAACATGAACCCACTGGATAACGGACTCCCAGTTGATGTGATCTACTTGGATTTTGAAAAGGAATTTGACCTTGTTCCACAGGATGAGTTGATAAAAATAATGATAGAAATGAAATTTCATCCTAGTATAATAAATTGAACAAGGTCATGGTTGTCAAATAGGAAACAACGGGTTAGGATCAGTGGATTTCATTCAGAATGGAGACAAGTCACAAGCAGTGTCCCACAAGGATCAGTCCTTGGTCCCACACTGTTTAATATGTTTATCTCATCAATGCAAATCACATCAAATTCCTGGTTGTCTAAGTTTGCTGATGATAGCAAGCTGAGGACTATAATCAGAAATGAAGAGGATGCCATTTACTACAACAATATTTATACTGTAGTGTAGAAAATGTTCACTTGAGTTTTATTTTCACTATGTTTGCAATTTTAAAATGTAAGCAAACATTTCTGAAAGCTAATATTATTGCCATTAATAACCTATTATAAAAACGGTAGCACATAGTAAACATTGTCAGCCATGAACAAGTGTCGGCAGCTGGTCCAGCGAACTTTAAGGGAAGTGAACATTTCTGGACTACAGTATTTACTTGAAAATTGTGCAACATTGCATAGGCTTAGGGTGAAGGTAAATAAGTGAAAGGTTATGAATTTTGGCTGAAAAAAATATCCAGGCAAAATATATGTTAAACAGCAAAGAATTATTAATCACGGTGCTGGAAAGAGACGTGGGAATTACTGTGACAAATAACCTAACTTCTGTCTCTCACACTAGAGAAATAGTAAAAAGATTTAATAAAATATTAGGATGCATATTCAAACATAACAAAAGCAAAGATTCAAATGTCATTATGCCCCTTTATACAGCAATGGTTAGACCACACCTTGAATATTGTAGCCCGTTTTGGTCACCTCATAAAATAACTCATATCACGCAAATAGAGAGGGTACAGAGAAAAGTAACCAGAAATATTTTTAATCTAAAATATAGATCCTATGAGGAATGACTGGAAACTCTTGGGGCAGGATTCACAATATGAATTTTTTCAAGTTCCCCTCCGCAAATGCTGTTGTGGACTGGAATCACCGCAGCTGTGGTGGTTGCAATTCACAGCCGCAGCAGTTGCGGAGGGTGTTACGGCTGCCTCCAGCAGCTGTAGCCCATTACCGCTGCTGCAGCCATCTCCCCGATAACACCATCCACAAGCAGCCATAGGTCGTGGAGCCAGTCGTAATCCGGCTCCAGCTTTGTGAATACCCACCGCTGTGGGTAACCTGTGGATCCACAAGTTGCAACCGACTTTCGCTGGGGTTTACCCGCAGCTGCGGGTATTCCACGAGCTTCATGAATCCTGCCCATGGTCCCTATTCTCTAGAATGTCAATGCATGACAGGTGACCCTTGCTTGGTCTATAAAGCATTTCATGATGATGAACTCTGGGAATTTGTTGGATTAAACAAGAAAAACTTATTAACTGAAAAGAAACTCTAGGTTTCACAATATGCAGCTAAGAGGAAAGATAGAAAAAAACAGTAAATGAAGTGGTGGGATTAACCAAACAGTAATTACCATTTGGAACTCTCTTTCTACTACTATTGTCTGTAGTGAAACAATGGGCAGCTTTAAAAAGTCTTTGGATACCTACCTGGGTAATGTCCATACTAGGAAGTTCCACTGATATGTGATGAGTCACACTTGGCCATAGCTAACTAACTCTTATACCCATCTATGACATTTATGACACTGTGAGTTGAAACAACAACTGCTTTAATATACAGCAGTTGGGCGTTTCAAAGTATGACAACAGGTATGCCCAGAAGTGTGTCAGCCATATGTTGTACTGCCACCTGGGAGACTGGGATTCATGTTTGAACCCAAAATTCCACACTAGAGCTGGCTGGGGGGCCAAGCAAAAACACAAGGGGATTCTTGCACCCCTGCCAGCCAGCCCAGGAGTACAGTATAATAGGTATCAGCTGTGAAGCAGCAGCTGTTCACTAGCACTCTTATCAAGAGGCAGAGTGCAGCCATCAGAAACATGATTATTAGGGTGTGGGGGCAGGAGGAACCATATGGGGGAAAGGGAGAGAAAACAGTAGTTAAGCATTTCTACAAGAAAACTATATTAAAGTAACATGAGGGTTTGTGAAAAAACATTCTAAAAGAAATTCAGTTTGGTTTAAAGGCTTCTAGGTGACATTTGCACCAATTTGTTTTCTTTAATTGATATTTTATTTGGTTTTGACATTACATGCATCATATGCAGCTAGAATAATGGTTGTGGGTTTCATAGAAACATGGAAGTTGTCGGCAGATAAGGACCGGTTGGCCCACCTAGGCTGCTCTATTCTGTTTCCTTAGTGGAATGCCTCTAGTACATTTTGATGCAGCAGCCACTATTGTATCAGGTGGTGTCCATCTCTGAGGAACAGTTTGACACCTACCTTTTCGATACATTTTAAAATGCAAAATCATTTTTCACTATGTTCATACATTTTGAAGTATTTTTCCCCCTTCTAATTTTTGATGAGGAACAGCACACTAAGCTGTGGAGTGGGTTACATGGATCTGTTTATTGATGGGAGAATATTGACCATGACACAGGGGAAACTCCCCTACACTATGATAGGGGATGCTGTATTCCAGTGTGATGGCAGCTCCTGTGTCAGTGTGTACTGTGAGTGCTATGGGCATGGGAGACCTATCCCTTCTACCCAATGCCTCTGATGCTAGGGGTGAAGACTGATCGATTGAGGCACTGCAATATGGACCTGTGGAGGATTTCTCTGCTGTGGATGTGAGCCCAACCATTTACCCAGTGCCTCGTATGGCTATGGACCCATCTTTGTTAGCTGAGGTCTTAAGACTTCAGGACACTCTATGACACAAGAAATCCTTTTTCTTAGGTCTGTTGAGGAAGAGGATGTGGCTTACCTGAGACATAAAGAATGGTTGTTTGCCCTCCATGGCCCCTCTCCATTGTTCCAGTGTGGTTTGTTTGGGAGATCACTGAATCCTGGGGAAGCAGTTCCATCGACTGACATTAAACTGTTGGCTTCTAGAGTGCCACTAGCTGCTGCACAGCGTACCCTTCCGACATCACTGCATCGTGTTTCCTGGATTGCTGCCAAAGATGGCACCAAGGACCCTGTTTCAGGACTGAGTGCACTTTCACCGATGTCAGTCATGACTGCGCTTCTTCTGCCATGTCCAGTGGCCCAGTTCCATCACCCGACTGCCACTCACAAACTCAGCACGGAGATTCCAACTCTGGGTACTCCTCCACTACGACCTGACTGTACAATGGTCCTGTTGATGGTGCCTCCGGCTCCTGGGGATTTGAAAAGTTGCCCTGTTTCTTCTGTGGCTCCTGATGTCTTAAGCCACCAGACAGATGCCTCATTTCCACCAAAGAAATGGTCCCTTATGCGAGCCTTGGCTAATGCCAGTTGGACAACAGATCCCATCAGTCAGTGGCATTCTATGCTTCCAGTGGAAACTACAGCTCCTATCTTTCTGTTGGACCAGCCAACCTGCCTACCTACCTACCTACCTACCTACTAGAGGGAACAGCTCCCACCTCTGAATTACATGGGTTGCTCCAGCCCTGTCCTCAACTCTAGCTGGTACAGGATTGGAGCCAAGAGGAAGGGTATGTACCACCCCCCCCCCCACCAGTACTGACATGGCTTTTTCTGCTGTGGATAAAACTCCTGTTTTGGTTTTGGATGATGCTAACCTGCCAAACTCAGGCCCCCTGTTGCCATTCCATGGGTTGCCCCACCTCAGCCTGTTGCTTCCATTTCCCCTCCTGAACAAGATGGGGTCTGTCTAGCTGGGGGAGCCCTACAGTTCTGAGCTGACTGGGTTGACCTTAAAGACCCTACACCTGCTTGGCTCGCTGCAAGGGCCTGTTACTTCATTGCCTAATCAGATGGCGGTGCAGTGCTGGGCAAGATTCTGTCAAACTGAGGGCCTTTCAAAGGCTCCTGCCACAGCGTTATGCAGAAATGCTGTTCATTTGTTTTATAAAGCTGATTTGGACCAACCCCCGGATTGGGCATATGCTGTCCAATTTCTACTAAAGGAATCTTTACAGGTTACACCCAATGAACTTTATGCTCTTCTTCATTTGCCTACAGAGGAGTACCTTGACCTTAGCTTTCAGACTCCTGTCTTCTTGGATAGGTTCTGAATCAGTTATAATTTGCTCAAGTCTACCCCACTTTGGTTACCATTCCAGGCCATCCCTCTGACTAAACCTGTGGCATGCTCCTTAATGGTTCTGCTTAAAAATGAGGGGGTCGGTGTCAAGGTTGTACACTACTGGTTGTCCCAACTCTGTGACATTCTTTAGGACCCAGAGCCCATCCTAGATGAAGAATGTTTATGGACTGGCCACTGGTGGTTTTGTGTGAAGCTGAGACATTCCACCTCAGGACTGCAACACATCCCCAGCATCTTTTACCTGGGTGTAACCCCTAGGTGGAGCTATCCTATGGACTACTGCCTGCGTGACTAGGCACAGGTTGAGAGGTCTGAGCTTGGTGAATGGGTGCCTCCACCCAGAGGAATGGTTTTGGGGTAGCATAGCAGCTATTGGTATAGCCCTCCAGGGATGCTATAACCACCCACCAACCCTTCCAGTGTCCTAGACAAATCAGCAACAGAGCATTCACATTTACCATATGACAGTAATGATATGCTCACACTTCTTGCACTTGCCACCAGGGTTGGATCTTCTGCAACTGCCCTGGATACCCCCTGGAAAATAAGACCAATAATGCAACAATATAATATCAGTACTGTATCCCCACCAAGAAGGTACACACTGGCCAGGTTAAACATGAAAAAAACACAAACTGATTTATTCAGGGGGATGTGAACAAGGGTGGGGTGTGAATCTAGCAGGTGACTGGCAGATCTGATTAAATTCAGGTTGAATAAGCATGCACAGTGAGTCCCTTTAACACAGTCCCCACAATCCTGGGTATCCAGTATGTTAAACAGGCTAGCCTGAAGCATTGCCTGGGGTTGGCCAGCATTGCAGCTGTTGTTGGGGCCCTTAGGATGGAAAACAATTAGCATGTACTCAACCCAAATATTTGTAATCTGGAGCCAGATGGCTCAGTCCATTGAAATAAACTCGGACAAGAAAATCAGATGACACACAAATGATTGTAGCTTTTGTTGCAGGGAGCAACCCTCTTTTGTACCAGAGAGATGAAGACCTTGTGATGTTGTACTGGATTGCCAGGGGAAGCAGGGCCTACACGACTCACCTCCTGTTGGTCACTACCTGTTCTGTGGTGTTGAGCAGGGGGCCGAATCCCCAAGTGGGTCTTTCACCGAGAATGCTTCTGAATCAGGAGCAGTGGCTTAGGCTGAGATGGCAGGCCCCAGGCAGAGCAGACAGTTTGGATTAAGTCCATGATGAAGTGCTGGAACAGCCTCCGGCTAGTATAACAGAACTCGCCATGGGGAACCAAATAGCAACCAATGAAACACATTTAGCACATCTATAACACTTAAAGTATTTTGCCACAGTTTGGATAAAGTCCATTTGCAAATCACAGCTTCTCTGCACAAACCTTTCGATCTTAGGCTCACTTTGGTACCAGGTGGGCCAATCACTTCTAGAGCAAGTCTTTGGTCCACTCTCAAGTAGAACTAACACATTTTCTCTCTTTAGATATAGGTCTTGCTCCAGTAATTGGATAAGACCAACTTTCACATTCAGGGCAATACTTCACACTGGAAGATGTGACAGGATGGGCAGCAGAGCCTTCCCCACTGATTCTTATTTGCTCCTAGCTGGAGCAGCTGCTCGATGGCTCAAGTTGTTTACTCTCCAAACTTCAACTCATGACTGACACTCTGCTTCAGGCAGTTCTGGGTATATCCTCTGAATCCAAAGGGTTCAATTGTCTGAGGGAACTGTCTGTCACAGAAAGGGCTTCCCCTCTATGTCCATTTAGGCGCCAAACCCTTAAAACTACAATTCCTGCAGAATTTCAGTCCCACAAGACCTCTAGGGACAGTCTCCATTTTAGGTCCCCTGAGGTTCGATTGGTCCAACACTGGCAGTCCAGAACCAAAGTGGTGGCTCTATTTCAAAAGCTCAAGCTGCAACAAAAAACAGGTTAGACAAACTCTTCTACTATTATTATTATTATAGCAGATAAACAGTAAATAATCACTTTCCCTAACAGAGCTCCCTCTGTGCAAATAGCAACTGCAGAATGGAGCAGAAATATGGACTGTCTGGCTGGTCACGATCCTTAAATCACTCAGACCCATCCCAGACCAATTTTCTAACACAGGCTAGCATTCTCTTAAATAAACTGGCATGGAGGCTTACTAAAGCACTCTCATGCAGAAAAATAGAGCTACTGCAGACAGGACACCATCCTGAAAGTGGGCATCTTTGGAGCCCAGGAAGACACTTTAGTAAACCACAGTTTGTAGGGGGGTTACACTCTTCCCTGCCTGGAAAAACATGGCATTCGCGTCAAGTCTATACTTACTATAACAGTCTAAATGAAGACATTATATGTAATATATAGGCATGTTTCATAATGGCATTTCCACAGCAACACATATGCATACATTTCCCTAAACATGTTAGGAGATCCAAACAGTCAAACATTACACATATACCTCTTGTTTGTACTACCCCCTGTACACTAACCCACCTGGCTTAGGACCCATCCCTATTAACTACACTAGGGTAGCATGGGGCAAGGGTATCAGTACACTGACTGGAGGGCTTCACTATTAGCTTAGATGTGGCAGAATAGCCCAGTTTTGGAAGAGAGCTTTCAGAAATATACACCCCTTTGTGAACTACATGTAATGGGAGATCCACAGGCATTCCTGGGGTGTCATAACTGAGGTGTATCACTGGTTTGGTGGCTCTTCCAGTCTTTCAAGGAGGAACACACATAGGCTCAGTTTTTTTAACATTTGCATTGAGGTCTGCTCCTGTAGAGAGGGGTACCTCTGCACTAGAAGTGGTGGTGTTATATTGGAAGCACTTTCAGCTCCTTGTTCTGTTAACTCTGGTTCTGCAACATTGCTCTCAGTACTGGAGTCTGAATGAGGCATTGATTCATCATCTGGAGAGGTTCCATGGAATTTAAATCTTGCAACACTTGACTAATACTCTTACCATCATTTATTTCATCATAGACATTTGTCATAGTATCTTTAGGATCATTACTTTCACACAGTTCTGTAGTTACTGGTATGTCACCAGGAATGTTTTCTGTTGTGGGCTCTCCTTCTTGCAATTCAAATAGCTCTACTAGACATGAAGAGTCAGCTACCTCAGAAGTCACAGATTAGTGGAGAGAGCTGGGGAGTTAGGCAGTCCTAGAGGTCTAGCTTCATCTCCGAGATTGTACATGGGATTACCTTGAAACAACTGAATACATTCATAAGATGGGTAATAGGATGCTTCACATACTTTTGTCAGACTCAGACTGGCAATCAATGTCATTTTGGGCCTGCCTGGGGGGAGGCCTTGAGTTCTTGACAACTGAAGAAGGGGAAGTCTGTCTCTTTTTGGCTGCAGCTCTAGTTACAGGCTCAGGAGGGGCAGTGTCTTGAGGAACAAAATCAATGATTACTTGACCAATAAGCAGCAAATGATTCCGGTGCATTGTCTTGGTAGCTCATGGCTCATTCTCAGAGTGCACTTTATAGACTGGCAGATCTAACAGTTTACAGACAACAATATAAGGGAGGTGATGCCACCTATCAGGCAATTTCATGCTTTCCATGCAGTCCCAAATTTTGCAACAAAACATGGTCTCCAGTTAGCAGTTCTGAGCTTTGACACACCTGTCATGCCTTTCTTTACTTGCAAAGTTTCTCTTTGCTGCCATGGTTTGTGCCAGTTGGTGGGCATGGTTTAACTGGGCCTTTAACTTTTGAACATATTGTAGGTAGTTCTCAGCTTTGACTCCTTCCGGAGACACCCTGAAGCAAACATCCACAGGCAACCAGGCTTCCTGACCAAACATCAGGTGGTATGGGGAAAACCCAGTGGCATCACTTTTGGTGCAGTTATTGGTGAGTACCAGGGTGCTGATCTGTTGGCTCCACCTTGACTTGACCCAGGGATGAAGTGTTCCCAGCATGTCAAGTAGAGTTTGGTTAAACCTTTCAGGCTCTGGATCCCCCTGGGAGTGATAGGGGGTAGTTCTGGATATTTGCACTCCCCAGAGCAAGAGCATTTCCTTGATCAGATGACTTTCAAAGTCTCTCCCCTGATCGGAGTGAATTCTCTAAGGTGCACCTTAATGGACAAAGAACTTTTCGATTAACACCTTGGGCAAAGTGGATGCTTTCTGGTCCTTAGTTAGGTAAACCGGGGCATAATGTATGAAGTGATCAGTCACCATTAGCACATTTCCAGCATTCTTCTGATCGGGTTCAAGGCACAAGAAATCGATACACACCAGCTCCATAGGCTTGCTGGTAGAGATATTGATCAAGGGTTTAGCCCTCTGGGGTAGAGCTTTTCTTTGGAGACAACATCTGCAAGTCCTGATATGGGCCTCAGTGTCAGACCCCATTTTTGGCCAATAGAATCAAGCATGGGCCAGATCTTTAGTTTGGTCACAACCCAAGTGTTCCATCAGGTCATGGAGATCCTGTAGAACTACATTTTTGAACATGGTGGGCAACACTAATTGCTGTTTGTCAGTTTGACCTTGTCGGTTTATGGTTTCACTACAAAGTAGCTGGTTATGCAATTTAAGTTTGGGTCCCTCTTCAAACAACAAAGCAGTCCATGGATCTGATGAGTGGAGTTTGGACACATCCTTTCCAGCATGTAGAGCATCAAGCACAGGCTTAATCATGGGGTTTTGAGCCTGTGTCCACTGTATGTAGTCAGGAGTGAGCTGAGGCAAGGTGCTAAGGTCTAAGGCAGCAAGGTGTCAGTAGGCCATGGGAACAAAAGTGTCAGGAGGACCTAAACAGTCTACTAGGCAGTCAACAGTTTCAGACTTTGTCGAATTTCTGGCAGAGGGTTTTGACAGACTACTCAGACATTCTCACCCAACTGGTATTAGAGTTAGGTCATCTGGAAAGGGTGTCAGCATCAATATGGTTCAAGCCCTGTTGATACTCCACTGGATAATATAGCGCAATTCAAATATCAAAGCACTTTACATACATCTTAAAAACAACACAATAAAATCACATAAAACATAGTACAGCAGCTTCAATTTAAAATCCTCTGCATTCCTAATATTAAGTATTAAAAGCCTGTTTGAATAAATACGTTTTTAAACTAGTCTTAAAACTCTCCACGGTCTTGCACTCTGTAATCCAACAAGGTAGAACATTCCACAGGGATGGCACCACAAACATAAAAGCCCTTGCACCAGATGTCTTCAACCGCACCCTGGGAATTTCTAGCTACCCCTCATCAGACTAGCGGAGAGGATGGCCAGGGCTGTAGGGAACCAGGAACTCTTGCAGATAACCCAGTCCCAGTCCGTGTAGGGCTTTATGGGTCATAAGACTGACCTTGAAGGTGGTCCGCCACTGTACAGGCAGCCAGTGCAGATCATGCAGCACAGAAGTATTATGACTGGAACGTGAGTTCCCAGTCAGTAATCATGCCGCTGCATTGTGCACCAGCGGCAAGTGGCAAACATCAACCCCTGGAAGCCCTAGGTATAAGGAGTTGCAGTAATCAAGGCGTGAGGCCACAAAGGTGTGTATCAACATGGGCAAATCATCGGACAGAACAAGGTGCTTAATTCTGGTGATGTTCCGAAGATGGTAAAAGGAGGATTTGATGACTGCCAATACCTGTGCCTGCAGTGTCAGCCCATCATCAAATAGCACCCCCCAGATTATGCACCCGTTCAGAGGTGGGAAGTTGTACACCATCAAGCCAAAGCCCAGACGGTAACCCCACCACCGGTCTCTCTATCTGATGCCCTGGATCCACCACCAACACTTCAGTCTTCCCGGAGTTCAATTTCAACCAGCTGAACTTCATCCAGGGATGGATTTCTGCCAGACAGCTGTTAAACATCGAGACAGTACTATCCTGGTCGGGTGCAAAAGACAGATAGAACTGTGTATCATCTGCATAACAGTGAAAACTCAGCCCATATCATCTTACAATGTCTCTGAGGGGCAGCTAATACACTGCAAACAACATGGGGGACAACACCGAGCCCTGAGGCACTCCACATGGCAGGGAGAATGGCTCGGAGGAAAAAATCCCCGACACCACCCTCTGAGACCTGCCAGTTAGGAAAGAGTGGAACCATCTAAGCACTGGACCAGCCAGTCCACAGATGACCCTCAGATGCTCGAGCAGAACCCCATGGTCCACAGCACTGAATGCTGAGGAGAGATACAGCAGCACCAAGATGGAACGGCGCTTCTGGTCTCTCGCCATCAGGAGATCATTGACCACCTGATCCAGAGTAGTCTTGGTACTATGTCTCTTCCAGAAACCTGACTGGAGAAGATCAAAGACATCATGGATGGTAAGGTGGTTCTCTAGTTGCAGCGCAACTACTTACTCAATTACTTTCCACTGGTAAGGTATAATTGATTTGTCATATTAACTGCTTTCCCTTCCCCTTCTACTCCTGTCTTTATCTTTGCTTATGCTCCACTGCTACTCTATCAAATCACTCCTCCCCCCATATCAGTTGTAGACTGTTGTTTGTTCTAGCTGCCAAAATACTGTATATGTATTGCACACACCAGTCATCATGTTTCATTTATCAGTATGCAACCTGTAAGTTGCTTCCCTGTCTCATATCAGTGTTTAACCTGCGGTCACCCTATGGTACCCTTGTATGTATATCCAGCCTGTATCATGTACCGTGCATTTCATGTATATACTGTTATTACCTATCTGTGTTTGTACTCTAAGTGTTTATGTCACAGGACCTCCTTGTGAATGAGCTTGCTCAATGGAGTTTTCCTGCAATAAACTTGAACTTTCCCAACAAAGGGAAGGTTAGAGATAGGTCTGTAGTTTGCACAGATGCTTGGGTCTAAAGAAGCTTTCTTAAGAAGTGGTGTCACTGCCGCCTCTTTCAGGGAGCTAGGGAACTCTCCCAAAGCTAAAGAGCACCAAACAATCTCTGCAAGAACTGGGCCAATGAACTCCATACACCCTAATAATAGGCTTGTAGGGCCCAGATCCAAACTACAGCAGGTTGGCCACAATTTCTGGATAATCCTCATGATGTCCCCTATCTCCAGCTGGTTGAAAGATATCCAGGTAGACCATGGGGAAGTGACCCTGTACAGACCACCACTAACCCCCATAGAGGGTGCTGAGCCAATTCCAGCCCTGATGTTAGCCGACCTATCTGCAAAGAAATGAGCAAACTCATCACACTTATCTTGTGAAAATTCTCCTTGAACCTGTAGACAGGCTGGGTTGCACAGTCTGTCCACATTTTGAAAGAGCTGAGCCAGTCGGTTCTGAGCAGCAGCTATCTCACCGGACAGGAACTCAGCCTTCTTACATGAGATTGCTGATTGATAGTTTTGATAATGAACTATCAATCTAAGGTGGTCGGCATCATGGGCCATTTTCTGCCAGCAACGCTCTAGCCTTCGTCCCACCTGTCTCATCTCCCTCAAGGTCCCATCAAACCAGGGAGACCGAGGGTGAAGAGAGAGGGGATGAACACGGATTGTGGCAATAACATCCACAGCCTCAGTGATAGCCTTATTATAGGTCAAAACTAGATTCTCTGGATCCTTGCCCGCCCTTGAAACTCCCGATAGGTCTAATACTGCCAAGAGACCTTCTGGGGTAACACCCCTCAATGGGCAGTATCTGACCATCTCCACAGGGACAGGCCTATAAGAGGGGGGCTGGAATTTGAATCTTACTGTGTAGTGATCTGACCATACTACTGGCTCCACCACCAAATTGAATGACTCAATCCCCAGGAGGAAGACCAGATCAAGTGAGTGACCTTGATTGTGAGTGGCAGAGGCAACTACCTGTGTGCACCCCAACGAAGACATAAGTTGGAGGAAGTCTTGACCAAACTGTGATAGTTTATCATTGATCCAGGCATTGAAGTCACCCAGGACCATCAGCCTTGGTGACTCCAATGGCGCATTGATGATGAAGTCCGCCACTTCCTGCAGGAACAATTTCCCATCCCTGGGTGGACGGTAGATGAGAATGATCCTGCAGCCCACACCTGCTACTATGGTAAACTTAAATGATCTGGCCTCCTCTACTGGTGCACCAGTAAGACCTCAATCCGATCTAAAACAAATAGCCACCCCCCTGCCCCTCCAGTCAGATCTCGAGTGGTGTATCACTGAAAAACCAGCTGGGACCACCACTTCCAAGATGGGGCCTGCATTGTCATCAAGCCAGGTTTTGGTGATGCAAGCCAGGATGCTGTCCCAACAAGCTCAGCAATAACAGCCTTCTTGTTTCTTATAGACCTGGCATTGCATAACACTACTTGAGTAGGATGGGTTTTTGGGGCTGACTGAATCATCTGCCCAGAATTACAGGAGCCCTTGGGTATGGTAACCAGACATGACGGGCCACGATCTAGAGACCATTTCACCCAGGGCATCTCCTGGACTGTACAACCCTGATGTGGCCACCCAGCTCTCCCCCCCTCCAAAGTCTGAGCCCCCAGTCCACCCTCCTCCTCCTCCTAACAATACCTAAAGCCCTGCATCTGTTATAGACCTCTGCAGGCAAAGGAGGAGAATAAAGGGGCCAAAGTTCCCCGACTTCGGTAGGGGAGTAGTGCACAACCAGGAGAGCAACAGACCATGACATCTTCTATCAACAATACCCTATATTGCCCCACCTCACAAAATTCCCACCTTTCCAAACTCTTCCAACTAACCACAAAATAATTAACAATTAAATAACAATTCCAAAAAAAGAAAACTTTATATAATATATAGAATAAAATTAAAGGTGAACCAGATATGATCCACTGGGATTCTCTCTCAGCTCCAGTGTTAATTGTCCAAACAGTCACCTCCACTGCCTCTCACACAGAGGAGAAAGAAAATGTAGTAGACAAGAGTTCTCTCACCACTCCAATTCAGTGTCATGAAATTCACCCCCCCCCCCTGACTCTCACACAATTGGATTTGAAAAACCAGCAGAAGAGAAAAATAGGAATTAAAGTTATTAATCATTCGGTAACCCCCAAACAATCCACCACTCTCAGTTTCAGACTTTCATAGAACTATAAACCACAGTTCAAGACAGCTTCAGCTTCCAGATAGCTTAGAGTAATCCACCCAAGCAGAAAGGTTGGATCTACTGCACAGGCAGTTCTTCAATAAACAGGGCAAAATTCAGACCAATACGACAGTCTTCAACCATATTCTTCTCATCAGAAAATATAACAGTGAGTTAGTCGTAAGTGGAAAGTGCAGATAACCAGCAATGCCCTGTGGCATCCAATTTAGCTGAGGTCTTGGCATAAGTGAGGGGATTATTGTCAGCCTTGACCAGAATCTTGGCACCATAAAGATATTCATGGAATTGGTCCACCACAGCCTATTTTAGTGCAAGATATTCAAGCCTGTGTACCAGATAATTTCTTTCAGATGGGGTTAGGCTCTGACTGGCAAGTGCCTCTGGGCATAAACCTTCCTCATACTCTTGATACAAAATGGCCCCAATTCCTTTCAAGCTGGCATCAGTGTGTAATACATAGGGTCTGGTGGGGTTGGCATAGACAAGCACAGGGACGTGGGTGAGTTGATGAATGCTATCATAGAAAACAGCTTCACACTCGGAAGTCCACCTGACCCCAAATGGTTCATGTGCCCAAAAGTAAACCTTGTCTTCCTCCTTAACTGTGCTTGTTTTATACTTCTTGTTTGTAGGAGGATAACCCTGATTTAGGTTGGGCAAAGGGTGAATGACTTTGGAATAGTCTTTTATGAACTGACGGTAGTAACTGCAGAACCCCAAAAATCTTTGCAATTCTAGGTTTGTTGGCAAAGGCACGTACTGAGCTATTCTCTTCTAGGTTGCTTGTTAAGACAGAGCAAGGAACCTTATCAGAGCAAGGAAAAAGATTAAGGCTTCTTTTGGCTAGGCAGATTTACTGTGTGTTATTATTTTCTTTTGTACTCACAGGGGATGTTACTGTTGTTGCTAACATTTTACTGCTTTATTTTTCTCTGATTCAAATTGTTGTTGCAGGGTATACTTTCTGCTACATTATTACAGGGTGCGCCTTCAGGTTTGTGCTTACAGATTACTGCTGCTATCTTCTCTGATTCAAATTGTTTTTTGGAAGGCATATCTTCTGTTCATGCTTTATTTTTCTCTGTAGCAAAGGGTTTTTAACAGGGTATATCTTCTGTGAAATTATTACAGGTGGTGCTTTACAGGTTTTACAGTTTTATCTATCATTAGGCTAAGCTTTCAGGGTTACTGCTTTTGTTGTTGGTTGATTGTTTCTGCTCTTACCTCCTTGTTTCTTTTGTCCGTGGTTCTTTTTCGGCAGGGGAAGGGCCCAGCCACCCACACCCATCCCCAACCACCCCATGCTACACTCCTTTTATAGGGTAGCACAGTTGTGACATTTCCTGTAGCAAAGCAGGAAGGGGAGGATCAGGGGTATCCACACAGTGACCTCATTTACAGGGGCACAAGTAATTTAACTTGATATAACAAGTTATACAAAAACAAACAAAGCACAAAATTAAACTTTTGCTTTCATTTTTCTCCTTCTAATTACTCTGACCAGGTTATAAACTCAGCAACTCATCTGGAATGGATATTATTAACTGCAGGTACTACAGGACACTTTTAAAAATGGCAGTTATACAGGATTTAGCACACTGTCCTACATGCTGGACCATTGGAGATCTAAGGGCTCATCTCCAGGCAGCATGGGCAGAGATTGTGTGCCTCAAATCTCATATTCAGGAGGAAATACATTATAAGAACCTCCCACCATTTCCACAACATCCAACAGAAGCACCTCGACTGCAGAGGGTAGTTGATCTGAAAGGTTGGCAGGTGGTTAGGAGGGACAAATTGGGTGCCCCATCACTCAGTGCTCTCTAACATATCACCTCCACAAACCATATAAAAACTACAAACAAGTATCTGCCTCTATCTCCAAAATCAAACAAAGGGGCAGAGGACACTGCATAGTTGGACACTGCAGCACAGGAGCTGGCACAACAAAACTCACTCAAAACAGGAACCAAAACAAAAAAAGCAAAAAGGAAATCAAATCTGATCTGATGGCAGATAAGGACTGCTTCACCCACCTAGTCTGCCCATTCCCTACCTAATGGATAAGCTGCAGATCCTAGTTAACCAACAGCCTACTTTCTCCTACCCCCCCACTAGAATTGCCATATGTCTGTCCAATGCATTCTTGAATTCCCCCACTGTTTTTGACTCTACGACCTCCTCAGGAAGGCTGTTCCATGCATCTGCAACCCTCTCTGTGAAGAAATACTTCCTCACATTACCTCTGAGCCATCCCCTCTATCTTCAAATTGTGCCCCCTTGTTCTTGCACATCTCTTTTTCTGAAAGATGCTACCCTCTTGGACTTTGTTGATTCCCTTGAGGTATTTGAAAGTTTCTATCATGTCCCCCCTCTCCCTCCTTTCCTCGAGGCTATACATCTTAAGCTCCTTTAGTCTTTCTTCATATGTCTTCTTGCAGACCCTGCACCATTTTGGTTGCCCTCCTCTGGACAGCCTCCACCCTGTCTATGTCTTTGTGGAGATGGGGTCTCCAGAACTGTACACAGTACTCCAGATGTGGTCTTACCAACTGTCTGTACAGAGGGACAACTTGCTGTTTTCTACTGGTGATGCTGCTCCCTGTGCATCCCAGTATCCCCCCAGCCCTCCTTACTGCCTTCTCACATTGCTGAACCACCTTTAGGTCATCTGATATGACTACTCCAGGTCCTTTTCCATTTTTGTTGTTGTCAGTATCTCACCCCCATTGTGTACTCTTCCCCTGGGTTTTTGTTTCCTAGGTGTATTGCTTTGCACTTCTTTGTGTTGAATCTAAGCTGCCATACATTTGACCATTCCTCCAACCTTGGCAAGTCTCTTTTCATCCTTTCCACCCCACCTTGCGTATCAATCCTGTTGCAGATCTTTGTGTCATCTGCAAAGAGACATACTTTTCCTTCCAGTCCTTCTGCAATGTCACTTATAAAGACATTAAAAAAGGACTGACCCCAGTACTGAACCCTGCCGTACCCCACTAGTAACCCCCCTTTCTTCACTGTGGACTCCATTTACTATTTCCCTGTTTCCTGTTGTCCAGTCAGTGTATCACCCAGGCTATACCACCCTGGGACCCACTCCCAGGCTGGCTAATTTGTTTATTAATCTTTTTGTGTGGGACTATGTCAAATGCCTTGCTAAAGTCTAGGTAGGCCATGTCAACAGCCCCTTGCTGGTCTACTACTTTGGTCACCTAGTCAAAGAAATCAATTAGATTTGTCTGACATGACCTTCCTGCTGTGAATCCTTGCTGCCTTGGGTCCTGTGTCCCACTGGCCTCTAGGTACTCAACAATTCTTTCCTTCAGAAGTGATTCCATCATTTTCCCTACCTCTGAGGTCAAACTGACAGGTCTGTAGTTTCCTGCCTCTGTCTCACTCCCGCTTTTGTGAAAGGGAATCACATCTGCCCTCCTCCAGTCCTCAGGTACAGTACCACACCACACTCCCATGATTTATTAAAAAGGGTAACACTTCTGATCATAGGAGACTCCATGATTCGGGAAGTTGATACCTACCTCCAGCCGGGGGTAATGGTCAGATGTCTCCCAGGTACATCGGCGTGGAGAGACACTGACCACATTGCTAAAATCATGCAAGAAGCAGGAGAAAACATTGAAGTCCTGGCACACATAGGGACTAACGACCTCACCAGCCGGTCAGTTGTGGAGACCAAGGAACACCTGACCATGCTGGGTGACAAACTGTCATCCATTTCATCCGGCATCTCCTTCTCTGAGATCCTGCCAGTCTGGGAGAGGGAGGAAGATGGATGAAAGGTCAGAGAAGGGGAGACAGGGGAGCTAAACATGTGGCTTAAGGGCTGGTGCCAGGAAAAAGGACACATTTTGTATATAACTGGCATGGAGTGCATCTGATTAAGAAGGAAGTCAGTGCATTGGGGCAGAAGATTGACATCTTTGCAGAATATTTAAATTAGCAAGTGGGGGAGAGGGGTGTAGCACCTAATACATCGAGTGGAAGGAACACCCCTTCCCTCAGCTAGTGATCAAACAGGAGTTCAGCATCTTTGCAGTTCATTTGCATCACCAGGTAAGGAAAACAGTCCAGCTTCCCATACGGCACACTGGGGAAATGACGGACCTCACCCAACAACCAACACACTGAAATCTGGCCAATGGAAAATCATGCAGACAAATGCTCACAGTCTGGGAAACTAGATCCCAGACCTGCAGGCAACAATAACAGAGGATAAACTGAACATAGTATCCATTAGCGAGACATGGCTCACCAGTAACCACGCTTGGGAGACTTCTATACCCAGCTGTACTGTTCAGAAGAGACCGAGATGCAAAAAGGGGGGGGTGGGGTGGCCCTTTATGTCAATGAAAATATCAAAGCTACAGAAATTCAGAATACACATAAGGAGCCAGAAGAACTGTGGGTCACCCTGGAAACAGGAAATGGGACAGCCATACGAACTGAGGTTGTCTACTGGCCTCCAGACCAGGGGGAGGACATAGACACATTACTGTTAGAAGATATACAAAACATAACAGCTAAAGCAGAGGTTCTGATAATTGGAGACTTCAACATGCCAGATAATGATTGGTCAAGAGACAGGGCTCTCCTAGATATAGTATTGACTAACAGGGAAAGGATCACAGATCTCCAGGTAGAAGGTCACCTGGGGGCCTGTGACCATCACATGGTACGGTTCAATTAGACCCCTAGAACTAAATCATTCCATTCCAAGGCAAACATATAGGACTTCAGAGGAGCTGACTTTGATAAAATGGCCAACAGAGTTAAGCTAGCCCTGGCAAGAAAAAATACAGGTGTGGGGGTACAGGCAAAGTAGGCAAGCATTAAGGATGTAATACTTGAAGCAACATCCCGCTGTGTTAGAGAGAAAAGCAAAAGCAAAAGAAGAAATAACCCACTTTTGTTCTCAAATCAGTAGCAGAAAAGGTCAGAGCCAAAAGGCTGGCCTTCAGGAAATACAAGGGAATGCAGTGGGACCAAGATAGGGAGTCACACCAAACTTCCCTAAGGGATGCAGGGAAGGCAGGCAAAGGCACAAACCAAGAAAACACTAGCACAAACAGTAAAAGAAGGTGACAAGACTTTATATAGATACATTAGTGAAAGGAGAAAGTCCAGAGGGGTGTATTGCTAACATCAGAGGGGATAAAGGGGAATGTGAGGAGGACCAAGGAAAAGCATCTAACCTAAATAGATACCTCTGCTCAGTATTTACCGAGGAGAAGGTAGGGCAGGGACCACAGCTCAGCACCATAGTCACAGGGGAGAGGAAGATGTGCACTAGTCCCTTCACAAAAGAAAGGGTCCTACAAGAGCTTGCTAAGCTCAGGGTGGACAAGGCAATGGAACCTGATCGCATACATCCCAGGATACTAAAGGAGCTAAGGGTGGAACTAGCAAAGCCATTAACAGAACTGTTTAGTGAGTCACTGAGCACAGGAGAGGTCCCAGAAGACTGGAGAAGGGCTCATGTGATCCAGCTCCACAAGACTTGTAGCAGGGAGAAGGCAGAGAACTACAGACCAGTCAGTCTTATCTCAGTAGTGGGCAAGATTATGGAGGCACTCCTTAAGGAAAGGATAGTGCAACACCTGGAATCCATAGAAGCACAGGATCCAAGACAGCATGGGTTTACAACAGGAAGGTCCTGTCAAACTAATCTCATAGATTTCTTTGACTGGGTAACCAGAGTAGTGGATAAAGGGGGTGCAGTTGATGTCACCTACCTTGACTTTAGCAAAGCTTTCAGTACTGTTCCACACAGAAGATTGACTAATAAGCTGAGTAGGCTCGGGGTGGGTCAGAAGTTGGTCAACTGGGTGGCAAACTGGTTGTCGGGCAGAAAACAGAGAGTGGTGATGGTAAATGGTATACAGTCAGAAGAGATGCAAGTCACAAGTGGAGTACCTCAGGGATCAATCCTGGGGCCAGTCCTCTTCAATATCTTCATCAGTGACATTGCAGATGGACTGGAGGGTAAGGTTTGCCTGTTTGCAGATGACACCAAGATCTGCAACAGAGTAGATGATCTAGATGGGGTGGGCAGAATAAGAAGAGATCTAGATAAACTGGCAAAATGGTCGGGAGAGTGGTAACTGGGGTTTAACGCAAAGAAGTGCAAGATCATGCACAGAGGGAAGAGAAACCTTGAAGCCACATATAGGTTGGGAGGGGAGTTACTGGCAATCACAAGGGAAGAAAGAAACTTGGGCATCATCATCATAGATGACCTGAAATCATCCAAGTAGACTACTAAAGCAGTAGGTAAGGCTAGATGGGTGTTGGGGTGTACTAGTAGGGATATCGCAAGTCATAAGAGGGAGGTAATAATCCCTCTTTACATGACACTGGTTATGCCCCATCTGGAGTACTGCGTGCAGTACTGGAGGCCACACCTGCACAAGGACATTAACAAAATGGAGGCAGTCCAAAGAAGGGCAACCAAAATGGTGCAGGGACTGCATCAGAAAACATATGAGGACAGATTAACAGAGCTCAATATGTATACCCTAGAGCAAAAGAGGGAGATAGGTGATATGATCAAAACATTCAAACGTCTTAAGGGCATTAACAAGGTGAGTCTAACATGTTTCAATATAAGAAAAATAGGACAAGAGGACAAAGCATGAGATTAGAGGGAGGCCGATTAAGGGGGAATGTGAGGAAGTTCTTTTTCAAAGAAAGGGTGGTAGATGCATGGAACTGCCTACCTCAGGAAGTGGTGGATATGAATACAGTGCAGGGCTTTAAACAGGCATGGGATAGGCATAAGGGAGTAATTAAGATGAGTATGACTAGATAGGCCATTGACAGAGTACAGGCCTATGGCACATTCATAAGGTAGGAAAAAATAGGCAGACTGGATGGGCCTTGCGGTCCTTATCTGCCATCAACTTCTATGTTTCTGTGTTTTAGATTGTTAGGCTGAGGCCAGGTGATCAGGGACTCCACTTTGCTTGGGTCTATCTGAATCCAATCAGCCGACACTACAGCAGGTGGCCAACATATTTCACAGATGTTTGAAAGAACTGACACTTGTGTATTGATAGCTTTAGTCCAAAGTCCTCTAGTCTGTCAAGAACCTTGAACAGCGAGCTTCATGCTCCTCCAAAGTCTGGCTGAACACAATGATGTCATCAAGATACACATAGCATTCTAGTAAGTTCATGTCTTCCAGTGTTCGCTCCATCAGCCACTGGAAAGTGGTGGGTGCACCCAAACTACCTTGAGGCATGCGGAGAAACTCTTAGAAACCCAGGGGACATATGAGGGCTGTTTTCTTACAGTCCTCCTCAGCCATCGAGATTTGATAGTACCCACTCTGAAGGTCAAGTACGGAGAACCACTGGCTTCCATTGAGGCAGTCAAGAGCATCCTGGATACTGGGCATGGTGTACTGGTCCGAAACAGTTCTCCAATTTAACATCCGTAGTCCACGTACATTCTCACTGATCCATTCTTTTCTCAGACTACCACAATTGGGGAGGCATAAGGGCTTTGAGACTCTTCAATAATCCCTGTGGCCAACATTTCTTGAAGGTGACCTCTAACATCGTCGATGTCAGCCGATGCAAGGCGACGGGACCTCTCTCTGAATAGCCTGTCATCATGAAGTCGGATGTAGTGTTCGGCCCCTGTGACACAACTTACATCTCACTACTTCAAGGAGACTACTCGGCTTCTCTGGGACAACTTATGGCTAATCCTAGCTTTCAGCAGGAAGAGGGGACTCCCTGAAGACAAACAGGCCAGGGGTCACCTCATCACCCTTGCCGGGGCAGCACAGCAGTATCTGCACAATACACAGTGGCTAGTGTGTGCCCTTGATTCACCCAGACCTCTCAATCTGACATATTCTGGACTTGCACCACTACCTGCCGAGCATATGCATGGGCCCATGCAGGTAGAATGCTAGTGTAACCAGTGGGTTACCCCAGTGGTCGGGTTGGTGGTATTTTTGTGTTATTAGCGCTGTGCAGTGCCTCCATTTGTAACCCCCTACCTGGGACCTGGGCTCGGGGAGAAAACTGTTGCTCGGTATTTTGGCTAGGTTTGACTTCTAGTCAGGGGCATCCAAGTAACTCCGGACACAGGAAGCAATAACTGTAATGTCCAATACCAGAAGTTGGGATTCTAAAGTGTGGCTTTTATTCACATCCAACAGAATAACAAAGCATAGACGGACTCCCACGGGGTTACACTCCTGGTAATGCAGATTTATGGAGATAAGAACACCTCCTCTTTACACTGAAACCATCAGGTCTTGAAACACTCTGGGCACTCTGCCCTAATTCAACTCTTTTTTGGTTTTCCCTGGCTCGCCCTCCATTGCCAGCCCTTTGGACACTTTCCATATAGCATGGAACATTTACTGGTGGCTCCCTAAACCAGCTACAAGCACTTCTGGCTCCATCAGGGAATCTTCCTCATCAATTCCACATCTGGGTACTTTCCTCAGGCACTGGCCAAGTACCTGAGAGAAAGCAACAGGTGTCTCAAAGCAAACCCGTAGAGGTGAATTTGGTTACTACTGATGGGGGGTCTCCCACCTCTCACTCCCATAATTCATACCCGGCCATTTCTCTGGACTGTAACACCTCATCCTTAAAAACACTTTGCTATGTAGATTCTCTTTAAATGAATGTCACATCCAGTCTACTGTTTTTCCATCTCACTTGTGCTGAACTTGAACATACATAGAAAGTGGCTGTGTCCATTACTCTAGGCCCCCTCAGAGTTAAGCAGTCCAGTCCCCACATCTTCCAAACTGTACTTGGCTGTCTTTTCCTGACCCCACAGTAACAGTCACTTTAGTTTCATCTTGTCTCAGGTGAAAACACATTGGCCCTTTAGCAAAGCAAACTCACCCCTTGGTTGCAGGTGCCCCACAGGCATTTTCTCTTCAAAGAAATCTCATCCAGAACTTCTGGTGCCTCAGCACAAACTTAAACTCAGGCAGCTTCTTGTTCCCTAGCCAGACCAGGGGGTTTGCCCCTGGAAACAGGCTGATTCCTTCCCCCCATCCCCACAGGGATGAGGCCCTGAACCACTGAAAGCGGTCTCTACCACTTCACTTGGCACTTCTTGTGTTCCTCTCCAGGTAAGAACACACACCTATACAAAAAATAGCTCTCTAACAGAGCTTAGAACTCTGAGGGCCTGCTTATAGCAGACCACCTCCTTCCTCTACTACTGACTGCAACAGATTGACTTCAAATTCCCCAACATTCTACTCTAACCTCCAACTGCAGCATTCCAGTGTGGCTTATGCAGCTGCGACAGTTCTAAAATTATGTCTCAGCTTAGACTGAGAACAGAGTGAGACAGTGTGAAATCTATTTAACTAGAGTTTCACAAGCTGCCTAGCCCCTGCCTGCCACTAGGTCTAACTGGGATTCTAGTTACCCAGGGTAATGGGGGAGTTACACTAGGCTTGACCAACGGTCCCTCATGCAGCTTCCCCTTTTCTGGGATGTCCAGCGTAAGGATCTTATTCTTATCATCTGTTTTCAGGAGCACTTCACCACTGATAGTGCACTGAGCATTGGGCGGTAGTACCAGTGAGTCAGGATCCTTTTTCCAGACCACCTCCACAGGTCCATCCTTCTCAATCTCCTGTGTTCACATCTATACGTCATAGGCTTGCTGTACTAGAGATGGAATGCGCAGGGCCTGTTCAGTTTATTTGGCTTGCTTTTGCTGACAAAGATGAGCTAACCATACGAAGATTTGTGCATTTGTACCAGTTAGTAGAGGGACACCATCATGCAGCCCAGTTGGTGGGCACACCAAGGTCAGGGTCTCCACTCACTCATACATGTCACAACCCCACTCAGCAGGTCAGGCCCTCTGCTCCCACAGTGCCAACCTCTGAGCATAGTATTGTGAACAGGAACAGAACAGGGTAACCCTCCTGTCTGTTTTGTGGGTTCAAATCAACCTTTGGTCTCAAGTTCTGGAGGGATTCAACCTGTGAACCTCTTGCTAGCGTTCCCACTGTACAGGCTCAGATAATTCTGCTCTTTGGAGGGGGCAGATATCTTTCACCTATGGGAACCTAACCAGGTGTACAAACTGAACCCTTAAAACTGTATGAAAAGACCTCAGATAAACTCTTACCATTTCCCAGTTTGGTAAACCAGTAAGCTTTGCACAGTGTCAACTTTAACTATATATGCTTCACTTGTCAAATAAAGAATTTCAAAGGCACTCCAAGAAGTCTCTCAAAATGAGATGTTTATTTAAAAATAGATAAAAATGTAAAATGTAAAACACAGAACTATATATCACAAAACGTTACAATCACTTAAAAAAAACAGGTTTAAAAGTGTAATTTCCTACCAACGATACACTTAGACCTGCCTAGCTAATGTATTCTTATATTCTTACAGTGCTGAAAGATGTTGTAGCTTCAGAGTCCAAACATGTGTGTGTCTAAAGGTCAGTTACAGCATAATTAAAAAACTGTCTTGACCCTGCCTTCTCCATGATGTCATCCAGCTCCTCCTGTTTATTAGAAATTTTACAATCAGGATGTCTTATCAAGCAGGAGGTAAATTAATAGGTGACATCAGCAAAACCTCATGTCCCCACATGACTTCCCAATCAAATCTGTAATTTTCCAAGTTCTTTCTTTCATCCCTGAGCAGCATCCTACTCTTTACAGACATCAAAGGAACATTTATGACTTCACACCTAAGTGACATAACCTGTTTTTTTCCTCTAAACATCATACAAGTTTATGATTTCCAGCCTAGCAGCTGGCAGCTACAATTAAGCTAGATAAACAGGAGATCCTTAATTTAGGTCTCTTCTAGCCTTTAATTATCTTCTGGCTTTTATCTTTTAGCTGAAACTTGGAGGGGGGATGTTAACCCACAGGCTGTCTCAGCATGTCTCATGAGTGACACTCAATAACACATTTTTATATTACAAAAAGCATAGATTAATCAGAACCAGCTGTCCAAGCATCACAATCCTCCCTACCTAGACTGAATTTGTGGGCTCTTTCCCCTGCATGGGATAAGCTTCCCAAATCAGTTTACTCCTCATAAACATGAGACAACCAATCTGAGTTCTGATTTTTCGCTCCAGCCCTAGGTAGAATTGTCATGTCATACCCTTGCAAAGCAATACTCCATCTTAACAATCTACCATTGTTTTTTCCCGTCTGCATTAGCCAAACCAGGGGGTTGTGGTCAGTTGGTACCACAAAATGCTGCCCATACAAGTATGGCTCCAACTCCTTTAGGGCCCACACTATTGCAAGACACCCTTTCCACAGTGGAGTATGCCTGCTCCCTGGAAGTAACTTTTACTCAGATATGCTACAGGGTGATCTTTCCTTGGCTGGATGTCTGACTCAGTACTGCTCCAATACCCACGTCTGAGGCATCAGTCTGAACTATAAAAGGTCTGCTATAGTCAGGACTTGTCAAAACAGGAGCACTGCATAGTGCCTCCTTCAGTCTGGTAAAGGCTTCTTCACAGGCTGGTCCCCAGGTAATTTTCTTTGGCATCCTTTTCTTTACCAGGTCAGATAGGGGAGCAGCCAGGACACTGTAATTGGGTACAAAGTTTCTATAGCACTCTGCAGTCCCAAGAAAACTCCTGACCTGCTTCTGCATTTCTGGTCTGGGCCACACCTGGATTACCTCTATTTTTATTTGATTAGGACAGAGCTGTCCTTGGTCTACCACATGCCTGATGTATTCCACTTCTCCCATGGCCACCTGGCACTTCCCAGATTTGACAGTGAGCCCGGCCCTCTGTATCCTGCCCAGCACTTCCCTAAGGTGGGACAGGAGTTCCTCCCAACTGGCACTAAAGATGGCAATGTCATCCGGGTACACCAAGGCGTACTCCTCAGCACCATTTAACACCTGATTCACCAACCTTTGGAAAGTGGCCAGGGTGTTCTTCATTCCGAAAGGCATTATTTTATATTCAAATAAGCCTATCGGAGTGATGAAGGCTGACCTCTCCCTAGCTCTGTCTGTCAACTGTACCTGCCATTACCCCTTGGTCAAGTCAAGGTTTTAAGATAGGTCACCCTCCCAACTTGTCCAGGAGTTTGTCCATCTGTGGCACTGGGTGGGAATCTGACTTCATGACTGCATTCAGCCCATGATAGTCCACACAGAAATGAGTAGAGCCATCTGGCTTGGGCACAAGGACTATGGGTGAGGCCCAGGGGCTGTGGGATCTCTGGATTACCCCTAAATCCAGCATCTCCTCCACATCCCTCCTAATGTCCTTTTGGACAGCCTCCGACACCTGATAGGCTGTCTGCCATATAGGCATCTGTGTCCTTGTCTCCACATCTTGCATCACTAAGGGGGTTAGTCCAGGCTTGGTGCTAAACACTGGGGCAAAGACTGCTAAAACTTCCCTTACTTCCTGGATCTTGTCTGGGGTCAGCTGGGGAGACAATTTGACTGCCTCCACAGAGGACTTCCACTTACTTTCTTCCAGCAAGTCCAGAAGGGGGTCTCCTTCATCTGTCCCTTCCCCATGACTACACACTGCAAACACCATGTCAGCCCTATTTTCATATGGCTTCATCATGTTGACATGTTACATCTTTTCTGTCTGTCTTCTGTCAGGTAACTCTATAATGTAGTTCACATCATTTACCTTCCTAACCACTTTGTACGGTCCTGCCCACTCAGCCTGCAGCTTGTCTTTCTGGACCGGAATAAGGACCATGACTTCCTGACCCACCATGTACGAGTGAGCTCTGGCTCTGTGGTCATACCACACTTTTTGTTTCTGTTGTGCAGCTGTCATGTTGCTCTGGGCTGTCCCCATAAGCTCCTTCATCCTTTCCCTAAACCTAAGGACGTAATCCACAATGGGAGTTCCCTGGGTGGCGTGCTTGCCTTTCCAGTCCTCCTGGATCAAGTCTAGGGGCCCACATACCTGGTATCCATATAAGAGTTCAAAGGAGGAAAATCCTGTCGACTCTTGGGGCACCTCCCTGTATGCAAACAACAGGTGGGGAAGGTATTTCTCCCAGTCCCTCCCAACTGTTAAGCAAATGCCTGGAGCATTGACTTCAGAGTACCATTGAATCTTTCCACAAGCCCATTTGCTTGTGGGTAATACGGTGTTGTATATCTCTGCACCACCCCACACTTCTCCCATAAACATTTCATCAGGTCTGACACGAAGGAACCCCCTCAATTGGTGAGAACCTCCTGTAGAAACCCAACACAGGAGAAAATCCTAAGTAAGGCATCTGCCACTTTGTCTGTCCTCAGTGAGGATAGGGCGACTGCCTCTGGGTACTGGGTGGCATAATCCACCACAGTCAGGATGAATCTCTTCTCTGAGGAGCTGGGGGTATTTAAAGGCCCCACAATATCCATTCCCACCCTCTGGAATGGCTCCTCCACTATGGGCAATGGAATCAGGGTGGCTTGGGTTTTCTTGCCCGCCTTCTCTATTTCTTGGCACCGGTGACAAGACCTGCAATACTCCTTCACCTGCTGGGGGAAGTTGGACCAATAGAAATTCTGGGCCAACCACTGCATGGTGTGTGTGATCCCCAGATGGCCAGAAAAGGGAATATCATGTGCAGTCTTGAGTAACTGCTCATGATACCCCTGGGAAATGACAAGCTGCCTGCCTAGCATCCCTCCCTCTGTCTGCACAGCCTGAGTATACATCAGTCCATTTTCCCAATAAATCATATGTCTGCCGTCACCTCCCTGTGCTCCATCAGAGTCTGCCCAAGCCCTCAGCTTCCCTAGACTAGGGACACTTCCCTGAGCAGCTGCAAACTCCTCACACATTCCCAAGGCATGGTACAGATCACCTTCAGTCACTAAACTAGGGTCCCTAGCACTAGCATCAGGGCACTCAGGATCACTGTCAATCACAACCCTCTGACAATGGGTCACCCCTCCCTCCTCGGAGCAACCCTCTGTAGCTGTGTGGTTAACTGCTACTGGGGAAATTTCTACCCCCTTTTCGTTAGTCTCCATATCAGGAGACAAAGGCTGGGGAACCAGCCTCCCACTGGTTTCCACAATGGCTTCTGTGGGGTCCAGGGAACTACAGTGTTCCCTTGCCACTTGGTTATGGGTAACTGCACACACCATCCCTTGTTTGTGATTGTTGCACAGGATCACATCCACTGCTAAGGTTTTGGCTACAGCTACCTGTTGCACAGTTTCCCCTGTTTCACCCCAGTCTAGGAGAACACTAGTGAGGGGCAATGTTTTCTCTTCACCAGTAAAGTCCTGTACAGTGACATATTTATTAGGTATAAGCCGACCCAGCTCTACTAGATCCCCTTTACCAAGGCCAGGAGGCCCCTTGTGTCCCTTAACCCTATGCCTGTACACCATTCACCATGACAGGTGCATGTGCTCCTCATGTTCACAGGCATGCTTCCAGGGACTCACAAACAACCCACTTCTTTCCTAGCCCCCTGTTGTGTATTGCTCACCTTTTTGGGACACTGTCTGGCAATATGCCCAGTTTCTTTACACAACCAACATTCATTTCTTTTCTCAGAGAAATCTTTTCTCTGAAACCTGGGGCTAACTGGTTTCAGTGGAGGCAGTGAGGGTTTTAGCTGCCCTGAAGGCACGCTTTTCCCTTTCTGTCCTGCCACACCAGCCCCATTCACTCTCAGAGCAGGTCTGCTCTTGGCATAGGAGTCCAAGAGTTCAGCAGCCTCTTGCACTGTTTTGGGATCTCGGTCCTCCAGCCAGGTTTTCAGCTCTGCTGGGCATGCCCAGAAAAACTGTTCTAACAGAATCACATTTTCGATTTTATCAGCATAGTTTGCTTCAATTCCTTCCCACCAGCATTTAAAAATTGATGTTTCATGGCTAGCTCCTCATAGCTCATGTCAGAGCTTCTCCTGAACTTACAGAATTTAGCTCTGTGTGATTCAGCAGTTAATTCAATTTTTTTTAACAGTGCAACTTTTAGTGTGCTGTAATCATTGCTGTCTTCATTGTCCATTTCACCCAATGCATCCAGAGCTTTTCCGGTAAGTAGTGGGGATAGCTGGAAGCTCCACGACTCCCTAGGAATTTTAGCCTGAATACAAACTTTTTCAAAAGAATTTAAAAAGGCATCCATATTCTCCCTCTTTAAATTTGGCTATCAATTTGGAATTAAATTTGTAACCCAGTCCTGTAGTCCCAGTTAAACCCAAGCCACTTACCTGCTTTGGTGCTGGTGGTTGGAGTTGTAGCTTCTCCAGTTCATGTTGCCTCTGGTGCTCATGCTCCTCACAGTCTGCCTCCCGCTGTTCACAGTCTGCCTCTCACTGTTCTTGCTCCCTCTTCTCCTCTGCAGCTCATTGTTCTCGCTCTGCCTCTCGGCGTTCCTGCTCTGCCTCTCGGCGTTCTCACTCTGCCTCTCTCTGGAACTCCAGCTCCATTCTGTGCAACTCAATCTGCAGCCTGAGTACTTCTGGCTCCAGAATGCTGGTGACCTTCCCCTGCTGCTGTGGCCCTTCACTGGAACTGGCCCTGTTGCCCTCCTCATTGGATCTGGACACTGCACTGGCCGCTAGCCCTTCCACACTCAAGGTTCGGTCCTTTACAGTCACTGTCTGTGACTCGATGCTCTGGGTATCTGATACAATCAGGGCATCCATGAGGTTCTGCTTGGTGGCTTTCACCTCGAACGGGACTTCTCTGTCCCTGCACAACTGCTTTAAGTAGTCTACAGTGTGCCCGCTGTAGTTGGAAGTCATCTTCTTCCCTAACTACGGCTGCTCTGACTTGCACTTTAGAAAAAAAATAAAACAGGTAGGAACTCGACTGTAAGCCAAGTGATATAGTTCTGTTTCCTTTTAAAAAATAAATTACTGCCTTTTTTTTTTTGCAAATGAGCTGACAGTATTAAGCTAACACACTGAACAATAAAAGCTTGTAATACCAAACTTATGCACACCACTGCCAGCCAATCTGTCACAACCCCACTCAGCAGGTCAGGCCCTCTGCTCCCACAGTGCCAATCTCTGAGTGCAGTACTGTGAACAGGAACAGAATAGGGTAATCCTCCTGTCTGTTTTGTGGGTTCGAATCAACCTTTGGTCTCAAGTTCTGGAGGGATTCGAACTGTGAACCTCTTGCTAGCATACCCAATGTACAGGCTCAGATAATTCTGCTCTTCAGGGGGGCCAGATATCTTTCACTTACGGGCACCTAACCAGGTGTACAAACTGAACCCTTAAAACTCTATGAAAAGACCTCAGATAAACTCTTACCTTTTCCCAGTTTGGTAAACCAGTAGCTTTGCACAGTGTCAACTTTAACTATATATGCTTCACTTGTCAACTAAAGAATTTCAAAGGCACTCCAAACAGTCTTTTAAAATGTGATGTTTACTTAAAAATAGATAAAAATATAAAATGTAAAACACAGAACAATATATCACAAAACATTACAATCACTTTAAAAAAATACAGGTTTAAAAGTGCAATTTCCTACCAACCATACACTTTTGTGTAGCTAATATATTCTTATTTTCTTACAGTGCTGAAAGATTCCAAACGTGTATATCTAAAGGTCAGTTACAGCATAATTAAAAAAATGTCTTGACCCTGCCTTCTCCATGATGTCACCCAGCTCCTCCTCTGTTTATTAAAAATTATATAATCAGGATGTCTTATCAAGGAGGAGGTAAATTGATAGGTGACATCAGCAAAAACTCATGTACCCACATGGCTTCCCAATCAAGTATGTAATTTTCCAAGTTCTTTCTTTCATCCATGAGCAGCATCCTGCTCCTTACAGACATCAAAGGAACATTTATGACTTCACACCTAAGTGACATAACCTGGTTTCTTCCTCTAAATGTCATAAAAGTTTATGATTTCCAGACTAGCAGCTGGCAGCTACAATTAAGCTAGATAAACAGGAGATCCTAAATTTAGGTCTCTTCTAGCCTTTAATTATCTCCTGGCTTTTATCTTTTAGCTGAAACCTGGGGGGGGGGGATGTTAACCCACAGGCTGTCTCAGCATGTCTCATGAAAGACACTCAATAACACATTTTTATATTACAAAAAGTATAGATTAATCAGAACCAGCTGTCCAAGTGTCACAATACACACCTGCTACAGCAGTAGGGAAGGACAACCAAATTCGTACATACCCTAGATAAGGATAGGATTTCTCACTCAACCCCATACATGCAGTCCTTCAAGGGGTTGGAGTGGGAGGTCAGATAAATGCTGGTCATACCAATCCTGAAATATAATGATGACTTGCAAGCCACTGTCCAACACAGTGTGAGTGGATATGCCATTGATTGTCACTATAGTCTCTATGGAGGGGCCCACCATCTCGGTCCAGTCCAGAGGAACATTAGCAGGAACTTGGAAAGATGACCTAGCCACAAAGAAATTGGATTTGGGACTGCCCGTACCTCCACTGCGATCATTTTCTGCACCCCTCTACAGTTGCCTTGCTTTCTGGAGCTCCCCTTGTAGTTTGTTCACCACTTTTTCTAAGTCCCTTTGAGACCAGCAATCTCTTTTCATATGGCCATGTTTTCCACAATTGTGACAAAACATACTTCTCTTGGTTTGCTTTGGCTGCAACATTACATTAGAAGCTGGTCTTCATTCACAACTTGGGGGTGGGGAGGAGTACGCATTTGGCGCTGGATCCAGAGCACTGACTGTAGGGGGTTTTGACTCAGCCTCTCTCTCTCAGCCATGCCACAGGCAGCACAGCTTGTCTCATGAATTCTCTTCGCATGGCAGTCAATTCTCTTATTTCAGCCTTTAATCAGCCATCCTCAGGTGGTGCCTGAGTGTGCGCTCCCACTCCCCTAGCAGACGCATTTTGAGAGGGGTCATAGTCCTTATCAATAATGGCCCTAGGAGAGGCACCAGGTTTCACTCCTCTGACCTCATTCAGCAGCAGTTCCACCCAGGTTGGGGTATCCCTAGCAGTCTCTCTCTCACTGGGCTCCTTGGGGCTGGCACCAGTGTTTAGTTCTCGGGTCCCTTTATGTGATTCTTGAATTTTAGGGCCATCAGAGATTGACTCCTTACCAAGAGCAGGAGCTGCAGTAACTACAACTGTGCAGGGTTCCTGAGAGTCCTCCTCAACTTCACGTACCTCTTTCATCAACATATGGAAGGGCAAGGGATCAGATCTCCTCTGGTGCAGTTGCAGTGTAAGCAACACCCAGCTGGAATGTTGGGCAGAGCGAAGTATATGATCCAGCCTTATCTGATCCAATTTGCTAGAGGCCCAGCCTCCTTTTTGAAAAATTGTTTGTAGGAGTTCCTCTAATCTACTCATGTAAGCTTATAACAATTCTTCTGGCTGCTGTTTAACATCTTTGAGTTTCCACTTTAAGGCTTCAACACTAGCAGTACCTCCAAGACCATTTTCAAGGGCGACTAATACTCTTGGGTGCTGGCATTAGGCTTAGAGGACCTCAGGGAACAAAAATCATGTAAGGCAGGCACCTGGAGGCCACCAAGTTAGCCCTTTTTTCAGCAACTGAACATTGCCAGTCTTGTACTAGGTTAGTAGCTGAGTCCATCCAGGTCTCTAGATCAGCTTCCCCATTAGGTGTGGGGAGGATACCAGAAAACATTTTAAGCTTGCGGTAAGAGTCATAACTGGCTGGATTTGGCACAGGCACAGGAGCCAGGAAAGGGACACACCCCAAAAGGCTTAAATAACTTCTCTAAGTCCTCGAGGGTCTGGCCTTCATTAAGTAGCAAGCTAGCCAGTTTCTCTTGAAAACCCTCAGACAAAGGTGGAGGCTTGGGTTCTGAGGGATCCTCACTATATTTAGTTACTACCCTTCATGCAGCTGGTGACCCATCAATGACAATATTTTTGGGCACCTTAGTGCTGTCCATGGGGTTACCACACTCCACTAAAGCTATTAGTATTTGGGCAGTCAAGTCAGCTTGTCAGCCTCCCACTACAGCCTTTCCCAGACATTCAATTTTTGAGAGTGCCCCTTTGATAGTGTCTTTGCTAGTGCCCAGGAGAATATCTAGTATTAACAGAGCATTCTGGGGGTCAATGTCATGCCCCATACACCAACTGATTGATACAGAGCCATTTTCTCAGTGGTACCCATAAACATTTTGATTGTAATTTTTGGTTGTCGCCACTGCGGGGGTGCTAATCCCAGTGGTGCCTCCAAGATGTAACCCCTAGGTGGCACTATCCCATGGGCTAGTACCTCTGCCTGCTTGACTAGGCACAGGTTGAGGGGCCTGAGCTCAGTGAATGTGTGCCTCCACCAAGAGGAATGGTTTTGGGGTAGCATAGCTGCTGTTGGTATAGCCCTCCAGGATGCTATAACCACCCACCAACCCTTCTAGTAGCCTAGACAGATCAGCAAACACAGCACTCACATTTACCATATCACATTAATGATATGCTCACATTCTTTGCACTTACCACCAGGGCTGGATCTTCTGCAACTGCCCTGGAGACCCCCTGTAAAATAAGACCAGTAATACAATATCAGTACTGTATCCCCACCAAGAAGGTACACTCTAGCCAGGTTAAACATAAAAAAACACAAACTGATTTATTCAGGGGATGTGAACAAGGGTGGGGCGTGAATCTAGCAGGTGATTGGCAGATCTGATTAAATTTCAGGTTGAATAAGTATGCACAGTGAGTCCCTTTAACACAGTCCCCACAACCCTGGGTACCCAGTATGTTAAACAGGCTATCTGGAGTACTGTGTGCAGTTCTGGAGTCCCCATCTCCACAAAGACATAGACAGGATGGAAGCTGTCCAGAGGAGGGCAACTAAAATGGTGCAGGGTCTGCACCGGAAGACATATGAAGAGAGACTTAAGGAGCTTAATATGTATAGCCTCGAGGAAATGAGGGAGAGGGCAGACATGATAAAAACTTTCAAGTACCTCAAGGGAATCAACAAAGTCCAAGAGGGTAGCATCTTTCAAAAAAAGAGGTGTGCAAGAACAAGAGGGCACAATTTGAAGATAGAGGGGGGGCGGCTCAGAGGTAATTTAGGAAGTATTTTTCACAGAGAGGGTTGTGGATGCATGGAACAGCCTCGGAGGAAGGTTGTGGAGTCAAAATCAGTGGTGGAATTCAAGCATGCATGGGACAGTCATAAGGCAATTCTGGGGGGTGGGGGTAAGAAGAAGTAGGCTGCTGGTTAACTAGGATCTGCAGCTTATCCAGTAGGTAGGGAAATGGGCAGACTGGGTGGGCCAAGCGGCCCTTATCTGCCATCAAATTCTACGTTTCTATGTTTCTATCCTGAAGGGTTTCCTAGGGTAGGCCGGCATTACAGTTGTTGTTGAGACCCTTAGGACAGAAAACAATTAACATGCACTCAACCCAAATATTTGTAATCTGGAGCTGGATGGCTCAGTCTGTTGCAGTAAACCCAAACAAAAATCAGATGACACACGAATGATTGTAGCTTTTGTTGCAGGGAGCTACCCTGTTTTGTACTCATGCTACCCAGACCAGGATGCGAGACAGGTGAGATGAAGACCTTGTGATGTTGTACTGGATTGCCAGGGGAAGCAGGGCCTACACGACTCACCTCCTGGTGGTTGCTACCTGTTCTGTGGTGTTGAGTAGGGGTTCGAATCCCTGAGCAGGTCTTTCACTGAGAATGTCTCTGAATCTGGAGCAGCGGCCTAGGCTGACATGGCAGGGCCCAGGCAGAGCAAACAGTTTGGATGAAGTCTGTGATGAAGTGCTGGAACAGCCTCAAGCTGGCGTAACAGAACTCTCTGTGGGGAACAAAATCATGACCCATGAAACACATTCAGCACATTTATAACACTTATAGTATTTTGCCACAGTTCGGATAAAGTCAGTTTGCAAATCACAGCTTCTCTGTGCAAACCTTTCGATCTGAGGTTTACTTCGGTACCAGGTGGGCCAATCACTTCTAGAGCAAGTCTTCAGTCCACTCTCAAGTAGCACTAACACACTTTCTCTCTTCAGATACAGGTCTTGATCTTGTAGTCGTATATGTCTGACTTTCACACTCAGTGCGATACTTCACACTGGAAGATGGGACAGGGAGGCCAGCAGAGCCTTCCAGCTTATTCTCCTTTGCTCCTAGCTGGAGCAGCTGCTCGATGGCTAGAGCTGTTTACTCTCCAAACTCCAACTCATGACTGACACTCTGCTTCAGGCAGTTATGGGTATATCCTCTGAGATCCAATGGGTTTGTATTGGCTGAGGGAACTGTCTGTCACAGAAAGGGCTCCCCCACTAGTTCCATTTAGGTGCCAAACCCTTAAAATTGCAATTCCTACAGAATTTCAATCCCACAAGACCTCTGGGCACAGTCTCCATTTTAGGTCCCCCTAGGTTCGATTGTTCCATCACTGGCATTCCAGAACCAAAATGGTAGCTCTATTTCTAAAGCTCAAGCTGCAAACGAAAGCAGGTTAGACAAACTCTTCTATTATTACAGCAGATAAACAGTAAATAATCACTTTCCCTAACAGAGTTCCCTCTGGGCAAATAGCGACTGCAGAATGAAGCAGAAATATCAACTGTCTGACTGGTCGGGAGCCTTAAATCACTCAGACCCAGCCCAGACCAATTTTCTAACACAGGCTAGCATTCTGTTAAAGAGACAGACACAGATGCTTACTAAAACACTCTCATGCAGACAAATAGAGCTACTGCAGACAGCACACCATCTCAACAGTGGGCATCTTAGGAGCCCAGGAAGACACTTTAGTACCTCAGTTTGTAGGGGGGGTTACATGGGCTGGGAGAAAGACTAATGTTTTTATTCTGGGCAACCAAACACTTGTTTCCAGTGCAGCTCGGAGACACACCTCAGTAATCCGTGCTACATACTGCATTGTACTTTGTGCCTCACTGTTGGCCATGCCAGTTCCCAAAGCACCAATGACTTATGCTGCAGGCCTTGTGAGGAGACTGGACATTCATACAGACAATGTAAGTGGGCGATGCACAACAATGCTGATGACTTTTCCCAAGATCGTCTTTTGGACAAAGTGGGGAAATCGATGCAACAAAAGACTCTTAAATTCCAATGGCAGACCTAGTGCACCAGGAGGACCCAGAGGACTGTGTGATCCCTGTCTTCTGGCCTCTCCTCCATTGCACTGTTTCCCAGAGACAACAGCAGTTCCCTTGAGTGAGACCTCTGAAGCAGTGATGATCTAGCCCATCTTGAATCCTCCACCCCTGCCACTCTCTTCCGAAGCAGTTGACATGGATTTCTTTCCTCCAGGTGCCACTGACATGCCCCCACTGGATCTTCCCTTGAGCAGCAGAAAATGGTCACTCTGGTCTCATAGTCTGCCTCACTCTGTGCTGCCTTTGGGATCTCAGGTGCTATGTGTTGCCTTGGAAAATAGGTTTGCAAACTTGACCAGTTATGGGGATGATCTGGATGGGGAAGAGGCCTTAGATGCCTCCTCATGTGCATCCTCTAAACCCTCAGTTTGCTCTGCACCAGAGGAACAGATGGACTTGTCCCAACAGACTACAAAGTCAAAGAAAAGAAAAAAGCTAAAGTAGATAACGAGCAGTAGTGGGCCAACTCAGGATCATGTTTCCTAGTTTTTTGTGTTTTTTTTCTGAACTATTTTGCTTTTTCTTAATAACATCATTATGGCACCTACATTACTCTTAGCCTCCCTTAATGCAAATATCATCAAGACAGCGGCAAGACGGACTCTCCTTTTTAGTCTTCAGAAAGACTTAACTCTTGATGTCATTTTTTTACTGGAAACCCATCTTGCCACATCCTCTGACCTCAAGCAGGCCAGGGCACATTGATGTTGGGGTCTCTCATACTGGTCCATTGGACCAGATCAATGTGATGGGGTGGGTATCTTATTTGCCAGCTGTTTGTTCCCAATACAACAGCTGGTAGATATAGAACTAGGGCATGCTCTGTTGTTAGATGTTTTATATCAAGGTGACCCCTTTCATTTCATCAATGTGTACACTCTCCAACAGAAGAAGTCTAGGGTACATCTTTTTCCTGCCATTTGACCCTATCTACATACTTCTCAACATGTGGTATTAGGGGGATTTGCATTGTAGCTTGGCTAGAGAGGACAGGGAGGCTAAAACCTCCAAACAGTTTTATGACACTGTAGCCCTTGCTAAGGTAATTAGGGATGCCTCATGGGACAGATACCGGCTCCGACAGCCCACAGGCATTAGCACGTACCACAGAGATATGCTTGCTACAAGAATTGATAATCTTTTCATTTCCACTCACTTAAGTCCCCATTGTATGGAGCTGATTCCCATCAAGTCCTTGGACCTTGTGCTTCTACTGGGTGAATATGGGTACAATGGTTCCTTACATACTATTTGGGGCCCTTAGTGACTAAATAACTCCCTTTTTGCAGACAAGGAGGTGCAGCAATGCCTGATTGACCCCCTCCAGGCTAGACAATCTATTACCTGCCTGGAGGATGACCTGGGCACTTGATGGAATGCTACCAAGCAAGGTCCTTTTTTTAGCACCACTCTTGCATGTTCCAAAAGGTGAAGTATTTTGAATACCTCAGACTCCAGACTCATTTGCAACACGCTATTTCCAGTATGAATGCAGGCCAGGGAGACCAAGCAGTGCTGATCAGTGCCCTGAAAGTGAAGATCTGATTACTCCAGTATGACAAGGGTCATACCCTTCTTCTGGAACACCAGGGTGGTACCCAAGGATCCCATTGTTGAGGAGATCCATATGAAGGTTGTAAACAGCGAGTGTGACATTGGAATATTTTCTGGCTTCAGATGAGCAACAGTCATATAGTCCAGGATAAGCAGAGTATCATGTCCCAGGTTCAGACCCATCTATGTGACATGTTTGGTATGCCCCATGCCCTGATGCCCCTGCATTCATTTTTGTAAACCGTTCCTATCCCCGAGATCCCTCTATCTGTATTGAATACTATGTCTGGCCCTATTACACTTCCTGAAGTCCTCCTAGCCATTTCTAAGTTGTACTCCAATATGGTGCCAGGGCCTGATGGCCTTACGGCAGAAGTTTATAAGACTTTTAAGGACCAACTGGCTGAGATAATGGTGGTGGTCTTTAATAGGGTTCTGCTGGATGACTCACCCTCAGTGGCATTCATGGAAATAACACAGATCTTTCTCTATAAGGTAGACCCAGCAGAGAATCTTAATAATTGGAGACCATTGTGTTTCCTGAATATGGACTGGATGATTTCAATGACTGTTTTGATGGCTTAGCTGGCCAAACTTTTGACTTCTGTTCTCTCCCCGGTTCAGATGTGTGCCATCCCTGGCTGGCACATTGCTGATAATTTCATCCTCCTCCAGGAAACTGACACAGCCAGCCATGATAAGCGATCCCATGGCTATGTTTTGTCACCGGAACAGAAGAAAGCCTTTGATAAGGTTTCTCATCATTATCTGTTTGTGGTCCTAGAGCACTATGGTATCCTGGTGTTATTTTGTGCCTGGTTACTGCTTTATACAAGGCAGCGACCATTGTTCCAAACATCAATAGTCATGTTGGCACCAGAGTGCAACTGTGTCAAAGAGTCCATCAATGATGCCCCATGAGCCCCTTATTGTATTTTTTTTTGTTTGGATCCTATCCTCTGGAAAGTCCAGCAACACACTCACATACGAAGCATTTCAGACTGTGCACTTACTGGCACGGTGAAGAGTGCTACTTATGCAGACAATGTTACCCTTTCTGTTTGAGACCAGATTTCTGGCCACCTCACCTTGGATCTTTTTCAGTCCCTAACTCCAGTTTCAGGTGCTTCCCTGAACCTACATAAATGCCATGGAATGACCATTGGCTCCCCCTGAATCCAGTTGCTAACATCGGGGGTATCAATGTTACTTCTTCTTCACAACGATTGTTAAGCATTACTTTTGGGGAGAGGGATATGGCTACCAAGAATTGGGAGGAGAAGATGGAATATTGCAATTCCAGAGTCCAGCTCTGGAAATGATGGCAACAAACAAAATTGAAAAAGGTGGCTATTGGCAAGATGATTCTGTTACCTTTATTCTCCCATTTAAGTATGGTTTCCCCCTTTCAAAATCATTGGAAAGATGATTGTGTAGTTTGTTTTTTTAGATAGTATGGGACAGTCACCTGAACCCCATTAAATGGAATATTTTATATCTCCCTCTTAAACTGGGTGGTTTTGGCTTGATCAACCCACTGGTCTTTACTTTCAGTCACTTTTTGAGATGGAATGTGTTGCCATATTTGCAAGGGTTTTCAAGATTTGGGCTCTGTGGTTTGGCATATGGTTGCATCCCATTCTGGATGGATGGAGACTGCTGCAATTTCCATTTTCTCTAGTTCATCACCCTTCTCTGGTGGTTTGAATGGTAGGGGAGAAATGTAAGTGATGGCAGTTGCCCTCCTCCTTGGTACAGACCATGGGTCCCCATACCCTGTATGTCTCTATCATGTCCAACAATTTCTTGGTTGTCCCTGACTTTCCAGAGGTCTCTCTGCCCCAATGTCCATTGATTTTGGCATCCTTACAGGATGTCTGCACTCCTTCCAAGATGTGGGATGTCCTTTGGTTGAGCACTAATGGCAGACTTAGTGTTAAGGCGAATGCCAAGCATAATAGCCTGTCTGAATGCTACTGCCCCAGGGCAGGGTGTGCACAGGTGTAGGAAACAATGTCCCATTTCTTTCTAGACTGCCCTTATGCTGGTGCCTTCTAGATTTTGTTGGCCCGAGAATGGAGGGATCTGGGATGGTTGTGACTCTCATATCTAGATATTCTCCTGGGCACCTCCCCTTCTGCGAATCGCTATGATCTTACTACCCTTCATCTCCTTATGACTGTTGTGAAATATTATTTGTGGCACTCATGCAGTTCACTTTTATTTCAACAACAGACTATTCCTCCTGAAGCCCTCTATAAAATGGTAACCACAGAAGTGTCTACCATATCCTGGTTGGAACACTGGCAGCTTCCCCCAGATGTGTTTCATCCATGTTGGAGGACTATTAGTGCATTTTTGGGACCTTAGATTCCCTGAATCTCTGAGTGTGGGGTCTCTGAGACCGCCCACCCCCGTCCCCCACCTTGTGAGTTCTGGTACTGCTTAGTTTTCCCCGTACTCATTTAGCAAATGCGTGTACTGGTTTACTATCTGTTTTGGTGGTGTTGGATGGATTATGTGTACAGTTTTTTTTTTCCTTTCTGTTTATATTTAATCAATGCTTTATATAACTGATTATTTTTTTTATTTTTGTTGCACAGTTTATTTTTTCCCAGTTCCTTTTTTTTCCTCTTAGTTTTTATAGTTAGATATGTGGGATATTTATTTATTTATTTCCATTTACTGTCACTCCCCCACCTTTTTTTGTGATCTTCCTGTGCTTATGCAAAGTAGGACTGTGTGATTTGTTTTACCTTTTTTCCCTTTGGTTTTGTTTTCTTGCCTTTACCGACTTATAATGTTTTTCTTTCTAATAAAAAGTCCCCCTACTCTTCCAGTAAGGGGAATTGCCAACAGACCGGGGGCAAAATGTCCACCCCAGGAGTAGTAGTAGTAGGAGGAGATATAAAAGCTCCAACTGGAGCAATTATGGATGGAAAGGACCCAATTAGTTTTACCAGCTCACTGGACATCCCAGACTCCAGACCGGAGTTTATGGAGACCACTGAGGTGGCTAAGAAACTGGTGCTGGGTACAGTTTCCTGTGCTATGGAGGTGACTGACATGATGAATGACACAGTGACTATGCCGAACATATCTGCGGCTATACAGGAGGGTGCCTCACTTTTCCACTTACTGACTGCCATGTACATGCCCCTCTGACAAAGCAGCATGCCAAGTCTGGTTGTTGCAGATGCTTGCTGCTAAAGACACTGCTCCTGAACCAGAGTTGGCAGATTGCCAATGTTCTTCTCTACAGACCTTTCAGGTTGCTGAGCCCGGATGCAGTGTCTATCCTTCTCATACTGATCAAATGCACCCAGTGTATTTTGCAGGTAAAAAGACAGATTGGAGCCCAATTAATGAGCAGAATGTGGAAGTGGGGACCCCTTGATCTCCGGAGAGATCCCAATTGGATGCAGCGTGGCAGAGATGGCCAGACTGGGCTACATGGGCATCCCGAATGGTGCCAACAGCTGCAACGATAATGTCTTGGCAAGCAATGGTTCCACTGTGGTAGCACCCAGGATACGTCATAATCAAGTGAAAGCTCAAACTGCCAAACAGGCTGCCAGCTTGATGGAGGTCCCAGCCTCAGCAGTAACGATGGCAATACCTAGTCCATACAGTCAACTGACTGCTCCTGCACTCCCAGGAGACACAGGTAATAATGTTAAACCTATTACATACGGTATTAATTCAGATAAATTGAGTACCACAATTAAGTTGATTTTGCATACGAAGGCAGGGCACTCCCCAAAAAGTGACATTTGTGTGGATAAGGCAGACTTTACTGATAACAGACAGCACTCCTACCCCAGAACTGTTACACTTCCCATACAGGCAGGTCTGCCTGATGGGCAGGATCAGACCAAACATATACACTATCTGGCATGGACAAGGCACCAGTTACAAGTGTTCCTATCATCTCATTGCATTTGCACCTTACTCTGCCCACCACTACAGATACGTCTATAGTTGTTACTGCACCAGCATTGCCTTCAACCTCTTGGGCTGATATCATGGACACCCTAGACACAGCACCTTCATCCCGGAAAACCCTAGATGCCACTGCCCCTGTGAACATTGCTGCTTCACATTCTCACCCTGCTAGTGTCCCCCTCCCATGGAGGTGGATGCTCAACAGCTTAGCCCCTCTGTTTCTAGTCACGTAGCCCCTGGACAAAATATTAACAAATAGGACTCTAACAAATCTGGATAGTTTAAGATTTCTGATCTCTTTTCCAGTCTGTGCAAGCCAGCTATCCAGAGGAATGCAGTCCATCTAAAGTATAGGGAGGCTTGGGGGAACACCCCAAATCTGGTTTATGAAGACAGGAAATTGCTAAAAGAGTCAATGTAATTTTTGGCTATGGAATGTTTTGCTCTTATCCACCTTTCAGGGGGTACTTAATTTGATATTAGTTTTAATACCCTGCAGTTACTAGAAAAATTATGGAAATGATTTCAGCTATTAAAATGTCACCCTCTTTGGACCGCTTTCATGGCCATACCTTTAACTAAACCGATGGTGAAAAATATTACCAGCTTATTTCGCAGTGACAGTGTTCGTGTCACTAACATCCTGTTCTGGGTGAAGCAAAGGGCAGACATTCTTGATAGACCTTTGCCTATGCTTGATACTGAAAATATACGGACCGAGGGATGGAAAATAAATGTCAGACTGAGCTCTTTGTACAAACGACCACTACTTCTGTTGAGCTGCTTTTATATTGTTCAAGACTGAGGTTATTGCTTCTACCTGGAGCAACAGAAAATGTGCTACAGATGTGGGTCCTTTTTCGCATTTAAGCAGTGTATGTGATGCTATTGTCTGTAACTTCAGTCTTCAACTGGGCATACTAGTATGTTCTGCCCAAACCCTGTTAGGTGCAACCTCTGCAAGGAGATTGAACATCTGTATCTCCAATGTCCTTAGGCAGTCCATAGTAAAGGGTCCTTCTATGACTCAGATTTCTTGGTCCATGAGACTCAAGCCAGACAGCCTCTGCGAACTTCCCATGAGGCCCCCACAACAACGCCCACACCAGCACATGCAGCCGGTTGATGATGCTCAGCTGGACTCCAGCCTATAAAAGGACCTTGTGGATCAGATGAATAAGACAACCACTGATTTTGCCCCCTTACATGGCCCCCAAAAATATTGGTGGGGCACAAGAGACTGCTGCTGTTCAACATCATAAAGTTCAGGAATGTAGTGCACCACAAATCCCCAGGGAGCAAGAGCTCAGTTCATCTACTTCTGTATAACCCCCACCAGAGCCACAAGATGATTTTCAGACTATAAGTGGGGTAAAAAACATCCCATCAGAGGCCTGCCAAAATCATAACAGGCAAAAGCAGATGGCATGGAAACTAGGAATAGTTTTTCGGTTCTTCAAGGATGAGCAGAGGAAGAAGGGGACTCAGAAGCCTAATCTGTTGTGTCCTTGCAAAAAGACTGTTCAAATATGGATGGAGTGATGTCAGAAATAGAAAAAAATTGTTAGAAAAACTAAAAGAGAACAAATCAGCAGGATAGGACCAACTACATCCTAGATTTTTGCGTGAAGTAAGAAGCCAGATCTCTAAACCACTAGCAGAACTATTTAATACTTCTTCTCAGTGTGGGTTGTGCCTCGCAACTAGAGGGTGGCCATTGTGGTGCCTCTGTTCAAGAAAGGGGATAGAGGGGTGCAATTTAATTACAGGCTCACAAGTCTGACATCTGTTATATGTAAGAAAGCTGAAGCCTATTAAAAGCCAAACTAGAAGACAACTTGGAATGCATTAACTATAGAGATACTAAACAACACAGCTTCAAACAAAACAGGGCTTGTCTGACTAATCAACTGTGATTCTATGAAAGTGTCAACAAAAGTATAAACGATAACATCCAGTGGATATCCTTTATTTGGACTTCAAGAAGACGTTCAACAAAGTCCACACAGCCTCCTAATTAACAAAATGGACAATTTAGGAGTGGATGAGAGAATCATCACTTGGATAAGAAATTGGTTAACCATGAAGAAGCAGAGGGTCAGGGTGAGAGGATGTCATTCAGCATATGAAGAAGTGATGAGTGGGGTCAGTCGGGGCTCAGTCCTGGGTCTGATTCTGTTTGCCCTGTACATGAGCAACCTTCACATAGGAATTAACAACTGGCTCATCAAGTTCACTGACAATATAAAATTTGGAGGACTTGTTAATACACCCAAAAGTATAAAAAGCTTAAATAGAGATTTACAAAAAAAATGAGTTATGGTCCAAAGAGAACTGTATGCCATTTAATTTTAAAAAATGTACTGTCATGCATGTAGTGAAGGGTAACATGAAGCATTTCTATCATTTAAACTCAATTTCACTGACAAAGTTGGAAAAAAAGAAAAAGATTTGGTATATTGGTAGATAACAACTTCAACTTCAGGGCTCATCACACAGCCTTGATACAGAATTCAAATTATATGATAAGGAATATTAAGAGAAGTTTTCTGCATAGATTGGCAAATTGCTTGATGCCATTGTATAAGTCACACATTAGACCCCACCTCGATTATGGTTCTCCACTATGGAGCCTGCACTTGAGCAGTGAAGTGGATTGGGTGGAGAGTGTGCAGTGCAGGGTTACCAAGATGATCAGAATCCTGCAGGGGCATGGCTATGAGGACAGGCTGCATAGTTTAGGGCTTTATAGCCTTGAACATGTACAAAATTATGCAAGATGCTGAACTCATGGAAGAATTGGGTGTCAAAAGTTAGGTCAAACCAGACTATCTAAGGGCACATACACTTCAGATTAAACTAGACACAGTAAAAAAAGTGGAAGATACAATTTCTTCACTCAGCGTACAGGCAGGTTATGGAACCAACTGCCAAGTGAGGTGGTAGACAGCAGAACCTTAGAGATATTTATAAAAAATAGATACATTACTATTGAATGAAGGGACTTATTGGACCCACTAATTCAGGTGAACAGTATTAATGGGTATATCGCCTTCTTCCATTCATCTCCAAGTATAATGACCCAGTATAATAAAGTACCAACAGTTAAAAATGGACTAGAAAAAAAACTGTGAACTGATGATTGCCCCACCCCCAAACAAAAAATGTTCTCTTACTTAACTTATTGACCCAGGTTGTTTAGATAACATCACACTTTTGACTTTAAATGTCAGTAGTCTCCATAATCATAAAAGAAGTATTACTTTCTCATTATTTCATCATTCTAAAGTGCAAGTCATTTTTTTTTGCATGACACTAGATTGTGAGCACTAGCTAACATTCATCAGGCTCAAAAGGCCCACCCATAGGGACCATCACTTTGAGCACTGGAGGAAGACCCCTGCTCAGGGTTCTGGATATTGTTTAATTCTTGTGCAGTGCAAATTCAAAAGGTGATGATTATTGACCCTGGGAGGGCTTTGCTGGTGTATGTTAAGCAACAGGGGCAGTTTATGGGATAATGGGTGATCTATGCCCCCCAAACTAAAACTTCCAGAATCACACATTTTCATTTACTGCAGCCCTTCTTACACTGCCAGGAAAGTTATCCTAAGAGGGGATTTTAATTGCCCTTTAAAACATAAGGATAAAACAGGAGAAACCACTAAGTCCCTCTGTGATTCCCTTCAGCAGATTATTACTCTAGCTGGGTTGCAAGATGCCTATAGAGTTCTCCATAACTTAGGAGGCCACACATATCATAGGAGCTCCTTATCTTTTTGGATAGACTAAGTCTTTGCATCCAAACAATAGAAGGTTTTGGAGGCAAAACTTTGCCCTCTGCCACCTCTGATCATTTTGAGTTACATGTGACACTTGAAGGTTTACAACACATTAACTCTGAGAAGGACTACTGGCATATTAACAACTCAGTTTTGAGCAACAAGGATGTAAAGATAAAAACAGAGGAGTTTTTAAAGGCGAGGGCTTCAATTGATGTCTTTTATTATTCCTTATCGGATTGGTGGGATGACACTAAACTGGGCCTAAAATGTATGTTTCAAATGCTGGGAAAGAATAAGGGAAAACAAGATTATTTCCAGTTACTAAAACTACTGACACAGTTGTTACACCTCATCTCCCTACAAAATACAAGGAACTTTTCCTAGAAAGAACAGACTGTACAGATATGTAATTGTTTTTATATGATAATGCTAGATCCCTGCAGGATGAACAGTCTATTGATACACAAGGACTTGTGTGAACAGGAACTAGAGAATTTGTTTAACAACTTACCATAATTGTCTTATAACAACTTGAGTTCAAAAGAAAGAGAAGCACTCAGTACATTACAACAAAACCAAAATGTGGTAATTAAGCAGGCTGCCAAAGGGGGCCAGTATTGTCTTGATGAATAAACAGGACTATATGACAGAGGTATTAAGACAGTTAAGAAACCAGGATTTTTACACAAGGCTGAATTCAGATTCTATGTGGGACTTTAAATTTCTAATAGATGAGACCATTGTCAATGCTTTGGATGCTGGCTGGATTACTGAGAACACTAAGAAATTTTTAAAAGCAGACAATTCTGTTCAAGCAACTTTTTATGCACTACCTAAGGTGCACAAGGATCAAGGAACCCCCCCCCCCAGGAAGTCCCATCATGAATGGTATTGGCTACCTTACGGAGCCATTATCACAGTACCTGGACTCATTTTTTAAGGACTCATGTCACAAATTTACCCTCTTACATCAAAGACTCTAAAGATGTTTTAAATCTGGTTAACAAATTAAGTCTAGATGATGAAAGTTTGTTAGTGACTTTAGATTTACCTTGCTCTAGCATATTATTTACACTGTTACTTGTAACTACCTTGCCTATAACTATTTGCTCTGTATTCTAATATAATAACTGGCTATGGGCAATATCAACTCATTTTCTCGCTTCTTAAAAAGTCATATCAACTCGTAGGTTGATACAAAAAAAGTCGTATCAACCTGCGAGTTGATACAACTTCCACATCCTCGCAGCGAGAATTATTGAAAAAATCAGCTGACAGACAGCGTGAGACAGTTCCGTAATGGGAAAAAAAAAACACACAGGCAGTTCGTTAACTGTAAAAGCAGCACAAATAAAGCAGATACTCCCCATCTAAAGTGATAAGACAATGGAGAACCTTTTCGTTACCTCTAGCTCTAGTGACAGGGAAATATTCATAAACGAGCAAGCAAATCAAAACACAATTCACAAGACAGCTAGCGATCTCAGAATTTTTAAAAGCTATCTTGCTCACAGAGAAGACTGTCAAGAAATCCACATCATCCCACCTGCAGAATTAGATGTAATCATCACCAATTTCATATTTTGTGTAAAAAAATCAGATGGATCGGAGTATGAGCCTGGCAGCATAAGGGGTATCATAGCAAGCATTGATTGCCACTTACAGTGTAACAAATACACCGCCTCAATTTTCCAGGGCATAGAAACTGACTTTTCAGAAACAAAAAAAACACTGAAAGTGAAATCAAAATTTTTAAAGAAACTTGGTAAAGGAAACAGACCCCTAAAAGCCCAGCTACTGTCCGAGGAGGACATCAATCTATTATATTCCACAGGTACCATTTCTTTAAGCAACCCAGTGTCACTACTGAATTTTCTATTTTTTTCACATTGGTATGCATTTTGCTCTACATACAAAAGAGCAATATGATTTAGCATGGGGCGACATAGTAGAAAGCAGAGATACTGAAGGAAACAGGTATCTAGAATATAGGGAGCGCCAAACCAAAACACGCACAGGTGAAAACCTCAGAGATGTCAGGCCAGTGAATCCCCGCTTGTATGAAAATCACAGCAACCCAGAAAAAGAGCCACTTTTAGCCTATGATAAATACAAGTTGAATAGACCTGTGGCAATGCAAACAAATAATGCCCCATTCTACTTAGCTCCTAATGTAAATCAAAAACAAGGTGTCTCTCTCTGGTACAGAAGCATGAGAATAGGAATAAACAAACTGCGGCAAATGATGCAAAAAATGAAACTTTCAGCTGGGCTACCTGATGAGAAACGTATTACTAACCACAGTACACGTAAAACCAGCATTCAGCTACTCATTGATGCTGACATTCCACCCACTGAAGTCCAGCAGATTTCAGGGCATAAGAATATACGGAGTATAAATTATTACTCTGTGTTAAGTGAAAAAAGCAGAGACACATCTCCAGTCTACTTAACCAAGCCCAAGAAAGTACCTCATGTGTTGTTGAAAGCAGAAAGATGCGACTCCTGATCCTAACAGAAATGGCCAACAAAAAGTGTCTTCAATTTCCAGCCTCCCCCTCGACGAGCGCACATGAAGCCTGCAGACCTTGTTTGGGAAAAAATGTGTGTTTCACCAGGGAATATCCATAAACATATATAACAACTTCATGGTGCCACTAAGAAAAGGCCCATGTGCGCTGGTTGATTCAGATTCCGATTAACAGGTACGCAAAGTAAAACTGTATTAAATGCAATGTAAATATGCTAAACTGCAAAAACAAAGCAAGAAAATGTCTCTCTGAAACAGGTAATTTTACCACTATCCCTTTCTCAATTGACAGGTCACACGACCTTTCATCTCTGAACTGAAGAAGCAATGGTCGACTATTTCCACAAGGCACAAGTTATTTACAGTTTTTAAAAACGTAGCTAAGTAAAGAATACAAAATAAATTCAGTTAAATGTTGTAACTTTTTTCCTGCTGATCTTGTAGGTTTATTAATTGTAATAAGCAGTGTAATGAACTGTGACCTTTCCATCACATTAAAAAAATCCCGATACTTCTGCTAGATGAAACCTAGAAACGAAGACAAAAAAAGGTACCGAATTTAAATGTTATACAATTCTGTTCAAGTGTCGTTTAGAAGGCTATGTTCTGAAGTAATAAATGTTGCATTTCAAGTTATGTGGGGGCAGTGTGTGTTTTGTTGTACTGATGCGATGGCTTTTTAAAACCATAGACGGATAGTAATCATAGCTTGTTATTATATAAAATAAAACATATGCAGGGTGCTTAACATGGGTTTTTACACCCCTCAATGTGATAATAAAAACCTCTGTGCCACGCCCTAGTTTTTTTTTATTATCACATCTTGGTGTGTAAAAACTCCATATCAACCACCTGCATATGCATTTATTCTATGTCAACTATGCCTATTACTTTGCTCTATAATGTACTTTTTGTTTAATAATGTAAAAGTTGTCTTGAGTTTGTGTATTTTCTCTGTTTGTACTGTATTCTCCCGGGTCGAGACTGAAAACAGTCATTGCTATGGCTAGTGCACTTACCTGGTAAACAAAAACTAAATCAAATAAATAAATATAGAGGCACTTTACACTACTGTGCATCATGAAGGTGCATTAGATGCAGTAGCATTTAACCTGAATAGACAGATAGTAACAGATGGGCCCCCCACTGAGTTTTTATTAAAACTATTGGAACATATACTGGCTAAAAACTTCTTCACTTTTGATGGAGAACTGTTCCCTTAAACAAAGGGAACAGCTATGGAGGCATCTTACACCCCATCAGTAGCAAATTTATATGTGGGGAAGTGGGAGCATGACGTCATCTTTAACCAAGAAATAAACTGATATGCTAACAACATAGTTCTTTGGAAATGCTTTATTGATGACGTAATACTCGTGTGGAGGGGTGGTCAAAATACTTCGAATGAGTTCATTGAATTCATACATAGCACCAATGAGCATTTGAGATTTAGCTATGTAGCTAACAAAGAAAAAATCCACTAGTTGGATCTGACACTTCATAGAAACAATACCGGTAGTGTGAATACTGAGGTTTACCATAAAGATGTGGATGGCAACACGCTTCTCCTTGCCTCCAGTTGCCAACCACGTCACACAGTAAAAAACATCACAAAGGACAGTTCCTGTGGGTACGCAGGAACTGCAGTACAGATGATGCTTTCAGGAAAGGATCAGGGGATCTTAGCAGTAGACTCCTAGAATGAAGCTACTCACATGCAGTTGTAAACAAAGCTAGCAGGGAAACAGACCAAACAGACAGAGCCACTCTTCTCAACACTAGGACTAGAGGAGAAACAGAAGGTAACAGATTTTATTATGTTACTTCCTTTTCTGCACATGCCAGTTCTGTGGCTAACATTATTAGAAAGAACTGACAAGTTTTTGCCAGTGATAGAAGATTGCAAAAACTAACAGAAGCCCCCAACCCCCGATTATATCATACAGATGCACTCCTACAGTTAAAAATAGCCTGGTGAGGAGCCACTTTGTAAATAAACCCAAAGAAACAAGGCTAGGCAATGCTAAGGGATGCTTCCAATGCAAGAATTGTGTACACTGTGAGCAGATTACACCAGGAAAAGAGTTCACAGTTTGTCAGAGTGACTGGACATTTGAGGTCCGACAACTCATTACATGTGCCACACAAGGCATCATATATCTTGCTGAATGTTGCTGCCAGGCATATTACATAGGCAAAACTGAAAGATAGTTTAAAACCTGCATAGGGGAACATATTAGAGCCATAGAGAGGAGAGATCCAACTTATGCCGTGGCACAGCACATTAAAGAAAAAGGCAACCAAAGCAAGCATGTTTTTAAGTTTAAAGGCACTGAAAAGGTACTTCCTAACCTGAGAGGGGTTAATTTCAGAAACAAGATCCTTAAAAAAGAAACTGAATGGATCTTGTAATTTAAAGTCAACAAAAAAACAGGGTTGAATGCTGGAATTGAACTCAAACCATAGTTAGAGGAATGCTGATGCTCTGTACTGTGTGCTCACACTGATTTCTGTGTTCTTGTGGTCTGATGAGCTTAATAACTGTACATAGAGCAAAACACAGTTTGGTTACCTGCTGAAATTTTATTTATTTATTTATTTTAGTTCAGGATTAATACCTTTGAGTCCAGGACTCATTTTCAAATGTTCCAGGTCATTGTTGAACAAACATTACAAATATGACAGTGTTTACAGAGAACATAAAACAGTTACACAGACATTCAAATGCCAAAGAAATCTTACATATCCAAATAAAGGTTGGAAAGGATAGGGTAAATAGGGTTCAGCCTTGTAGTTCACTATTTAGTTGGTCAGTCTAGCCTAAGAGGGGTAGGGGGTCAGCCAGGGATGGCGTCGTGGTGGTGAAAGTGGTTTGTCAGTCGAGAGTGGACCTTGTTCGGGGATGGGGGGTTTGATGAGATAAAAAGGGGGGGGTGAAAGGGAGAGGGTTGGGTGGCTGAAATTCTGCCATATTAGTGCAGGCAAGCACAATTCTTTTTTGTGTCAAGAAGGGATCTGAGCCCAGATTTGAAAGTACTAATCTTGGGTGATTCTGTAAGGTTAACAGGTAATTCATTGCACCATTTTGGTCCTTGGTACAGGATGGAGATCTGGGTGAATTTCATCCTTTTGAAGGGGAATCACCAACTTGTCTGTAGCTGTGCTTCTTGTTGATTTGGTGGGAACTGCCGGCGTAAAGAGGCAGCCCAGTGCAGGGGGAGAAAGCCCAAGAAGCACTTTTTTCAGAAGTAAGCAGGTTTGGTATTGTGCTTTAAGATGAAGTGGGAGCCACCCAGTTTTGGTGTAGAGTGTGCAAGTGTGGGTGTCCTGGGCAGCCCATATGGCTAGTTGACAGGCCTTATTTAGTAGTGTGCTGACTCTCTTTAGGGCAGTTTTAGTGCCTGCCCCATAGATAGGCAGCCCATAATCTATGGAGGACATCACTGAACTGCTGATGGCAAGTTTCAGAGCATCTGGTGTCATAGAGTGCCTATGGTGGTAGAGGACCCCAAGTTTTGTATTTGCTGGCTTGACGACTTAGTCTATGTGGCCAGAGAAGGTTAGTGTATCGTCAAAGGTGATGCCCAAGTATTTGAACCTTGTTACTTGTTCCAGTGTTTCACCATTATGGTTCTGGATGAGCAAAGGCTGGTATTTCTTTTTGCTTTGGGAGGTAGAGAAGAGTAGACTTTTCATTTTTTTATGGTTTGGTAGTAGTTTTTTTTGTGTGAACCAGCATTCAAGCTTGAGGAAGCTGTCTTGGAGTTCAGTTGTGATGTAGTTGTGATCTTTCCCAGCAACCGATATCACTGCATCGTCAGTATAGAGAATAGTGTGTGCTATGCATGCAGATGGTGCAGAGTTGATGAAGAGGCTGAAAAGCAGTGGGCCAAGAATAGAGCCCTGTGGGACCCCGAGGGACACTTCCCTAGCAGATGATAAGGTGTCTCCAATTTTAACTCATTGTGACCTGTTTGTGAGGTAGCTTCTGGGGTTAGACCTGTTGAATGGAGGCAATTAAGGAGTAGTTTGTGGTTAACAGAGTCAAAGGTCTTCATAAGGTCAATGAAGACTGAGCCAACTGCCTCCCAATTATCTAAGGCATCATTAAAGCTGGGAAGAGTAACCAACAAGGGCGGTAAGTGTGGAGTGCTTTTTTCAGAACCCATGCTGCTGTGGGCAAAGTAGGTTATATTTATCAAGATACTCTGTAAGCTGCTCTGAGACCATTCTTTCCAGTACTTTAGAGAGGGGTGGTAGAATGGATATTGGTCTGTAGTTGGACTTTAGAGTTTTGTCCCCAGCTTTAAAGACAGACATGACATTGGTTAACTTCCATAGTTTTGGAAACACCCCCCTTCTTAGAGATGCATTAAACACCATAGAGAGGGGACCAGCCAATTCATTTAGGAGAAGATCCATGAGTTTCATATCCACTAGATCAGCCCCCATCCTGGTCTTGCCAAGAACCCTCTTAATGTGCTTGGTTGTTTCGGACTTGGTGACCTGCTTAAAGTAGCATGGTGGTATTGCATCCTTTGGGGGGGTTAAAAGGGGTAGTGGGGTGTTGTTGCCCAAGCTGATCTTTAAAGTAGTCAGCAGGGAGTACTCCAGATAGGTCTGTGAAAGCATGGTTTAGCTCATTTGTGATGTCAATGGGTTCCTGTAGGGGACCCACCCTTATTACTAGTAGATCGGGTATTGCCTTAGGGGTCTTTCCTGTTAGGGATTTGATGGAGTTCCAGAATTCTCTACCGGTGCCCCAGCTCTTGCTTAAGAGGTTCTTATAGTAGGAAGCTTTTGCTGGCTGAATGAGCTTGGTGCAGGAATTTCTAGCTGCCTTGTAGGCAATGAGTGATGCAGGAGTTCCAGATGATTTTGCAATGTGCCAGAGATTGTCTCTATTGTTCATTAAACTGATCAGGGGATTAGTGAGCCATGGGTTAGAGGTATCCCTGAATTTCTTTGTTTTGTATGGAGCAAAAATATCACAAGCACAGTTGAAGTTCATTATGAAATAATTCAAGGCCTTGTTACCATCAATATCTCCTGCCAAAGGAGACCAGTCCAGTTGTGATAGGTACTGCTTGAAATGGTTAAGTAGCCCCAGCCTCAGGCAGTGATTTTTGGACACCTTAGGCCTTTGGTGAAATTGTTTGTCCAGGTGCACTTCACTGGGGAGTGATCACTGAGGCTGTCAGGCAGGATAGTGACATCTGATATATGTTCTGGATGTGTGAAAAGGAGCCAGTCTATAAGGGAGCTGCTCCCTGTTTTGTAGTTGATCCAAGTGTTATCGGTTACCATCTGGGTTAAGAATAGGCTGGATATTAGATCCCTGGCTTTTGTCTACTTCCAGGAGTGCCAGTTTATGTTAAAGTCACCTATAACGATCTTCTCCAAATTAGTACCTGACTGCTGCAGGTTGTCTGCAACTAGTTTTAGTCTGGTAGTTTGGTGCCCAGGTGGTATATATACTGTACAGAGCAGCAGTGTTTTGTTTTGTTGACCTATGCTTATCTTAAGAGTCAGGATTTGGACCTCATTTGTGTGTAGGCTGGAGTCAAGGGCCTGCACCTTTATTCCAGATTTGGTATAGACTAGGCACCGTCCCCCATGTTTAGTGGTTCTATCTTGCCTGAAGAAGTTGTATCCATTGAAGGAGATTGATGCATCCAAGATTTTTGGGGAAAGCCAGGTTTCCGTGAGTGCAATAATGTCTGGGTTAGTCACCTCTACCCAAGCCTGGAATTGGGAGGACTTGGATAGGAGACTGTTGAAGTTTAAAGAGATGATAGTGAGTTGCCCTTTGTGTTTATGCAGTCTAATGGGGGTGGGTTAAGGTTACCACCTACTCGGTTTTCGACCGAATGATTCGGTTTTCTAGGTCCAGATTCAGTCCTCCTGTTTTCACCATTGCAAATTCGGTTTTTATGGTGGGTCAAGCAGCACTGTGAGATTTCCCACTAACTGTTTCATTTTCTTCTCATCTGACTGTAAACAAGTGTCTGACAATTCAGTGTGCTTGCTTGCAGGGCATGCTAATCAGCAAGTGCCTTCAAGTGCAGGGCACTTAAAGAGCCAAAGGTGTCCCTGTCTGCTCAGTTGTCACCTCTAACTTCACACCAGCAAATTGGAAGATTATTCATGGGAAGGGTAAACAATACCACCTTAATTAACACCTTCATTTTTCTGAAACCTTTAGACATTCAGACAGGCACCACATTAGGGTAGCCTCTTGTCCAGTGTGGACTGTACAATGTGTTTCAGAAACTTTACCTGCTAATCCAGTTTTATTCAGAGGTAGTACTTTTTCAGTCATTTTGAATGTTCACATACTTGTAAAACAGATTCTGTTAAATCCTTCACCATTTTACTTGCATGTTCACATTACAAACAAATTCTGATGTCATGCAAACCTTTGTTTGTATACCAGTAAATCTGAGAGGTGTAAAGTAGGGATATTAAGACCATTAGCAGCAAATCAACCTAATCCTTTCTAGGCTGCATTGTGAGTATGGTCTTCAACTGCTGTGATTAGGAATATTTTTATACCTTTAAATGCTCACCATTTTTTCTTTAAGGGTCTGTCCTATATTTTAATATTTGTTACCCCATGTGTTGTTAAATTAATAATCTAATATTTGATTTCATTTCTAGCAGTACTACACCTCTCTCTCTCCTCTGTAGTTATTGCTGTCAATTTTCATACTACCTGGATATTCCAGGAAGACCATTCCAGATATCTCAGATGAACAGCACAGAATAGTGTGGCTAATGTCATGCTAAACCACAGAAATGAGAAAAGGAAGAGAGAGAGAGAGAGAGAGACAGCAGTAGCTGGTGAGGAGAAAGGAACACGATCTAGATTTGTTGGCACTGCAAATGTAGGTAATTTATCAAACATTACTTTTTTTTTTTACCAGAGGAGATACACTAAGCTAAAGCTTGTTTACAGGTGCAACCTGGGAGTGAAATGATTTGTGTAGGGTCACACAGTATGCAAGTCTGGGCTGTGGGATTCAAACCCTGGTCTCCAGAATTGCAGCTCAGAGCCTTAAACCACTGTGCTATACTGCCTCCATGCTACATATTACATACCATGCTATCTGGTATGTATGACTGATATGGAAATAAAATGGTGTATTTAACAGCATAGAATAGTTCCTACCACTTTTAAAAACTTCTGTGACATTACAAATAGCTTTAGAGTAGGAGCAATGGGAAGGACAGTAGCACATCTTAAAATGGCAGTTGATATTTGTAATTACAGCTCATCCACCATTACTGGTGTAGTTTATTTATTTACTGAAAGAGTTTTACCAGAAAAGGCCACCTGTTCCAAAATAGCCAGTTGTCAGAGGTGTCCTTGTAGTTACTCGATGTGTCAGCTAAGCTGTGTACACATGATGGAAAGTCCCTTGAACCACATCTCTAATCCCACCAAATGTTAACACACACTGAAATTTAAAATATTTAAATCTAAAACAAACCAAAAATAATAATCATGATGTACTTTAAAGAAGTTTATAGAAGTTGCACAGAATGCAATATCAGCAGCAATTCTGAATAAATCAAGCGAATCAGAGTCCAAGTGATGCCCTCATAAGTCATAAAAGGGGCAGAGTTAGGGGTGGAGTTTGGGGGTGTGGGTTAGTATTCGGTTTTCATCTCATCCGAAGGTGGCAACCCTAGGGTGGGTCCAGGGTTGGGGTGCACATTCCCTGATAGAAGCAGCAACAGTAGAACAAGAGAACGGAGTAGATGGTACATGTCAGTTGCATAGGAGCAGGTGCACTTTTTCCTTGAGGTGGAGGCTTGATGAGCAGTGTAAAACACATGGTCAGATGTTTATCAGTGCAGCTACTGGGATCAGGTAGGTGCATATGCAATACAGTAATCTTGTCCAAGGTACCAGGAGTCAAATGAGGAAAAATAATCAAATCCACAGGAAATGGTGAACTACTGGGGTGTAGTAAAATGTTGTTACTGTAGATCAAAGACCCAGAATGTGTTAAATTCCTAAAGGTGATGAACACTGGCCTGGGGCATATGAAGAATATAAAAATCCTTTGTTAGTGTCTTCCCTTTTTTCTCCAAAATAGTTGTGAATAGACCTCAAAGACAAGCACAGATCTTTATAGGAACAAGTCAGACGGAAATGCGGATTCAATGCAGCACTTCACAACGCAGAGCTTGTATAACAGATTTACTGACATTATTTTTGCTTTTGATGGCTTCAAAAAAGTTGATTTATGATGAGAATGCTAATATCTGGTGGTGATGTTTTACAGTTTCTTAGTCCAGGAAACGTTCATAGATGCCATGTCCAAGAATGGTCCAGTTCCTCCAAGCAGAAACACATGAAAATCCACAAAAACTAAACTACTGACAGAGACAAACACAGACAGCCAGCCACACATTGGTCTCCTTCCTCCTCTGTCTTTACTGGAAGTTTAAACTATGATTAAATTCATGTCACACTTTGCATTACATTTGCTGTTAATTTCTTTTCTAAATAAAACTATTACTGCATATATGCTGCTAAAATATGTTTGTTCTAAGTCATTTCACTTTCATATCAGATGTAAATAATATTAGCACTTAACATAGAAACATAGACAGCCCTTAAAGATATCAATGGAGTTTTTTGCACTAGTTAATTGCTTTGCTACGTTTTGCACTGGGCACTTTAGTTTGATTACTAAGAGAATTAATTATCTATGTCAAGGCTGCTGTTCCAATTAATCTGAACATGTAATTAATGAAAGAATAGTGATGTCATAGTTTTTAATGCTATTTAACTGTTGTTTGGTGTTTAGAATGTTATGCCTTTGATAAAGGATTGAGTTCTGAAATGTGTCGAGCATTATTTTATGGTCACATGGAATAAATAAAAACTGTTTTACTTGGCTATTCAAAGAGCTTCAGTGGTCTTTTAAAGGAATGGGTGAGAGTGCTACAGTTGTTTGAAAACTGATACACAAGGGACTAAGCACTCCATTGATATCTTTAAGGGCTGTCAAGATTGGGTCCATACTGGAATATTTGGGGCTGTTAAGGATCAGCAGGGGCTTGTTTGTAAGGTTTTAGATGACATCTCACACATTATAGATTAGAAGTTACAGTGCTGGTTTGGGGAGCCTTTGAAGGTAGATGAAGACCTTCCTGGTTTTATCTCTTCTGAGGATATGAAGCACTTAAATGGTTCTAGAACAAACTGAACTAATAAAACCTATATCTTTGCTGGAAGTTTAAGCTATGATTAAAAGCTACATTTTGAAGCAGCTCCTGGGCCTGATGGTCTCAGTGCAGCTTTTTATAAAGCATTCACCACTTTATTAGTCCCATTCTTACAGAGATTTTTAATAATATGCTAGCGCACCTATGGATATCGGATAACATGGTAAAGGCCCTATTGATTTTGCTGTATATAAAAAAGGGGATAGGTTAGATGTAGGGAACTGGAGATCTATTTCGCTACTAAACTCTTATCTTAAGATCCTGGCAAATATTTTGAGTTGCAGGTTAGGTGTCATCACCAGCAGAGTTATTGCCTGCAGTCAGACCTGTGCCATACCAGGAAGGTCAATGAGGGATAACCTTTTGCAGGCTAGAGAAGTATTTGTTAAGAGCCGATTAGATATGCTTCATGGCTTTGTTGTGTCCCTAGATCAAGAGAAGGCATTCAACAGGGTTCCACACAATTACTTATTTCAAGTTTTACCCTTTCATAGAATTCCTACTGTTTTTATTAATTGGATTAGATCACTGTATTAATGGCCTCATTGTCACCCCCTGATAAACAGGACAGTTGGTAATAGGTTAAATATAGCCAGGGGACTGAGACAAAGCTGTCCTCTAATCCTTATTTTATACATTTTTTGTATAAATATTCTAATTCAAAAACTGAACCAGACATCACAAGTCTGGGGCGTATCCCTGTATCCTGATATGCCACTACTCAAATTATTGGTTTATGCTGATGATGTTAGTCTATTCCTAGATAGGGTCCAATTCTGCCAAGTGGTGATGCACTTGATAGAGCATTATTCCACAGTGGCTGGTGTGACAAGGTTAAATAAGACCCTGCCCCATTTGTGATGCAAAAAAGGTTAAATGTAAGGATCTGTTCTATCCTCTACTTTTCTGTCTTGTCTCTGCCTGGTTGCGCAACCACATTTTTTTGTGAGACCTGGGAACTGATCACTCCAACGGTTTTGCAATTCTCCACTTCTCACTGTCCCTCTGCCTTCACTTGCTGTTCTGTCTTTTCTTCCCCTTGCATATCTGCAGTTATAAAAATATGTGTAAAACTGTGATACTAAACTCCCTTTGTTTGAAACTGTATCCCTTAATTTCAAACTGTATACAGTTATACTGTTAAAATAATTGAAAAAGCTATTTAAAACTCAAGGGGTTAACCTAAGATTCAGTTTTTAAGCCCTTGCCAAGTTCTCAAAAAAACAACAACTCAGTTCTGGGTCACTATGTACTATTTTACTGCACCGGCAAGAAACAGAACTAACAAGAACATTCTGTAAACTGACAAGAACATTCTGTGAAAAGCAGGATGTCAATAAGGCAAAGACTTGTTATAAAAAGAGCAGCAATGCTTTTGCTAGAAAGACAAGGAAAGTGAGAGACTGAGAGACTAAAACTTGAAATTAAGAAATACTCTGAAAAGGACTTTGTTTTCTCTGTTTGTACTGCCTTCATAAATAGTTATACTAAGCAATTTTTGTTTTTTATCTTGCTGTAATTGCAAAAAAATAAAACGCTATTTGCAAATTTTAAAACTACTCCTGGTTTTCCAATGCTTCCTGTCCCGTGCCTTGACAACAGATGGTGTCAGCCTAATAAGGTTCATCCCCATTTGTTATGCAAAAATAGGTTAAATACAAGAATCTGTTCTATCCTCTCCTTTTCTGTCTCTTCTCTGTCTGGTTGCACAACAAAATTTTCTTGTGAGACCTGGAAACTGATCACTCAGATAGTTTCACAATTCTCCACCTCTCGCTATCCCTTTGCCTTCACATGCTGTTCTGTCTTTTCTTCCCCCTTGTATATCTGCAGTTATAAAAATATGTGTAAAACTGTGATACTAAAATATCTTTGTTTAAATCTGTATCCATTTGTTTAAAACTGTATATAGTTATACTGTTAAAATAATTACAAAAAAGCTTTTTAAAACTCAAGGAGTTAACCTAAGATGCAGTTTGTAAGCCCTTTGCCATGTTGTCAACAAAAGGTCAGTTCTGGGTCACTATGTACTGTTTTGCTGCACCTACAAAAAAATAAACTAACAAAAACATTCTGTAAACTGACAAGAACATTCTGTAAAAAGCAAAATGTCAATGAGGCAAAGACTTGTTATAAAAAGAGCAGCAATACTTTTGCTAGAAAGACAAGAAAATGAAAAGACTAACATTTTAAATTAAGAAATACTCTCAAAAGGGCTTAGTATTCTCTGTTTGTACTGCCTTTGTAAATAGATATACTAAATAATTTTTATTTTTTATTTTGCTGTTATTAAAAAAAAATAAAAAGCTATTTGCAAATTTTAAAACTACTCCTGGTTTTCCTGTGCTTCCTAACCTGTGCCTTGATGACAGCTGATACTCAGATTAATACTGACAAATGTAAAGCCATGTGCATTTACCCGGACTAGGGAACTGGGGATGTCACATTTATGTGATATCCTGATTGATTCTGAGATTTTTATTCTAGGTATAAACTTTGGAGATTTTGAGATGGACCTTGCAAATTGGAAACATAAGATTAGAGAAGCTGATAGGAAAATTGTTCTTTCAAAATACATGCACATTTAGAAATTCTAAAGAGTGTACTCGATTAAGACCCTTATTCTTCCACCTTTTTTATATTTTTGTTTAGTCCCCCCCCATTGGATTTGGGGATGAGAATTTATAGTCTTTTTTTCAGGCCATCTGTGGGTATAGACTTAACCCCGTACACAGGCAGTTCACATATCTCCCAGTGAGTAAAGGGGTTTAGGGATGGTGAATCCTTTGGTTTTCTTTTTCACATTATTTTGATTTGTCAGTTTTTCACTGCTGTTTACTGATTATGAGGTACATTGGGCTACTTGATTAAACACCTGGTTATTACCTATTTTCCCATTTTGGGAGCAGAAAAAGTGAAATTTCCATACAAGGAAAAAAAAAAGGAGTGGATTCCATTATATACATTTTGAGTTTTAAGTGGAAACTGTCACCAGCGCAATTTATAAATTAATCCAGAAAAGCATTATATGCCCATTTTGTACAGTCTTATTTTATGGAATCCATAATATTCCTGAAAGGTTTACCCCTGACTACACAGGTTATCAGTAGACAATTGACAGAGTCTAGATGCCTGAAACACATGTGAAATATAATTTAGCTCACCTGTCATGGCAGAATTGGTGTCTGGGACAATCATAAGCATAAACCAGTTTCAGACTGTTACCGCCCTATAAACACATCTAATTTAGTGTTAGAAACATAGCAGCACCCATTTATTATGTGCCCTTACATTATTGCCTTTTGGACCTCCCTTGCCCAAGGAGTGTCTTCTCCTGAGTTCTATTCAATGTCCTATGATGTCCTAGTCCTAGTCACCCTTGAAGAGGTTCTAGGCCCATTCACAAGAAGTTTCAACCTCTCTCTCTCTCAGCCTCAGTCAGATTCCTGACAAATGGAAATCTGCTACTGTTACTCCGGTCCATAAAAGTGGTGACAAGGCCATCCACGGGAACTATCAAACGATCCCCATATTACCTCCTCTCTCCAAGGCCCTTGAGCGTAAAGTTGCAGACCAGCTTACTGACTTCCTGGACAAATATAATATTTTGTGTATACAGCAACACAGGTTCAGAAAATGGCATAGCACCTCATCCACCCTTCTGGAATTCACTGGAGTCCTACACAGCACATTGGACAAAGGTCATCTAACTGGGTCAGTATTTATCGATTTGACCAAGGTATTTGATACTGTCCACCATTGTCTGCTGACTGAACACCTACTGAATGCTGGGCTCTCTCATGACTCTACAGCATGGTTTAAAAGTTACTTGGAAAATCGATCACAAAGAGTAAAAATCGCTGATGTTCTCTCTGATACTAGACCTGTCCGCTCAGGTGTCCCTCAGGGACCTATACTGGGCCCACTACTTTTGAGCCTTTTCCTGAACACCCTTCTGCAGTCTTGCTCTGAACAAATCGTCCTCTGTGCTGACAACGCTGTAATTCTCATTTCCCACAAGGACCCCAAACCCTTACAACACAGTCTGCAGCCAGGATTCACCTCTGTTGAAAATTGGTTTACTAAGCATAAGCTGGTCCTAAACCACACACAAAAAAAACCAAAAAAACAAGTCAATGCTTTTTAGCAGCTCCCACAACAAGCACAGGCTACAACCTTTCACCATTACTACCAGCCGTTGAAATACCCTTGAACAGGTACAATAATTTAAATACCTTGGGATCTCGCTTGACCCTAATTTATCTTATGGGGCCCACATTGACAGTGTTGCCAAAGCTACTAATACTCGTCTAGGCCTACTTTTCTGGCACAGGCAACATTTTACCCCAGAAGCCTTAAAGGTCACTGTACAGAGCTCAGTGGTCTCCATCATAGACTACAGTCTCATCATCTATGGCTTCACCTCTGCTACTACTCTCAGATGCATATCAACATCCCTCATCACTGGAGCCCACCATCTCACACATACATGTGACCTTTATGCTCAATCTGGATGGCTTCAACTCTCCAACCATATTAAGTATCTAACCTGCACTATGGTGAAAAAAATAACTATGGGCCTTGCCCCTCCTGGAGTCCAAGCTCTCCTGAGCCCAAGCATAAATCCACGCAACACTAGGGGATCTGAATCTTAGCTTTTGCAGGTTCCCGGTTGTCGCACCACTCAGGGTCAAAGATCTTTTACTCATAGGGCTCCTAGCTGGTTGAATGGTCTCAGCACTGACATCTCCTCCATTCCCAAGCTAAGCACATTCAAATCCAGGCTCCACCTTCATCTCACTGTCTCTAGCTCCTGTGACTGCCTCATCTAATCAGTCCTACTTACCACTACCTTAGCTTCTTCCATGCTTTCCCTACATAGCACTTATTTCTTATTCTACCCTTAGTCTCCCAATACCCCTCTCCCCTTCCCTCCCTTGCCTGCTCCCCCTCTCCGCCACCAGCACTTCTCCCTGTGATGTTGACAATGCCTCTGGCTGCTCCTACCTTCCTATGTGGCCCCCCATTGTTCACTCTTTCTCTCCTTTCTCTGTTGACTCTGTTCTGGTTTTCTCTTATGTGTTCACACTCAATTACATATTATCTGACTACTGCACTGTTTAATTGCAATGTTGTTATTTTGTTGTATTTCCTGTATTGTACTGCAACTGGTGTGGAGACTTTGTAAAAGAGCCTCGGCTGAAAGGTACTTGTAATCCTAGACCTAAATAAATAAATAAAGTCCTGGGATTATACATTGGATGGTGGAGAAGATACCACCTGAGCATTTTGGGAGTATTGTGCGGTATACAGAAGTAATATATATATAGCAAGTTAGGTGCCAGTTAATCTTACAGCAACACTATGTGAGGCAGCATGAGTTATTGACCTTTGTTAGGACACAAGGGTGGCACATTTATTCTAAAGAATTTCAAAGGTTTCCCAATCCATAGATGCAGATTTTTTGGAAGCACTGTTTAGAGTGGGCTGGATAAGAAATATGCACATTTTCTTTGGCATGACTTTATTACACCTTTACTTGTTTTTATGTTTTCCATGCATGCCTGCATACAGCAAACATCTTGCTAGGATGGTGCCTTTTGAGGAGCATGGCAATGTCCATCCAATGCAGAGCAGTGTTTAAGGGGAAAGTCAGTAACACACCAGTTATCAGTCAGCCTAATTATGATAGAGTTTTAGCTTGGTGGGTGTAAACTGTCTAGTTCAAAACAAAAAGCCAACCCAATCATGGCTTTGCTGTTTTCTTTGATGTAGCTGCCCAGCAATGCTGACTTCTCCTTATCAGCCAGGCTCTGGAATTCAAAACATCCAGAGCCTTGTGATCTCATTCATCTTTGTCCCAGCTCTGCCTGGTGCTGTAGTTAACCCTTAATCGTCTCATGTATTACCTAACCAGCACAACAAATCTGCAGAAAGTCAGTGTTAAAGTACTCATCCATTTACAGCTCTCCCTATACAACTCAGGCTGTATTTAATGGAATGCTTCCCTAAGTTGCACTGTCAGCAGTGAGTCACTTAATGGATACCTAAACACAGTCCACTTAAGTTACAGTGTTTTAATTTTTTTTACAGTGGAAGTTTGAAGTGGACTATTAATATGCACTGTTAGATTTTCTTTTGAGATAGTCAAAAGTATTTTTTAAGTAGCCATGAGGGCTTGTACTATAAAAGATAATGTTTCAATAACTACATCAGCTGGGTTAGCAGAAATGTCTGTGTGGCTAGTGGATTTCCCAAGTCACTAGCCCTGTTGGCTAGTGCTAGTGGAGCCAAAACAGGCAGAAAGGAAAATAATATACATTTTAAGAAGCATTTTTCTTTTTTTCTTTTGCTCATTAGAAAGTCTTCTATGTGATAATATTGTGCTGGATATGTGGAAAAGCTCTTAGCCTGTCAGCTGACTTTTCAATCTGTATGGACCCCCACTATATCACTGAAAGTGATATCACAAGTGAATGACCTGGCAGGGCAGTCACTTAATGGCTGTTCCTAAGCAGCAGTGATGTCACAGTCAGTGAGGTAACAATGCTGAGGTTGTAGTGGGCCGGGGGGGGCAGTAGAGCTAGATATGTAAGCTGCCAGGCTAAGAGCTGTTCCACATATCACACCTACTAACATCAGATAAACAATATGCTAATTAAACAAAGGGAAAAGAAACAGTACCTCAGATATAAAAGATAATGGTTGATTCCTTTAAAAATCTAATATTACTTTTAGGCAGTACACTAGCTCTTTAATTATGACCCCTACCTGGATCATCCTGAGATGGAAATGGATTTCTCTCTTTTTTAATTTTATATATTCTCCCCTAGCTGGCAGGTTTCTGCCCCCTGGTCCCCAGATACATTGGCCCTCCATGCCACTTGATGAGAGACAGCTGTAACCTGTACAGTGGGCCCCTTATGGGGATCATGACAGGTAGTAGAGAGAGTATGCATATGTATACAGAGAACAGTGTAATACAAATCCCTGGCATGTTGGTTGTGCTGTCTATTTCTGTGCCATCACCTTGTTGACCACATGTTGTGATGCAGGGATCAGTATGACAAGTTGACATTTTATTGTTACCTGTTGTTGGCTGGGTGCATCAGGTATGCACAATTATGTTGTGTATTTGTTGTTTTTTGTTTCTGTTACTAATGTGGGTAAGTCACACCCACCACTCCTACCATATCTAATTATTTGGTCACCCAGGCAAAGGAATGTATTGAATTTGCCTCAAAAACACTCTATCTGTGTTATACAGGAATACTGCTCTTTATCAAATTCTTTTTCTCCATCTTCACCAAGGCAGCAGACAAGCCTATGCCACTAGGAACAAATTCTTGTCAGATCCACCATGGCTGCATAATGAAGTTTGTGAAGAAAATGGGCAGACTAGTTTTACTTATCTGAGAAGCACTTAATCACTAATCGCATTTTGTGCATCCTATTTGTCTCTGTCAAGCTGGATTCAGATATTTATTGACACTAAAAGATGAGGCAGATGCCAACCCAAAGTGAAAACAGCCCTCCCGTATTAGCAGTATGGCAAAAGACAAGACCACCAGAATCGTTTTGTCTAGTTTCTTTTCCCCGAGCAGGCTTAGCAGGCAATCAGATTCACTTACTGCATAAATGCTGGTCATACGAGATCCCAGTAAGACATTCTCTTGTAGGCCATGTTGCTCTGAATTATTTATTTGAGTGGGGGTCACCAGTACATTGTGGGGGTGGGTCACAACTAAATTATCTCCCTATGTGTCCCCCATGTACCTTCTACCAAACACACTGGAAGCACATTTACAATTTTTCCCAAGCAAGAAGTTATTGCCGGCAACAAAAACAAATCCGTGTGAACCAAGGAACACTAACCACAGCAGGAGTCCATGGAGATGGGCCTAGCAACACTGATGGAATTAGGGAGGAAGGGGCGGAGCCTCGCTTTGGCTCAGACACTGCAAGTGGGTGAACGGCTAGCCAGAAGGAGAAAAGCCCCGCTCATGAAATTCAGAATACAGTAATGAGATCTGTGCCCAGCCTGTCCCATGCGCACTCACGCGCACCTGCTGGAAGCAGCGGCTGTGACCGGTGCATGTACTACCATGCAGCGGGAGCGGGCAGTCCTGAGTTGTCCTTTGCAATGCGGCTATAGCAAAAGCGGAAAGGCTCCAAGCCGCATACACGTGACACCCCAACACACGCAAGCTATATGAGGTGAGCAGATTTCCTGTCTAAGGAAGTTAATAAACTCTGCTGCTGCAGTACCGGGGCTGTACCTGACTCCTGTTAAGGGGAGGGGACAGAAATGTCAGGGATGCAGAAATGAAAAAAAAAAATGCCCATAAAAAAAAAAATGCCCACAGTGATATAGTGTAGTGCTGCAGTCCATAGGGACAACATGGGTGGATTGCTTCATGGGGAAGGGTCAGGAGGATGAAAAACAGTTCCACGGATGGAAAACATGATGTCAGCCCTTTTCAACATGCAAAATGTCTGCAGGGCTCTGCCCATGCAGCTGTAAAAATGCAATGCAGCCGTAAAAATGCAATACCAGCACCCTTCCCCCTAGGGAACTGATTTGGAATAGAACCACAGTACTAAACGCATTTTGCTCTACCACGGTAGATCCATCATCCTTTACCTCCACTATTTCTTCCTTTATTGGTCACAGCTATAGCTTACTGTCCTCCCCAAACATATCTGAACTTGTCCATGTCTCACAGTTGGACCCTGTCATACTTCTGGATAATATTCGCAGTAATATGCTGCTATCAAAAATGAACACAGTATTTTGGGGGAATATAATGTTTCTGCAAGTCGCTGTACTAACACCAATATAAGGTCCTGTCACCGTGAGCTGACACTGCACGAAATACATGTTATTTTCCAAAGTGCGGGTCTGAACCATATTTACAATTTTGAAGCTAAAAAAGCAGGATGTAAACCAAATAAATAGTGCTTTTATTCCAAGAAATTATAGTGTGATAAGTATCTGCAAGATTCCTCAGTGGGAAGTGCGCTCTTGTAAACTGAAGAAACGAATTTAAAGGCATAATCGTTAATGATTTCTGTGAAGAATTTATATATGAATCTTCCTAATGGATATGGTTGTTAAATTATAAGTTGTTTGATGTACGTATTTGCTTCATTGTGTGTTGAAAAAAAGAATTCCAATAAAAAAGTTCAATGTTAGAAACATAACTGAACCTTGTGTCTATTTCAATGTGTTATGACAATAATGTTAATAAAATTTGGCGACTATAAGTCAGCTTCCCTGCACAGGGAGCTCAATTTGAATCTGAATTTGGTTCATTCTCACTCCACGCCTCACAAGGGGGCGCTTTTTGCATTACATAATGGGCTTTTTTTCTGCACTGTATATTGGACTCGGTTTATTTGAATGCAAAGCTAGCTACTGTTACTTATGCAGTTACATGAATTTACAGGTACTTATTGCAATTATTTGCATGCAAGTTCGCGATACCAATGCATGAAACAAGCTATCTTCCCAAAGTGAAGATAAGCTAGCTTTGCAATAAGTCATGTCCCTGCTGGTGCTATGTCTGTAGCACAGTGTGACAAGCCGGCCCTTGCACTTGCCCAAATGGCGCTGCTGCCTCCCTTATGCAAAGTATCACCATGTAGGGTATTGTTCCGATGGGCTGCCTCAGTGATCCGTACTACCCTCACCCCTGCTGATGCACCTAGTGCCTCTTCAGGCTGCAACTTTACATTTTGCAGAGAGAGATGCTTGGTTTGCAAAGGAACTGAATGTCCAGGAATCTTTTTGCATGAAATGTCTAAGTCCCTCCCTGGTTTTATTGAAATCAGTGGGCTGGGTTATTTGATTTTTTTTTCTGGGAGTCTAGTATTTTAGTTAAAAATACCAGGAGCTTCAAAACCTGGGTGATAGTGTTCTGTCTGCAAGCGATCGCTGAGTATTTTGGGAGCCTTTGTACTACAACTAGCAATAGGAAACAGCCAGTAATCGGGCTGGAGAGGCATCAACGAAGCCGTAGATAATTGATCCCCAAGGTAAGGAGCTGGCTTGTCCTTGCCGAACCACCACAGGGATTTCTAACCAGCTGCTTGTATTAAAGTCACAGGAAAAGCAGACCTTTGTGCCATTTTGTACTGATTTTTTTTTTCAATTATTTACATTGACGACGCAACACAGCTGTGGCAGCACCGATCTGTATTGACCGTTCTCACAGGGAGTGCTCTGCGCCCTTTTCTGTCTAAGGAAGTTAATAAACTCTGCTGCTGCAGTGCTGGGGCTGTACCTGACTGCTGTTAAGGGGGGACAGAAATGGCAGGGATGCAGAAATGGAAAAAAAACACCCATAAAAAAAAATGCCCACAGTGATATAGTGCAGTGCTGCAGTCCATAGGGACAACATGGGCGGATTGCTTCTTGGGGGAGGGTCAGGTGGAGGAAAAACAGTTCCATGGACAGAAAACATGACGTCAGCCCTTTTCTACATGCAAAACATCTGCAGGGCTCCGCCCATGCAGCCGTAAAAATTGGGGAGATCCTTAAGGGGAGGAAGGAGTATGAGGAGTAGATAGAAGTTGACAGGGTCTTAAGATGGCTGAAGGAACTGAGGGTGGACAAGGCACCAGGCCCAGATGGGGTACACCCCAGGGTCCTGAGAGAACTTGCAGAGGTTTTAGCAGCATCACTAACTGATCTATTCAACACCTTGCTGGAGAAGGGGTATGTACCTTGGGACTGAAGGACAGCTCATGTGGTACCTCTCCACAAGAGTGGACCCAGGGACATCCCAGGTAATTACAGACCAGTTAGCTAAACCTCAATAGTTGGTAAGTTAATGGAGGGCATTCTAAAAGAAAGGCTGGTGTTCTCTCTTGAGGAAAATGGTCTCCAGGATGATAGCATGAGTTTGTCAGGGAGAGATCATGTCATAACAACATATTGGACTTCTTTGACTGGGTTACGAGGACCTTGGACTGGGGCCAGGAAGTTAACATACTGTACCTGGACATCAGCAAGGTATTTGACTCAGTGCCACATGGCAGGCTGATCAGCAAGCTAGGGGACCACTTGAGACTAGGGGACAAAATGCAAGGGTGGGCCAAGAGTTGGCTAGGAGACAGGAACCAAACAGTCGTGGTAAGGGGGGGAACTCTCCAAGCCTTAGCCTATAACCAGTGGGGTACCACAGGGCTCAGTACTCAATCCTGTGCTGTTCAACATATTTATAGGTGACATTGCAGAAGCAAGATCTGCCTCTTTGCTGATGATAATGAGCTTTGTGGGATGGTGGACATAGAGGAGGGGATACAGGATTAAAGGGAGGACCTGGCTAAGCTGGAGAAATAGTCAGGCATCTTGCAGTTGGGCTTTAATGCTAAGAAATGTAAGGTAATGCACATGGGGGCCAGAAACCCAAAGGCCAGTTATTGGCTAGGGGGAATAATACAGGTGTCAGTATCAGAGGAGGAAAGGGACCTTGAAGTAATGGCCTGAGGTGATACGAAACACACAGCACAGTGCCATAAGGCAGCAGCCAAGGCAAATAAAATGCTAGGATGTATCACCAGGGGAATCACCTCTAGGAGGAAGGGAGATAATTATTCTGCCACTGTACAGGTCACTGGTGAGACCACACTTGGAGTACTGTGTTCAGTTTTGGTGTCCTTACCTGAAGAGGGATAGCAAACTACTAGATGGGGTCCGGTGGAGGGCAACCAAAATGCTCAGGAGCACGGGGGACAGAACATATGAGAAGAAGCTGTAGGAACTGAACATATACTCTCCCAGGAGGACAGAAGGGGGGGGATGTGATCAAAACCTTCAAGTACATTAACAGCATAAAAAGGGTTGACATGAAGGGTATCTTTAACTTAAGAAAGGAGGGTATAGTAAGGAGGCATAGCCTGAAATTTGTGGGGGGTAGATTCAAGAAGGAAATGAGGAGGAACTTTTTCACTGAAATGGTGGTGAAGCAATGGAATGAGCTACCAGAGGAGGTGGTGACAGCAAAGACAGTGGCCAGTTTAAAGAGGGTGGGATGGGGTGATGAAGAGGATTAGGACTGAAGGGCAATCTACTGGGAAGGGGTTAGTGGAGGGGAATGGGAAGGTGGGGATGACTCTGGGTGGAGTTGTGGAGGGGGAACAGCCACAGGGAAGTAACTGAGCTGCACACTTGATCAGACTTGATAGACCATTACGGCCTTTTTCTGCTGGCAATTTCATATGTATGTATGTAAATTCGGCCAATATAGCATTAACCTTGTGGCAGCATAAATATTCTAGTGCCGTGTCCATGATAGCACAATGATTACAGGAGCCCCAATATTAAAAAAAAGATAATGGAAAAGAAGTTAATGTGCTGTTAAAGCACACACAAATGCAAAACCAACAACCACAAAAAGTACATATAACATGTGAAGCAACAAAAGTGACATGCATCTGACATGTACTTATGAAATTGCTGTTTTCACAATTTTTTTTTTTACTACAGTCTCACCCTAATTCTACAAGCTTTTGTTTAGTCATGCCCAATGGGTGTTGGGAAAACATGACTGCTCCAACGGAGGTGGGGAACCCTGGTGAACACTGGCTAGCAGATTGGAGCTGTTGTATGTCGAGGTATCAGGACTGTGGCATTAGGCAGATGTGAGACTGTCTGGTAAGGGAGAATTAAGAAAATTAACAGGAACAAAAAACAACATCATTGCACATACCTGACGTACCCAGCCAACAACAGGTAACAATAAAACATCAACTTGTCATGCTGATCCCAGCACTATCATATGTGGTCACCAAGGTGATGGCTCAGAAATGAGCAGCCTAGCCAGCATAACAGGAATTTGTAATACATTGTACTCTGTATACATATGTATGTATACTGTCTCTACTGCCTGTCATGATCCCCAGAGGGGGGCCCACCATGCTGGCTATGGCTATTTCCCAACAAGTGGAGGGGGGCAATGTGTCTAGGGACCAGGGGCCAGAGACCAGCCAGCTAGGGGAGAATAAACAGAATAAAAAAAAAGAAAAATCCCATCTCAGGCTGATCCATGCGGGGGTCAAATTAAGTTTTGTAGCTACTAGCCAGCCAGGTAGTGACTTGGAAAACCACTAGCCACACATACATTTCTACTAGCCCAGCTGATCTACTTATTGAAATATTACCTTTTCCAGTACAAGCCCTCATGGCTACTGAAAAGATTTGTCACTATCCCAAAAGAAAATCTATCAGCATTTGACTAGTGGACTGGTGCCAGTTTTGACCCTGTCCATGAACATCCACATGTGGTCACACACTTGACAGTACAGGAACGGACAGCCAGGACTACCCTCCCAGTACACACACACACACACACACACACACACACACACACATATGCACACATGAACATGTGTATCAGAATAAGTAACATACAATAAGAAAAAATGCACAACCATACTTGTACTGCAACACAAGAGGAAACCATAACCAAACACAGCCCATAATAAACAAACGTGAATCACCATCAAATTATTAATTTATTTATTTTAAATTGGTAACTGGGAGAGGCACACTAAGCTAAGGCTCATTTCCAGGTGCGACCCGAGGAAAAAGGGAAAAAGAGGATTACAGTAATATCTTTAAAACAGACAATAAGTTTGGATACTCAGACGTTAACACTGTGAATTGCACACATAAGCACAGTAAATTTATAGACACGAAGTAGTAATGTAAGCAATTACAGTAAACACTGTATAATTACAGTTGCAGTACAGGAACATGGAAAAAGTCAGTAAAACCAGCGTGAGTCAAATAGCTCAGAATCAAATACACTATAAGGCTGAGAAATTATTTTAGGAAGAAAAGCAGAGGAGACTGAGAGGAGGGTGGAAACAGATGGAAGATAAGTGGAAAGAGTGACAAGACTGGTGGAGAGCCAGTGCCCAACTGGAAGAGTTAGCCTTGGCAGTGGCAGGGGTTTGGGAACACTGTTTGAGTGGTTAGAACTTGTTTTAGTAAGGAGAGGGAGGGGGACTGGTGGGTTTGGAAGGGGAGGGAGTTCCAGAGTGAGGGTTATCTAAAGGGGAAGGTGGATGGACCTCAGCAGTGGGAGGGCCGCAGGAGGGCAAAAGTGTGGGCATCCCTGGATCGGAGAGGATATAAAGCTTCCATTGAGGGAGAAAAACAAGGGATTGGAGGTAGAAGGGAAGTAACCAAAACCAGAATTTCGAAATGAATACAGCTGAGTGGAGCTGCCATCACTGTTTGAGGATGTGAGGGAGAGGGTCGAGTAGAGGGTGCAATGATGGTTACGGGGGGGGAGTATTTGTGATGAGATGACAAAATATGTTGTATAAGGTATCAAGTCTGGTGAGGAGGGAGGCAGGTGTGGACCTGTAAACCACATTGGCATAGTCAGATGAGGGTATTATCATCTTAGTCAGGAGCTGATGATGGGAGCAGAGGGGGAGGGCATCCTTGTTTCTGTACAGGATGCCCAGCTTGGGCAGGGGTTTCACAAGAATGTGTTCGCTATATCTGGAAAAGTCAAGCCAGGAGTCGAGCAAGACACCCAGATTTTTGTAGTGGGGGACAACCTCAAGCTGGGTGCCATCAAGCGTATAGAATGTGAGGGGGGTAGAAGAGGGAGGCTAGCTTTTGGGTGGTTCCAAAGACCATAGAGACGGTCTTTTTGACATTGACCTTGAGGTGGTTAGACTGAAACCAGTGAAGGACTGAGTGAAAGCTGGTTTGGAGGAGCTCCTGCACACAAGTGGGGGAGAGATCAGTGGTGTAGAGGACCGTGTTGGCGGGCATTTGTGTGTTTACCACCAAGCATGATGGTGGGAGGTTATTTAGGACTATAGAGAATAAAATAGGTCCCAAAATGGATCTTTGGAGAACACCTTCCAAAACTGGTAGAAGGGGAGACAGGGCTCTGCTAATCTTAACTTGTTGTATTCTGTCTGTGAGATATGATTGAAATCAATTTATAGTGATGGGAGAGAGGTCAGCAGCAGCCAGTTTGTTGAGCAGAAGTGGGTGGGACACAGAGTCGAAAGCCTTTGTGAGGTCAATAAATATTCTGCAGTGAAGTGACCGTGGTCCATGCCTGAAAGGATACAGTTTGTGACACAGAGGAGGGAGGTAGTGATGGAGTGATTGGCCCAGAAGCCTGATTAAAAGGGGAGAGGAAATTTGAGGAGATTAGGAACTCAGAGAGGTGGGAAAGATCAAGTGATTCTTGCAGTTTGGCAAGGGATGGGAGTAGAGAAATTGGATGATACTTCCCTGAGTAGTGGGCATCCCCTCCTTTGTGTAGGGGTAGGAAGTGCACAGTCTTCCAGACCAGTGGGACTGTGGCAAGGAGGAAAAAGTGATTTAAGATGGGTGCACATGGGCACCTCTGAAGAGCCCCACCACACACACGTGCACACAATAAACAGTATGACTTGATATTGTTCAGAACTGATGAATACAAAGACATACTGATGGAGCCTAGAGGGAGTTGCGGTGACTAGGACACAGGTTAGAACATTGTTGGTGGAAATCCGGCTTATATGCCGATCACCTTAGACTGCTGGAGCACTATCAGCTCTATCAGTGAGAAATTTCCAGTAAGAAGGCAGAGTTCCTGTCAGGGGAAATAGCTACTGCTCAGAATCGACCAGCTCAGCTCTTCAGAACTGTGGACAGGCTGTGCAACTCAGCCTGTCTGCAGGTCCGAAGAGCTTTTTCACAATTGCAGTGTGAAGAGCTTGCTCGGTTCTTTGCTGATAAGGTGGCTGACATTCGGGGGGAGATAAGTGTGACACATTCTATGCAAGTTGTTGATGATCAGGGCTTGGCCACTATCCCTCACTTCACCTGGAGTACCTTCGACCAGCCGGAAATTGTGGATGTTCTGCGGATTGTCCAGGGGATGTGGCCTACATGCTGTAGTTTAGATCCGGGACCTACAATCCTTGATAATGGGTTGTGGTAATGTTATCGGCCCGGTTCTGTCACAGATAGTCTGGTGCTTCCTTGGCTCTGGTGAGCACCCCTGCTTTTTGAAAGAAGCAGTGGTGACACCTTTGTTGAAGAAAGCTTCATTGGACCCAGACTCTCTTTCAAACTACAGGCCTATCTCTAACCTTCCCTTCCCTTTGTGGGGAAGGTAATTGAGAAAGTAATGGCTGCACAACTGGAGAACCATTTGACCATCCATAGCATCTATGAACCTCTCCAATCTGGTTTCTGAAAGAGGCATAGTACCAAAACTGCACTGGTTCGGGTGCTCAATGATCTCCTGATGGAGAGAGCAGAGAAAATGGTCCATTTTGGTACTTTTAGATCTATCATCAGCCTTTGACACCATTGACCATGGGGTTCTGCTTGAGCACCTGAGATTTATCTGTGGGCTTTCTGGTTTGGTCCACAGATGGTTTACATCTTTTCTCACTGGAAGAACTCAGAGGGTGGTGTCAGGGGTCTTCTCCTCTGACCCTACCTCTCTGTCACATGGGGTTCCTAAGGGCTCAGTGCTGTCTCCCATGTTGTTTGCAGTGTACATGCTTCCCTTCGAAGCCATTGTAAGACGGTATGGGCTGAGGTTTCATTGCAATGCCGATGATACCCAGCTCTACCTGTCTTTTGCGCCCGGCCAGGAAGGAGCACTCTCGGTATTTAACAACTGCCTCATCGAAATCCAGGATTGGATGAGGTCCAGCTGGCTGAAGTTGAACCCTGGGAAGACGAAGGTGATGGTTGTGGATCCAGGTCTCCGGATAGGGGGTTGGGAGCTGGTCGACCCTTAGGTTTATTCCTTGGGGACTCCGAGCTCCCTTCTTCTGAACAGGTGCGAGATCTAGGGGTGATACTTGATACGGGGTTGACCCTCCAAGCATAGGTGTTGGCTGTCATCAAGTCATCTTTTTATCATCTGAGAAACATCGCTAGGATCAAGCACCTTGTTCCGTCTGGTAACCTTCCTACACTGATCAATGCCTTTGTGACCTCACGCTTGGATTATTGCAACTCGCTTTACTTTGGGCTACCGGGGGTTGATATCCGCTGCTTGCAGCTGGTGCAGAATTCCACAGCCCGGTTGTTGATGGGGATTCCTAGATCTTCCCATATCATGCCTGTGCTGTGTGAACTGCACTGGCTGCCGGTTCAGTGGTGGATCACCTTCAAAGTCAGTTTACTGTCATATAAAGCCCTACACGGACTAGGTCCTGACTGCCTGAAAGAGCTTCTGGTTCCTTTTCACTCTGAATGACCCCTCCGCTCATCCAACGAGGGGTTGCTGGAGATTCCGAGAGTGTCTTTAAAATCCGCTGGGGCCCAGGCTTTTATGTTCGTGGCCCCTACCCTCTGGAATTCTCTACCCCATCGGATTAGGGAGTGCATGACCATGGGGGGATTCAAACAGGCCTTAAAAACTTTTTTATGGAAAAAAGCATACGGTGATGAAGACTGCAGACTTTGATTTTACTGTGAATTTTCATGGACTGTAAGATGATTTTATTTGTTTTAACTGTTTTAATTGTACTGCGCCTTGGCATCTGAAAGGCGCATTAAAAATAAAGGATATTATTATTATCATTATTATTATATTAAACAAGCATTTGTCAATGCCAAATGTTGTCTTGCTGGCATTGGCATTGGTAGTGCAGGTGTTAGAGAGATGCATAATAGGAATGGCAGTGAAGTATGGAACATGCGTCAACCCCACCCCACCCTGCAGAGTGTGACAGGCATTGGGGTGTGCCTTTGGGTCATTACTATAACACTCATGCCATTTCACCTAACCTTACCCTGCAGACTCTGACAAGTGTCGAATTGTGCCTTGGGGTCATCGGGCCTTGCACTCACCCCATTTCATAAGGAAGTATGTTGAGATGGGTGCAGCATGAGAGAATGGGGTGAACTTTGGGGCCGAAGAGTCCGTGGCACACCTGGATGGCTGTCAGTGGCTGCAGGGTGGGGATGGGGGTGCAATGGCATGAGCATTACAGCCAACAATCCAAAGGCATGCCCTGATGCCTGTTAGTCTGTACAGGGTGGGATGTTATGGTTAGAAACCCTAACGCCCTGGGCGTTTATTGGTATTTGCACTCCAAATTTTCAACATGGCCTTTTTGTGACCCTACCTCATGAAAGCAAGTGGGATCTTTGCTCACGAACAGCGTCGCTGTGATTTTGTTAATGTGTCCCGAACGTTGATTTTCCTACAGTGACCGCTCTATTCTGCACCACATAAAAATGACAGCTGCACCATTCATAAGAAGCTGTGAAGAGATGACAATGTTGAAAATCTGGGGTGAAAATATTAAAAAATCTTGAAGTTAAGAGCATGCATGAAAACTGTGTAACACATGCTCATAACAGTATTTTCTTGGAATTCTTTCACCATATTTTTATCATAGGCATTTTGGGACCTCTGCTCATGAACAGTGGCAGTATGATTTTCTTAATCTGTCCCAAACACTGATTTCCCACAGTGACTGCGCCATTGTGTGCCAGATGTGCGAAACCACATTTTGGGCAGGATGTGAAAAATGACAACTGTACTGTTCATAAGAAGGCATGCAAAAATGGTAATGTTGAACATCTGGAGTGAAAATATTAAAAATTCTTGAATTTACGACTTTACGTAGACACTGCGCAACACACACTTGTAACATAGTCATTTTGTGGAATTTTTTTCACCAACTGTTTAACATAGGCATTTTGGGACCTCTGCTTATGAACAGTGTTACTGTGATTTTCTTACTCTGTCCGGAACATTGTTTTCCTACAGCGACTGCGCCACAGTGCGCCAGATGTGCAAAAACAAATTTTAGGCAGGATGTGGAAAATGACAGCTATACTGTTCATAAGGAGGTGTGAAAAAATGGCAATGTTGAAACTCTGGAGTAAAAATACAAAAAATTCTAGAAGTTACAAGCGTGCATGGAAACTGCGCAATGCACACTCGTAACATGGTCATTTATTGGAATTTTTTCACCAAATTTGCAACATAGGCTTATTGGGCCCTCTGCTCATGACTAGCATTACTGTGATGTTCTTACTCTGTCCTAAACATTTTTTTTCCTACAGCGACTGTGCCACTGTGGGCCGATGTGCAAAAACACATTTCAGGCAGGATGTTGAAAATGGCAGCTGTACTGCTCATAAGTAGGTGTGAAAAAATGGCAATGTTGAAAATCTGGAGTAAAAATATCACAAATTCTCGAAGTCACAAGTGTGCGTGGAAACTGCACAATGCATGCTCGTAACACAGTAATTTTTTTGGAATTGTTTCACCAAATTTGCAACATAGGCTTTTTGGGAGCCCACCTCATGAACAGTCACAATGTCATTTTGTTAATCGGTCTTGAAAGGTGATTCTACGCAGTGACTGTGAAATCACCTTTCGGGACTGAATAACAAGATGACAGTGACTGAACTCATGAAGTGGGGTCCCAAGAACCCCATGTTAAAAAAGTGGTGCCAAAATTCACAAAAATGGTAGAGATATGCACCAAAGTTGAAAAAAAAAACACATTTATGCCATTATACAGCTTACTAGCATTTCTTCAGTTTGTGGTTGGCTTTAAAGAATGCAGATGTGTTCCCAGTCCACCAAAGATCATCGCGCCAGGCTCCGGAGGGAAGTATGGGGTGAGGAGGGTGTGGGAAGGTGGGGTGTGCAGAGGGTGGTTGTGGGCTGGTGGAGGGGACAGGACAGCAAGGGACTGTTTCCTTTGTTTCAGGTAACAAAAGGAAAAAAATTCACCACAGAGCTTTTTCCTTTTTTTTTTTTTACAGGTTTGGCCACACTGGGGTGGGCTTCCAGTGTGGTACATTTCTTTGAGGGGCATGTTAGCCATACTGGAGTGGGCTCCCAGTATGGCACATAATCGGGATGGAACAGCAGCAGGAAAATGGGGAGAGCGGGTTAACATGCCGACAGGGGAATTGGGCACCCCCGTCGGCAAGCATATCTGTGTTCAGAGGCATGATGCTGAGGGAGATTGGGCACCCACTCAGCAGACCACATCAGTAAAGGGGTCACCTATGCCAACAGGGGGATTGAGCACCCCCCATGTTGGCTTCCTAGGGACTGCGAGTGGTGGACAGTGGGTGGCGAGCTGAGGCCCGCCATGTTTATTGAAATGTTACACCAAGTAAGGCATGCCCTGTAATGAGGGGTCACTCCCTCACTGCAGCAGCTAAAACATTTCAAGTTGGAGGCACATTTTGCAACTGCTGTCATAGACAGTGTGCAATCTAATTTGTGCCACGGAGCCCAGCTCTAAAAAGCAGTGGTGACACTAGTCACAGCACGACCACACCTCCAAAATCTGCTCTTCCACTTCAAGTAACCACGATATGTTGTCTGTGCTGTGTGCCCAAGACAACTTAAAAATATAATATAACTTTACAATTTGTGATGCATCGTACGACAATGAGTTGCTACACAATATAATGGAGGAGTGCATCACAGATGATATTAAGGACAGGAATACCTTTGTGTTGCTAAATAAAACAGACCATGACCCCTAGATTACAGATAAAGTAATAATTAGATATTACTAATTAAAAATACTAACAAATCCAAGGAAAGTCTTTGATTTGAGTCATCTGAATCATAACTGCCAGTCTCTGTGTCAGAGCTGGGTGCAGCTTGTGCACCCTCACACTGATTAACGGGATAATGTGGGCTTAAATTGGTACGGTTGGATACCAATATCAAAGTTTAAATTTATACCCTCAACATCTTTCTATTCCTCTACTTTGAATATATTGAATAGTGAGCACAGGCACAGTAAAGCTTATTGAAATCCAAAGGTAAAAAAAAACACACTCCCTGTAAAACAGCTAGGCCCAGCATGGACATAATGCAAGGCTGTCTGGTAAGTCTGACATCATCACAATGCAGTGGGGTGGGGCTGATCTAACTTTCCAGGAAGAAGGCACATAACCAACACAGACCATCAGACTCCTTTTCCAGTCCTTTATCAACATAATTTCAACAGCATGGTAAGTTTTAAGATGAAAAAGTTCATATGAACAGTCCACATCAAACTTCCACTGTAAAAAAAAAAACACTGTACCTTAAAAGGACTGTGTTAAGGCACTGGACACCTGAAGTCTCTTTGTACACTATTTTTTTTTCAAATGACTCCATAGGTTTGTAAATGAGAGGATGGTGTTTCATTTATACTGAACTACATTTATTAAAGTAGGATAAGTAAGCAATAAGACAAAATGGGGTGTTGGTTGTTCTGTGATAACTGCAGGCCTAGGTTTGTGGTAAGGCATAAGGATGAAGGCTGAGTGTCCTTTCACACCTATGCATGCAGTTATCACAGAACAACCAACACCATGGAGTGTCTTATTGCACTTATAAAATGGGCTATGATTTTGAAAAAATGACACTGACAAGTAGTTTGCAGTTATAAAAATTTTGTAATACAGAATTTCTTAAAAAAATGGAGAAAAAGTAGTCCCTAACTACATTGTTTGGGATAGTCCAGATAATAAATCACTTAGAACCTCATAATGCACTTCTTTTTGGGGGCTGTCAAAATAACAATAGAAAAAAACTCCCCACAATGAGGAATATTTTAGATTTACTTGTTGAAATTGATGAATTGCACCTTGCTATGGAATACAGGGTTTACGAGCTTGAAAGGCATGTTTTCCAGCACTGTATTTCCTCTTGATGGTGTTTCATGCTCATTGTAAGTGAACTCTTTTTCAGGCTACAGCTTCTGTTTCCTGCTTGTAGGCTTCATTTCTTGATTCTTGCTTGAAGAGTCCATCTGCTGATTTTCTTTCGTACTGTGTGCCAGTATTTCACTCCACTTTTTCCTGTCCTTGGCAGAGGCACTCCAATAGTTTCTCAAGCTAGCTTCTGATCTGTGCCCTGTGACTGCCAAAATGCCTCATGCTTGCAGTCTGGCATTAGATAGTAGATGCACAGCTGTGGCTGTAATAGAGTGCGTTCATGTACCTTTGGCTGAGGTTACACTCCTTGTTCAACAGGTTGACTGTCTGTTCCCTGTTGGAACAGATTAATATTTTTTCACCAAACCAGTGAGAAGCATATCTGTGGGCCAAGCCCTTTCTACCATGAAAATTTCAGACCAAAATTATAAACTGTCTGGGTGCTACATGATGACAAAAAAGCAAAAAAAAAACAGCAGTTTTTAAACTTTTTTCATTATCCGGATTGCAGATGTTGCATGGCAAATATCCGGCATTGACAAATGCCTGTTTTGTGTGTCTCTTATCCAGTACATTGCAGTATTGTTTATGTTATTCTTAAGATTTCCTTCTTTTGTACAACGGTACCTTTTGTCCCCATGTGATGTATGATTTTTCTTAATAAAAAGTTCACCCATTCTTCATCAATAAATGTCATGGGATCTTTAAGTTCCACCTAGACGGTGATCAGAGAAGGGCAGAAGGGTGTGCCACTTGGCCAGCTGATGATGATTATTGTATGATATTTGTAAAATAAAAATATAGTATGTGATTATCTCACATAAGACATCCTGTGCTTCCTTGCCCCCCCCCCCCAGGTTTCAGTGAAGCTACAAGATATGTAACTGACCAGAAGATCTCTGTAATGTAATTAACTTCCTTGAGAAATTGCATTTTATGGCCTTTTTTATGACCTGTTGCTGCTTTGAAGTTGGGAAGCTAAATATACAGTTTATTACAGGACAGGACATCATTTAATGGATTCTTGTCAGCTATATATCACACCTGGGTGATGGATTGCAGAGCTGTAAAAACCTTTGATGTTCCTTGGGAAAACATGAACCAGCCACCAGTTCATAGGAAAGGTGATTAAAGACTGTCATAATTTAAGAAATGTCTTTGTCCTTCTGAAGTCACATTATTTAAAATATCTCCTGACGGGAAATCATTTTTTGTAATTTTATATTCTAAAAGGAAGAGTTAGATGACTCACATAAGGGGTGTGGAGACACAGAGTTTAAACTGATAATTGTGTCTGAGATGAATGTCATATCTTTTTGGGCTCTTAAGAAACAAGATCTCTTATTTAACGGCACTTACAAAGGTAATACATTCGATAGAAAAAGTCTAAATGTATTGTGGTAGGAGTTTTTTTGTTTTGTACTTTGCCCTTGTTAAGTGATTGTATGCTCTTTGATATATTGTTCTGTGTTTGCATTTTTCATATTTTTACTATCTTTTAGTAAAATCTTTTTTTCAAGATACTGCCTGAGTGTGTCTTCCAAGTTCTTTTTACATGTGATGTATACGTGGTTAAGTTTGACAGCTGCTCTGAAGGGCTTGATGGTGTTACTAAACTGGGAAAAGGTAAGAAAATACCTAAGGTCTCTTACAGAGTTTTAAGGGTTCATTTTGGAAGCCTGGCTTGGTGACCCTGGTGAAAGATTGTACCAAAATCCTCAAAGAGGGTACGTATCTGAGCCTATACTTTTGGGTACATTAGCATAAGGTTCACAGTTTGAATCCCCCCAGAACTTGAGACTAAAGGTGATTCAGACCCAAAGGCAGACAGGAGGGTTACCCTGCCTGATACCTGTTCACACATTGCGCTCTGAGGTTGGCACTGTGGGAGCACAGGGTCTGACCTGTGGAGTACGTTTGTGACAGATTTGGTTGACAGCAGTGCAAAAAACTTGGTAACACAAGCTTTAACCATTCAATGTGTCATCTTAATGCTGCACAGCTCACTTGCAAAATAAGGCAGTGATTTATTTTAAAAGGAAAAAAGAATGTTCCCCACCTGTTGTTTGCATACAGGGAGGTGTCCCAAGAGCCGACAGAATTTTTGCCCTTTGAGCTCTTAAATGTACGCCAGGTACGTGGGCCCCTAGACTTGATCTGGGAGGACTGGGAAGGCAAGCACACCACCCAGGAAACTCCCATAGTGGATTACATCCTTAGGTTTAGGAAAAGGCTGAAGGAGCTTAAGGGGACAGCCCAGAGCAACCTGGGAGCTTCCCAATAGAAACAAAAAGTGTGATACAACCACAGAGCCAGAGCTCACTCATACATGGTGGGTCAGGAAGTCATGGTCCTTATTCTGGTCCAGAAAGACAAACTGCAGGCTGAGTGGGCAGGACTGTACAAAGTAGTTAGAAAGGTAAATGATGTGAACTATATCATAGAGTTACCTGACAGAAGACATACAGAAAGAATGTACCAAGTCAACATGATGAAGCCATATGCTAATAAGGCTGACATGGTGTTTGCAGTATGTAGTCCTGGGAAGGGGACAGATGAAGGAGACCCCCTTCAGGACTTTCTGGAAGAAAACAAGTGGAAGTCCTCTGTAGAGGCAGTTAAATTGTCACCCCAGCTGGCCCCAGACAAGATCCAGGAAAGAAGGAGGTTTTAGCAGATTTGCCCACTGTTTAGCACCAAGCCTTGACTAACCCCCTTAGCAATGCATTATGTGGAGACAGGTACACAGACGCCCATATGGCAGACAGCATATTGGGTGTCAGAGGCTGTCCAAAAGGACATTAGGAGGGAGGTGGAGAAAATGCTGGACTTGGGGTAATCCAGAGATCCCACAGCCCCTGGGCCCCACCCATAGTCCTTGTGCCCAAGCCAGATGGCTCTACTCATTTCTGTGTGGACTATCATGGACTGAATGTAGTCACGAAGTCAGACGCCCACCCGATGCCCTAGATGGATGAACTACTGGACAAGTTTGGAGGGGTGATCTACCTTACAACTATTGATCTGACAAAGGGGTATTGGCAGGTAGAGTTAACTGGCAGAGCTAGGGAGAGGTCAGGCTTTATCACTCTGATAGGCTTATTTGAATTTAAAGTAATGTCTTTCGGAATGAAGAACGCCTGGCCACTTTCCAAAGGTTGGTGAACCAAGTGTTAAATGGTGCTGAGGAGTATGCCATGGTGTACCTGGATAACATTGCCATCTTTAGTGCCAGCTGGGAGGAACACCTGTCCCACCTTATGGAAGTACTGGGCAGAATACAGAGGACCGGGCTTACTGTCAAAGCTGAGAAGTGCCAGGTAGCCATGGTTGAAGTGGCATACCTTGGGCATGTTGTAGGCCAGGGACAGCTCTGTCCTAACCAAGTAAAAATAGAGGTGATCAAGGCATGGCCCAGACCAGAAACACAGAAGCAGGTCAGGAATTTTCTAGGGACAGCAGGGTTCTACAGGAAATGTGTACCCAATTACAGTGCCCTGGCTGCTCCCCTATCTGACCTGGTAAAGAAAAAGATGCCTAAGAAATTACCTGGGAACCAGCCTATGAAAAAGCCTTTACCAGACTGAAGCAGGCATGGTGCAGAGCTCCTTTGTTGACAAGTCCTGACTATAGCAGACCATTTATAGTCCAGACTGATGCCTCAGACATGGGTGTTGGGGTAGTACTGAGTCAGACATCCAACCAAGTGAAAGATCACCCCATAGTGTACCTGAGTAAAAAGTTACTTCCCAGGGAGCAGGCTTACTCTACTGTGGAAAAGGAGTGTCTTGCCATAGTGTGGGCCCTAAAGCAGTTAGAGCCATACTTATATGGGCAGTATTTTGAGGTACAAACTGACCACAACCCCCTGGTTTGGCTGACACAAATGGGAACAACTAATGATTGACCATTAAGATGGAGTCTTGCCTTGCAAGGGTGTGACATGACGATCTTACATAGTGCTGGAGCGACCAATCAGAACACTCACAGCTTGGCGCGTCTATATGAGGAGTGAACTGATTTGGGAAGCTCATCTCATGCAGTCCCCAAATTCAGTTTACATGGGGAGGACTGTGACACTTGGCCAGCTGGTTATGATTATTGTATGATATTTGTAAAATAAAAATATAGTATGTGATTGTCTCACATAAGACATCCTGTGCTTCCATGGGTGCCCCCCCCCCACCGGTTTCAGTGAAGCTACAAGATATGTCACTGACCAGGAGATCTCCATAATGTAATTAACTTCCTTGAGAAATTGCATTTTATGACCTGTTGCTGCTTTGAAGTTGGGAAGCTAAATATACAGTTTATTACAGGACAGGGCATCATTTAGCTGATTCCTGTCGGCTATATATCGCACCTGGGTGATGGCTGCAGAGTTGCAAAAACCTTTAATGTTCCCTGGGAAAAAAGAACCAGCCACGAGTTCATAGGAAAGATGATTAAAGACTGTCATAATTTAGGAAATATATTTTTCCTTCTGAAGTCACATTATTTAAAATATCTCCTGACAGGAAATCATTTTTTGTATTTTTATATTCTAAAAGGAGGAGCTAGATGACTCACAGAAAGGGTGTGGAGACACAGAGTTTAAACTGATACTTGTGTCTGAGATGAATGTCATATTTTTTTGGGCTGTCAAGAAACAAGATCTCTAATTTAACGGCATTACAGAGGTAATACATTAGATAGAAAAAGCATAAATGTATTGTGGTAGGAGTTTTTGTTTTCTACTTTGCCCTTGTTGTATTACGTAATTGTATGCTCTTTGATATATTGCTCTGTGTTTGCATTTTTCATATTTTTATCATCTTTTAGTAAAATCTTTTTTTCAAGATACTGCCTGGGTGTGTCTTCCAAGTTCTTTTTACATGTGATGCATACGTGGTTAAGTTTGACAGCTGTTCTAAAGGCCTTGATGATGTTACTAAATTGGGAAAAGGTAAGTGTAACTCCTAGGTGGTACTACCCCAAGGTGAACTACCCCTGCCTGCTTGGCTTGTTGCAGGTTGAGGGGCCTGGGTACTGAAATGGGTGCCTCCATCCAGAGGTCAGGATTGTTAGTGGTCAAGCTAACCTGAGTACAGCCCTCCAGGACACTGTAACCCCCATCTTTCCCTTCTAGTGGCCTAAACAATTTACAGTAATCACCTTTACAATACCTCTTGTTCACCCTGCAATTGCCCATACTGTTGACACTTACCACCAGGGCTGGTTCCACCAGTTTGCCCTTGGAGACCCCCTATAAAACAAGGTTAGACACAGCAAACAACAACAGTACAGTGATTTTGGTATAAACTGGAACCACAGTCAGGTTAAATGCAAAAATAATTTGATCTGATTTATTAAGGGGCTAGAACATGGAAGGGGCGTAATCAGGTTGATTGACTTAATGGCTAGATTAATCAGACAGTCATGCATGCACTTCAGAGTCCCTACACAGTCACACACTTTGGGTACCCAGGTGAAAGTAAGGTGGACTAGCCAGGAACAATGCCCGGGGTAGGCTGGCATTGCAGCTGGTTGGGGCCCTGTGATGGAAGAAAGAAACATGCACAGCACACACTATTTGTAATCCAGAGCAAGAGGGCTCAGTTCATGAATGAAAAGACAACAAGACAATCTGGTGACAACACTTTAGATTTAGTTGTTGTTGCAGGGAGGTACCCTGATGTTTACTCATGGTACCCAATACAGGACACAGGCAGGACAAAATTGAGACTGCAGATGGATGAACTGGAGTGCCAGGAGAATCAGGGCCCACACGAATCACTGAGGCATCATTTCTGTTCAAGGCATTGAGCAGGAGGTTGATCCCCAGGCAGGTCGCTCATTGAGGGCTTTCTCTGTGTAGTGGGTAATCTGGCTGGGCCAGTATGACAAGGCCCAGACCAAGTGGATATGAATGCAGATGCAGTCCGGTGGGGCTGGATGCAGCCTCCAGCAAGCAGAGCACAGTGGGGAACCAAATTGCGACCCACTAGCAGCACACAGCACATTTATAGTAAGAAAATTCCACTATACCAGGCGGATGATAGTCTGGTTGCAATTACAGAGTCTCTGTACCAAAACCAGGAGTTCAGAGGTGGCTGGAGGTGCTAACAGGCCGATCGCGTTTAGCAAATCTTCGGTCTTCTTCAGGTTTAGTGCCTGGTCACAGTTCAGTGGCTTTAATCACTCTCACAACTTGGATTCAGTCCGATAAAGCCACGAGTCTCCTCTAAGGGACGGCAGGCAAACAAGCAGACCAAAACTCAGCCCTTCCACAGTTCTCCCTCACGAAACTATGCAGGACTGCTGCACGACTGTCTCAAGCTGTTCACTCTTTCATTTCCCAACTCAGACTGACTGTAGCTGCAAGCAGCCAGGGACTTTCCCCAGGATCCAAAAGGTTCAGTTGGCTGATCTGTCTGTCAGTCAGTGTAATGGCTCCCCCTCCAGGTCCGTTTGGGCGACAAAGTTCCAAAACTACAATTCCTACAGAATTTTGCTCCTACAAGACCCCTGGGGACAGGCTCCATTTTAGAGTCCTCCCATTCTGACAGTCCAGGACCAAGATGGTGGTGACAAACAGAACTGCCCATGCTGGAAAAAAGGCAGGTTAGACAAACTACAATATCAGTCCAATTCTAATAGATAATCAGCAAATAAGTACAGCTTCTAACAGAGCTCCCTCTACGCTAATAGCGATGGCAGAATGGAGCGATTATCTGGCAGCCCAGGTGGAACTCAAGCATAGAAACACTCAGCCCTCTCCCAGATTAAATAAGCATCATGTTATTGGCAGCTCTTAAAGAGACAGAGCACAGAGGCATTACGGTGCTGTCGCACAAAACTCTTTTAAAGCGCTAAGACACAGGACACCAGCCTAGCAGTAAGAATTTAGGCAAGCCCAAAGAAGACTTTTTGGGTACCCCCATTTGTAGGAGGGTCACATAAGAATATACTTACGGTCCCTTACAGAGTTTTAAGGGTTCATTTTGGAAGCCTGGCTTGGTGCCCCTGGCGAAAGATTGTACCGCAATCCCAGAAGAGGGTACATATCAGAGCCTGTACATTTGGGTATGCTAGCATAAGGTTCACAGTTTGAATTCCCCCAGAACTTGAGACTAAAGGTGATTCGGACCCAAAAGCAGGCAGGAGGGTTACCCTATCTGTTACCTGTTCACACATTGTGCTCTGAAGATGGCACTGTGGGAGCAGAGGGCCTGACCTGCGGAGTGCATTTGTGACAAAGGGAACCTTGGTTTAATGTCTCATCTGAAGGATGATATCGCAACAATTCAACATGCACCTTGTACTTCACTGCAGTGTCAGTTATGGGTATTACCCCACATAAAAATGCACAACTACATCTTTTTTTTTATATATTTAAACTTTATAGAATTTTACATAAACCGTGACAGGTTCATGTTACAACATTGTAAATCACATAACAATTGCACCATGTCAGGGTCCCGTCCCCCTCCCTCTCCCTCTCTCCCATCCCACCATTGGCTTTGCATCAAAACACTAGATGAAATTAAATAACATTTGCGAACTAAGTAAATCAAACCATGATAGCAGACTATGTTAAGAAGGGTTGCAAACACTCCTTTCAGAGCTGCTTCTTGACAGAGATCCTAATTGTAGTAGGTATAGGGTATGAAACCCATCCCAAATTTTTTTTATAATGACTTAAGGACCTCCATAAACTGGCCTTAAGATGCTCCACCTGAAGACTGAAGAGCAGGTCCTGAAGCCACTCAGTGTAAGAATTAATATGTCCATCCAACCAATGACATAATACTAATTTTTTCAGTGTTAAGGAGATCAATGCCATATGGAATCTGTGTGTATGTGTTGGAATTGGGGACAGAGCCCCAAGAGACAAACTTCTGGGGTAAATGAATCTGCAGTTCCCATCAGGGGATCAGCTCTATCTTTAATCAAATTCCAAAGTGGTTTAACCAAGGAGCAGTCCAAGAAAATATGCTTAAGGGTCCCTTCCTCTTTTCTACTCCTGGAACAGTTGGGGGTGAAAGCTCTCCTGACTCTTTGTAACTTGATCAGGGTCCAATACATATCCTGCAAGATTTGAAATCAGGTGAGCCTTAATCTATCTTGAGAAATATAAGTGTGCAAATCTCTCCAGATAAATTGCCACTGGCCTTGTAAGTTGGGGAATTGATCTGCCCAACATCTAGGGTCCTGTATTGGGCATCCAGTGACCTGGATGTTAGCTCAGAATATAACTTAGAGACCACTTTTGGCTTGCCGCAAACCTGGCTGAAGGCACAGACCTACTCACCATCCACCCCTTCTTCTTTCAGCCATGCTGCTGCCTGTCTTAAGAGATGATGCAACTGGAGAACTTTGAAAGATTGATTCCTGTCTATTTTATGAGCCATAATAGAGAGGAGACATGCAGGTTCCACCTGAGAAGAAATCCTTAACTTTGGCCGCCTTAATCTGGGGGAGCCAGCCTTGTGAGATACACTTACACTTATTCTGAGGTTGGCATTACCTATCAGTGGTTGGAGGGGATCCTTGATATGCTTATATTTCAGGAAAGTGCATAACTGTGTATGCGTACACATTGACCAATATATACTGTAGTAGAGTTAACCAGTTCGCCTGCTATACTTTTTGGGAAATATACAACAAAGCCTGAGGAGTAATTCCCCACCCATGAGCTCATAACCCTTTCCAAGCACAGCCATGCTCGGACATAAGAGCAAGAGGCAGTCTCTTCGTCACTTTGGGCCCACTGCAAATATTTACTCAACTGACTTGCCCAAAAGTACATACCAAAATGGGGTAACCTTAAACCCCCATACCGCTTGGAGGCCACCAATTTATTGTATGCCCACCTGAGAGATTTCCCAAGCTAGATAAAAGAAGAAATGATAACGTGTACCTCCTTAAACCACACTAAAGAGATCCCACAGTTTAACATACTTAAGGTGGAAAACAGTCTCGGGAGAACATTCATTTTAACTAAACTGATGCAACCCCACAGTGATATGGGAAGAAACTGACACCTACTAAGATCCTGTTGACTGACATTGAGCAAAGGGTCCAAGTTCTGTTTCCTCAACATTATGTCACTTCTTTCTTTTTTCTTATTGGTTTATGCTCCTGCTCCTCAGCCCTTTCAATCTGGGGGAGAGCCCTAGCCCCATCACCCATGCATCCACCAGCCAGTGCAGTACCCCAGGGATTACCCCTGGGCATGGTCGGCAGAGGGGGTCCTTCCCCTACTGAAACTGGATCTGTTTGCACCATGGCTAGGCAGGTGTAGGGCCTGCGTGCTCCCCCTCATCATCCTTTGGGAGCTGTTTTCTTGTTTTTCTCCCTCTTGAGGGAGAGCGGCTTGCAAAGACACCAGCGACTGAGCCTGCTCACGCTCCTGTGCATGAACCAGTCAAGCATCTGCCACCCCACTGTCGGTGATGCAGCTCTGTGCCATCAAGACCCAGCCTCCACTAGGTGTCAGGTGAGCACTGGCTCCTGTACTCAACCCCCCCGGAGATGGAGAGCAGTCCATAGGATGCTCAATCTATCTACTCCCAGCTGACCCTCAGCAACCTGTGCTCATTCCCGAATATGGGTCGCTGGCGTGGCGCAAGGTGTGGTGTTCAACACCTCAACCCTCAGTGCCACTGGGCCGGCCCTCATTATGTCATTTCTTGACAGCTGCAGACCCAAATATTTTATAGTATTCGGACACCACTGAACCTCAAGTGGGTCCATAGCACATCTAGTAAGTCTCTGGTTAAGAGGGAGCACTGTTGTCTTGCTCAGATTAACTTTATAATTAGAGACTTTACTGAACCCCTCTTTAATTTGGAAAGCTTCCTAAAAGGATTGCTCTGGGTTTAACAAGTGCAAGAAAACATCATCTGCATATGCAGACAGTTTAAGAGATTGGGACCCTATTTTTATCCCCTGAACCCCCTCATGTTTCCGCAACTGAGATAACAATGGCTCCAGGTAGATATTAAACAAGGGCGGGAACAATGGACACCCCTGCCTAGTACCTGAATACAGCTGGAATCTGTCTGAGAATACCTCATTACAATAAATATGAGCATGAGGGCATTGGTATAGGGACAAGACCCACTTTATGAATTTGGAGAGGAAGCCAAATTTGCTCATGGTGGAAAACAGGAACTGCCAGTCAACCCTGTCAAACACCTTCTCTGCATCCAGGGAAAGCAGGCCATCCAGAGCTTCTGAGTCCCTGGATGCACAGAAGATGAGAGCCAGTTTGTGAAAGTGATAAGAGGAATGCCTACCCATCATGAATCCTACCTGGTCTGGGTGGATAAGAAATGGCAACACTTTGCTGAGTCTATTAGCCAACAGTTTTACCAGGGTTTTTATGTCATAATTCAGGAGGGAGATGGGTCGATAACTAGATACCAACTCAAGGTCCTTTTCAGGTTTATGGAGTACAATTATTAACACTTCTAGTATGGAGTTATCTAGAAGGTTACCATTTAAAATCCAGTCAAACAGTCTGGCTAGCCAAGGACTAAACTGTTTACCAAAACTCTTATAAAAATTAGGGGAGAAGCCATCCAGCCCTAAGGCCTTATCAGGAACTAGTGAGTATATGGGAGTCATAATTTCTGCTTCAGTCATAGGGGCTATTAGGCTCTCTTGCTACTCGTGACTAAGAAATGGAAGGGGAATGGGGTCCAAGTACTCTCACACATACAAGGGGTCAGACATGGGATAGGCATAAGAGAGCAATACAGATAAGTATGAATAGATAGGCCATTGGCAGAGCAAAGGCCAATGGCACATTCATAAGGTAGAAAAATAAATGGGCAGACTGGGTGGGCCTTGTGGTCCTTATTTGCTGTCAACTTCTATGTTTCTGTGTTTCTATGTTTCTATGGGTGGGTGGGACATGGGGCTATACAGGTCCTGGTAAAATTTTTCAAATTCTCCTGTTCTCTCTTTAGGAGTGAGATGGATAGATCTGTCTACTTGGGACCTGATAGCCTTAATGACCCTGGAAGATTCTACGTGTTTAAGCCACAGGGCTAGTAGGCACCCTGCTTTCTCCCCCTGGTCAATGTATTTTGTGCCCTTTTTCAAAATGGCGTACTCTGCCCTTTCCCTCAACAAGTTGTCATACTGGTCCCGGAAACCCAGCAGTTCAATCCGAGTCACCTCAGGGTACTTGGGGACAATGATGTTTCTATCTTATGTATACTCTCCAGAAGAGAGAGGGCCTTCTGTTCCCTAGACCTTTTTCTCTGGGAGGTAAATTTAATAAACAACCACTGCAGAACACATTTTAGTGTCCCCCATTATAAATCAGAGCATGCAGTGGAGTTTACGTTATCCACTGTAAAGTGTTCAATTTCTTGGATAATGGAGTCTATGGCTGATTGTTCTTTAAGAATCTGATTGTTTAACTTCCATATTGACTCCTTGGATGGGTCAGCTGTGAAAGATAGGGCACACCAGACCAGCGAGTGGTCCAAAACAACCGTAGGCTCTATACTAGAATCCAGGATGCCACACAGCAAGCTATGGCTCACTAGAAAGTAATCTATTCTAGACCTGGTGTCGTGTACATCTGATATGAAAATGTATTCCCTCACACTAGGGTGGAGGGTCTTCTACGGATCACAAAATCCCAGGTAGTAAACCATCTCCCTGATGGATCTCTGGGCAGGTGACAGACCTTTCTGCTTAGGGATGGATTTATCTATGTCCGGGGAAAAAGGAAGGTTCCATTCCCCCCCAAAAATACCTGGAAGGGCGGTAAAAGGAGACAGACCTGGAGCAACTCAGTGAAGAAACCTGGAGTGTCAATGTTAGGGCCATATACATTACCCAATAGCACGGATGTTCTATCAAGTAGGCCTTTCACAAAGATAAATCTACCCTTTGGGTATCTGATTATGTGCTCACAGGTGAACTGGATACCCCTCGCTATTAATATAGCTGCCCCTCTGCTCTGAGTACTATCCCCAGCATTGTACACCTGACCAACATATTGCCAGCAGAATAAATTACCCTCACTCTCTAGAAGGTGGGTTTCTTGTAAGAATGAGATATCCACCTGAAGCAAGTGGATATGCTTTAGAATCTTACATCTCTTTACCTTGCGACGAGCTCCCCTGACATTCCATGAAAGGACTTTTTTAGATGTCATACACTCTTAAACTTTTTGTAACCTTCACAGTAAATAACATACAAAGCTTCCCCAACATAACCATAACCTTACACTTATGATGCCAAGCCAGTCCCACCCTCCACTCCCCCACATCCATTTATAACTCCTTCCTTCCTTCCCCAAAAATGAGCAAGGTCCCCAATACAACATGAACAACCTTACTGTACGAGCCATACCCAGTCCCCCTCCCACCCAACAGATTTTCTTTATGGTAAGTGATGCACCTACAACATGCAGCTTCACTCCCCCGCTCCCCTCCATCTGTCCATCAACAGACCAATCTGAGAAAGGCAAAAAATAAAAGCCTCTGAATTACTAATCGCTCCCTCGCCAGTAAAAGGAGGAGGGAGCCAGCCCGGTGGCACTGAGGGTTGAGGTGCTGGACGCCACACCTCGCGCCACACTGGCAACCCGGGTTTGTGAACTAGCCCGGGTCGCTGGGGGTTGGCTGGGATGGAGAAGGATTGAGCGTCCTAGTGATTGCTCTCCTTCTCCAGGAAGGGGGGACCAGAGATCCATGGCTCTGCCGGCTCCTAGCTGTGGCTGGGGGTCATTGCTATGGGGCTGCTCAAATGGGGATGGTGTGGGCGGCATCTGACAGATGGTGCATGGGAGCACACACTGCAGCGTCAATTGACACTATTGCATGCCCATGCCGGGGGGGGGTACTACAAGGGAAAAATGGGGTAGAGGTCACGTGATGCAGTGGTGCTGATAAGCTGCTTGCTGTAGAGCTCCCGCCCTCCACCTCTTAAATCAGCTATTTTTTCCTACTAAAATTGCATTACCGAGCTAAAGGCGAGTTGCTAAATATTTCTAATCACTGCAAGATCACTAGAGGATTGAGATCGTCGAACGGAGCCTTCTCTATTTGATCGCGATGGCAGTTGTGGAGATGAAGGCTGCGGGGGTTAAGCACACTCCCCCAGCCTCACCAGAAAAAGCTCCCAAAAAGGCCAGAAATACTAATACCAATATCAATCCAGTGGCTAAGCAACCCTCCAGCGGGGTATCCAGTGCTCCATCAGGTACTATCTTAACGGAGGAGCGCTTCTTAAAAGAATTATCCCCGTTTAGAGGGACGTTACAAGAAATCTCTAGGAGATCAGGTCGTTGAGACTGGACTTCGCTGACCTCTCGAGGAGAGTAGCGACTCAGAAGTCAGAGTTTCTTCTATTGAACAGTGGCAGCACAAAACTGACCGGAGATCACCAGACTGAGACAACAAATCCAAAAGCTTCAAATGAAAACAGAAGACTTGAGGGCAGGAGCCATGGAACAATGTGTTGATCCTTGGCCTCCGGAGTCAGAAGAGGGGGGAACACTCTAAGCTTCATCCAGCAATTCTTTAATAAATTTGTGGGCCTTAGCCTATTCATCAGCAGTATCATATAGAAAGAGCCCATAGATCTCTTAGGCCCAAGACCCCCAGGAGCTCCTCCCAGACCTATTATAGTCAACTTCCTGAGTTACTCAGAATGCCAGCATATTCTGGCGAAGGTTAAAGAACTAGAAACCATTCTCTGGAACAACCAAAAACTCAGGATCACCCAGGACCTTCCCTATGAGGTTCGACAATGAAGATTTGCGTTCCATCCAGTTGTCAAGAAGCTTATCGCGGCTGGGAGAGCCTTTAAAATGAACTACCCTGCTAAACTGCTAGTTCAGATTGATGGTACATGGCACGCATATGAAAAACCAGAGGCTGCACTGACCGAACTATCCAAACTCCTTCCGGACTTATTTAAATGACTTTAAATTTTTTCCCCATTGCTGCTGGACTCTCTTCCTATTGGATTCCTTGCAGGCATTTTGCCCCTGACTATCTGGCCTTTACTGCCTTTATTGCCTTTCTAGCATTATAGCCTGGTGTGGCTTAGTGGCTCTGTTTACCTGTTGATCCTCGCTGAGGGTTTCTCCATGGGTGGGTATCCCGCGTGGGAGTAGGCCTCAGGCAGTAGTAGGCCGCGAGGCCTGACCGGCCTGCTATCCATCTTCGACCTGTCTGTCTTCCTCATTTACTTCTCTAGGCACTGCCAAGCAGGGGTTGTGTTTCCGGAGGACGCTTTTGCGGTCGGACCGTTTGGTCCGTCGGCAGAGCTCTCCCCTACACTTCCATTTCTCCTGACTTCCGGTGCGATCACGAACAGCCCTACTATGGGGAAACAGACGTCTTATCCCTGCGGGACCTCTCCCAGGTACTCTCTTATTTCCCTTTCCTTCTACCAACTATACTGTTCTGGGACATTAATTTAGTCTGTGTTCCCCACTCGCCAGAGGGGGGGGCGGGAGGCTTGAGTGGTAAAGTCGCCTCAGAGCCCTGCCTTGTGACCTTAATGGGATCTGGTGGGTACCTGTACCGATACATTTGATTGGTTTATTTTTCTCTCCAGTGGTTGGTTGTCAAGTATTCAGAACAGCTGTGTATTTACTGACAAGATTACTACCAGAGTCTTAGGGAGATATTTATGGTACCCAAGGGGAGGGCAGTTTGGTTCAACCTCTTACTCTTATTATGCTGGATGCTTGAGATTTGGACTGTAAATAGTTGTGTAAATTCAAGTTGCCATAGTATGACATTGTTACGGGGGCGCCGCCTACCGTTGGATACTTGTGAGACATTTGTTTTTTTTATTTGCTTCTGGTCTGTTTGTAACGAGGCTCGACTCTTTAATTTTTCAGCAGAAGGCTGTTTATGCTTGTCTCTACTTGGGCAGTAGGGGAGCGGCGTCGGGAAAACAGAAGGTGTCCTGCTGCTTAGTTTAGTTATGGGATCTATGTACCGCCTGCTTTAGTTTTTACTGGTTCAATTGATGGCTCTGGATTACATTAAACTAGCTAGTTGGAATATTAGGGGCATTAGGAGGCAAATAAAAGGAATCGTATATTGCTAAACTGCTCCTTGTTGGAGTTCGACATTCTTTTTTACAAGAGACCCATATAACAGAACAGCCAATATTCTAAAGATCAAAGGCTTTTCCCAAGTATTCATTGCAGGGACTCCTCTGACTCAAAGGGGTAGCTATCATGATTAAAAAAGATGTACCTTTCATACCAGAGAAATATATACAAGATCCCGGGGGCGGATTTGTAAACATGCAGGGCTTCCTCTGTAATTCAGCTATAATCCTGGGTGCTGTATATGGCCCCGTGGGGGGGGATGCTGGTTTTTTAATGCAATTAATAGACAAATTGAGTGCTTATTTACCAGTTCCCTTTATTTTGGGGGGAGACTGGAATATTGCCCCATCGCAAGAGCTAGACAAAACCTATAGGCCTTTGAAACCCTATCTCCAGTGCAATTGGTGCTGCGAGAACTATGTAACATGTTAGGCTTGGTAGATCCATGGAGAACCCTGAACCCCTCTAACAAGAGTTATACTTTCTTCTCTCCGCTCCATAACTCATGGTCTAGGTTGGATTATTTTCTGGTAAGCACTACTTTCATGGCTAACACACCCCTTGCAGGCATTGAGCCTATTGTAATTTCTGATCATGCCCTCGTATGGCTTCGACTAACCCCCTCCTCTCCTGTACAGCATGACTCAATATGGAAACTCAATACTCAAGTTTTAAAAGATGAGCAGTCTAACGCTCAGGTCAAAGCTTTAATTAGGGAGTTTTTGGATATTAACCGGGGTTCAGTGTCTAGACAGGATTTGTTATGGTGCTCATTAAAATGTTTCTTAAGGGGAGAATTCATTAAAATATCCGCTAGGAGGAAAAAACTCAGAACGAAAAACTTGTTCTCCTATCTAGTCAGATTAAAGCGGCAGAAGACTCCTTGCTTCTTCTAAGTCCCAAAGGAGTCTGGAACAGTTATATAAACTTAAGGATGAATATGAGGGTCTAGTCAAAGAAAAGACTGAATTTGCGTTATTGAAGTCCAAAGCAAAATAATTGGACCAAGGGGAGAAGCCGAGTAGACTTTTGGCCCTAAAACTTAAAGAAGTGGAGAATTCCAGATTGATTCCCGCCTTAGAGGCAAATGACGGGTCCATAAAGATGGGTCCCAGAGATATTGCGGAGGTTTTCAGAATATTTTATCAAAATCTTTATGGAGCTGCAACAACTCCTCCCTCTCTGCCTGCGATCGAGGCTTTCTTAAAACCAATCTCCCCTCCATGTCTTACTGAGGAGCAAGTAGCTCTTCTTTTCAACCCCTTTATCCTTGAGAGAGGTAGAGGATGCTATCTGCAGTCTCACTCCAGACAAAGCCCTGGTCCGATGGCCTACCCTCAAATTTTATAAGACCTTCCATGAGAACTGACTCCGACCCTTTTGGATTTTACAACTTCATTCTCTCCTCCGACTTATTGGATCCATCCATATTAGAAGCTATCATAATTTTGATTCCCAAAACAAACAAATCCTCTCTTGACCCAGTCAATTATAGACCTATTTCGCTACTCAATTGTGATGTCAGAATCTTGTCCAAAATCCTGGCTTCGCGTATTAAACAAGTGTGGCAATCAATTTTGAGTAGGGAACAAGTAGGTTTTGTTCAAGGCAGATCGGCCGCCGATCACATGAGAGTTCTATCTTACGTTCTCCAAGTAGCCCAAACCTCCCAAGCTTCCATGGCATTAGTAGCTTTAGATGCTGAAAAAGCCTTCGATCGCGTCAATTGGGATTTCTTGTGGAGCACCATGAACAAATTTGGTTTCCCAGATAAATTCATCCAGTGGGTAAAGGTTCTATACAAAGATCCCTCGGCTAAAATTTACTGCATCGGGGTATTTTCGTCCCGTTTCCGTTTATATTCGGGCACCGTCAAGTTGCCCTCTTTCACCATATCTCTTTAATCTTTATCTGGAACCCTTATTACTTAGTATCAAGGTGGCTCTCGAGATCCTGGGCTGTATCATTGCCCAGCAAACCTCCACATTATCAGTCTTTGCAGATGATATCTTACTACAACTAACTAACCCGGCTGACTCCCTGCGGGTAGTTTTAAATATAGTATAACAATTTGGCACTGTATCAAATTATAAACTAAATCTGACCAAGTCTGAAATCTTTCCCCTCAATTCACACACATTCCAGTCCAGTATGTCCCAATTTGGTATGAAATGGGCCCCATCCCATCTTAGATATCTTGGTATCTATCTGGCCCGTGATTCAGAATTGGTTAAAAAACTAAATTTGGATGACCTAGTGGATAAAATCCAATCTGATTTACAAAGATGGGACAAACTCCCTTTGTCGCTAGGGGGAAGAATCAGCATTGTTAAAATGAACATTCTTCCGCGCCTATTCTACCCCCTGAATTTATTAGATATCTGGTTACCCAAAGGCTTTTTTAAAAAGGTACATTCAATACTGATTAGATTCATCTGGAATCACAAACCCCCTAGAAGCGCTTTCTATAAACTTTGTTTACCCAAAGACAAAGGTGGCCTTCGCCTCCCTAACTTTGAATATTATTACTGGGTCAGCCACCTAGTTAAAGCCGGTAAATGGCTTGGTGGTAGTGAAGCAAAATCTTCACCCTTATGGCTAAGCTTAGACCTCAATCTTATGAAGCAATACAACATAGATCCCTCTAGCCTGTTTTACTGCAATTTCTCGGCCTTACCTAGTAATATCCAGAATTCGGCAGTGGGTACATCGATGAGGGTTCTGAATCAATATTATGCTACAGCCAAACTCGACACACCAAAGATCCTGACAACCACTGGTTTCAATCCCAACATTAAAATTGGAACCAGTTGGCTACCTCCGATGTGGCTACCCAAATCCAGGGACTTTTGGTGGAGGATTTATACACGAGGTGGTCTCGGTTCACCGGATGAACTGCTATCAGCTCTAAGTATCCCCACCCAAATGGTTTCAAAGTGTATCAATTAAGACACCTCATAAATAAAAATTGGTAATCAAGTGCCGGCTGTAATTAAATCCCTTTTAATGCAAATTAAAGACTGTGCGCCAAACCCCATGGGGTATCCAAACTATATTTACATCTCATGAGTGTCAGCTTTCCAGACGCCTAACAGGTTCAACAACTTGGGCTTCATTGCTCCCAAGACTCTCTCACATGGAACCAGGTTTGGAAAGACCTGTACATACAATACCCTTGACAAGAATAGGCTCATTCAATACTATATTATTAATAACATGTATTATACGTCTATAAAAAAAGCCAAATTTGATCAGTCTAGTTCCCCCAACTGCCTTAGATGCGGCAAGGATCTGGGTAGTATTCCTCATATCTTCTGGTACTGTCCCAAGATAACCCCATTATGGAATACTATACGTGACAACTTAGATCCCATTCTAGGTTTGCAGGATCTTTTTACATTAGAGATCTGTATATTGGGTGTCTATTCCGGCATTAACGTCAAAGAAAGAAAGTATCACATTGCTCTCATTTTGATGGCGGTCAAAAGACTAGTGTTGCGTCACTGGTTGGACCACTTAGAAGTTTCCTACATGGACTGGGTGGAAGAAATGTCCCTATGTTTTAAAATTGAAAAGCTGATTGCTGATTCTAGACATGCTCTCCTCACCTTTCAAAAAAAATGGGGTAAACTCTATGCCTTATACCTTCATTGACCCTCAAGTCTACGACTAATCTGACATAACTTATTACTGAATGTTCACCCTCCCATTGGTGCCCTGGTGTTCCCTTTCTCGACCAAGATCCAGTTGTTACTGGAGTTGTATTTTCGGTACCTAGGGTGCAAGCTGTGATTTTGATACTTGTGACTACCTTTCCCCTATTTCTTTACCTTCTCTTTTCCTTCCTAAGCGGTGACACCTTCCAGGAGTGGGGGAGGGTTAAGTTTATCCTGTGACTAATACCCTATGTCTTTTTCTGAGAAAACTTGTTACCTAGTTGTATTTCACCTGTGTCTACAATTATGGTTTTGATGTTATTTAAATTAAATAAAAGAGAATTTAAAAAAAAAAGGGAAAAATGGAAAAACACCTCGTGCTACTTGATGGCCAGCCTAGTGGCGTCGCTGGCTTCAACCTGGATGCTCCCAGTGGCAGGATTCGAATCGCGGTGGTGGCTACATACCCACCATGGTGGATCGCTGTGAAGGACCAGAGTAAGGGGTAGAGCTTCTGGGCAGAGTAGGGGCTGTGAGGTTGGGCTAGACTGGGGGGGGGAATGATAAGTAACATCCCCCCAGCCACAGAGGAAATAAAAAATATGAAAGTATATATCAGTAAAGGGAGGAGGGGCTCACACAACCCAACCCCATTCACTCAAAAGATAGCCCACCTCAATAAGGCACCCCAAAAAAAGGGGAGCCAGGCTCCCGACTCCAGAAAAGGAAAAAAAGGAAAAAACAATGAGAAGTCTGGCCAGGCAGGAATCAGGTGCCCCTTCTGCATTGCTACGTAGTGACTAAACTGATCAACAAAGGCAGAGGCAGAGGCATAAACGAGCTTAAAGGCGGGTGGCTGTGAGGCACCCTCAGGCACTCAAAGGAAGTCCATCGACATGGGGGGGTTCCAAATCAGTCAGGGAACCCATGACACAAGCCTCTGGCCAGAAAAAATCCCTGGGAAGGCCTGTACTCCAGCTCATGAGCAGGACTGTACAGCTGCAAAGCCTCTCCCTGTAATACCTCAAGCTCTAGAGGACTGAAGTAAGAGTTAATCATAGAAAAACCCTTGGGTCTCCCTCCCACGGGAAATGAGAAATGAATCGTTGAGCCCAGGATAATCCTGTTAACTATAAACCAAACATGAAATGAGAAGAAAAGGGGAAAAAAAAAAAAAACCCTTTTAAATGTTAGTTAGTCCGTGGGCTCCAGGTAGATAGTCAAGGAGGCTCCCTTCAAAGTTCACATCCTCGTATGAGAAAGTAGACAATGAAAAACAGGAAAAAAATCTCTGCCTACTGCTGAGGTAGCATTGCTGATTAGCCTTCATTAACCACTTTTATGACCTTCAGCCCTTAAACAGATCTGGAAAAAGAGTCTTTTAGGGTGTACTCAGCCTGCTTTGGGTCCTCAAACGATGTCCAGCTTCCTCCGATCATGACCTGGAAATAAGCTGGATATCCCATATGAAACCGGATATTGGCAGCCAGCAATTTGGTAACAATGGAGTGGTAAGATACCCTCCTCTACAGGACTGAGTGCAGTAAATCTTGTGTTAGCCGTAGAGTTGAACCTTCCCAGAGAACCTCTTGCAGTTCTTTCACTTTGGCCATCATATGTTGTTTTTCTTGATAATTTAAGAATTTGAAAATTATCGAGCATGGTGGGGCCCCTGGAAGAGACATAGGCAGAAGCACTCTATGAGCTATCTCTTGGATGTAGGCTGATCCAAAAGGCCTACAACTTTGGCAAGGAATTTTTGAATAAATTGCACCGGGTGTCCCCCTTCTTCTTTCTCCGGGAGTCCGATAAGCACAACATTGTTCCTCCTGCTTTTGCCTTCCAGGTCCTCAACCTTCACTTCTAGCTTAGCGATGCTGGACCTAGAAGCAGCCATGGCGGGATCTACAGCCTGTAAGCATTTCTCCACCGAGGTGATCCTTGCCTCATTGTTTCCTGTGCATCGGGATAGTTCTTCCACCACAGATGAGACCGATTTGATTTCGGTCACCAGAGAATGAAGCTCCTCTCTAAAAGGCCGAAATTCAGCCAGGAATTGTTCCAGCATTAATAGTGTTTGATCCGAGCTCTCTGCGGCCTGTTGCTGTGGAGTAGTCTTCTGTGCCTTGGGCTTTTTCAGCATCTTTTCCGGGGTATGCGGTGGCGTGTGGAGGATTGAAGCTGACCACATCTCCACTTCCATTCCGTGCGCTTTGTCGAAGGAGCAAGAACAGTATCCAGAGCCTGGATGCTTCACCTCACCAATGCTGTCTGAAGTCCCTGCGTAAAATTCACAAAAGTAAGGTTTTCTAAGTAATTATGAAGAGGGGAAGTGGGAGCTCGGAGATAGTTGCTACAGTGTGGGCTGCATTACGTGATCTGTTCACACAACCACATCTTAAAATTTATGTACTTATGATTCATAGAGCAATGTGAAATTCCTGGACATTCACCCCTGCACAGTTTTGAACTACATGTAACAAAATCCACGTGTCTGTCCGCATGACTTCAAGATTTCACATAAAAAAATAATCAGGTCCTATCCCCTATTGTTCCAGGATGTCAGTTGTATACATAGGCACCATAGCTGTTCCTAAAAATACTAACTTGGTTATCTCACTCTTCATTTGCATGGCTATTCTTTTGTCAGAAACAGAATGCTTTTGCATAAAATTAGAATAAAAAAATGTACTGTGACTCCATCTCCTGTTACTGACTGGCACGCAGTCTACGTCCCATACCAGGGCACTCTCACTTGGGTTTCTTACTTTCTTTTGCTTGACATAAAAAGTCCTCCGACTGAGACTCTTGTCATTGGCTGACACAGAGTGTATGGCCTAGGGAACATACCAGGGCACTCATTTTTGTTTGTCTTGCCTGCTTTAATTGCTTCAATAAAAGTAACAAAACAAAAGAGAAAATCCTTCAACTGAGGCTGCTTTTACAGGCACAGAGCCTACGGTTTGGGCCAAGTCTCTCTTACTTGTGTTTCTTCCTTCCATTGCTTTGGGTAAGTGGAAATTGACAAAACAAAACAAAACAAAAAACAAATAAAAAACAGAAGGCCTCCTGTCACTGGCGTTGGGTCTATGTCAGATTGGGCATTCTCTCTTGTGACTCAATGTAAATTTAAAATAAAATCTCTTCTGTCACTGTTACAGAGTCAACGGTTGTGGGTCACTGAGGTTCTGGGCCTGCCTGTTGCAGCAGCAGCACAATTTCAGTCCTCTATAATTTCAGCCCCCTCGCCCCCAAGTTATAACTTTCAACTGCCTGGTACTTGGGGGCTCCATTTCAGTTAGTTTACCTTTTTTTTAAAGTTAACAGGCTTTTTCAGAACATGTCCCCCTAATTCCCCTGCTCCCCCCCAAATGCCAATGACATGTAAATGCTGAGGTGTATGGACTGTATGGGCCTGTCTGTTGTGCTGCAGCAGCTAGTGCAGGACTAGCAGCTGCAAGACCACCCTCCCTATCCCCTTTTCCCCAGTCCCCAATAGCTTATTTTTTTCCGTCTCTTCTTTGTTGCATTTGTTTTCTGAGTACCTTGTTTTTTTTGTTACTTTATTGCTTACCCACCCCTGATCTTTGCTCTGCAAGAAACGCATCCTTTCTCTCTCACTGCCCTATGCCAAGTAAGGAGTCAGGCTGTATGTAGCAGTAAAGAGATTACAGAAATGTGAGAACAGGGCTTCCTGCAGTATGTTCCCCCTACAGAAAACCCAACCCCAAGGGTTTACTAGGGAAGATACTGTGAGAAGCAAGTAAGTTCTAATGGTTTTCAACCTCCTAGCTCCAAGATCTTTTTTTTAAACATCAGCAGGTCATCTCCATCAGGTTGCCCAGGGGATACATTTATCAAAGGGTATCCTGAGGAAAACCTGAGCTGAATTGAGTCATTTTTAAACACTTGCTTAGATATTATTTGTTAGCCCATTGCAACTATACTTGTCTTTAATTTATTGTCTTTAATGATTGTACTTATGTTATCTGTATGTAACAGCCCCCCTGATGCTCACCCTCACCTGGGCTGCCCCAGCAATCTCGGGGGTCTTCGCAATACCTCCCGAAGTGGCCGGCCTGAGTCCTAACCAGAGTCTCTGTGGTGCCTTGGTGCCTCCACCTGGGGCCCCGTTGCCACCTCCTATGGGTAAAAAAGGTTAGCACTTTCTCCGGGATCAGTAATGGTTTCCGCTTATGACTGCCCTCATGAACCACCCAGACCCACACTCCCTCCCCAAAATGATTATAACCAGTCACAGCAGATAGAAGCAGATGAACAATAAATAACCAGTTTTTATTATCACACCCTAACACAGAGGAAGTGGAGGCTATTTCCTCCGAACCTCCACGATATAAACACACCCTTATCCAAACTCCCCCCTCCCCTGGGTGCATCCAGACCAGTCCCTACCGGTGGGTACCTCACCATCCCTTAGTCTACAGGCCTGCTGTATATCTTTGGCGCCCTTTCACAACCACTCGAGTCCAATAGTTTGTGGGTTGTGTGTCAGGGGTTCTACCTAGCCCCTATTGGCAGAAACAACTAAAAGTCTTACCAGAGCTGCTGCACGGGGTACTCACAGTGCCCTGGGAGGGTGAGAGTACTTGTGTTCCACCACACTGCAGTCCACTGGATCGGAACAAGTTTCCTCATCTCCCTGGCTTCTCTCGCTTCACCCACAGGCCTTTGGATGCTGACTTCACCAGGCAGGCCTGTCTGCTCTCCTCGCTTCAGCTACACAGTTCTTTATATGGGAGGGGGCTCAGCTTTGCGATTCCCCCCCATAAGGGCTTCTGAGACCCTGGCCCTGCTGTCCGAACTCTCCCCTGGCAAAGGACACTGGCCCTGATGAGAAGGAGTTCCTGACGCCTGGACTGACTGCCACTGTGTTCTCCAGTCTACTCAGTCGGCCCTGGAGCTCTCAGGGGAAAAACTCTCACAGCTTTCCTCACCCTGTGCCAACTGCAGTCTTCCTCCTGCCCTTCTCCTCCTTACTCTATGAGGGGGTAAGCAAGGGGGATAAGAGATGCTACCAGAGCAGGCAGGCCTCATAGCCAGCATTGCTATTTCATGGGGCCTTGCATTTCTTCCTCTCTGGCTCTCTCTCCCCCTCCTCACAGCACTCTCATCCCCTCTTTGTTCTTTTTCCTTTTGCGCCAGTCCTTCCCTTTAAATCCCTAGCCCCTGTCCTCTCTCATTAGTCCTTGGCCCCAATGTGACCTCGAGGCTGCCGCTGGGAAATTTCCCAGCAGCCCGAGGTTACCTGGATGCATGGGGGCCACCATCTTTGTTTCCCCACCAGCCTGGGGGATTCAGGAGCAATCCCTGACTTTTTTAGCCCATGAATCAGGCTGACCCACATTGATGTTGTGACTGGATCGCATCCGGTTACCCTGTGCCATTTTCCTGGTCCCTCTACTGGCTTGGGGACCAGGGAAACCCTTCAGGATGCCGACCACATGGCCATGGCTGCCAAAAGGAGAATGGCCCCTTTAAATCGAGCTGGCGGTCCTCACGCATGCATGCTGGGACTGCCATGTCTAAAATAAAAAAATAAAAAGAGAAAATTGGTCTCCATATAAAGTGTACCATATAAACTTAACTGGGGGTTGGGCACCTACATCCCCCTACTTCTGCCTCTGAACAACACAACAGAGGGTGGAGAACAGGCACCATGGGCTGAAGGAGAGCATTGATTGGCAGATTTAGGGGCTCACCCAATGTGTTGTATGTGAACTTTACAGAGCGACGGGGAGGCCAGCCAGATCTTCAAGGCAAAGTATCATTGGATACGGGGACAGAGTCAGCGGAGGTGGGCTGTCCTGTAGGTTCACAGTCTACTGTCTCCCCTAGTGGCAACCCTGGCACTTGTACACTATTGGGGGTTATATCAAGTATGGGGTGGGGGCTGTAGCTTCAGGTAACTTGCTGTCCTGTGGAAAAATACAAGCCCGGTGGCCCATTGGACTACCCAAGTCACCACCTGGATCGGGCCCCAATGAGGGAGCCATGGGCCGGGCCTCTAGTTTCAGGCAGGACTCCTGATTGGGATGGCCGGTGCTTGTGGAAGGGGCAGAGTTTTGGCACAGCCACTTCCACTGGGTGAGAAGGCTGTCCAGATCTGTCCCCCACTGAGAACTGGGGAGTCCCCCTCCTTACTCTCATCACCGGACTGGTCCCTCTGCTCCTCCTGGGGTGGCAGGGGGTCAGCATCAGTGCCCCCTGGTGGGGTGTCCCAGAGAGGCAAATGAAACCGGTCCCCACCTCCTATGCTTCCCTTGAGTTATGGGCCATCCTGCAGCCAGCGGGTCAGGCCCCAGGGTCGGGGTTGGCACAATCTCCCCTATGGAGAGCAAATGGTTTCAGTGCACCATTTTTTCAAGTCCACGATCATGCTCCTGCTTTATTCAGTACACCGGCAGGCCAGACAGTTTTTCCACCACAAGGTACCTGTCCAGGACCCACTGGTGCTGGATCTTGTGCTTCCCTTGGAGTCCCAGATTATGCAGCAAGACCTGGTCCCCCACTCCTAACTCCTGACTGCATACCCAGGCATCGTACCTCTTCTTGTTCCTTTGACAGCTATGAGCCGCTGCCTTGTAGGCAAGCTTGTAGGCTGCCCAGAGCTGTTCCCTCAGCTGGCCGGTATACTTGAGGTACAACTTGTGGGAGGTCCCATCAGTAGACACACTAAAGCAAAGGTCCACTGGCAGCCGGGCCTTCTGATCAAACATGAAGTAAAAAGGGTCATGGGTCATGTCATTTTTGGTACAGTATGTGTGCACCATCTGTCCCACCTTTTAACTCCAGTTTGCCTTATTGGCAGGGTCCAGGGTGCCCAACATGTTTAGCAGCATTCTGTTGAACTGTTCGGGCTGTGGATCCCCCTGTGGGTGGTAAGGGGTGGTGTGGGATTTCCGAATGCCATAGGATGACAGAAACTCCCTCACCAAATGGCTCTCAAAGTTCCAGCCTTGGTCAGAATGGATTCTTTTGGGTAGGCCATCATGCTGTACATTCTGCTGCAGGACCTTAACCACAGTGCTTGCCTTCTGCTCACTAGTGTGGAAGGCCTGTGTGTACTGGGTGTAGTGGTTGGTGATGACCAGTATGTTAGCTGTATTCTTCTTGTCCAGTTCCAAGGACAGAAAGTCCATGCACACCAGCTCCAGGGGCCCACTGGTGCTGATGTTGACCAAGGGTGCTGCCCGTTGGGGCAAGATCTTCCTCTGGATGCACCGTAGGCAGCACTTGCAGTGGCTCTCCATGTCCACTTTCATTTGGGGCCAATAGAACCTGGCTCTACACATGTCCAAGGTGCAGTCATAGCCCAGGTGCCCCATATCATCATGCAGGGACTTACAGACAACCCCCGGTATACCCTGGGCAGCACAAGCTGCTGTTTAGATTGGTCCAGGTGGTCCTTGTCCTGCATCGCCCACAACAGCAACCCATCCCGCAGGACCAGCTTTTCCCATTCCCTCAGCATTCACTGAGCATCAGGGTGGTCACTCTGTACCTGCTGGGGGAACTGTCCCTCCACAAGGGCCTGAAGCAGGTCTTGAATGCCTGGGTCTGACTCCTGTTCTCGCCGTAGGTCAGCTTTGCTAGGCTGTGAGAGGGATGAGAGATCCAGGCCTGCAAAGTTCAAATATGCAGGGGGGATAGCTTCATGGGGGGGCTCCCAGTACCTCTATGCTCCAAGTGGTGCAAGTGACTGTATCGGGAAAGGGCCCCACCTGGGAGCAGCGCAGTTGCGCCAGGGCTGGTCTAACCCACACTGGAGCATCTGGGGTGACTCTGTCGGGACATCGAGACAAGGCATCTGCATCCATGTTGGCTCACCCACTCTGATACTCTAGACTGAAATTGTATGTGGAGAGGGCTGTCAACCACCGGTACCCCACAGAGTCCAACTTTGCTGTGGTGGTGACGTACGTTAGGGGGTTGTTGTCCATGCGCATGATGAACAGGACCCCATACTGATACTCGTGGAACTTCTCCATCACTGCCCACTTCAAGGCCAAGAACTCCAGTTTATGTACCGAGGAGTTCCTTTCAGAAGGGCTCAAGCCATGGTTAGCAAACACCACTGGACGGAACCTTTTAAGGTACTTCTGATACAGGAAGGTACCCAGCCCAGTCAAACTGGTGTCTGTGTGCAGTACATAGGGCTTAAGGGGATCCACAAATGCAAGGACCAGGGCCTCCCGAACCCTCCGGATGATCTCCCTGAAGGCATCTTCACACTCCTGCATCCATCATTCCCCAAAAGGTTCCCCAATGCGCAGGTACTCCTTAAGAGGGTCTGGCCCCTTCTTCTGGTTCACAGGAGGGTAACCTTGCATTAGGTCATTTAGAGGATGCACCAGCAAGGAGTAATCCTTCACAAAATGACAATAGTACCTGCAGAACCCCAAGAAAGACTGTAAGGTGTGCAGGTGGGTGGGCCCGGGCCATGACTTGAGGGCCTTCACTTTAGCCAGGTCCATCTGCACTCCCTCAGCAGAGACAATGTGCCCGACATACTTAACCACTGGCTGACAGAACTGGCATTTGTCGATGGAGACCTTTAAGCTGAACTCCTCCAGCTGGTCTAGGACCTTCTTCAGCCGGGCCTCGTGCTCCTCCAAGGTTCACCCAAAGATGATGAGGTATTCCAGATAGACTATGACCTCCAGCAGGTTCATGTCTCCCATAGCCCTTTCCATCAGGTGCTGGAAGGTGGCTGGGGCTCCAGATATACCCTGAGGCATACACTTGAACTGGTAGAACCCCAGCGAGCATATAAAAATGGTCTTCTCCTTGTTCTCTTCAGCCATGGGTATCTGGTAGTACCCACTTTGGAGGTCCAGCATGGAGAACCACTTACTCCCTGACAAGCTGTCCAGTGCATCCTCCACTCTGGGCACCATGTAATGATTGGTAATGGTCTGCTTGTTTAATGAACGGTAGTCAATGCACATCCTCACCACTCTGCTCTTCCTCCAGGCCACCATGGTGGGGGAAGCTTACGGACTCCAAGGCTCTGTGATGACCCCGGTGTTCAGCAGCTCCAACAGGTGTTTCCGAACATCCTCCACATCCCCGGGGGCTAACCTCCGTGACCTTTCCTGGAATGGGCGGTCGTCTCGCAGCCGGATGTGCTGCTCTTCCCTGGTGACACAACCCATGTCCCACTCATGTAAGGAGAAAACTTTCCGGCGCTTCGCCAACTTGTGACTCAGACTCCGCCTATAGCTGTCGAAGATAGGGGACCTGCTGAAATCAAACAAGGACGGGTCTGTCTCCTCCTTGGGCTCTTCTCCAGGATTGATGGACATGGTCCCGTTACACTGAAAGATGGTGGCCAATGCACAATCCCTCTGGATGGTCACTGGCCTTTTGGACTCATTCCTGGCCCCCACCATAACTCGCCGGGCATGGGAACTGTCCAGGAAGGGCAGCATTCCTCTCTGGACCAATAAACCAGTCAGCAGGCTACCCGGGGGGGTGGGGTGTCAAGAATGAACACAGCTCTTTGGGGGGGGATGGTCAAATTGGGCGATGCCCACCACGTGACATTCAGCACCTGGGGGCAAGGTTAACTTTCTCCATCCACCCGGTGGACCATCCCAACACCTTCTCCCTCACTGATGTCACACTGCACCTCCAGCCCCACCCATTTCATGGCAGCTTTAACAAAGGGACTGGCGAGCTTGTCCAACCCACCCCGGTCAGAGCACATCTGGGCCAACCGCTCGAACATATTGGCATTGGTCCCAATTAGCACCGGGGTGTCAGACATGCTCCTTGGCTTTGGGTAGACCAATGCAAGGACCTGTATGGCGGGTGGGGCCTCCTTCCCCTGTGTCTGGAAGATGATGCAAACCATGCAATACCCATCATACAGGTAATCCATGCTACCTATACCCCACAGGGACAACCCAGACAGGGGAAGAAGAGGTAGGTGGGTTAAGTGTCAGTCATAAAATGGATGATGGATGATGATGACCTGAGACCCGCTATCCAGCAAAGCGGAACAGGTCTCCCCCTCCACCAGGACTTCAGTGTCTGCTCGAGGGCCGATAAGGCCCATCAGCACATCCCAATCTGGAGGTACCTGAGGGTTGGTCCACAAAGTGGAACAAGTCCATCTCAGTGGTGCTGGTTGCTCCGTAACCGGTCACCATTGATGTTTTCCTGCTCTTGGTGCTTCTCGGCCACCAGCTGTGGGTTCGTCTCCCAGCAGCAACCCTGCCAAGTATGGCCCTCCTGCCCATACCCGAAGCAGATCCATACATCCTGTGGCCCCAAGGACCATTGAGGGTTGGGCTGAGGGGCCACATAATGTGGTGACAGCCACCGAGCATCAGGGGCCACCCGGGTGGGGGATGAGAGGGACTCCATGGCCAACTGCATGGTCTGCATCATGTTCTTCATGCCCTGGACCTCCGGTAGGACCGCTCCCTGGTCCAGTGTCCTGGCCAGTTCAGATGGGGTCGGCACTTTAGGTTTCAGGGTAGCGCTGGGAGCTGTGGGCACCAGCAGTGGGGCCCCCAACTCCTGCTGGGCCTCTTCCTCCTTGACCTCATCCAACAGCTGCTTGAATGGGGGGGTCACCCTTTTGAGCCCGCAGCCCGAGGGTGACTAAAGTCAGCCTGGAGTGCACCGCCCCTGCAGTATTTGCTCCAGCCACATCTGCACCACTGCTGATGGTGGATTGTGCCCAGCTTCAGCCAGCTTACGCACGAGAGTCTCCAATCAGGTGATATACTGGGACAGCTTCTCACCCGTCTGCTGCTTGGTGTCCAACAGCTGGCTCAGCACGGCCTCCCCCTTCTCGACTACTCCAAACATGCTCTGCAGAATGTCGAAGTAGTTCTGGAGGGCACAGTGTGGTTGGCTGGCCCATAGGGACTGGATCATGTCCAATGCCATACCCTGGAGGCTCTCCAGGACCCGCTTACACTTCTCCTCCTCAGAATACCCCAAACCTGGATCATCTGAGCAGCATAGCTGCTCCAGGAGTGGAAGTCATCCTCCCCAGCCAGCATCAGGAGGATCCCAGAGATGGTACAGAGCTGTTTGTACTGTTCGTAGGCCAGCCCACGTAGCAGAGTCACCAGGGCCACCCTGCCTCCTGGAAGCAGGGTCCAGAGATCCTGCAGGGTCTTCCCTTCCTTCTGAAGCCACTTCTCCAACTGTTCTTCAAAACCCATCAGCTCCCCACTCCGGGGGCCTGAAGGGCTCAGATCCCCTGAGGGCAGGCCACCAGGCATCCCTAGTTTCAACAGGACCCAGGTCTCCTTGGACACCACCAGAGTGAGTTGGGGGGGCACATCCACGGGGACCAAATCCTTCCTGGTATCCACTGTTATATCCCTGCACCCCTTTAACCCTGTCGGTCATCACCCTAAGAATCTTCAGGGCCAGCATTCCAGCAGAGCTTCTTCTAGGGCCACCAGTGTGTCCTCCTTCCATCGTCACATTGCCACATTGCGTACTAGCAGCATCTTATGGGGGTCAAGACCCTCAAAAGCACACCAGTCCTCTGTGTCCTGGAAAGCTATTCCCCTGGTCTCCACCTGTGGGGGCAAACCACCCACTAAATCAACCACCCAACGACCACACAAAAATAATATAACACAGAACTAGATGCAGGAGGGGTCCAAGAGTCAACTACAGTCACGTCTGGGCAGAGGGACAGTCTTGGGGTCAACAGAAAATGGTCAAAGATCTCAGTGGTGCTTCCATTTGTAACAGCCCCCCTGATACTCACCCTCACCTGGGCTGCCCTGGCGTTCTTGGGGGTCTTTTCAATACCTCCCAAGGGGCCAAGCCTGAGTCCTAACCGGAGTCTCTGTGGTGCTTTGGTGCCTCCACCTGGGGCCCCGTTGTCACCTCCTGTGGGTAAAACAGGTTAGCACTTTCCCCAGGATCAGTAATGGTTTCCCTTTATGACTGCCTGCATGAACCACCTGGACCCACACTCCCTCCCCAAAATGGTTATAATTACACACAGTAGATAGAAGTAGATGAACAATAAATAACCAGTTTTTATTATCACACCCTAATACAGAGGAGGCAGGGACTATTCCCTCCGAACGTCCACGATATAAACACCCTAATTCAAACTCCCCCCCTCCCTCCCTTGGGTGCACCCAGACCAGTCCCCACCAGTGGATACCTCATCGGTCCTTAGTCTGCAGTCCTGTTGTATATCGTTGGGGCCCTTGCACAACTGCTCAAGTCCAACAGTTCATCAGTTGTGTGTCGGGGGCTCTCCCTAGCCCCTATTCTCAGAAACAACAAAAAGTCTCCCCAGAGCAGCTGCACGGTTTACTCACAGTGCCCTAGGAGGGCAAAAGCACTTGTGGTCCACCACACTGCAGTCCACTAGATCAGGGCAAGTTTCTTCACCTGCCTGACCTCTCTCGCTTCACCAGCAGGCCTTTCGATGCTGACTTCACCAGGCAGGCCTGTTCACTCTCCTCCCTTCGGCTACACAGTTCTTTATATAAGAGGGGGGCTCAGTGTTGCGATTCCCCCCTTTGAGGGTTTCTGAGACGCTGGCCATGCTGTCCCAACTCTCCCCTCTCAAACGACACTGGCCCTGGTGAGGAGGAGTTCCCGATGCCTGGACTGACTGCTACTGTGTTCTCCAGCCCACTCAGTCAGTTCTGGAGCTCTCAGGGGAAAAACTCTTACAGCTTTCCTCAACCTGTTCCAACTGCAGTCTTCCTCCTGACGTTTTCCTCCTTACTCTATTGGGGGGGGTGGAAGCAACGGGGATAAGAGATGCTGCCAGAGCAGGTAGACCTCATAGCCAGCACTCCTATTTCATGGGGCCTAGCGTTTCTTCCTCTCTGGCTCTTTCCCCCTCCTCATAGCTCTCTCATCCCCTCTTTGTTCTTTTTCTCTTTCGCGCCAGTCCCTCTCTTTAAATCCCTAGCCCCCATCCATTCTCATTGGTCCTCAGCCCCCATGTGACCTCCAGGTTGAAGCTGGGAAATTTCCCAGCAGCCTGAGGTCATCTGGATGCATGGAGGCTACCATCTTTGTTTCCCCACCAACCTGGGGGATTCAGGGGCCCTCCCTGACTATTTTAGCCTATGAATCAGGCTGCCCAACATTGATTTCATGACTGGATCACATCCAATCACCCTGTGCCATTTTCCCAGTCTCTCTACTGACTTGGGGGCTGGGGAAACCCTTTGGAAGGCCGGCCGCACGGCCGTGACTGCCAAAAGGAGCCTGGCCCTTTTAAATCAAGCTGGCGGTCCTCATGCATGCACGCATGTGCGCTGAGACCACCATGTCTAAAATAAAGAAAAGAAAGGATTGGTCTCCCCAAGGCTCTGGGCCTCTTCCAGGGCTTTCCAGGGACCGGGACTGAACAACACTGCACCCAGCAGCACCAGCAAGTGTTCCAGCATTTGAGGCACTGGGGGACATGACGATGGGCCACAGCGGTGGATTGCCAGGTGAAAATCCCCCCAGAGCCCACCCAACCCAGGACAGCACTGGAGGAGGGGGCGGAGGAGCACGAAGCTCCACCTAAGGTAAGCCCGTGTTGGGGGGCTTACATGTAAATCTGTCCCTGGTCATCCTTGAAAACAAGCATTCAGCCCAAGGTCTTACCAGGTTTTCAAAAATCAAATCAATTTAATGTCAACGTAATTGTAATGTATAATGTATGTTTACTGTGACTGTGAGTGTGAATAGAATGGGACTCCATTGAAAATAATTTTTGTCTCAACCTAGTATTTTCTTTTTCTGGATTGTATGTGAATAAGGCAGACTCAGTTTGAGCTCTATATGGAAACTCCACCACAAGTTCAGGGGGCTCAAAGCAAAACAAATTTGGACCACTCTACCCTAACATAGTTCAAAAATATGTAACTGTGCCAAGTTACTTCTGGGTTTGTTTACAGTTGGATGTGACTAGAGGAACAAAAGAAGGGGTGAATAATTGTGACCCATAAATCTGCAGATATCACTGGCTTGGATCTTTTGCAGTGCAGTGTTGTACTGTGTTTATTGTGGTTAGTTAGGCTGTTGGGCACCAAAAGCATCCCTCCCTCACATGGACACACCACTTCATAAAAGCTAATTCTCTTTCTTACCAGTTTAGGCAGTGCACTGTATTACTGTACTTTTTATTTGTAGTTTTATAGTGCTTTTTCCCCCATTTTCCTTTTTTAATTCCCCAGTATTAATTTGAAATGTTCCACTGGAAAAGGCACACAGAGTCAAATCTCTTCACCAGGTGTGACCTGGGAGCACAGAGTCATACAGTACGTAAGTGGCAGTTGCAAGGCTCTAACACAGGTCAGCTGGATTTCCACATTCATAGCTCAGTGCTCTAACCTCTAGGATATATTGCTCCAACACTGGCACAGCACTGGCACCAGGACATGCATGCAGTGCTTAACCTTGGCACTGTCCAACCTCTGTGTTGTTCTAGCCTGTGGTACCAACTTGTTTTGCTGCTCAGTGCTGTCTATGGGAGGCAATATAGCATAGTGGTTAAGAGCACTGAACTGCAAACCTGGGGAACTGGGTTTGAAACCCACAGCCACCGCTTGCATGCTGTGTGACTACGAACAAGTCACTTAACTTCCCTGTGCTCACAGGATGCTCCTGGAAACAAGCCCTGGCTCAGTGTGCCTTTCCTGGCCAAAAATTGTAAAATAAAAAATAAAGTCTTCAACACAGCTCTGGCCCAATGTCTCCCCTCTCGCACTACCACAGTTACTTCCTTTTCAAAGAAGTATTAGTAGCAGCGACAAGCTCAGCCATTTTCCTTCTTCTCCTTACATGTCTCTCTGTGGTTTATCTCTGTTGCTGTGTGCGTCTTACTTGTTCTCTTTCCTTTCACACACATACAGTGATGCTTTAGTAGAATACATGCAGCAAACCATAAGACTCTCCTCTCTCTGGTTAGATGCTGCTGCATGTTGCTAAGCTACCATTCCTCTAGTCTCACTGCTTGCGTGAGGCTATGCCAAATTTATAAACCCATCTTAACAAAATTACTGTTCTGTTTCAGCCTATTTAAAGTCATCCATTTTGATTAGATAACCCAGTTCATACATGGGTCTGGCTCATCCTTAATCTAAGTCTTTTTGCCACATTGGCCTATCTATTTGGTTATGTCTCTATCAATGTTATTGAACCCTGCATAGTGCTTTAATAGAATGGGCTTTGTCATATTTTCCCTTTAGCTTTACAATCATTGGAAAGGATGCAGCCTATATAAGATCATAATTATATTTATTAAGGTCAGTTGAGAACCAGTCCAAGGATATTGCAGCCTGGCAGACATTTAGCCTTTCTGCATGCATTTCTTGTCTCTTTAGCTTATTTTACAGAATATGTTTATATGTGCTGTTATTGTGTCATTTATGGTTATAAGAGTTCATTCTCTAGTTATTTGGGTGAGAGAACTGTGAAGTGAAGCTGAACAGTTCTGGTACACGAGGCACAAGAACTGTAAATCTAAACATATTATAAATCATGTTAAGGACCTTTGTTTAAAAAAATGAAATTTTGATTAAAAACCAAAATGTATCATTTTACAGAATAGTACAGAAACCCCTTTGTAAGAAAAGGACTTTAATAACTGAATTTTGAACTTTAGAATTTTAGAACGGCAGTATGTCCATGGGACACCTTCACTGTACCTGGAATGTTCAATATAAACAATCCCAATTGGTTAAGAATGATTTCATATTTTCAGATCTTCTTAGTGCGCAATATAGCACATGCAAATGCAGCTTCATGTGCAGGGGGGATTAGGACATGCACAGAAGGTTTCAAGATCATGACCTCAGAGCCCTCTTAGGTTGACCATCACTAACCCCCACCACCACTCTGAATTCTGGTTGATGACCACAAGTCTCAGAAAAAGTGGTCTCACACCCAAGAGGGAGATCCACAGGACAAGGTGGTAGTTAAGCTGAACCCTGAGAAATGTCTAAACCAGAGTTCAGTCCTGCAGAGGGAAAGGAATTCAACATATGCATGGACAAATGTGAGTCATTCCCCTGCATCAAGCAGTAAAAACAGAGCTAAAAAGTTAGGTTTTGTGAACAGTTCTGAGCCTCACAGGAAATATATACTAGTCTGTTTTTGGCTCAGGAATTGCAAATTTAATTCAGCTCCAACAAGCAGTAGCACTGTTATGAGAATTATACTTTTGTCTTTCCCCTTACAGTTGCATTGACAACCCCACTTTGATGCAATGGTGTAGATGTTTAACAAATGTTATAAATGGCACAAAATGTCGTTCATGCTAGGCAACACTTTATGCACCAGGGATTGCATGTTATAGCTGCCTCTAGTCGTGTAGATGTTTTCTAACTGAACAGTATTTATACACACAACAATCTGTTTCGATACATTATTGTTTTCATGTAAGCCGCTGGCCTTGGGGCAAATACAGCTTTTAGTACATTGACAGTACGGTCACATCCATCAACAGAATCAGTCAATACCCTCTAGATTCAACACTGGTCTCCACTCTCACAGCTCTTTCTGAGTTTTTTTTTCCTGCCTCTGTGACGTTGGATCCCCCCTGAGGCTACCAATGTCATTTTCATTTTCAGACAAAGACAGAGTTAGGTAATTTCACCCCATAGGAGTGCAGACATTGAGCAGAAGTAATGTATTCTGACTTCTACTGGGCTGCTTATTAAAGCTGTGTGACACATTATGGTTTCCTAATAGAAAGTCAGCATGTCTGACTGTAATAAAAAAATGAACTCTTAAAGCTGTATTTCCGCATTTAAAATGTGCTTTCTTTTAAACATTCTGTGAATGGCATATCTTCTGAGTGACAAACAAAATGTTTAATGCCATATTGGTCCTAGTAAGAACAAATCCATAACAAATGGTTTGATACCTTTTATTGGACCAACAAGGATGTTACAAAAAGAACAAAGAGCTTCAGCTTTCAGATCAATAAGTCCTTCTTCAGGAGCTTCTGAGGAAGGACTTGTTGGTCTGAAAGCTAACGCTATTTGTTCTTTTTGTAACATCCTTGTTGGTCCAATAAAAGGTATCAAACCATTTGTTCTGGATATTTTATGATTATAACCACCAGTGATGGTAAGGTACAGTCAGGGTGTCTTCAAGATCCACCACAGTCTCTGCCCATATTATTCAAGCCATAATGAGTTATATAATCATTAAGTTAACTCTGACACAATATTTGAAAGTCCACAATCTCATCTGAGTCTTGTGTAGGCTGGGTATTGGGTCTACTGCACCATTACATTATTAATCCAAACAGTTTCAAGGGTAGAGCAGTTCCTTATCTATAGTCATTGTCAATTACTTGCATCCAAGATCAGAAAATGGACACCCAAAGGTTACACTGAATCCCTCTTACTCTGGGGTTTTCAGGTTTAGGATAGAATGACCTAATACCTTCCTTAACCTATGATTGTATCAACATGAGTGGATGCATTTAATTATATTCTTTCTGGTAAGCATTTTTAAAGCTGCAGATGTAATCTTGAGAACTAGGATGTATCCAGAAGCTGAATTATGATTTTTGGGTACCTCATTTTAACAAATCATACTTAGATGCCTAGATAATATGGCTTTCATAAATGCCCCCCACTGCATAACCAGGATGTGGAAGGACCCTATACCTTCCACTAACCAACTGTGGAAAAATCTCTTACTGGATACCATGTAACTGTATAAAATTCATTACACTTAATCTAAATCAATACAATTTTCATAATTTGCAGTGTCAGTGGCTCAGTAGGTAGCACACTCACCTCTGAGGCCGGGAGATCAGAGGGCTGTGGGTTCAGTTCCCACATCTGGCACTTGGGTTAATATCCCAGTACTGACACTGTAGTGCAGCATGAGAGGGGTGCTGCACTTCTGAGGTGCCATCTTTCGGATGAGACGTTAAACCGAGGTCCCATTTGCCTGGATTGGTGGTAGTTCAGGTGGATGTTAAAGATCCTATGGCACTTATCGAAAAAGAGTAGGGGAATTTCCCCGGTGTCCTGGTCAAATTTCCCTCATTCACTAAAAATACCACAAACAGCTTAATCTGGTTCAAGGTCAGTTGGCATTCATCTGTATCCCCCCTCCCCCTGTCGTGCCTGAAAATAGGCAGGATTTGTCTAGTGCACTTACCCGGTCAACAAAAACTAAATAAATAAACAAATAATTACATATGCTTACCATTACATGATACTCTAGATTAGGAATTATTTTGATGACTATATTGCTTATGAATAGAAATATTTTTGTATCAACCTGGGTGCTGCCAAAAATTAAGTCTAGTGTAATCCTTTTGAATCAAGATATTATATTGGGATGTCATGTTGAATTTATGGCTTTTTTTGTTTGAATATATTTCCATTGTTAATTGTTATGCATGTATATTGTACTGTTTGTGTTCTATCACAGAAAAATAATCAAATATATATTTTTAAAAAATCATGAGTGAACCAGTCTTTCCATCTACCACAAGCAAATGATTCCATCAGTTTTGTGGAGGACAATCTGTAAGGCAAGTCAGCTAGACACCCGACAATGCCAGCAGTACTGGATTTGAATATGTTCTCAGTAGGGTGCAGCAGTTAATGAGACACACTGCCAAGCCAAGGCACTTCCATGTCTTCAATATTCCTTCTTAGTTAAAAATAAATGATTTATGCCAGCTGTAGTTAGTCAGACTCAAATTAATGCTGCCTAAATTATAAAACCAGTCATCCCTGATTGTCATTACCTTATATGGCACTTCTTGTGGAAAAGATTGACAACACACCCCCCAACTGAATTTATTTGCCTTTCCAAGTAATATATGCTCAGCCTGGTAGTAAAACACTTTGGCAAAAACAAACAGTAGTAGAAACTCAACTACATGATGAAAAGAGGTGGAAACAGTTAAACAATATAGATGGTATTAAACATAAAGAAAACAATTGTTTACAACATGCTATGCAGTAAACCAAACTTATAGCATTATGTGGCATGAGTTTCTGGTATCTTTCACAAAATGGTCATTTTTAAATTTAGTTTTTGTCAGATTTTCTAGAGTGAGTTTTCTTGCTTTCTGGTGTTTTTATAACAATTTGTTGTAACAAGATATGCATAAAAAGTGCACCGATTAACCTCCAAATATGAATTATGTTCATTATAAGCCATTACCTTGTTAAAACGTGTTTCATGGCAAACAAACTCACAACAGGATGGGCACACAGTAATTTATTGTGTTCCCATTTGATTTACAACAACTATTATGCTCATGTTCTCTCTCTGTCCTTTAGGAAGTGTTCTGGGATGCTGAATATAGAAAATGCATTGAAATCATATGATATGTTCAGTGGTGTCTGCAGAATCAGTGAACAATTCAGGCTAAAATCTTCATAAAGCTAGGCTGGGCATATCCCCAGGAAATCCTTTCAAAAGTAGTCTAAATTGTGCATTTTCCTGCATTTTAGAGCTACTGCATATAATTTATACAACCATCAGTCTCACTCAATTACATAGATACATAGACACTGTCGGCAGATAAGGACCTCCAGGCCCATCTAGTCTACCCCTTTGTATTACCTACTTGAGCAGCTTGTGTCCCTAACTGGTCACCTGCTATAGCTACTCCTTCCCATCTCATAGATTCCCTTATTCCTGTCCCACACATGCTTGAATCCTGTTACTGTCCTCACTGCCACTACCTCCTGGGGCAGGCAATTCCATGCATCCACCACCCTCTCCATGAAGAAGTACTTCCTTACATTCCCCCTAAACCAGCCACCCTCCAGTCTCATGTCATGACCTCTTATCCTTGCGCACTGTTTAAGCTGGAACATGCCCTTTCCCTCAGCCTCATTTATATCCTTAAGGTACTTGAACATTTCTATTATATCCCCCCACTTTCTCCTCTGTTCCAGTGTGTACATATTGAGGTTCCTCACTCTCTCCTCATATGGTTTATGCTGCAAACCCCCCACAATCCTACTAGCTCTCCTCTGCACCACCTCCATCGTATCAATATCCTTGCACAGGTGAGGCCTCCAGCACTGCACACAGTACTCCAGATGTGGCCTCACCAGAATTTTGTACAATGGAGCTATTACCTCCCTCCTTTGATTCATGATGCCTGCTGCCCAGTCTGCCCACTGCCCGGTCTGCACTCATTGGCATCCGAGTAGGGTGGTTCACAGACTCCAGCTCTCACCACACACCCCAAGGGGCTTCCGCTGGACAGCTGTGAGCTGCCACAAAGTAAGTCACAATGCTTTTCATCAAATAAAAAAGAGAAACTAAACTGTGATTTAATTGCAGAACAGTTAAACTATATTTTATTGTGTTGTAACTGCAAAAGCATTGGTTAGTGGGACAACTCAGTGGCTCAGTAGGTAGCACACTCTCCTCTGAGGCTGGGAGATCAGAGGGCTCTGGGTTCAGTTCCCACATCAGGCACTTGGGTTAATATCCCAATACTGACACTGTAGTGTAGCATGAGGGGGGTGCTGCACTTCTGAGGTGCCGTCTTTCAGATGAGACGTTAAGTCGAGGTCCCATCTGCCTGGATTAGTGGTAGTACAGGTGGATGCTAAAGATCCCATAGCACTTATTGAAAAAGAGTAGGGGAATTTCCCTGGTGTCCTGGCCAAATTTCTCCCATTCACTAAAAAATATCACCAACAGCTTAATCTTGTTCAATTTCAGTGGCTTACCATCTGTATCCCCCTCCCCCTGGTCACCCCTGAAAAGGTAGTTCTGGGCCCAGTGGGCTTACTGGGTCAACAAAAATAAATAAATGAAAATAAATAAACTCTGATGGCAATTACTTAAACAACTGTATAGTATTGTTTTCACAGGAAGTATAGTGTGTCTGTTACAGGATTCCTCTTAGTGATTGGTCACTAGAGTTAGTGTGCACACAAGGTAGAGAAATGAGTGGCACAACTAGCTTGAATGAGTGTTAAAAGTATCCTGAAATGATTTACTGTTTGTGAGTCCATAAATTTATTTAAAAGGCTTCCAATGTAAACAGTTTTCTACTCCATAGTCAGACACAATTGTGTCTCATAACCTGCAGTAAATAACTGATAATTAAATACTATTTTCATTCATGAGGTTTTATTTATGATTGTAGGTATTCTGTAGTATAGCACATAAAGTGTTTGCCTCCCTAGTTGATCTTTTCCAGTATGCTGGTTAGCAAAGCAAAACAGCAAAACTTCTCATTAAAATACTGTTATTGATATATATCACATTTGTTGTGTCTGACTCATGGATGCTGGATTTATCAGAAATTAAGGAGCACCAAGATACATTCACTGATTTCCTGCTGCTGCTTAATGAAACAAAAGCAGCTAGTAACTGACCTCTCATGCAGCAGGGAGTGGTGACAACTTGTCACATGACTTTGATTGGATTTTGATCTCAAATGGGCTTTCCTTGGTAAAGATAATTACAACTGATCACATGGCATCAGCAACACATTCTCTTTGGACTGGGCATTAAAAGTTATGGTACGTTGCAAGCTAATACTTTTGGGCGAGTCTGATTTTTATTTTCAGCATGGTTGGTGCAGAGTCAGAAATACAATGCACTGTGCATGAGTGTTGAGGTGGCTGTTTGATGGCTGCTATGGTGAGGGAGTTGCATGCTCTAAATGACGTGAATTGCCATTAATGTCCACAGCTGGAACTGTGGCCAGTACTATAAATGAAATTTCAAAGATGTCAGAGTTACAGAAATAAATAAAAAAAAAATTAATTTGGGACTGAAGTGAAATACTGTAACTTCTTTACTTCTGTGATATTGTTATGAATCCTGGGAAAGGAAAACCCTTATAATGTCTTTGGGGTACACTTGCACAATAACTCTCTTATCTGGTACAGCTAGTGTTAGTCACAGGTAGAGTACTGAGGAGGAGAAGAAGGAGGAGGAGGAGGAGGACAACAACCTCTTGTCTGGCTAAAAGGGTGACATATTAAAGTCTAAAGCTTGAGGCTGTGGAGGCACAATTGTGAGCTCAGAAATGAGGCATGTCACCAAGATGATCACAAACAGGACTGCAGCATGTCATAAATAATTACCCCACCCTTTGTCTCCAACAGAATACGTATGGCAGATTTCACAACCATGAGCAGTCTTCAATGAGCCAGCCAAGAGACAAGATCCTTTGAGCTGCTTGTGCAATTCCTTGGCTATGGTGATAACCAGAAAGTGGCATCACAGATGAATACATGCTATGACAACAGAAGGTCACCTGGAGTGACATCGTCTGAAATATGGTATCATCCTACTTGGAGATCACAGTTGATTAGAGACCTGTGAACTATAGCATAATCTTGCTTGGAGACCAAGATTCTTATGAGACCTCTGATAGAAACATAGAATTTGATGGCAGATAAGGACCGCGTGGCCCACCCAGTCTGCCTATTTCCCTGCCTACTGGATAAGCTGCAGATCCTAGTTAACCAGCAGCCTACTTCTTCCTACCCCCATCCCCTAGAATTGCCTTATGACTGTCCCATGCATGCTTGAATTCCACCACTGTTTTTGACTCCACGACCTCCTCCGGAGGGCCGTTCCATGCATCCACAACCCTCTCTGTGAAAAAAAAAATCCTTAAATTACCTCTGAGCCGCCCCCTCTATCTTCAAATTGTGCCCCCTTGTTCTTGCACACCTCTTATTTTGAAAGATGCTACCCTCTTGGACTTTGTTGATTCCCTTGAGGTACTTGAAAGTTTCTATCATGTCCCCCCTCTCCCTCCTTTCCTCGAGGTTATACATATTAAGCTCCTTTAGTCTCTATTCATATGTCTTCCAGTGCAGACCCTGCACCATTTTAGTTGCCCTACTCTGGACAGCTTCCATCCTGTCTATGTCTTTGCAAGACTGGGTCTCCAGAACTGCACGCAGTACTCCAGATGGGTCTGACCAGCTGTCTGTACAGAGGATAATAACTTCCTGTTTTCTACTGGTGATGCTTCTCCTATGCATCCCAATATCCCCAGCCCTCATTGCTGCCCTCTCACATTGCTTCCCTCCTTTAGGTCATCTGATATGACCCCCAGGTCCCTTTCCATTTTGTTGTTGTTAGTATCTCACCCCCATTGTGTACTCTTCCCTGGGTTTTGTTTCCCAGGTGCATTACCTTGCACTTCTTAACATTGAATCTAAGCTGCCATACATTTGACCATTCCTCTAACCTTGCCAAGTCCCTTTTTATCCTTTCCACCCCACCTTGTGCATCAACTCTGTTGCAGATCTTTGTGTCACTGCAAAGAGGCATACTTTTCCTTCCAGTCCCTCTGCAATGTCGCTTATAAAGACATTGAAGAGGACTGGTCCTAATGCTGAACCCTGCGGTACCCCACTAGTAACCCCCCTTTCATCAGAGTGGACTCCATTTACTATTACTCTCTGTGTCCTATTTTCCAGCCAATTTTTTACCCAGGCTGTCATCTTGGGACCCACTCCCAGGCTAGCTAACTTGTATATTAATCTTTTGTGTGGGACTGTGTCAAATGCCTTGCTAAAGTCTAGGTAGGCCATGTCCACAGCCCCTCCCTGATCTACTACTTTGGTCACCCAGTCAAAGAAATCTGTCAGATTTGTCTGGCATGACCTTCCTGCTGTGAATCCATGCTGCCTTGGGTCCTGTGTCCCTCTGGCCTCTAGATACTCGACAATTCTTTCCTTCAGAAGTGATTCCATCATTTTCCCTACCACTGAGGTTAAACTAACAGGTCTGTAGTTTCCTGCTTCTGCCTTGCTCCCACTTTTGTGAAGGGGAATCACATCTGCCCTCCTCCAGTCCTCGGATACCACCCCATCCTCCCATGATTTGTTAAACAGGGTAGTCAGTGGTGTCACTAATTCTACCCTTAGTTCTTTTAGAATTCTGGGATGAATCCCATCAGGCCCCATTGCTTTGTCCACCTTCAGTTTTAAGAGTTCTTTCAGAACCCTTTCTTCTGTAAATGGGCTGGTATCAACTTCTGTATCCATAATGTGTTTCTACTGTTAGTTCTAGGTACCCCCACTCCTTTGTAAATACTGAGCAAAAATATTTGTTTAGTATCTCTGCCTTTTCACAGTCTCCCTCTGCCCCCCCCCCTCTTATTAAGCCTCACTATCCCTCCCTTGGTCTTCCTTCACTCCCTGATGTACCTATGAAAGGTTTTATCCCCCTTCTTAACTGAGTTGGCTATCTTTTCCTCGGTTTGGGCCTTTGCTGTTCTGACTGCCTTCCCAGCTTCCTTTTGCTTTAACTGATACAGTTCTCTGTCCTGCTCCTTCTGTGATTCCTTGTACTTCCTGAAAGCTTTCTTTTTCTCTAGAACCTTCACTGCCACTTCCTTTGAGAACCATAGTGGTTTCTTACATCGTTTAGTTTTGTTTATTTGCTTCACACAAAGGCTTGTTGCCTCTGTGATGGTAGTTCTTATTATTCCCCATTGTTCTTCCACCCCTCCTTCCTGCCCATTTGCTAGTGCATTCCTTAGGCACTTACCCATTTTGGCAAAGTCAGCCCTCCTAAAGTCCAGTACCTTTGCCTTTGTGTGGCTTGACTCTATTACTATGTTTATTGTGAACCATACTGTTCGATGGTCGCTAGTTCCCAGATGGCTACCCACTTCTACATCTGTGATCTCTCTTCATCTCCATTTGAGAGAACCAGGTCTAAGATTGCTCCCTCTTGAGTGGGCTCCAATACTAGTTGTCTAAGGCATGCTCCTGTAGGGCATCTAGAATAACCCCACTCTTGAGTGGCTGCGCAGCTGCACTCCAGTTAACATCTGGCATATTCAGATCACCCATCAGCAATATCTCCCTTTTTTGCCATACTAAGTATACTTTCTATCATTTCCTTGTCCATTTCCACCCCCTGAGAAGAGTCTGTATACTAACCCTGTGCAGATTGTGGTGCCATTGCCGGTCTCCAAATTTACCCACAGTGCTTCTTCTCCTCCCTGTTTTCTCTTTTGTTCTATTACTTTGATTCCTTCCCTTATGTAAAGAGCTACTCCTCCTCCTCTTTTACCCTCTCTGTCTCTCCTGTAGATAGTGTATCCTGGTATGTTTACGTCCCAGTCATGGTTTTGTGCAAACCATGTTTCTGTGACTGCCACGATATCCAGATGTTCCTCCTCCATCAAGGCCACTAATTCAGGAAGCTTGTTACTCAGACTACATGCATTGGTACTCATTGCTTTCCATTTTTTGATGGCTTTACTTTCTGTTGCAGCATCCCCCACTGACCTTTCTACCTCGGTCTTTTCCCATTTAGTACCCTGTTTTGTAGGGAGGCTGGGATTTTCCTGCTGCTTATCAGTGCCTCCCCCTTGACTAGTTTAAAAGCTTGCCAATGAAGCATTTAAACCGATTGCCCAAAAGACTTGTTCCCTTCCTGGACAGATGCAGACCATCCTGCCAGTATAGGCTGGTGTCCCTCCAGGTGGAACCCCAGTCCCCAATGAAGCCAAACCCCTGTGCTCCACACCATTTTTTCAACCACTCATTAAACTGCATGGTGCAAAGTACCCTTGTCTCACTCATGCCATTTACAGGCAGCACCTCTGAGAAGGATACTGTGTGTGCTACTTGTCTTAGGCCCCTCCCCAGTTCTACAAAGTCCTTCTGCACTGCTCTAATCTCATGTTGAGCCAAGTCATTTGTCCCTAGGTGGACAATGACATCCAGCTCAGACTCCCGTGCAGCTGTTCTCATGATCCTGAGGATGTGCTTCCTGTCCCTACAAGCCATGGCACCAGGCAGGCACCTTACTTCAGTTTTCCCTGCTCCCCCAGTTCTATCCCCCTAATAATTGAGTCCCCCACCAGGTGCTGCTTCCTTTTCTTGTGGCATCCTCTGCCTCCTTCCTGTGGGCCTCCCTTGTGCCAGGTGTCCTCAGCCTCCTTAATCTCCTCTGTGGGTGCATCCATAGTGGAGCTGTGCTCCCCCAGAATGGTGTATGGATTGTGGAGTGGAACAACTGACTGGGTGTGCCTCTGTTCCACCCTCCTCACCCTCCCTGAGCCCACTATGGTCCAACTGCTGTGCTTTCTTTGCAACCTCTGAAGTAGTGGTGGTAGCTCTGGTGCTCTCTGGATGGGGGGTTCCCTTCCTACCATCCAGTCTGGCCTGGGGGAAGGTTCTATTACTGCTGTCCAGTGTGGCCTGAAGACAGGCAACTTCCTCCTTCAGGGCAGAGAGTTGTCTGCAAATAGGGCAGCATCTCAGCCTCCAGAAAGACTCCCGGAAGACTGCTGCCGCACAGCCATTACATTGCACTACTCCCCACATGACTATGTACTTTTTTTTGTGTGAGTGATTGGTTTGTTATATAGAAATATATATATATATTATACAATGTGTATGTGTATATTTTCAGTGCTGTGTGCTAGAGAGGATATGACATTGATATGCACCTTGTACTCTTGAGAAATGATGTCAGAACCCCAGGTATAAAGGAACTATTTCAGGGGTGGGTGGGGTGAGGGGTGGGAGGGGTTGAGCCTAAACTGTGCCCTCACAAAACAATCAGCTAAGAGCTCTGACCCACCGCTGGAGTAAGGTGCCTTCCTGTACACAACAATTTGACAGAAAATCCCTGCTAATCAAACAGAGAAAATCCAGACATCCAAGTCAGACACAGGTAAACCTCTCCAGCCCCAAAACAGCCTGGTGGTTTGTGCTCTGAAAGCAGTCAGCCCCAAAATAAGTCAGCTGTGCTTTGAACTCTTCCTGCACTGAAAATCTTAAGAATTGTAACGAGACTGTCTTTTCCTGATAATTGTAAATTCCTTATTTCACCTTTCAGTTAGAAGCAGCCTCCACCTGCAGTATATCTGCTACAAACCAAAGACAATTGAAAGGTTTCCCTCCCTCTGTTGTGAGCACAACTCGCTTTCTTACAAATCCTATGTTCAGTATTGCAGCTCCCAACAAGAGATAGTTTGACTAGGAAAAATATTAGCTGTTCTGATGAGTTTGCTATAAACACTTGCTTATAATACTATTGTTCTCAGGTCTGTTGCCCAAGCTATTGGCTGATTAAGTCTCTGTGATGTAAGCAAGCCATGATTTATACCATGATCCTGCCTGGAAATCAAAGTTCTTAATGGACCTTCACAAAACTATTGTCCTGTAATTAAAGATACCTACTGTTTTTCTAAGTATGTGCAAAGTGTCTTCTCTTTTCTCACTCATGGTAAACAGAGCAAATCAAATTAATTCTTGGGTGATCTGAGACCTGTGTTTGCAGCATTTTTTGCTGGCTTGGTAAAAACTAAAATGTCTTTTTTTTTCCTTTTTAGCTGGCTTTAGGTTAACTGGCTAGCATTTCTGTTTGACTGACCTTCATTTCAGCAAAATATCAGCCAGCATAAGGGTTTCTGGTGCTACCTCCATCTTATGTCCCAGTCAATGGCAAAAAAAAAATGAAGTTATCCTACTTCTAAAACCATATGTTGTGAATCAAAATTAGCAAGCGACTTAAAGTCATTGAGCTGACTGCTGGAAGTGACTCTTCCATGTGAAAGACTGGGATGGAATCCCTTTTGGAGAACTATGGATGGATAAGGCATAATGTCAGACCCCAGTTTTTATGTGGTTTGTACAGTGGTCCATGCATCCCCCCCAGATGGCTAAGTGAATACAGGTGAGCTGACCAGCAGTCCTCAGTGAAGAGGAGGAGACTGCTTTCTTTTCAGTGATGGTGTCTTATTCTCTCCAGGAACCAGTTATGCTCATGGCCCCAGATCACTTCATGGGGCAAAGATGGATGACAGCCACTCTCAATGGAAGTGCCCATGGCACAGAACACTTTAGACCAGCTTACAAGAGGTATTCAGATTGTCACTCTGATCAGTGGCATGGTTTTGTGTAACTCAGCTTAGATGAAAGAAGCATTCCTAATGGACTCACCCACTTAAACTTAGGAGGCCACAGTCAACATCCCTGGTGTATTTCCACCTCCAGCACTGCCTGTCAGGCTAGCACCCTCTTGGAAAACAAAGAATAACCCTCAACTATGCATTTCTTCAGGCACAGGAATCAGCGTCTTAACCTTCAGCACCAGTCCTCCTAGCAACTGTCATCCATGCCTGAATACAACCATTAATTATATTTCAAAATAGTATAGAAGGGGTCTAAAGAATTAGGATACAGTGGGGTTTCTTAACATATATGCTGTCTGCTACTTAGCCTGTTTATACTCTGAGTCAGATGATGCAGTAGTGGTGCAGAATATAAAAAAATGCTGCAGTATACTGCAGGGAATGGCAATTGAGCCCTTTTGCCATGCAGTATTTTGTGACATGTCACTTACTGCAAGTTGCTTGGTTGCATAATGGCTTGCTCCACTGCAACCATATTTCTTGTCTGTAACAGCTGTCCACACCAATAACAGAAATGTCAAACCAAGGATACAGATAGACCTCTCCCCCCCATGACTTTAACTCATATCACTATGACCAGCACTACAACAGAAACAGACATGCTTTCCCATTGGTTATGAAGACACCACATAATCTCTGCAGCATTGTGAACATTATGCATTTTCTAAATGTTGGCAACTTATCATATTGAAGGAGCAATTATACCACCGAAATCAAAACAAATTGACAACATACAACTTATTGGTTATGTTCCTTTAAAGCTGATAGGAAACAGATTTTTACAACTCTAGATGCCTTCCTGTTTTCTATTTAGTGTCTATATTTTCTGATATGGTTTGACCTTTTTGTTAACTTAATAATCTAATATGTTTGCCTTTGTAACAACTTTGAATCTTTCTCCTCAGCAGTTGCTGTTCTCTCTTTTCATACTGCCTGAACAACAATGAACATTCTATGGCATTAGTACAGCATTCCAGGTCATTCAGATTAATATACCTGTCAGTTAACTACACTATAACTGCATTGAAACTGCAATGTAGTTGCATGCAACAAGCATGTAATTACAGTGTAATTACCCCAGTTGCATGTAATTAATTATTACGTGCCCACAGTAACATTGAAACTGACACTTACAATAAAGTGTGACCCATGTGATGATGTAAATGACACCACGGAATGCCTTAGAAATAGGAACTGAGCAGTAGCTGGAAAGGAAAGTGGAATACTACATAGCTCTAAGGACACCCTAAAGCTAGATTATATACTGAGGTTCCTACTGAGAAGTGTCAGGAGCTGAAGGCAAACATGTCCATGGGGCTCCCATCCACATAATCCTTATTGCTATAAACCTTCATTGTCCAATAACCATTTATCAAGTTTATGCTTAAAAGTGATTGTACTCTTACAAATTATAATGTCCACAGAAATTGAATTCAAAGCTTTTATCACTCTAAGGGTAAACTATGAACCCCGTTTAACAGTATTTTGTAGTCTGTACTGCAGTTGTAAAGGATGGCCCATGGGTATTGATGTTATCTTGTTTGTTTTCAAAATTCAGTTTTGAAAACAAATACAGGTCATTTATAATATCCCAAAGGTACAACACATCACCCCTCATTCTCCTTGTTTCCAGGGACATGCGGTTTAGTCTTTCAAGCCTGTTATTGTAATGCTGGCCCAGTGGCACTGAGGGTTGAGGTGCTGGATGCCTTACCTAGCGCCATGCAGGTGACCCATGTTCAGGAACAAGCACAGGTCACCAGGGGTTGGCTGGGACGATAAGGATTGAGTGCCCAATGGCTGCTCTCCTTCTCTGGGGAGGGGAGGATGGCAGCCCTTGCCACAGTACCACCGCCTGGGGGAACCTGGGTGGAAGGTGCAGTAGGAGGGAAGCAGAACATGCTGGGAGGGGTGGACATCTGCCGAGGGCCAAAACAAAGGCACATCTCACTGTGCCTTTGTCTCATTGGCCAGCCCAGTGAGCTGATGCCAAAAGAGGGGGTGGGAGAAAGCCAGGAAAATACCCTGCACCAGTGCCAGTAGACAGGTTCTGGGTGCCAGCAATCAGAGTAAACCAGAGGTTGAGAAGCGCAAGGTACACACTCAGTTAAGGTCTGGGGGAGTTAGGGGGACTCCTCCATCCTGGCCGGGGGGTCATCTGGAGTGCTCAAGGTTCCAGAGAGCGGGGCACCCTTATGTGCAGATGATCCTCGGGGAGCTCCGACATGGGGCACAATGGAGCCCTGAAGAGTGGGGCTGCAGCAGGCAAGTAGGAGGATAAAGACAAGGTAAAAAAAAAGCCTGCTAGTGTTAACAAGTTGTTCCAAGCCTTAGATCTGCTTTGTGAATCTCCTTTGCATTTTCTCAGTTTGATAGATATCTCCTTTTTTCATACAGTGACCAAAACTGTATGCAATAGTCTAAATGGGGTCTAACATACAACCTGTAAAGAGGTAGCAGTACATTCTGATGTTTTGACTTGATATTGTTCTTGATTGACCAAATTATCTTATTAGATCTATTAATTGTTTCATTGATTTGCTTTGAAAAATGAAGTCATTTGTGATATAAACTCCTTAATATTTTCAGATAATGTTTCTGTCAACTGTTCACTGCCTAAATAATAGTCATATTTCCCATTGCTGTGGCTTAAGTGTATGACTTTGCACTTCTTCAAATTAAACCTCATTCCCCAGGTTTTTGACCAATCTGTGACAGCATTAAGATCTTCCTGAAGTCTAAGGCAATCCGCTACAGTAGTGCACTCCCCACCAAGCTTAGCATCGTCTGCTTACTTTGAGACCAGCAACTAGCACTTTTTGTAAGATCAGTTAGAAAAATATAAAATATAAAGGGACCCAAACAGATCCCTTTGGGACCCCACTTGTCATAGCTCCCTCACTAGATGGACATCCATTTATAACCACACATGCTGTGATCTATTTTGACAGCCAATTTGCTATCCATTTTACCCACTGCTGTTTAACTCCCCTCAGTAAAGGCTTTTTTATAATAGCGTCATGTGGGACTAGATTAGATGCCTTATTAGAACTGACAAAGAAAACATCACAAGGTTTCTTTTCCTTGAAGTTTTTGTTAATATTTTCATAAAAATGTAGTCGATTCAACAAACAGGATCTACCTTTTGAAAACCCATGTTGCTGCCTGTCTAGATCTCCTAGGCAAGATTGGAATCTATATTTTATTATACCCTCTAGAGTTTTACATTTGATTGAAGTCAGGCTGATGGGCCTATAATTCTCAATATGTTGTTTGTTACCTTTTTTGAATAATGGAGTGACACTGGCTACCTTCCAATCATTAGGTACATCTTCCATTTTTAGACCTCTCTCAGAAAGCAGGTTTAAAGGGTATACCAAATGTGTTTTCATTAGCACCATCATGCCACCACTAATATGATCAGGGCCTGGTGAACAATCTGGTCTTATTTTATCCAGTCCATTTATTATTCCATCTTGTGTTAAGCATATGTTATCAATACTGCCTACCTCGAATGAAGTGTTGTCTGGATGTTTTTCTCTGTATATACTACAAAAAAAAATCTATTCAAGATATCCAACATTTTATGTGGATTGTTAATTGTTTCTTCTTCCAATAAGAAAGGCCCCATTTTACACCTTGACTTCCTTAAAGAATTTATTTAGTGAAAAAAGGCCTTCCCATTGTTTTTCTTGGTGTCCAGTGCTAACTTAAATTCAGTATTCTTCTTTGTATTTCTAATCGCAGCCTTGCATTTTTTGAGTAACCATTTGTATTTCTCACTGTTGGGCTGTGTATTAAATTTCTTGAATGCGTGGAAAGCTTTCTGTTTTTTTATTGAGTAGCTTGATTATTGTTTTGTCCAGCCATCAAGGTTTCCTATTTTTGTTACATGATTTTTTTTTTATATTTCAGAATGCACTTATTGTTTACATTATGAATCATTATTTTTATTTTCAGCCATGTGTTTTTAATGTCACAGTCCTTCAGCAGTATATCCCAGTTAATTATTTCCAGTAGGTTATTTGTTTTGGTTACATTTACATTTTTATAATTATAAAAATAGGTATCATTATTATATGCAGTGAACATTAAATCAATATTAAAACCCATGGAGCAGTGGTCACTGTCGCAAAGAGGGAGATCAATATTGCAATTTGACATTTTCAAATCTGAAGTCCCCAAAACAATATCCAATATATTGTTTGGTTCTGCTACATATTGATTCAAGGATAGTTGGTCATATACAGATAGAAATTGCTTGCTGGGAGTGAGTGCTGCTGTACATTTTACCCAGTCAATATCCCCAAAGTTCAAGTCCCCCATAATAAGAATATCTTTGTTTTTGCATGCTGTTTCTAATTCCATTATAATGTGTTTGGTACCTTCATATGGCATATCTGGGGGCAGTAACATAGTAGTAAAATAAAGTAGTCTGAGGGGTTCAGGGATATTCTAATCCAGATTGTCTCAGTATTCAAGTATTCATTAATCCTTGCTGTGGATGATGTTATAGATTTAAAGGCCTCATTAATAAATAGCACAATTGCCCCACTGTGTCTGTTCCTTCTATTTAAAGAGTATTGAATATAGCCAGAAAGATTTCTTTCCCAAGCATTATTGTCAGTCCACCAGGTTTCTGTCATTCCTATAATGTCTGGCTTGTCCCTTAGTATTAATGATAATATCATATTTTTATTTAAAACTGGTAAAAGTATATTAGAATACATAACTGGCATGGAAAGGAAAATTGGAGGCAGTTAACTGTATAAAGATAATTTCGAATAACTTTTAACCACGTTCTTAAATTCTGCACAACAGTGACATTAGATAAATTATCTCCATAGCTGATATACAGTACAGTATATGACAAGTTTGGTAAAGTATAGTAGACACATCTGTTTAATATTCTGTATTCTTTTTGATAACTTTAATATTGTAGTGTTTTTTTTCTTGTTAGTGTTATGTGTTTATTGCTTTTTGCATAATGTACTGTACAAAGCAGATCTGCAGTTGTAAATAGGATTTTATATCCTAACCTTATGTACCTGGATAAAAATAAAATTTTACGATGATGATGCCATCTGAGACTGCAGTTAAATGGTATCCCTACATCTAAAGAACCAAAACACCATAGGTGTCCTTTACCCTTGGAGGCTGAAACATAGAAGGGTGAAATAAATGAACAGCAGACATTTTTAAGATTTAATTAAGAAACATTTATGAAAATAAAAAAAAAATCATGTTTATTCTGGAATAAATAATTATTCCACCTGAACCTAGTAACTGAAGTTTTGGACCTAATGGGGAATTGCAAATGTTATTGGAGAGTAACTTAGGCACACCTTTGCATCCCACTCCCAATATAGCTCATTAATAACTATAAATGAAACTCTCACTCTACATTGCATTAGAAGACCAAGAACAAAATAGATGTAATTATGAATATTCACTGGCCTAATTAAAAATCATAAGTTAACATGCAAGTAAAATAGCATCCCACTTCTCAGAGTGAGTTCAAAATTGGTCACCTTTACTGTGGAGCAAAGCCTTTGTGAAAATCCAGTGAGACAAACTTTTTTTTTTAAATAAAAGATATCTAGCAAATGTTTTAATTGATTAGTCAAAATAAAAAATCTAAATTTCCAGTAAATATAGGACATCCTGCCATTTTGGAACCTTAATAGAAAACCCTGTGAGTCCTTCAGAATTGTAATAGATAAATGCATTAACTTTTTTGACCAAGTGATAGAACATATTTCAATTAAAGCAGGAATAACCATGGTTCAAATAAACGAAGCAATTTGACTGTAGATGATGGTGCACAGCATATCCAGGAAGATCTTAAAAAACTGAAGAGTTGCAATGATCCATCCAGGTGAACCAACCTGTGACCAGCAACCCAAGCAGCACTGCCAAAGCATGATAAACTATATCAACCTCTGAAATGCAGGTTTCATCCTCATTTGGCTCATAGAAACATATAAACATAAAAATTGATGGTAGATAAGGACCACTAGGCCCACCCAGTCTGCCCATTTTCCCTACCTGCTGCAACAGCCACAGACCCTGCCTGATCTCCAGCTTTATTCTGTTTCCTATTGTGAGGGTTCCCCTATGCCAATCCCATGCATTTTTTTAATTGCCCTACTGAGTTAGCCCCCACCACCTCCCCGGGTGGCTGCTCCATGCATCCACCAGCACCACCCTCATATTCCCATCTAAGTAATTTAAAGATGTGTAAGGAGTAAATGTGAAAATTAGAACAAAACAATTTCAACCAGTAAAAAAAAAGATACAATTGGTATAGGAATTATTCCACAAAAGCTTTAAAACATCATCATCATCCTCCTTCAAACTTGTCAATATCACAGACGTATAGTCATGTGGAAGACACATCTTTATACACTTCAGTATTCAGTTAGCACAAGGTTACTACAGTTGCTTTAAATATGCCAGTCTTTTTCAGAAGGGAGCTTGAGGCATTGGAGGGTCAGCCCGGGGGGGGAGGATTGAGCATCAGCAGGACTGCTCTCCTCCTCCTCTGAAGGTGGGGAATGTGGAGCCTGGCATATGCTTCACCCCTAGTGGAGTCTATGGGGAAGGAAGTCTCAGACCACCAGACATGCAAAGAGGTGCAGTACCTGTCAACCCATATTATGCAGGAACATGGGATGTGTGTCTTGATTGCTCTGCACATCCATACCTCTTGGGGAAAACAGTGGGAAAAAGGTCTGACCAGTAGGATGACACTGATCACCCTCAGGCCCCACACCCAGCTATCCAGGCCCTGTCTAGTGAAACTGTATCTGTTTTGATGATGGGAGCTGGGGTACCCCACTGTCCCTCACTGGATGAGGACATCTGTGGACAAGGTAAACCCTGGAGGACACAAGGGTGACAGGCCTGGGGTGGCCAGTAGGAGGGAGCTAGTCAGACAAGATGCAGAAAAAGACTATCAAAAAATAAATATGTCAATCTTGCGTGTCCCTTTAAGTATTTCAGAGACAAGAACAGTCACTGAATAACATATAGAGCCTGCTCATTACAGTCAATTTAATATTGAACTATAAAATGACCTCTAAGCTTTCCCTTTTTCTACTTTTTCAGCATTCTGCAATTTGACATGCACATGCAGTGGTTGTCATTAGCAGGATTCTGACTGATTTGCTTACATCCCAGCACCATCCTAAATCAATGTGATGCATTAAAGAAAAGAAACTTTTTCCTTGAGGTTCAAAGCACTGGATAATAATTTAAATCATAATCCTAACAAACTGAAAATATGCTACTTTCTCACCAATTCAGATAAAATTCAAATATTTTATTTCTCTGGTCTCAAAAAATAAAACCCAACTTTTTATGATACATTCCAGTTCTTCAGGGGAGTGGTCTTCTTCTACAGTTTAAAATAAACCATATTCAGAAATACATAACATCTAGATTCTTAATTATATTTCTGGTCCAGGGTTTAAAATATAGTTTGTACCTTAACATTTGATATAAATTCTTAATTTTTGACAAATTACATAAATGCTGTGTTCTTCTATGAGCTAAAAAAAACATTGATTAGTATATTGAAACAGATTTATATTACAATAGTCAACTGTTGTTTGAAACAGTCATTTCTGTTGAATTATTTGAGTCACATTCTGTTTAGTGTTTCCCTATTCTAATGGCTCATTTGCTGCAATGTATGCATCCATGTATCTGCTGTCTACACTACCTAATTTGCATTTATTTATTTCACCAGGAAAAGGTTCCATTAAGCAAGGTCATTTACAAGGAGGAAATGCGTAGGACAGCATTGAATGTTTTAAAAGGTAATGATACAAGATACAGGTGTACAAGGCATAGAATATTGTTCACAAAAGTGTAGTTTCACAAGGAATTAAACCTCTGGCAGTTATATATAGAATATAAGGTATACAGAAAAATTAGCAACTGATACAAAATAGATAAACATAGGTTCATTTGTTAAAAAGTTGTCAAAAATTCACTGTGGGAGACTACCCCATACAATTAATAACCAGGCAAATGAAAGCACTGGCAAATATAGATTAACCACAAGATCAGACATCAGCGTATAATTTGCTAATTATTTACTAATATTTTCTGTTCTTTCCCCCAGATCTCATAGTTCTACAAGAGCCTCTCTTAGCTTGGCATCTCAGTACCTTATTGTTTGTCACTTCATACTGGACCTAGTTCTGAGTGTTCAGCCTACGATAGTTACAATTAACATAATTTGCTGTGCCAATGGTATTATGTCACAAGTACAGCACTGGTATAAAATTCATAACTGTCAGTGCTATGTAGTTCTACATAATTTCCAAGCTTTTCTCTAAATGTGACATGCCTATTCGTTTCAGACCAAAAATTCATATCCTAACCTGTTTGTTGTGCATACTAGGACCGGTTCCAAACACTCTCTCTGATGCTATTAGAAATATACACAGCAAACTTGTTTTTCAAATCCCTAAATTACTGTGTTATTATGTAAACTGCTGGTAAACAAAAAGTCCTTGCTATTGCTACAATGCAATCATCATAATAATCCACATATCTTGCATTCATTTTATCCCTGATGCTTTTAGATTAAACAATAATAACTTGAGCTACAGTGCATACCATACTGCTGACAGAGCTTGCCTCCATCTCCTTATAGAGCATTGTGGAAAGATATGACAGCACTTGTGGACAGCAGTGATCATAAAAGGAATAAAACACAGAGAAAAGGAATATAAGAGGTCTTATCTTCCTATACTGTATATTTATACACCATTTTACTGCTTCAATGGTTTAACTCCATTGAAAGTTTACCAGGCTTACCCTTTATTGTCAGATTTTCCCTGACAGCCACTCAAGCTACATTTAGCAACCAAGCTGCCTGGAACAGAGACCCTATTATAGCAAGAGGGGGTGATCATTCTGGCATAATGATGCAGGGGTGTGCATCATAGGTACATGCCCTGCTTACAGACCGAACAAAAAAAGTGTTTTTAGTCATGAAAACCGTGGCCACTTTTGTTTACAGATAGCTGTTCTCCCTAATAGCCTTAAATGTGAATCCAGTTTAGGAAGATGAAACAGAAGTAGTACTGCAATTGTTCCCCACCCAACCCAGGAAGTGGACCATGCTGGGCTATCCCAACAGACAACTATAAATCATTTAAAATAAATTTTTATTTGGGCATAATTACATAGACTTTTTTTTTAAAACAAATGATCAAATCATGCTTTCATGGTAACATCTAAAATCACAAATTGCACACTATCCGTCTATATGAAACAGAGAGGTAATGAATGCATGGTGGGTGTTACAAAGGTAATTAGGAAAGAGTGATGTTATTTTATATATGGGAAACAAAAATATCCTGAATAATAAACTTGCATAGTCTACGTCAAACAAGTGACCAAAAGCAAGGGGAAAAAGAGACTGCTACAGTTCTTGAAAGAGATGGCTGAAAAACTAAAGGCTAAAAAGAAGGATTTCAGAAGGTTTAAGTAAATGAAGGTGGAGATGGGTGGAGAAGTGTATCAGGGGAAACAGAGGAAAGCAGTAAGGAGTGCAAAGGAGCAAACTGAAGAGAGAATAGCCCAGGAGGTAACAAAAGGGAACATGACATGTTTTAGGTATGTAAGTGAAAAGTGAAAGACAAGGGATGGGATTGTAAGGTTAAAAAGGGAGGGGGGTGCTGTGCAGAGAGGGGCCAGGAAAAGGCAGACATCCTGAACAAATACTTTTTTTCAGTGTTCACAGAAGAAGAAGACGAGGGGCCACAAAAAAGTAAAACTTTGAAGGGAGGTAGGTGGACAGTAGTCCTTTTTTGGAGGTGACAGTCCTGAAGGAACTTGTTAATCTGAAGGTGTACAAAGCAATGGGGCCAGATGGGGTGCATCCAAGGATGCTGAGGGAGCTTAGGGAAATACTGGCTGCACCTCTGACAGTTCTATTTAACAACTCATGAGAAACAGGAGTAATTCTGGAAGACTGGCAGAGGGCAGATATAGTCCTACAACACAAAAGTTGTAGCAGGGAGGAGGCTGTCAATTATAGACCAGTCAGCTTGACATCAGTGGTGGGGAAATTAATGGAATCATGGCAGAAGGTAAGGATTGTGGAATATTTTGAATTCAGTGGGTTGCAAGATCTGAGGCAGCATGATTTCACAAGGGGGAGGTCATGTCAAATGAATCTGATAGATTTCTTTGACTGGGTGACCAAGGAACTGGGTCAGGGTGGAGTGGTGGACGTGGCTTACCTAGATTTCAGAAATGCATTTGACACTTGGTAGCTTGGTCCAAAGGTGGTAAACTGGATAAGAACTTGGTTAGGGGATAGGTGACAAAGAGTGGTGGCAAATGGAGTTCACACCAAGAAAGGTAGGGGGGTGATGGCGGGATGTCTCAGGGATCATTGCTGGGACTGGTCTCTTTTAATGTCTTTTTAAGTGACATTGCACAGGAGCTAGAAGGGAAGATCTGTTAATATGCAATAGACTGGACACTGCAGGGGGGCTAAAAAGGATTAACAGAAACTTGAGGAAACTATAGGAGTGGTCAAGGGTATGGCAGCTGGATTTCAATGTGAAAAAGTGTAAAATAATGCACTTTGGGTACAGAAACCCTGAAGCAGAGTTCACAGTAGGTGGAGTGGTATTGATGACTACCAAGCAGGAAAGAAACATGGCCAAGCAGTGCAACAAGCAGGAGGGTGTGCAAATGGGACACTGGGGTGCATAGAGAAGGGAATCACCAGCAAAAAGAAGGAGGTGGCATTGCCTCTGTATGGATCACTAGTAATACCCCACCTAGAGTACTGTCTCCAGTTCTGGAGCTCACATCTCTGGAAGGACATAGAGAGAATGGAGGCAGTCCAGTGGCGGGCAACTAAAATGGAGCAGGTTCTGCATCAAAAGCCCTATGATGAGAGACTAAAGGACCTCAATATGTACACCCTGGAACAAAGAAGGGGGAATAAGATAGAGACCTTTAAATACCTCACAGGGTAAATAAAATACAGATGGGGAGTATTTTTCAGAAGAAAAAGTGCTGAAGAAAAAGGGGGCATGCTATTAAGCTGTAGGGGTGGTAGATTCATGATAGATGTGAGGAACTACTTCTTCACAGGAAGAGTGGTGGACTCCTGGAACATCCTTCCAGCAGAGGTGGTGTGGACAAAAACAGTGGCGAGGATCAAGAATGAATGGAACAGGCACAAGGGAATCTTAGTGGAAAGGAAGTGGGTGAGTGAGAAAGAGCTGTAGATTGGGCAGTCTGCATTAATTTAGTTAGTTAGCTAGCTAGTTAGTTAGTTAGTTTTATTTATTCTTTGGTAACCAAGTAAGGCCCACTAGGCACAAGTGTCTGTTTTCAGGGGTGACCCAGGAGCACTGCAGAGGTTAAGTGACTTGCTCAGAGTCACACAGTATGCAAATTAGGTTGTGGGAATCAGACTCTGCTGGATGTACCAAGCTCATTCATAGCTCATTACTCTAATAGTGTAAAGTAATTAATTTAATAACACATTAATAGTGTAGATAGGGGAAAATGGGCAGACTGGATGGGCCAAGAGGTCCTTATCTGCCATCAAATTCTATCTTTCTGTATCTTGTGGGCTAACAGGAGTGATCCTTCCCAATCACAGAGTGAGTCACCCCGTGAACAAATATTCACAAGGCATGTACACTATGGCTATAAGCATTCCTTTCCAGTTTAACTGACAGAAAGGAGCAACTGTAGCTCAGGAACTATAGGTGTACCTCCAGGCTAGGGAGATAAAACAGAAGCATCACTGCAATTTTCCCAAACCCCAACCCAGGCACAGGACCATGCTATGCTGAGCCAACAGACAACTATATATCATTTTACTTGGATTTACTTGGAATTGTAGAGACAGCAGAACGCCATATGCCCATATAAGCTGTCCCCTTCAATGGTAGTAGTAATCAGGTTCCTCCAGTGCTAAATATTTGTCCAATCTATTCTTGAAAATGTTCAAGTTATCACTATCCACCACCTCTGATGGTAGACTAGTCCATATGTACACTATTCTGTGAGTAAAATACCTTTTGTGTTTTTCTGTTTTAAAATTTGCTGTCTGTAGTTGCTTATTATGACCTGTTAAATTATGAAGTGGTCTATATTTAAGATTCATTCCCTGGATTAAATCCATATTATTTACTATTTTGTACATCAGCAACAAGTCCTCCTGATGCACCTATCATGTAGTGTATTTCATTTCTGCATTTTTAATCGGTCATCATGTGGCTTATCATCCAATCCTTTGCTGCTTTTGTTGCTTTTTCTCTGTATATGTTCTCATATGCTTCTGCCGATATTATCTAAACTACCCCAAAATTGTGAGCAGTTATCCAAATATGGTCTTACATGTGTGTTATATAATGGTACTCTAAGTTCTCTTGACTTGCGAATAAAGTCTGTGTTTATTGCATTAAGAATATAATTTGTTTTCCTGAACAAACATTTAAAACATATTTTTTTATTTGGGCATAATTACATAGGTCTGCAGTATTTGTAAAACAGATGGTCACATTGTGCTTTCATAGTAACATCTAAAATCACAGATTCCCTGCTGTCTATGCAAAGCAGAGAGGCCAAGGATCCATAGTGGGGGTGGGGTATGAAGGTAATTAGGAAAGTGTGGTGCTATTTTGTGTGTTGGAAGGCAAAATATTCCTGAATAATAAACTTACATGCTGTACTGTGTGTCTGGTGGGCTTACAGGAGGGATCCTTCCTAACCACAGTGACTCACCCCCCATGGAGAAATATTCACAAGGCATGCACACTATGGCTGTAAGCTTTCCTTACCAGTCAAACAGATAAAAAAGGGCAAAAGAGGAACTGTAGCGTAGTTTTAAGGGGCACATGTGCTGTGACAGTAGTAACCACGATGACAACCAGTATTCCCCTATTTAAAGAGATACTCTTTTCATCTTGAGCCAGCATCCCCAACACCACCACCACTGGCTTGGTTGCTCCACCATTTCTTGTCCCCATTGTTCTCATTGACATACAGTATATAACATTTTGTATCTTATTCTAATATAAGTACAATATTTCATCAAGAAAAATAACACCATTAATCTGGTGAGGTTTATCCTCACTGGTGTGGTCTAAACAGATTATTGTCCAAATTGCCAAACTTTGACATGTTGAGATTGGGACATCATATGCTGGAATGCTTCAGTTTAGATATTACTCTTATTTAAAACTCACAGTTGAGTATGTTGGCAAAGTTATGAAACACAAGCATAACAAAATCTATTCAGAACACTTCTTTAACAATATTTACCTGTTCAAGTCTTCTCTTCTCCAGGGGCATCCTGGAAAGATATTCAAGGCCCTACATATTGTGCATGGTATCTACAGTGTATCCATTTTAATAGCAAGTGAGCATATTATAGTTCTGCTTGTCAACTTCAATGTTAGTGGCAAACATGGAAATAGCTGGCCATTATAGTGGTGTGATAGTGCATATATAATTAGGAATGAGTGGGCACTTGTATGTTAAATAATGCTTTATAACAGCTTATACCTTGACATTATTTTAGCATAAACATTGGCAAACACACCCTATATGGAAGGATCTACAACCCTATCAAACAAGGTGAAAATTGCTTTTCTTGTTGTTTAGTTTTTTTTAAGTTACAGCAGGCCAAAATAGTAAAATGCACTAATTTTCAAAAGAGTTTTCTTCCAAAAATGAAATGGCAGTAAAGAATTGCACCTAAAGCTTTCAGGTTCCTAAGAACATGTCCCATAGACTATGGTGCTTTTGTAGTTTTTGGTATCATGTCTTCAAAAAAGAAAGATGACTCATTAATTTATTACCAGCATGTCCCAACTTATAAAGCATGAGATCACTCAATATACCATAAATGCAAAAATAAAAGAATTTAGTAAACTATAAAGAAACAAAACTTTAAAGTAAACTTATAGTCAGAAGTTATGTTCTTAAACAGGTCAGCACTTTTCATAGCCAGGGTCTAATGTGCTTACACTTTAAAAAATTGCCTGCCCAGTATTTCTCACAAATTCTAGCTGGTAAACTGATTTAACATGGAACTTTCAGAAATTTGTAAATCTGGTTATGTGTTTTGAATGTCACTTCAAAGAGCACATCTCAGCTTTAGTGTGCAATAATATCCCAGAAATTCCAGAATTCTGGGTGTCAAAATAACAGAAAATAACAATAAGCAACATGCTGCCATTCCATTTCTATTTATTTACTGTATATCTAGAGAAATAAAACATGAAGCCATTCTACAAAATAAGAAATGTCTTGCTTATCTATAATTGCTAGGATGTTTGTGGGCACAGCTCTGGCAAGAAGGATCATTAGGTCAGCAGAGCCAGAAGATCAAAAAAAAAAATAGGACAATGTCCCTGGCCACATACTTTAATTTCAGAGAATTGTATTTAGAAAAGGAGACTTTCAGAGTAATGAGACAAGCTGTGATAGACCTGTATTTGTAAAGGTTGAAGGTATCAGGACAACATTACTATTCTGCTCAAAAAACATAGATACAAGAGTTTTTTTTTTTTTATTATTATTCAGTGGTTCCCCTGCCCTGGAGCCACAGCTGACATTTAGCTTCAGGCCAGTTAACACTCAAGCACCAGCCCCAAACCAGTGGAGGACCCTTCAGATACCATCCCTGGTCTATGCTATACACTCATTTTTTTATGCCTTTGGTAACTGGGTAAGGCTCATTAGGCACAAGTGCCTGTTTTCAGGGGTGACCTGGGAGCACCAGGTGGTTAAGTGACTTGCTCAGAGCCACACAGTGTGCAAGTGGAGGTTGTGGGAATCAAACCCAGGTCTGCTGGATGTATCAAGCTAATTCACAGCTCATTACTCTAACTTCTAGGCTATACTGCCAGCCCCTGGCAATATAGCCTAGAGGTTGATTTCAGCTCACAACAGAGCCTACCTCCAGCCAGGATCCAGTGGGCACCGAGGGAATGGCCAGATGGAGATCATCTAAGGCTGGTGATTGCAGCTGCTGAGTGTGGGGATGGGATTATGTCATTCTGCTGTGTGTGCTCAGATCCTTGTTTTCCATCCTGATTGCACCCCACACAGCATGATGTCATGCACCCACCCACCCACTAACTGTGATTTGCAGAGGAGGAACCAACATGATGTGGTCCTTCCTGATGTCTAGTGTCCACTCTGACCTCAGGAGGAGCACAGACAGTGTGTTGGCTCTCCCACATCCCCTGGAGCCTGAATGTGCAACCACTGCAGAATGCCATAGGCCCTCTCAGCCTGGGGAAGGGAAACTGAGTTTGCAACATGAACCAGGTCTCTGGCATGGGGGCACAATTTGCACCTCTGGCCCAGGTAAGTACTTGGGCAATTCATTAAATGGAGTATGATCAATGAGCTCATGCTGTCCTAGTACTCATATAATTTAATGCAATTCCTCTTCAAAATCTCACCTGTTGTAGTTTGTACTTCAAGCTCCAAAGTGAATTTGATTTGGATGCCTACCAAGGCAATCTACCTCAAAATACTTCCAATATCTGAGAGAAGTAATGCATCCTCAAACTTCCACTTCTAAGTCAGAAAGTTCATGTCATGTTCACTTATTTTTGTTTCGTGGTATACCACAAATAAACAACTCAAATCTACCTTCTAAACACTCTGCATTATTTTAAACACCTGAATTTTAGCTCCCTTACCACCTCTTTTTTTATATAACATGCTGTAGTACCAGTTTGCTACACAGTAATTTAAGATCAGAAAGGACTCAAGATCCATCATGTTTGCCCCATGCTTCATATGCAGGGATGAAATAAGTAAACTGTGCAAACATGTACAGGTTTATAGCAATTCCCTACACACTCTGCTATCCAGTGTACCCAATAATTTATTTTTGGTAAACAGAAATTTGTCCAAGGTTATCTTAAATGCCTGTGCTGTCTTTATGTCTACTACATTTGGTGGTAGGTTGATCCATAGATTCATCACCCTCCAGTAGGTAAAGGGCCTTCCAAGGTTGCCCCTAGGTTTACCTTTCCCAGAACCTTTGGGCATGGTCTGTGTCCTGCTGCAGGGCACCAGATCCAACATCTCCAACAGTTTGAGCTAGATGATACCCGTGAGTATGCAAAAGTCTGAGATCATGTCCCTCCCAGCCTAATTTTTTCAAGGGTGAATGAGTTAAGGGCCTCCAACCTCTACTCATTGTTTTTCCCCTCATACAGCTGATCATTTTGATGAACGTGTTGCGACCTCAATGCCCTTTTGGTAGTGAGGAGACCAAAACTGCATGTAGGACTTGAGAAGACTGATCAAAGCCTTGTAAAGTGATAGGATTACTTTCCTTACTCTGCTGCTCATGCCCTTTTGTTGCACTGAGCATTTTGCTGACCTTTTTGAAAACAGCTACCCCTTGTCCATTATAATTAGAGATGCAGCAAAGTTTAAAGTTTTACTCCGTGGGTGAATATGAGGCAAAGATGACAAATTAGCCTCCACGGAACACTTCACGAAATTTTTCCAAATTATCCGGAATTCACCATTTGTGACTTTGTCTTGCTTTTTGGGGGTTTTAAGTGCAAATTGCACTTAAAAAAAACAAAGCAAGTAGAGGTTACAAATGGGAAATCCCCCAAAACCACCCCTAATCTATCCCTGGTGTCTAGTAATCCCTCCTCCCCCATCAATCACTGGCCCCAGTTTAAAAAAGATACATTTATTAATAAAATCCCTAGTGTCTAGTGTCCCCCCCACTGATTGCCAGCATCAGTTTAAAAAAATAAATATGTAATTATTAATAAAATCCCTGGTGTCTAGTGGACCCCCCATCCTCCCCTACCCAGTCAGGGAGTGTCCCTCCATCAAATTCAATCACAACCCCTCTCACCCCTACTTGGACCCCAAGCCAGCAACCAGCACAGCCCTCCACTCTCCACTACAGCTGGCCACCTGACTGACCTGGCTGGAATGAATGAGTGTGTACTTGTTCAAGCACACGCTCATTCATTAAGGAAAATCCAGTTCATTCACAGAGCTCTCTTTGGGGGAACAGACAAGAGCAGAGGGCTGTTCTGATGCTGATGGGGGGGTCGGGATGGGAGAGATGGTATTGTGGACCATGGAGGGGTCCATGATGCCATCCTGATCCCCCACCCCACTGCCAGCACCAGAACAGCCCTCGGCTCTTGTCTGCACCCCCAAAAAAAGCTCAATAAATGAGCCTGATTGTGCTCACATGGTGAATGAATGCACACATGTTTGTAAAAGCATATGCTCATTCATTCCATCCAGGTCAGTTGGGTGGTCAGCCATGGTGGAGAATGGGGGGCTGTGCTGGTTGCCCACTTGGGGTCCAGGTGGGGGGGAGGGGGTGGTGATTGAATTTGATGGAGGGGTATTCCCTGACTGGTGGAGAGGTGCGAGCTCCGTTAGACACCAGGGATTTTATTAATAATTACATATGTGCCAGCTTCGTGGCACTGAGTGAAGGGGTTTGCGCAGCATGCTGGAAACCCGGGTTCATGCCCCAAGCCCAGGTGCCAGGAGTGGAGACCAGCGGGGAGGGGTTCCATAAGCATCCATTAGATGCTTCCCTCCCGGGGGGGGTTGGTTCTGCCTGGGGACCTATGGGTGGATTTGCAGCATGCTTGGGGAATGTGCTGCTTCGACACGTCCCCTGTATGACCCTGCCCATGGACACCCCCATGCTCATGCAAGGCCGAGAACTGCAGTGGGCAGGTCAAAGAAAAACTGGAAAATGCCCCTGACTGACCAGATGATGAGTGCCCTGGCTGCTGCCACCCGAAGCCCCAGAGCCAACCCGGATCCAGCCCCACAGCCCCGAGATGTGTAGTTGGACATTGAGGCCATTTCCTCATGGAAGAGAGAGACCCACCTGGCAGAGAGTTATGCCTGGCTACTCAAGGTAGGTGGCAATGGGGAGCTGGTGGAGGTGGCAGGAGGTTGGAGGGTGGTGGGACTCGCGCTCCGAAGGCGTGGCCGGTTGGGGTGTGTGGGAGGCACATATAAAAAAAATGACACATATATTTTTTTAAACTGATGCCAGCAATTGGCGGGGGGGGGGACCACTAGACACCAGGGATTTTATTAACAAAATATATTTTTTAAACTGGGGCTGGTGATCGTCAAGGGGACACTAGATACCAAGGTTTTAGTTAAACTTATATATATATTTTTTAAACTGTGGACAGTGATCGGCATGGGGGACCTCTGGACACCAGGGATATATATATTTATTGATTGGGCAGCGATCGGTGGGAGCCACTAAACAGCAGGAAGGTTTTGTGAAGTGGGAAAAAGTGCGCTCCATGAATTTCGCAATTCATAGAATATTTGCTTACCGAATTTTAGGGACTTCGCCCATCTCTAATTATAATCTCTAAATCTTTGGGATTGTAATATTGCAAAAAAAGGGAACCATGACATCATGTGTAGGTCCTGTCTCTGTTGTTCTCTCTATGTGTGGCCATTTACATTTTGCCACATTGAACCCGAGGCTGCTGCAGTCCACCAACCACCCAGCTTGTTCAGGTCCTGCTGAAGTTTGCCTGCATCCTTAAGGGAATGCACTACTCTAGCTAGCTTAGTGTCATCCACAAACTTAAGCATCCTGCTGGAGATCCCAGCTTCCTGATCATTAATAAAGGCATTGAAGTGCAGCGTCCCCAGCACCAGTCCTTGATGGAAGCCAGTGAGTATTCTTCCACAGCTTGAGTACTGACCAGAAAAAGAGAAGACAGCCAGCTGGTTTAGTCTCTGTTCATCCTTTAGCTCCTTTGTACCACCTGTTCATCCTCATCTCTCCTTTACACATTTATCAATTTCGCAACATCCTTCTTGTAGTATGGTGTCCCATACTGGGCATATTACTCCATGTCAGGCCTCACCAGTACCTTGATTGTCTGTTCAGCTTTATACCATTGTGCCTGTTCTAGAGTCCTGTCTAGAATGGGCCTTTGATCATTTTCCTGCTCTTACCAGATGTTTTATCTTTCTTTATCATGTATCTTCTGGTCCTGTTTTGCACCTAAGTGGATAGACTTGCATTTATCTTCATTAAACAGCATCCAATCTTGATCTAGCTTGTTTCCTAGTCACTCCAAAATCTCCTGTAAACTGGCACCCTCCTCCTCAATGATAACTAGGCAGTCTATCAGTGTATCTATAAATGTAGTACCCTGACAGACCAGCCATTACTCTAGATGATTTGTAAATACAGTACAATATCAGTGGGGCTAGCACTAATCCCTAGGCACACCACTGGTCACCTACGATCAACCCAGGAATTGCAGTTTGCTACAATATTACCCTCTGTACTCAATTGGTCAATCATATTTATATACAATACATTTAAGTATCACCTTCCTGTCATCCAAAAATAAGGCTGACCCTATGCTCTGATTCTTTTCTTGTGAACCAATCTCTCATATGAACATAGCCTGTTTTATGCACCTGTGAACCCTGCTCAGTGGAGGATCACAAACAGAGCAGTTTACCTTATTATTTAAAAAAAAATTGTTATTTTCGTATCTTCTTAAAATGCCAAGAAAGGAGAGTACAGCTCCTTCTGGTGTCACATCATGATGTCATGAAGTGCCTCACCAAGCTATGACACAGTCAATAAGAAGCAGAAGCAATGGATAGGATAAAAAGAATAACTACAAGGGCTAACACTGTGGTCTTCCCCTAAAATATAAATATACAGTACCTCTGCTTGAACTGAAAATTAAATAACATTATGCACATATGGGCAACAATCAAACACATGAGATGAAGGTGGGCCAAGTTGGGGGGGGTGGGGCATGACTTCACTATTCCTGCCAGGGCCCCAAAACCCTAAAGCCAGCCCTGCATGTGGAATCAGATCAAATGTTTTAGTCAAATCCAGGCATATACAGTAATGTGCAGCAAAAACAAATAGAACTGAGGTTGTCCTTCAGCTGTGGTGATATTAGGTAGGGGGTTGCCAGCCCCTGTTAAGCAAGCTCAAAACCAGGACAACCAACACTTCAATGAGGATGAGCTGAGAATTGTTGTGGTGGTATAGAGACCTTATTACTCACATAGCAGTATAGCCAACTACACAGTGCACATTTTAGCTCTGTCAGGGTGAAGCTCCAAGTCAAGTTAAGTGCTGGGGCTTTGGACTCAACCACTGTGTTGCTATGATGTGACAATTTGTCTCTTTTTTTTTTTATTGAAATGTGAACATGTGGTTGACTGCACTACTATGTGTGCAATAAATTCTCTATACCAACACAATAGTTTTCAGCTCATCCTATCTGAGTGCTGATATACAGTAATATCTACTGGAGGAGTATTACTTAAGACTTAAAATGCAAAAACCCAGCATTCGGTATCCTGAAACTGATTACCTGACACTCAGTATCCTGACACTCGGGATTTGCCCACGGCAGAGTTTGTAATCTAAAATAAGGGGGGTTTGGGGGGCAAAACATTAAACAAAACTCTGCTGTGGGCAGTTCCCAATTGTCAGGATACTGAGTGTCAGGAATCAGTTCCGGGATACCGTGTCGGGCTTTTGCATTTCAGTCTTACATAGTATATTCCTACTGGCCCCTCTGTGGCCCAAACAGCTGGAGTACTGCAACATTTGTGTACAGTTTCTCTGTTGGTTCAAGCAAAGGTATCACAATCTTCAAAAAAATATAGTTTCATTTGTCACTAAATATACTGTAGTACGCTCCTGCACATAAGACTGATTTCAGATTTTGATTCATGTACTTAATATAAGGATTAGGAGAATTTTATGAAAAATGCCCCCTCCAAATAAAACATCACTATGTATGATGAAGACCAAAAGAATCATTACAACAACTTACAAGAGTTGCTGTAGTCAGGACCTCTGTGATCTTAAAGCCAGTCAAATATGAATTTCCAAGTCTGGCATAGAATTCTTAAAACAGCTTGAAGTGGTTTCTAAAAGTCGTTTTAAGTACTTCATTATTTTATAAGTTCATTGACTCAGTATCAGTCTACAATACATGTTATCCACAAGGCAACAATGTACATTCACTGTTTTCTTCCTAGTGCCTTTAAGATATTCTAGCATTTTGCATGAGACATGAATGGTGAATATTGGTTGGTTTGGAAGGGAAAAGTTTGATGAAATTCAGCATTTCAGCATCTTTTTTTCTCACATGAAATAGACATCTGCATTACTGTTGAAGCCTTTTAATGGCAATACATTCTCTAGGCAGTACACCTTTCCCTTTATACAGATCTTTCTATTTAAGCTGCAGTGCAGCAAACATCTGGTTTAAATAATACAGCCATCAGTTACCACACACAGAAACATCAGCATGCCCATTATTCTAGTCATTTTGTTTCATTCCTGAGGCAAGACTCTGTGTATGATTTGGAAGTAAGTGCTCATCTTTGCTTTTAAAACTAAGGTAACAAAACTAAGTATCTGTGTGGGGTGCTTTCACGCTCATCATCAGAAGCGTAGGTTAGTATCATCTTGACACATCCTCCATATGAAAGTGGTGTGCAGAGTTGCAGAGTATTCCCTGGGGAAGAGATTGTTAAAAACTGCTAGCAGCTTACTGATGCGAGTCATTAATTATAAAACTAGCATAAAAACTGTTTTAAACTATCTTAAGGAATAAAAACACTTATGATGCATCTAAGGATATCACAAAATTATTACATCAAAAAATGTATGACGAATCTTTTGCCAACTAATAAATATTGCTGCTTTAAGTAGATGTTATGGGTGGAGGCAGCAGCTCTGTTTGAACAGACCATTCCATTGACATGATACCCACTGATTTGCTCTGACTTTAAAGAGAAACGAGCTTTACCTCAGGAGTTGACTATCTTGTATGTGTTAGGAGGAGTCCGAATGAAACCTTCTTGGTCTGTACATATGGAAAATGCATCATCTAGTACAGTGGATGCACAATGGAAGAGACAATAAGGTTGGAAAATTATTTTGACTAAGACCCCTCCATCAGGAATTATCTTTAGAGGAAAATATAAGTTAGAGGGATGTTGGAAAGCCAGGGCATTTGTATGTAAAGCATGGGAAAAAAGTGGATGGTTACTAGGAAAAACATAAGATTGTGTTTTGAAACAAAGGACTGGCAAAAATGGAAGGATGATAAGTTTTCTTCCCACAACATTTAAATGCCTCTGCTTCCTGCCTACTTTTGCTTTAAGAAATGGATACATTTTCCTGTGTAGATCAATGCTGAGAAAAGTGTACAGTTTGAAGATTATTTCTGACTTTATTTTCTACTTTCTGCTTGCTGTCTAGATATTTCTTTTCATTCTATCTGCAGCTCACACTCTGCTACAGCTCCATTTTTTTGCATTCCAAGGTTTCCAATATGACATATGCATAATTAGTATTGCTCTATCCTTGCAAATAGCACCTTAACAACCTAATGGGCATTATTACCCTTTAAGTATGAGACTATAAACATAAGAAATATGTAAATGAATTAATGCCATTCTCCTTCACCTGTTCCACAAGTTCTGCTTGTCATTAAAATTCCAACTGAGTTTTAATGCAGGTAGAGTAGGCCCATAACAATGCTCCTGGATCAGTTTACCAGCCAAACTGATCAGGGATAAGTGTGTGTCATGAATGTCTCACCATGGCCTTGTACAACTGCAGTCAGAATAGCATAATGGTTAGAACACATGGTTGTGAGCCTGGGGATCTGAGTTTCAATGCTAGCAAAGTCACACAAATTTTAATACTTTCCCTTTTTTATGCTGAAAAAAAAATACTTTCCTTTTCAAGCTCCTTCAGATTTTACCAGAGTAGTGATCCAGGTTAGAAAAGTAAATCAGTTGAGTTACACACAAGATGGAATATCTTTTGTTTTTTATTTTACTATATCAAAAGGCAATTTGGCCAGTTTGTGCCCCTTGTCATTCATAGTTCGGGGGGGGGGGCTCACAAAACAGTTTCTTCATACGTCTCTTGTTAAATTCAATTAATTTGTTCTTATATTAGTCCCAACATTTTGCTAAATATTCATAGCTTCTTCAGGACTCCGTGTACAACAACTGTAAAAAATACACAAAGTTATATAAAGCCATTTTTCTCTCCCCTTATGAAAGAGGGTGTGGTACAATGCAGACCCTGGGCCCAATTTTCAGCTGCTCTGGGATTAAGTCCCTTGTTGCAGCCACTGCTGCATTTCAACTTCTCCACACCTGCAGACATTTGTATCTTCAACTTGTGCTCCACAGGGGCAGCAGATGCAGTGGTAGGGGGAATGTTACACTGAGCCCAACTGAATGTAATATTTTGGTACAGCTATACAAGTAAAATGGCTGCAAGCTGCTATAAATCATGGAACCAGTCATAAACTGGCTCCATATTTGAAAATACAGTTCCTGGGGAAAACACTGCTGCTCCAAAAGTGAAGCCCCACTTGCTCCAGTTTTCCCCCGCAACTCCACCAATTTCTGGGGGTTTGAAAATCTAGTCCCTTATGTCAAATATTATGACTCAATTGGTCACAAACTACTGTAACTCACAATGTTGTGTAGATCTGAAATTAAACACAAGCAAAAATAAGGTATGCAATAACAAGCTTATACAGTAGCGTCCAACTTTTATTCTGTAGAATGACAACCACAAATGGGGGAGGGAGCGCACCCCATCACCTAAGGTATCAAGTGCAGTGTTATTTATCTGACTGCACACTATTTCTTTTTCAAATTGATTTAATTATTAATTTGCTCTACTATGCCCTGTTTAACACAATGTGAGAAAATTACTTTCTGTAACTATACATATCTTTTATAGTTGTACCTCTGGTCAGAGTCCCGAAGAAGCCATAAATATTTGACAAAACATTGGGGATTAACAAAAAACAGAGCTTACATCAAATATTATGACTCACTTGGTTACAAAATACTACAATATTGCTTAGTTCTGAAAGTAAACACAGCCAGAAATAAGGTATGCAATAACAAGCTTATACAATAGCGTTCAACTTTTTTACTTGGGGGAGGAAATGTGGCTCTCCATAACAATATGTATCTTTAATAGTTGCATACAGACTCCAAAAGAAGCCATGAATAAATTGTGAAACATCTGGGGCTAATGCCAGAATAAATTAACTGAATTTAACAAGAGAAGTGTGAAGAAGTTGTTTGTTGAGTGCCCTACCATTGGAACTCCTTTGTGATCGATATTGTGGGACTGGCTTTATATATTTGTTACTATTGTAAGTACAACATCACCTTTAGTTTCCTCTTTGGACTGCTTAACCTTTTCAGTTATGCCTGCCAAGTAAAACAAATACATACATAGAATGTTCACACATTGAACATAATTTTCCAAATAAACAAATATACAAAAAAACTGCAACACTTTTGACAAAACACTTAAAAACACAGAAATATAGATTTTGACAACAGATAAGGACCTGTCCCACCTTCTGTCTATCCCATGCATTCTTGAACTCACCAATCATTTTAGCCTGTATGACCTCCACTGGGAGGCTATTCCATGCTTCCACCACCCTTTCTGTGAAAAAATTCTTCCTCTCATTTCCCCCACATCTCCTCCCTTAGTCTCATATTGCGACCCCTTGTTCTTGCACATCTCTTTTTTGGAAAGATGCTGCCCTCCTGGACCTTGTTGATTCCCAAGAGGTACTTGAATGTCTCTATTATACCCCCTTCCCTCCAGGGTACACATATTGGGGTCTTTCAGTCTTTCCTCATATGTTTTCTGGTGCAATTTGGTCACCATTTTTGTTGACCTTCACTGGACCGTCTCTATTCTGTCAATATCCTTCTGGAGATGCAGTCTCCAGAACTGAACACTGTATTCCAGATGTGGCCTAACTAACTGTCTGTACAGTGGCATCACTACCTCCTGTTTTCTACTGGTGATGCCCCTCCTCCCTATGCATCCTAGCCTCCCTCTGGACCTCCCCATCATCTTTTGACATTGCTTGGCCACCTTCAGGTCATCTGATATGTTTACCCTAGGGGTGTCTTTCCAGTATTGTTGTTGTTAGTATCCCCCCCCCAATTTTGTATTCCTCTCCAGTAGTCCTGTGGCCCAAGTGCAATACTTTGCACTTTTTTGCATTGAATTTAAGCTGTCACTCTCTTGACAGCTCTCCAGTTTGCCTAGGTCTCATCTTATTTTTTCCACCCCATCTGGAGTGTCTACCCTATTGCAGATCTTGGTGTCATCCAAAAAGAGGCACACCTTCCCTTCTAGCCCCCCTCCACAATGTCTCTAATGAAGACATTGAAGAGGACCTACCCCAGACCTGAGCTAGGTGGCAACCCACTGGTCACCTCCTTCTCCTGGGATTGAACTCCATTCACCACCACCACCACCATCTGTGTTCTCAGTCAATTTCTGACCCATTTTACCACCTTGGGACCTACTCCCAGACTGTGCAACTTGTTTACTAGCCTCCTGTGTGGGACACTGTCAAATACCTTGATAAAATCTAGGTAGGCCATGTCCACCACCCCTCCCTGATCCACCATCTTGATTAGCAAGTCGAAGAAATTTATCAGATTTATTTGAAAAGATCTCTCTGCTGTGAATCCATGTTGCCTCAGATCATATGCCTCACTAGTCTCCAGATATGCCACAATCCTTTCCTTTAACATGGATTCTTGCTGGCCCAGTGGTGCTGAGGGTTGAGGCGCTGAATGCCACATCTCGTGCCATGCTGGTGACCCGGGTTTGGCAGCGAACTAAGGCCATTGGGGTTGGCAGAGGCAGGAGAGGATTGACCACCCGGAGGACTGCTTTCCTCTCCTGGGGGGTGGGTGGGTGTGCTTGCCACAATACCAGCACCTCCTGGTGGTGGTTGGGGATGGTGTGACTTGTGGCACACACTTCCAGAGTTGGGGTGATGGTAGATGCTCTACGCACAGGTGCAGGAGCATGTCTGTCATGTGCAGGGTGTCATTGCATGTCTGCACACCCAGGGGCAGCTGTACACAGGAAAAGCCCTGGTACCCAGACAGGTGAGGGTGGGGCCAAGCATGTCAATGATACCCACAGCTGGATACTGCCTGGCCAGTTGATGTGTCTCTCCTCCACTCTGTGGCTGCCCTTGTAGATTATAGATAGAGTGCCAGAGGAGTTAATGGCGATCCTACACTGGGAGGCTCAGAGCTAGGGATGGGGTGGTCAGTGAAGCAAGAGGAGCACTCCCAGGAGCAGTAAACCAGTTCAGGAGCACCTCAGGTGGGGTGGGAAACAAGGCGCCCCCATGCCCCACTGGAGAGAGGTCTAAGGGGCCAGTGAGGAGGAGTAAAAAGAGTTAAAAAAACATGGATTCCATGATTTTCCCCACCACTGAGGTCAAGCTGACTGGCCTGTAATTTCCAGCCTCCACCTTGCTCCTACTTTTGTGTAGTGGTACCACATTCACTCTCCTCCAGTCCTCTGGCACCACTCCCTTTTCCAGGGATTTTTTAAATAGGGCTGTCAGTGGTGCTCCTAGTACCTCCCTGAGTTCTTTCAGTATTCTGGGATGTATCCCATCTGGTTCCATCGCCTTGTCCACTTTTACAATAGTTTTGAGAGTTCCTTTAGGACACTCTCCTCCGTGAATGGACTGCTGTTGATATGTGAATGGATCGAAAGGATCAAGTCACATAGCAGGACTGTGTAGTATGGTACGGTGTGCATGCCCATTGGCCCATGCTATGGACCAATGGGCGTACAGCCATACTGTACTCAGTCAGTCGGCAGGCGGCCAGGTGGCTTGCAGGTGGGGAGCTGTCACCTGCCGCTGATGGGGGGGATCAAGGTAGTGGGTCTGAGTGAGCGGGTGGGGAGGGGGATACCGCTGGACCACCAGGGTTTTTCCACATACAAAGCCCGCAACTGGGCTGGATAAAGTCCACAGGACCACTAGGGATATATAATTTATTACAATACCCACAATCGGGCTGGAAGCAGTCCACTAGACCACTAGGGATACTTTAGAATATTTTTATTATTCATATGCCCGCGACTGGGAATTGGGGCATTTTGCCGCGATGTGCAGGGGGAGTCGGTCCCCAATGGCTGCATCCTGGCAGGGCTCCAGGTACAAGTCACCAGAGATCGGTGCACCTGCATGCAAATGGGGCCATAATGACATGCTAATGGACCCAGTTGCACCTTGCATGCATTATGGACCCATTTGCATATCCACTGCTGAATACCGTAGTTCCTGCGCCTAGCGCAATAGTATTTGTGCTGGCGTATCCCCCTGCTCCTCTCTTGCCACTTGCCCTGGTGCAGTGCCACTGCTCCATGTGCAATGCGGTGGCCACATTGTCAAATTGAATGGTGCTGAGCCATTTTGCAACACCGTTCAATATCACCCAGCACACTCCCTGGCGCATCCCAGTTGAGCTGCACCCAGGCTTGCACCCCTGCCTGTCGCAGTCAGAATATCCAGGCCCTAGACTCTAAATAAATAAATAGATAAATAAATAATGTTACTTCTTTCAATGGTGCAGGTAAATTGAAGGTTCATGTTATTATTATTAAGCCAGTCCACAAACTCCCTGGAAGTTTCTTCACTCCCCTCCCATATGCACAGACAGTCATCTATACATTGTAACCACTTCCTGGTATTGTTGTAATAGGGGTTTGTTTCTGGGTTATTGATCTGTGACATTTCCCAATAGCCCAATGTAAGGTTTGCATATGCGGGTGCCATTACAGCCCCCATGGCAGTTCCACATTGCTGAAAATAGTAGTTTTCATTGAACAAGAAGCAGCTGTTGGTGAGGATGAATCTTAAGGCCTTTTATATTAATTTATTTAGGTGTTACACTCTCATATTTGCTGTTTCTCAAAATGAATTCACATGCCTTAATACCATCATCATGCTTTATAGATGTGTACAAAGATTCCACATCTATACTCAGCCACAAAAATTCTCTGCTCCAGTCCATGTCAACTAGCAACACCCTCTGTGAAAAAAAACTACTAAACCTCCTAATTTCTCTGTCAGGGAATTAATTCCCAAGACTATTGGTCTCCCTGTGGGGCTAGTCTGATTTTTATGCACTTTTGGCAGTGTATAAAAGGTAGGCATCATAGGATATTCATTCCATAAGCACTTAAATTCCTCACTGGTAATGGAACCCTCCCCTAACCCTACCTGTAACAAAAACATAATTTCCTTTTTAAACTGCAAGATGGGATTACTGGACAATTTTTTATAGTTCATTTGCACATTCAGCAAGTCATGGACCATTTTGGTGTACTGGACACTGTCCTAAATCACAACATTACCACTCCTTGTCAGCTGGCTTTATAACTATTTGCTTATTTTCATCTAATTCTTGTAATAGTTTTTTCTCAGCCAGGGTAATGTTGTGAGACAGATGCCCAGTCTCATTATTACGAACATACGAACATATGAATCTGCCAGCAGATAAAGGTCTTATGGTTTATCGAGTCTGCTTGAGTGTGCAGCTAGCTAGCAACCCCTATACTGCAGCTGCCCCTCCCCTGACCCTCCATCTTACCCTATCCCATCTCCTTTTGAAGCAGTCCACTGTTCTACAGGATACTACTTCGGCAGGCAATGTATTCCGCCCAGACACCACTCTCTCTGTAAAAACGTATCTTCTCATTTAACTCCTGAACCTTTCCCCTCCAATCTGAGATTGTGACCTCGAGAGTCCCTACCCCCCCTTAACTTGAATAGCCCCTCCATGCCCGTCTTGTTTATTCCCTTCATGTATTTGAAGGTTTCAAGGTTTCAGTCATATCCCCCTGTCTCTCATCTCCTTCAGTGAGTACATGTCCAGCTCCCTCACCCTGATCACGTAGGGTATGTCCCCTAGTCCCTGGATCATCTTTGTTGCCCTGCGCTGCAACCCCTCCAGTAACCTAATGTCCCTCTTCAGGTATGAGCGCCAGTACTGCACACAGTACTCCAGGTGTGGCCTAACCAGTAACCTATACAATGGCAGGATCACCTCCCCTCTCCTTGAAGATATACTCCTGGCAATACAACCCAGCATTTTGTTGGCCTTTGCAGTCGCCTTTCTGCATTGTGTTGAGTTGTTCATTTAAGCCCATTATAATCCCCCTCCCTGATCCTTCTCCTTCTCTGTCACAGCTAGATGATCCCCCCCCCCCCAAGCTGGTAGCTCTTTCTTGGGTTTTTTGCCCTGAAATGTAGCACCTTGCACTTTTTGGCATTGAACTCCAACTGCCAGGTGTCTGACCAGGTCTCCAGTTTTGACAGATCATCCTGCAACCCATGCCACCCTCCTAGGTCATTCACTACTGCTCCCATCTTGGTGTCATCTGCAAACAAACTGATCTTGCTCTTGATGCCCATTGAGATGTCTGATATAAACAACCCAAACAACACTGGTCCCAGCACTGAACCCTGCGGTACTTCACTTGTCACTGCCCTCAGCGATGAGAGCTCCCCTCTCACCACCACCCTCTGCTGCTTTCCCTGTAACCAGTTTACTACCCATCCCACCATTTTCGCCCCTACACCTGTACCTGCCAGTTTACAACCCAGCCTCCCATGCGGCACTGAGTTGAATGCCTTACTGAAGTCCAAAAACAGGACATCCACTACATGGCTCTTGTCCATCTGTCTAGTTACCCAGTCATAGTAATCCACCAGGTTGATCTGACAGGATCTGTCTATGACAAACCCATGCTGTCTAACATCCTGCAGCCCACTGTTCTCCAGAAGAGACACCAGCCTCTCCTTCAGGATTGTCTCCATTAGTTTTCCCACAGTGAATGTGAGGCTTACTGGACTGTAGTTTCCTGGTTCGTCTTTGGGACCGCTCTTATGTAGGGGTACCACGTGAGTGATCCTCCAGTCCTGAGGTGCACTTCCTGAGACTAGGGAGGCAGTGAACAGGTCTGCCAAGGGCCCCTTCCATGATTTCTACTGGTACCCTGGGGTGAATGCCATCCAGCCCTGGTGCCTTGTCCATCCTCAGTGCCCTCAGGCCCTCCATTACCCTGCCCTCTGTGATTCCCCTATCTGTCACCTCCTCCCCCCCTGAGCCTGACCTCCCACCCCCACCCCAGTAGCTCCCCTCCTTTCTCCTTAGTAAACACTGAACAGAAGTATTCATTAAGTGCTTCTGCCTGCTCTGCCCCTGTTTCCACCCACCCCATCCTTCTTAATCCTTACTATTTTATCCCTACAACTCCTTTTCTCCCTGATATACCTAAAGAATTCCTTCTCCCACTTCTTGATACCTTGCACCAGCCTGAGTACCTTAGATGCCTTGGCTACCCTTACTGCCTTCATCACCTCCTTTGATTCCTTCAGGTATTCCTCTCTGTCCTCTCCCTCTCCCTGTTTTTTTGAACCTCCTAAAGGTGACTCTTTTATTTCTTACTTTCTCCATGACCCCCTTGTTCAACCAGCTGGGTTTTTTGGACCAACCTTTCTTAATCTGGACCCTGATGCAGGTTTTGGCTGCCTCCTCAATACCCAGTTTTATGACCTCCCACCTCTGGTTAGTATCCATATTAGTTTGGAGTCTGGCTAGATACCCTTTAACTAACTCTCCCATCCTCCCGAATTTGGCCTTCCTGAAGTCCAACACTCTTGTACCTGTCTCTACTCCCTACTTACCCATTTTCAACGTGAACCACACTGAGTGGTGGTCACTCCCTGCCAGTGGTTCTTCCACCCCCAGCTCCCTCACAAACTCCCCATTTGCCAGCATGAGGTCTAGGGTGTTCCCTAACCTGGTTGGCTCGCTGAACATTTGCATTAGGAAGCTTTCCTGGAACACATCCAGATGTATCTGCTCCCTTCTATTCATGGTGGCTGGGGTACTCCAGTCCACTCCCGGCAGGTTGAGATCCCCCACAATCACCCCCACAATCACCGTGCTACCCTTTCTGCAGGCCCTTCTGATCCATCCCGCTAGTTCCCTGTCTAACTCCTCTGTCTGAGATGGTGGCCTGTACACTACTCCCATCCTGAGATTCCTATTCTTGGAATCCTGGATTTGCATCCATAATGACTCTGTACTACGCTCCTCTCCCTCCTCACGAACACACTTCAGTCCTTCTCTCACATACAGTGCCACCCCCCACCCTTCCTATTTGCCCTATCTCTGTGCAATATCTTATACCCTGGTACCGCCAGGTCCCAGTCCTGGTAATGGGTTGCCCATGTTTTGATGATGGCTGCCATGTCCACCTTCTCATCTGCCATGACAGCCTGTAGCACTGCTGTTTTGTTCCCTAGGCTCCTAGTGTTCAAGGTGACCGCCCTCAACCCTTTTTTCTTCCCCATCCCCCTCCTGCTCTCCCTTCCTAGCATCCCCTCTAGTACTCCCTTTTTTTTCATTGCTTCTAGCATGGGGGGGGTAAGCTCATTTGGCTTCCCTTCCTGTGGATTCTACATTCCTCCTGCCCAATTGCCACCCCCCTGCTTCTAGTTTAAATGCCCTTGTTTTGCTATGTAATCCCTATCCTCTGCTTCAATACCTTCTTGCCCATCTCACTTAGGTGAAGTCTATCCTTACTGTAGAGATCCCTGTCCTTCCCGGTCCCTCACCACTCACCCATCAGCCCATAACCTTTGGACTGGTATCAGGTTCTTAGCCATTTGTTAAATTCCTCTGTCCTCAGTTTCCTTGCAGTGCCTGCCCATGGCACTGGAAATACTTTCAAGAGAGCTACTGATCTTCCTGCCTCCTCACATACTGGTCCTAGCTCCTCAAACCTCCCCTGAACTACCTCTATCATCTCTCTTACTAGGTCATTTGGCCCCACATGCAGAACTATACGTGGCTTCACCCTACCCCTCCTAGCGAACTTTAGAACATACTGACCCACCCTTTCTGCTGTCATTCCTGCCATGGCCTCCACCCGTATGTAACTATGCCTCTTTCCCTTGCTTCCCCATCTGACTCCTCTTAGTATTGAGTCTCCCAGCACTAGGATTCCACTCTCTCTTCCATGAGCCACATTCCTTGGTCTCCCTTCATCCCAACCCCTTCCTCCGGACTCCCCATCATCCTTAAGTTGTTCTACCTTCCGCCCCTGTCGAATCATCCCCAGTTGTTCTCCTGCCCATTCCATCTTCCTCCAGACTATTTTTAGTTCCTCCTCAGATCACTTCCTCTATCACATCACCCAGTCCTGCCAGTACTGCAAATCGATTTTTCGATGCCCCTGACTAGCACATACTTCCTCCTTCCTATTACCAGTCCCCCTTGCTACTGCTTCTATGTCTGTTATCTCCCCCTTCCCCCCATCCTCCATTCTTCCCCTTTTCTGCTCTCTTTTGGCCTTTGACCTGTGTCCCCCATCTCTGTTCCCTATCCGTCACCCTTTTCCTGTTCCTTCCCCCATTGGTTCTATTTGCCTTTCCTCCACAGTTCCCCATCTACTTACTCCACCTTTTGGGTTGTTATCCACTCTGCCATTCCCTTCTTAGCCCCTCCTGTAGACCTCTGATCTCAATTTTAAGCTGCATTATTTGCCTGCACACCAAACAACCCCCCATTCTCCACAAAATTCTATAAAAGATTGGTGCTGCACAGTTGTTACATTCTACTATACTACCTATCTCTCTACTCACCCACCAGCATCCACCCACACTCACACAAGGAAGCCCATCACACCCCCATTCATCCTCCCTTTGTCCATTTCTAGTTTTGTTCATGTTATTATTTTGTTCATGTTTTTTTTATTAATTAACTCATCAACCTGTTTGAGTACTGTTTTTTTCAAATGCTGAAATAGAGCAGTTAAGGACATTAAATTCAGTTTGGCTCCTTGTACCAAGGAAAAACTTCAGTTTGATCTTTCTAAAAAATTTAAAGAGATCTATTTGTATCTGAAAGTTATTATGTTTAGGCGTTGGGATGAAGCTGAGATCCTTCTGTATTAACTTTGTTTCATTCTCACTTAAAGGATAGTTATATAGATTTTGGATTTGTAGATGGTTGCTTTTTTCTCCCTTAGAGTTCTCTTGTTGCTTAAATCCATCCTTTCATCTCTCTTCTCTCTTCTCTCCTTGTTTTTCTCTTTCTGCGTCTGTCCCTGCTTTCTCTGTGTCTGGACCTATGAAGACTGGAGGTTTTTCTCTAAAAAATGGACTGCTTTCTGGCTTGTATTTGAACTTGATCTTCTACGTCTGTAAGAAGTTCTTCCACTTCTTCTATGCCCCCTGCTGCTAGATCTATTCCCACCTTCTTTTGATGGCCAGCTGAAAATGTTCCCTCGATCATAGTCCCTCTGGCCTCTCAGCAGTTTAGTTTGCTTTTTATCAATTAACTCCTTTTCATATCTTTCCACATTATTTTTCAAAGCTTTATCAAGTGCAGTGAACTCCACTGTATTTTCAAAATCAGATACGTGTTCTTCAGTCTTTGCTATTTCTGCGGACAATTCTTTATATTTTTCTACATCCTCTTTAAATACTAGTTTAATGAATCCTACTGCACATGATTCTGCTAGCTGAGACCACTCTGTTTTATACTTAAATTTATCTAGACTGCATGAAGTTGCTTTAAGCACTTGTAATCCTTTAGGAATGAGACCTCTTTCTAAGCATGTTTCTAATGTAACAATATTATAAGAAATATTCAGTTCTTGAATTAGCAGTCTCACTAGGTCCAAAAATATTTTTTTTCAGGGTTACCTCGCTAGTTTGTCCTGAAACAGATGCTCTGGTTCCATTCCCAGTAGTAGCACCGTTGAATAGCTGCCTTACTTGTGCTTTCTGTGACATCAGTGATGTCTGCATCTCCAAGCTGAAGCTCATTGTTGTTTGCTCTGTGTTAGTTGTGGCAGCATCTATGGACATCCTTTCCCCAAGTAAGCTCCTCAGATACAGTTTTTTTTCCAATAGCAAATTAATCACTTCACATTCCACTTCCCTATAGGTCCAGAAATAAAAGCCACACATTTTTTCGGTATTTAAGATACTGGCTTCAGTATATCTCATCACATCTAGGTGTAGCAGCTTGCAGTAGGTCCCTTCAGCAAGACAGACCAAATGGCCTTCTTCAGCTGGCTTCTTTGTGTGTTCATATGTTCGTAATATGTACAACACATAATTGAAAACAGCATGGTCAGATTGCCGAGGTTCAAATCTTTTAGATCAATGAGATGATACTTAGCAAATCAATTAATGACTAACTGACATCAGCACCATTGAATATATCTATATCTACCTATCTATCTATCTATCTATCTATCTATCTATCTATCTATCTATATACATGTGCCCCCACAATGCAAAGCATCATGGGTTACATATGCAAATCACCACAGAATATTATGCTGGTTCAACTTTATTTGCAGTTAATCTTTTTATTAATGGTTCAACACACCTGTCACAGCAGGTCAAACACCAAGCAATAACAACAGTATTGCTAAAACAAATAAAAAAAGACACACAACAAAGGTGGGAGCAGAAAAGACTCATCATCTACTCCCAGGTAGGTATACAATATGCTATTTAAGATTACAGAGAACAATGCATAGCTTAAACACCTTACCAACCATTATGTAAACTAATACAGTATTATTAACATTATATAATAAAATGGTTGTTAACCAATATACTTATTCAGGCACCACAGTGTTTCAGTCTATAAGTGATAGGCTATTTACTTCAGGGAGGCTTTAGTAACTCTTTTGCATTTGGTATCAGTGGTACAAATTGGGATTGTATAACCTAACCTATATATGGCGCCCATATTTCCATAAAAGCTGCACTCATTTTTTTGCATAATGAATAAGGCGAGTGTGGGTGACTAATGATTCCATTGAGGCTAGCCAATCTTGGAGTGATGGGAGGTATGATGTTCTCCAATTCCTAAGAATAAGCTGAAGAAGCTCGACCGATGCTTGGGTGAGCCATAACAATTGAGCTTGGGACAATGATCTTACCTCAGATGTTATACCCAGTAACCAGAAAGAAGAAGAGTGAGGTAAGTAAATGGCTAGGGTACTAGAGCAAAACTGTATTACTTTTCCTCATAAGGGTTGAAGGAGTTTACAACTCCACAAAATGTGAAGTAAATCTGCTGCAGGTGACTGCCATCTCCAGCAAAGGTTGTGAGGTGTCAATCCCATTTTGTGAAGTTGTAAAGGGGTTCTATACCACAGATGAATGATTTTATTTTTAATAAGTAGACTTCTCTGATCTATTCAGACCTTATGGGCAATCTTCCAACAGTTGGACCACTCTTGTAGAGTGACTGTAATACCCAACATCTTTTCCCATCTTATCTTGGCCGCTAGGGAGGGGTCTGGTAAAACATCCCTGATCCAACCTTGGATCCTGCCTGCTAACCCCTTAGTTTGGCGTGACCACAGGGATAGCGGAAGCTTTTCCTTAAGGGGTCCAACATGTGTCCCACACATCACACATGAACACTTAGATCTCATTCAAGTATTGTACAGACTATGAAGTTGCAAGTACTGCCAAAAGCAATCACGTGGCAGAGAGTGGGAGTCTCTGCCACTATTTCTCATCATCATTCTCAAAAAGAAGGGAAATTAGAGGCAAAAAACTCCATTTAATGCATTAGTTAGGGTTGATCCACAGCAACAAAAAGAAGTAAATTCGGTGTAATGGTTGAAAGCCCCCCTTGGCCCCCCCAGCCCACCTGCCAAACCGGCAAAGGGGTGCGCATTCTTATTGAGAAGTATAATGAGAAATAGTGAATGTAATGCGGTTGCGGGAGTGCAGGGCCCTCAGATCATGCTTAATAACTCCACAGCCATATATCTGAACAGTATGAAAGTTGGCATATCCCAAAATCTATGGTTCCTGATTGTGTATTCCAAATTTCAGGCAAATTCATTGAATGGTTGCAAAGTTATTAAGGTGCAAAATTGTAGGTATAACATGTAAATGGCACCTCAACCCCTAACTATGGTAGCACTACCGTGCTACCATTATTTTATATATAGATATAGATATATATATATATATATATATATATATATATATATACACACACACACACACACACAGTGGTGTCCCCCAGGATGAAACCCACTTTTAAAGCACTCTGCAGTATGCTGCAGCAGACCTACTGGATAAAGCAATGTAATTTCAATGGCAATTAGTCCCTTTTTGTCATGCAGGAAACTGTGGCATTCACTTCATCCTGGCAGTGTCACATTTTCCTAAATGACAAAAGGGACTAATTGGCATTGAATTACATTGCTTTATTCAGTAGGTCTGCTGTAGCATTCCACAGAATGCTGCAAAATGCTGCAGAATTGGGTTTCATCCTGAGGGATGCCGCTGTATATGTGTGCATGTATGTGTGTCTATATATATATATATATATATATATATATATATAAATTAGTAGCACAGTAGTGCTACCATAGTTAGGGTTGAGGAGCCATTTCTATGTTAAACCCCAAAACTTTGCACCTTAATAACTTTGCAACTGTTTGATGGATTTGCCTGAAATTTGGAATACATGATCAAGAACCATAGGCCTTGGGAACTGCCAAGTTTTATACTGGTCGGATATACAGCTATGGAGTTATTAAGTGTGATCTGTGCGCATTTACGCTTTTTCTGGAATTCTATGGTCGCACCTACAGGTCGTACGGTTTGTGCGACCGGCCTGAAATCTTCAGGGAACGTGCGGCCGGGGTCCCTTATGTGCCTTTTGAAGATTTGGTGAAAAAATATTAAACGGTTCAAAAGTTATTCAAAAAACAGTTTCCCATTATAAGTCAATGGGAAAAGTTAACAAAAAGTTCGACAGTGTCGCAAATGCATTTTTACTTTCGCAAATGGGCCTGTTACTTTTGCAAATCCACCATTTTGCTTTCAGTTGGTGATCAGAAAAATGGTTGGCATTTAAATTTGAGACCCTCTAGCAACCTAATTCTTTTTGTATTCACCTAGTCGGGGCCCTGAGGATGCTTGCCATGTCTTTATTTTGTGTTAAAACACCACAGAAATATGCTTTTCAAATTTCTGGAAAAAGTACTTTCTCAAATTACTTTCATGCTCACGAGAAGTGTTCGAACTTTCGTCTGAAAGCTTCATAAATTTCAACAGTAGTTTTCCATCTGTGGGAAAGTGACAGCAATTCTTGCACTTCGTTGCAAAAGAACCGTTGGGAGTTTTGGGCTGAAATTTGGAGGGACCGACTAACATCACACAGATGTGCCTTTCAGTGGTTTGGTGAAAAAATATTACATGGCGGCAAAGTTACGGCACTCCAAATTTGACATTTTTTCCCATAGGATAACATTACGGCGCCCAATGCATTACAGAAATCCTTTTGATCCCTGCTGCAAAGTAACGGTTTGGTCTTTTTTGCTGAAATTTGGAGGGAAGACAGCCAAAGCCCACAGATGTGCCTTTCAGTGGTTTGGTGAAAAAATATTACAGGGAGGCAAAGTTATGGCGCTCCGAACTTCTCTTTTTTTCCCATAGGATAACATTATGGCATTCGCCGTGCCTTTCGAGGCCCTATCTCGGAAGCGGTGCGAGATACAGACTTTTCGTCGGAAAAATTCTTAGCCCCCTAACAGGGGCTAAGTACCAAATTAGCCAAGACAGTTGTAAATAATATGACTTTAAAAAATTTTTTCTACGTCGTATGGTTCCTGAGATATAACATATTTAGTATTCCAAGTTTTCATTTTGTGTGCCGATACTCATTATTATGCATACATTATTTGTACTCACTGTCTTTCTCTATGCAGGTTTTGGGGAAAACCAGCCTGTGCACTTACATTACTGTTACTGTTGCCCTTTCCGCTTGCGGTTCACGTACCCGTTTCACTTACCGTTGACGTCTGCGCCACCATGTGCGTTATCCTTTGCGTTTTCATTTGCACTTGAGTTTCTGTTATGTTTTGCCATTTCTGTCTACAGTACTGTTTATCTTTCTGTTTCACTTTACGTCACCATGCCCATTGACATTTCTGTTTGCAGGCACCATGTTACTCTGTGACAACACATCAAGTGGCAGACCGTTCCGGTCTACGCCGCCATGTGCGTTACCCTTTCTGTTCTCATTTGCACTTGTGTTACCATGTGCCCCACTGTTAGCATTTCTGTTTGCATTGCTGTCCCTGTTAGTATGCCACAAGACATCATGTGGCCCCGCGCTCCCTCCGCTGCATTACATTCACTATTTCTTGTCATCATTCTCAAAAAGAAAGGCAATTAGTGGCAAAACATTCCATTTAATGCATTAGTCAGGGTTGTTCCACAGCGACAAAAGTGAGGAAATTTGCTGTTAGGGTTGAAAACCCCCTTGGACCCCCCACCCACCCCCCAACTGGCACTGGGGTGTGCATTGGGATCATGGATCCTAACCAGCGCTCCGCCGCTGCATACATTCACTATTTCTTGTTATCATTCTCAAAAGAAAGGCAATTAGTGGCAAAAAATTCCATTTAATGCATTAGTCAGGGTTGTTCTGAGCGACAAAGTGAGGAATTTGCTGTTAGGGTTGAAAACCCTTGACCCCTCCACCCCCAACTGGCACTGGGGTGTGCATTGGGATCATGGGTCCTAACCCGCCACTCCACCCTGCATTACATTCACTATTTCTTGTTATCATTCTCAAAAAGAAGGGCAATTAGAGCAAAAATTCCATTTAATGCATTAGTCAGGGTTGTTCCACAGCGACAAAAGTGAGGAAATTTGCTGTTAGGGTTGAAAACACTTGGACCCACCCAGCCCCCAACTGGCACTGGGGTGTGCATTGGGATCATGGGTCCTAACTCGCACTCCCACCGGCACCATTACATTCACTATTTCTTGTTATCATTCTCAAAAGATGGGCAATTAGAGGCAAAAACTCCATTTAATGCATTAGTTAGGGTAGTTCCACAGCGACAAAAGTGAGAAATTAGCTGTTGGGGTTGAAACCCCCACCCACCCCCCAACTGGCACTGGGGTGTGCATTGGGATCGTGGGTCCTAACCGGTGATCCCGCCACTGCATTACATTCACTATTTCTCGCTATCATTCTCAAAGATGGGCAATTAGATGCAAAAACTCCATTTAATGCATTAGTTGGGTTGTTCCACAGCGACAAAAGTGGAAATTCACTGTTAGGGTTGAAAACCCCTTGGACCCCACCTACCCCAACGGCACTGGGGTGTGCATTAGGATAAATGGGTCTCTCCAGCCTCCCTAGCTGCATTACATTCACTATTTCTCGTTATCATTCTCAAAGATGGGTAAGTACAGGCAAAAACTCCATTTAATGCATTAAGTTAGGGTTGTTCACAGTGACAAAGTGAGAAATTTGCTGTTAGGGTTGAAACCCTTGCCCACCCCCCCAACTGGCAATGGGGTGTGCATTGGGATTGTGGGTCCTAACCCATGCTCCCACCGCTGCATTACATTCACTATTTCTCGTTATCATTCTCAAAAAGAAGGGCAATTAGAGGCAAAAAATTCCATTTAATGCATTAGTTAGGGTTGTTCCACAGCGACAAAAGTGAGGAAATTCACTGTTAGGGTTGAAAACCCACCTTGGACCCCCCGCCCACCCCCTCAACTGGCACTGGGGTGTGCATTGGGATCGTGGGTCTAACCAGCGCTCCCGTTGCATTTCATTCACTATTTCTATCATTCTCAAGAAGATGGGCAATTAGAGCAAATAACTCTGTTTAATGCATTAGTTAGGTTGTTCCACAGCAACAAAAGTGAAATTCACTGTTAGGGTTGAAAACCCCTTGGACCCGCCCACCCCCAGCTGGCACTGGGGTGTGCATTGGGATGAGTGGGTCCTAACCAGCGCTCCACTTGGCTGCATTACATTCACTATTTCTCGTTATCATTCTCAAAGAAGGCAGTTAGAGGCAAATAATTCCATTTAATGCATTAGTTGAGGGTTGTTCCTGGCGACAAAAGTGAAATTCGCTCTGTTAGGGTTGAAAACCCTTGGACCCCCTGCCCACCACAAACTGGCACTGGGTGTGCATTGGGATCGTGGGTCCTAACCCGCACTCCACCGCTGCATTACATTCTACTATTTCTTGCTATCATTCTCAAAAAGATGGGCAATTAGAGGCAAAAACTCCATTTAATGCATTAGTTAGGGGTTGTTCCACAGCAACAAAAGTGAAATTACGCTGTTAGGGTTAGAAAACCCCTTGGACCCCATACCCCACGAACCGGCACTGGGGTGTGCATTGGGATAAATGGGTCCTAACTCTCACCCATTCTCCTATGCTTCTGTTGCTTGAAAACCAGCCTGTGTGCTTACATTAATGTTACTGTTGCCCTTTCTGCTTGCAGTTCTGTACCCGTTTAACTTTCCGTTGACGTCTGTGCCACCATGTGTGTTATCCTTTGCGTTTTCATTTGCGATTGCTTTTCTGTAACTTTTTTGCCATTTGTTTCTACCGTACTGTTTCTCTTTCTGTTTCACTTTGCTTCACCATGCCCATTGATATTTCCATTTACAAGCACCATGTTACTATGTGACAAGACATCACGTGGCACAACGTTCCCGTCTACTTCATTGTGTTCGTTACCCTTTCTGTTCTCATTCGTGGTTGCGTTACCTTGTGTGCTACTGTTAGTGCTTCTGTTTGTGTTGCTGTTCCTGTTAGTATGCCATAAGACATCATGTGGCGGGAGTGCGGGGCTCCTGCCACTGCATTACATTCACTATTTCTCGTTATCATTCTCAAAAAGAAGGGAAATTAGAGGCAAAAAACTCTGTTTAATGCATTAGTTAGGGTTGTTCCACAGCGACAAAAGTGAGGAAATCCGCTGTTACGGTTGAAAACCACCCTTTGACCCCGAGCCCACCCCCAACTGGCATTAGGTGCGCATTGGGATCGTGGGTTCTAACTCTCACCTCATTCTCCTATACTTTTGCTGCTTTACACACGTGATGGGGTGAGAGTTACGTCTAATGACAACCAATGTGCATCCCGGTCTTGAACTTTGTTCAGTAAATGGTTTACCTCATCATGTATGTCAAAAAAAGATTAACATAAGGCTGTTAGGATGTTTGGAGGAATTACAAACCTCCATTTAACACATCACGTGGCAGATCGTTGTTATCTGTGTCACTGTGTGCGTTGCCGTTTATGCTCTCATTTTCACTTCTGTTACCATATGTGCCACTGTTAGCGCTTCTGTTTGCATTGCTGTTGGTGTTACTATGACACAAGACATCACCAGTAGGGTCGGGTAGGCAGTGGAGCACCCAATGTCAGACAAAGTTAGGTAGTATATTGTAATTGTAGGTGTAGTTGACCACACAGATGTATTTGTAAACTGAAGCATACTGTATACCCTCAGCTTGTATATGTACAATTGTGTTCTATTTGATCTACTGTTTGCTTTCTGGGTCACCCCTGAAAAAGGGATGTCCGGGGACTTGTGGGCTATATGGTTATTTAAATTCAATTAAGCAATAATGCATGATGCAGAGTTATGTTAATGGTCTGTTAATTACCTTCAAGGGGTGTACTGTGGCACGAGGTGTAGCCGAGTGGCATATGTCCGATAGGGTGATTAACTGACTATTATCATTGCCATTAGTAATGCCTTATTGCTATCATAATAAAAAATGTTTTTAAACTGTTTAAAAGCTTGTTCGGAAATGGTTAACCTCTGTATGTATGTAAATAAAAGATTACAGAAATCTGTTAGAATGTTTGCAGCCAGTCAAAAGCTCAGTTTCTGAGACCCATTTATAATTTGTGTAAGGCATGACAAGGGTGTGTTATGGTCTGTTTCTAATCACACGTTCTAGAAATTGTGCTGTGTACGAAAGTTGGCGAGTGCACATGTCTCTATAGGGTGATTGACTGACCATTAACACAATTCTTAAGAGTGACTTATTGCTATAATGAAAACATGTTTTAAACAGTTTTAAACCTTGTTCAGTATATCGTTAACCTCTTCATGTATGGTAATAAAAGATTAACATAAGGTTGTTAGGATGTTTGCAGCCAATGGAAAGCGTCCATTTTGTCAGACTCAGAGTACACACAGTAGTGACTGAATGGTACATTTATAGTCACAGCTGTGACCTGTTGAGTGTTGATGTGGAAACCTTGGTATAGTAAATAATGACTGCATAGGCACCGAAAAGTAAGTACATTGCTGAGTTTTTACACTGTTAGAATTCTGTCAAATGTGACATGCAATGTCGCACAATAGATTACATATTACTCGGTGATACTGACTGTATGTCATAGGTACCAAACAAATTGATGGAGGTATAGTTGTAGCAGTATTAGTTAACATTGATTTGTATGCTTAAGTCATAGACACTTATTTTTATGTCATAATGGTATTTAAAGTAAGGAGTCGACACAGGTGGTTATGGTTTGAAAAAATTTATTGCCAATTTGTCAAATGGAGAAAAGGTCCAATCAAGAGTGAAATTTAGTTAACAGAAGCAGTCTCACAATACAATCTTTGTATGTGTGCAATCACTGCTTGTCATTTATGTAAATGTAAGAATAATAAGAACTGTATAATATGGATTGGAGTAAGTGTGATATGACAGGAAACTAATCAGAGTGTTGTGTGTTTCTAGTTATGTTTCAGTAATCACTACTCTTTATGTGAGGAAGTAGTTTCGACATTACGACCTGGAATTCTAATAGTCAGGCTGAAGCTGTGGCGCTTCATTATATATTTACTATTGAACGTGAATGCAGTTTGTAAAAATGTAACTTTTTAAAAATGGTTGTATGTTGTAATTATGTAGTACATTACTTGTGTGGTATGTTAATAAGGCAATGTCAGTAGGTTGTGAAGTGTGATTACACACATGATAGACAAGTGTTTTGTTGTAATTGTGTGACTGCTAATGTGGATGTTCCTGGGGTGGGCGTAAAACCATATGCTGACTATCTAAGTAGTACAATATACAAAATGTAAGTTTTAGGACATTTGATTGGTATTATTTAATAATATGTCATCCACTAAGCGCCAAATGGAAAATTCACCCAACCCCTCAATTGAACGATCTATACATATTGTCAGGAACAGGTATGCAGTTTGTTGTGATCAGTAACAGTGTCTGATTTACAATTGTCAATATTTTTTACATATGGTAGAATTATGTGACAAGTTTAAAAAATATTATATTTTTACATGGACAAATGACGTATTATCAATTCTTACATTGGTTTCTATGTAAATTCTTAACTTGTAAATACTAAAACTGTGCATGGAATGCATTTTCTTAACAAACTTATGGTTAATTATAATGTAGTTACTATAGTGCTGAATAATATGTAAAACATTCACTTGTACTTTAGTGCTACACTAGTATTTTTAGTACAGGTGTCAAACTAGTTATTAACAATGTACACCTGAATACAAATGTTTATATTATGTACAAGCAATTGTAAACACATGTAAAAGTCAGTAAATGAGATTCTGCAATTGGTTCTTATTTACAGTTGTGTAATTCAGCTTCTTGCATTATCAATGAAGGTAGTTATTTTTACATATGTACAATACTAGCATTACGCATGAAAGCGTGATAGTTCTACACTGTTGCATGGTGACCAATGATGTTCTCTATATGTCAAGTCAATAGACAAATTGAAGTGTTGATAGACAACTTGTGACAGAGTGGAATGTTTGCTGAATGTTAGAGATGTAGCTCAGTTATTTACGATAATAACTGAGAAGTTCTCTTAGTTTGCAAAGAGTAAGACTTATAACCATATCAATTTGTTGTTATATATGAGTTGATACATGGATGCTTAAAGATATGTACGAGGAGGAAGTGATAAGTCCTCGGATTTTAGATGTACAATCTTTGATACATATGTAATCATGGTTTCTCTAGTGACTGTGAATATTATTGGCGCCTGATTGAAGACTACAACAACTTTCATGTGGTCATGATCCACCCAAGATCTTACATGTTGCACTGTTTGGAATGTCTCTGTCAAATTGCATTTTGTTGAAATTGTATGGTTTGTTTAGAGTCATACATTATACAACATTGTAATGAGGTATAAATGTTTTGGGACAAAGATAGTCATGTTTTAAATGGAACATGTTTTGTCCTATTGTTCTAAAATATGAAGGTTATCATAATTGTTCAATATCAGAAGATCAAATGGAAGTGTTGGTAGAAAACTGAGACAGAGTGGAATGTTTGTTGAATGTTAGTAGTTGCTTAGTTATTACGATGATAACTGAGAACTTCTCTTTGTTTGCAAAGAGTAACAGTTTATAACTCATATAAATTTGTTGTTATGCATGAGTTGATACATGGATAATTAAAGATATGTACAGAGGAGGAGAGCAGTAAGGCTTCATTTTTTAGATGTACAATCTTTGATAAGACATGTAATCATGGTTTCTAGTGACTGTGAATATTGTTGGCACCGATTGAAGCCACTACAACAAATTTCATGTGATCACTGATCCACAAGATCTTACATGTTACAGTGTATCGAATGTCTCTGTTAGATTACCATTTTGTTGCAATTGTATGGTTTATTTAGAGTTGTACATTATACAACATTGTAATGAAGCATGAATTTTTGGACCGAAAATAGTCATTTTTAAATGCAACATACTGTCCTATTCTAAAATATGAAGGTTATCATAATTCTTCAATATTAGAAAGATATACATTTTCAAGTGTCAGTGACAGTCTCTGTTTAAAACTGCTTGTAGAGTTGTCACTATAACCATCAGTTCTGCACCTTATTAATGGTGTAATGCAGAATATGGATTGACCATGGTGACAGATTATACTGTGAGTGTCAACACTGATTGGTTGAAGACTATTCTACTAACTGTGTAATCTGTGATAGGAGTATCAACTCTGAACGTTAAGGGCCAAATCTGTGCAACATAAGCAGCAGATAATGAGATGAACTCTAGGGCGGTATAGTTTGGTGCATCTGCCTCCACACCTTCCACAGGCATGACTACATTCAGCATTGGTGAATAGCTGTTGAAATTGACACTTTTGGTTTCCAGGGACAGAGAGGTAATCCACAGTATGTCTTGTGTGGTTTCACGCTGTAATGCCACATGAAACACATACATATTTTGTAACATATGTTACTGTGAAGTACTGCCACATTGGGGTGCCATCTTCATCCAGGTTGTTTATGACAGCCATCATAAACTCAGTGGTATAACCTGTATCTGCAGCAAATGTACTACATCCAGCATATGCAACTATAACACCTATAAGTAGTGGTGTTGGTGACTGTACAGTATTAGAGTGGTCAGAAGTCATGTTGATAATCTACTTCAAAGTGTTTGATAGGGGATTGTCTTGTGAAGCAATATTGCCTGCACAAACTGCGTCCGTGTAGAAAAACTTGCATAGCTGAGTTGCATAGCAGTTTACTCCTACTGCTGTTGCCAAAGACTGGTACATAGCTACACCAACAATTTCTGACTGAAGTGCTGGTTGTGAATGTTTACTTGAAGTTGTAGCCTTTGCTGAACTCTTTTTGTTGAATCCCTTTTTGGAAGCACTCTTTTTCAGCTGTTGCTACCTCTAGCTGTAGCTGAATTGTGTGGGACGGGCTAGATATATGAGGCAGTGGTATTAAAAGACATTTTATGGCTGATGTAGGTACATAACCTGTTGCTCAAGAATACATCAACTTGTCAACTAAGTATTTTCTGAATTTACTATACTAATGATGTGCAATCCAGAAAGGCTGCGATACCATATGAAAGTGCGGACTAGCTCATGCCATCCTTGAAAATGTCTGTACCTATGTCTACCATTGCTGAATCAAACTCAATCCCAAAGATTTGTGAATGGAGACAGCATATGCAACATATAATAGAACTGTTTTCTGTTTACAGACATCCTTGAAAACCTGGAATTGAAACACAGGTTCGATCAGTGTACAGACTGCTGTATGTTGTCAAAGTACTACAAAGTGTCTCAATATATGTCTTCTAGACATTGTAGACAAATCAATGATGTTTTCCATAGCACGTTACCATACCTTATTTTACCACATCTAGATTAAGTATGACATGATATGTGCATTCTTGGCTGTGAGAACGACTTCTAGTAACTGTTCATGAAAACATCTGACTTCAGTTCACTTAGTCATTCAGTCATCTTTGCTACTAGCTTTCGACTGAAATAGCGCCATCAACTGTATCAACTGCATGTAGAGTTGAATCGTTTTCTCTCTGCAACATTAGATTATTGAATTCAGTGCATTTCTTTAGTGGTAACTCACAGACACACTATGTATACACTTGATAGAGTATATCACTGAAAGACATTACATGCTGTTTCTATACACTATGTAACGTGATTTTTGATCATTAACATACAAACATGTTCTGGTGATAAAGAACCTGTCACGAGCTTCATCTAAAAAGTGGTTATAAGCTAGATCACCACTTTGGCATGTTCTCAGACAACCCAACATAGGTAAATAATTCCCATATATTATAGCCTGCAATGCAACCAAGGATATTCTTAGCTTGCTTGGCAGTCGAGTTGTAAATACATGCTCTGCATTGACTGGTGCAAGTTGTAAAAGGTCTCCCAACACAAGTACACTTTCGCCCACCAAATGGCACTCCACATCGTCCAGTACCCCCTAAGTCTGTAGAGCTGGTGGGCGAGCAAACTGACTGGAAGACGGAGACCATGCTGATTTCATCAACGATGAGTAACTGCATCTTTTGTGAACATGAACAGAGCTGAGATGCAACCTCAAATGACAGTTCGACCTACTCCAGTTCTCCCATGTTTGACTGGCAACATAAGAGGCGATGTAATGTTACTCCCACCAATGTTGTATGCTGCTAGTCCTGTGAGCAGTTACAACAACAGACATTGAAGAGCCTGTCACACTCCTTACTTCTGCAGTGATGGCTTCAATCGGAAACTCTTTCCTGTGCCCAGCTGAACCATAACAAACATTAGTAGTGAAACATGAGTGAGTGCAGTCACATTGTTTTATTTCATGTAGTATACCATGTTGGACAGCTTCAACTACTTAAAGTAAACTGTATGCTGCAGCTGATTTAGTCTTTCTTAAGTCAGCTGGGTTGACCACAGAGTGTGTGCCATGTTGCATGGCTGTCTCAATTTCTGACATTAACACCCTGGGGCATTTAAGGGCAGAGGGTCACCTAGAACACCTTGTCCTTCTGGATCAAGGTTGTCTTGTAACTAACTGGAGTGTCTTCCTAAAGTTACTTCTCTGCAGCCTCAAGCGGTTCTTTCTCAGCTTTTAGTCTTTGTATATGTCTGTGAGTACTCAGTTTGGAAATTCTCGTAAGTGAGATTGAACTGGTCTTCAATGTGTCAGAGTCACCTTTAATTCAGACTCACTCCTCCAGGAGTCTAAATAGGAATAGGAGAGCAAAGTAGTAATGTTCTGTGCTCTCTGATGTACTAGATGCAGTTTGCAGTGACTATAAGCCATGGCTTGTGTCTCTTCATGAGACAGCCATCTAGTCCATTGACCTTGTAAATGTGGCGTGTTGAGTCAGGTGCTGCACCTGTCTTGAATCCTACCCTTAGCCACCTCAAACAGACACATATCATTCATGTCATTGTGTCACCCGAGGTAGTATGTGTCTATCAGGTTATTCTTCAAAGATATGTTTTGAAGAGGTGTATTGACAGCGAGCTCCTCAATTCGGCATGAGGAATCAGACAGCCCATATATCTCTATGATTTACACTGAGGGAACATGGCGATCAGACTTCCCGTGCGGATGTGCCCATTAACCAGTCGCACAGCTTACGTAAAGCTCTACATTCTCACCAACCGTGAAAAGAGTCTTCAAACCCAATGACCCCAGCTGAGATGTCGAGCTTTTGCCTGAAGTGGCAATATCTTCACAAAAGATCTTGCAAGCTAGTCTGTTCATGTTTGGTTATGTATAGTGATGTACCAAACCAGGGCCAGTGAGTTATCAGCCACAAACTGAACATCTATGTTTGCTTGCCACATTAGGAGAAGTTAGGTTGTAGTCATTGATTTACCTCTTTTCATCTCTATGGGTAACTCATTATACCCTCTTGGTTGATTTTGCCTTCAAGTGGTGTCACATTACTGAGAAAGGGTCATTCATGGCACCATTCAACAAAACTCATCTAAATCCAAAGCAACATCATATTGTACCAATTAGATTTGTTCACACCTACTTGGCAATATTTTGAGCAAATATGTAAGCTTAGGGCTTTTATCAACTTCACATAGTGCTAGGACTGTCATACTTGTCTGGAATGTGACAAGTGATATATTTTTGATGAATGATAGCACTTTTGCTGCTTCATGTTCACCAATGCATGGCGCATCCTTGATCCACAATAAACATATGGATATGAGGGCACCTCATGATCGATATTCTGTCCTCCAAAAGTTATGTTCCACAATACCTAGAGGAGGATTGTCCTCTAACAAGATGAAAGTGAAGAAATCACATGAACCACTTGTGAAAATGTCTTGTGACAGACACAGGATCAAGTGAACACATTTCTCTGACAGTCACGATGAGAGCCTTACGACATCAAATTTGCCCACTTCAACAGTTCAATGAGTTTGGCCGGGCATATTCAGCACAACTAAGTGTGACAAACCATGTGGCTGCACCATACTCTTGTAGCATTGTCATCACTTCCGGTGTCGCGATACCAACTATTCTTTGGTGCCACAGAGACTTGAAAGTATGGAAGACAGATTCACTTGCACATTTCGTCTTTCTGCTAATTTCTCTAGAATTGAGCAGCTGTTATTCCATCTAGTGGACTTGTTAGGCGAATGGTGGATTGCTATGAACACAGACAGAATGCTAAGTTCACTCTCCCAGAGCAGATGGAACAGGTACTGTGTGTTACACATCTGAATTTGCCATCTTTGCTCAGGACACGGCAGTGTGCTCAACACCCTGTACCCGTGCTTCTCTTTGTCAGGTGTCCGCTGACCAGTGCCTGTTGGGAATAGGTTGGGAAACAGCGTGCTTCTAGTGTTGCCTCCCAAATGCTGAGAGGCTCACCTCACCTGCTTCATTTGATGAGATCAATGTTGTCTCCTAATGGATCTCTGCCATGTAGTGGGTGAAGGTGTGTACTGTTCATACATTGTCCTTGTCTGTGTACTGACCTTCTCAATGATTGACACTTTCTAATAGATCCGTTGCACAGAGACTGTGACATCTGATCTATGTCAAGGTCTATATAAAAGGAATTGTTACTCTTTAAATAAGCAGAGCAAGCTTTACCTTTTGCACATTGACAACGTCTTGCCAGATGACTTGGTACTTGTAGGCACACCATTTACAAAATTACCAAGCTATTTCAGTTGAGATTGCTTGAACATTTTCCTGTAGAGGAAGTGGTAGATACATCACAGAACCACTAGAGATCTAACAAGCTCTTTCGTAGATATTCCGTGTCTTTGTGTTCAAGACGAGAATCGTTTGGAATGGTTTCATTGTCTGAATTAGAATACGTTCAAACATATTCAATGTTGAAATCTCACTTGGTGTAACATCTGTTTCCATGTTGTTTAGCATTGACCTTGCAGGCAAAGTGTTACACTTCAGTTTTGAAAAACAGTGTTTGCATAGCACAATGGTGTCTTGTAAGGTGAAAGTCAGATTTCAGCAGCAAGAATGCTGAAAGGCAGAACCACATGTCATTGTATGGTGACAGGTTTCTAGAGTTGACTGTGACTGTTTTGTTTCATGTACTTTAAACGGTTGCATGACACACTACAGAATCAAACTTCTGAGACTTTGCAACCTCAAACTTAGTAATTTCCTTCCATACTGTTTCAGAATGTCATTTTCTAACACTGAAACAGATTTTTCTAACAGAGTGTTACACTGAAATTAGTTGTTTCTGGTACAGAAGTAAAGTGTTGCGGACGTTTGTTTGGGAAAGTGATGGCACCCTGCATGTCACCTGTTGCAATAAGTCATTTAAAACAAGTGTACTGGAAGTACAGCTCGCTGTACCTACCATATATCCTGTAGACAAAGTTTATTGCCTGTTTGATGCACTGCAAACATCCATGTTGTGAAAAATACTATCACAAACACAGTATCGAGACATGCAAGTGAGTGACTGGGTGGTAATGGCCGGATTTCACAATGAATTAATTTCTATGAAGCAGTTTATGTCTCTCTTTGTGATCTGTTATTACAAATGGGTTAACAAAGTGTTCTAGTTTTGAAATGACGGATTGCCTACAGTTGCAGGTATCATCACATGACCATGTCAGGCAGTGCCGCTTATTGAAGAGTGTGGTTGGATCACAGTCATCATCAGTATTCAATTGATTGTCATCAGAGATACTGAGGACATTTTTAGTTTGCGGACTCATCAATACTGAGCGTCTGTTCTTTTGTTAAATAATGATAAGACTCTTCGAAAATATGCTTCTGAGTGCTGTGTGCAGCCACTGTCTGTGAAAACATGACAGAGAGTTGTCAACAGTCAAACAAGGATACTGCCCATACTTTTTTAATGGCATGTACAAGTTTCCTGAATTGTTCAAGCACATGACACATCTTACGCACTATCGTTCGTAGTACAAACAGTGCTCTGTTGACAAAGTTCATACTTTCAGACATAAATTCATCAGAGAAAGGTGACTCTTGCTTAATTTTAGGGTGTGCGTACTGACAGCAATAAAGTCTTCTGATCTTAGCTTTACTTGCTAGTGATCGGAATACTTTCTCTTACAAGTAGTAAATCCTTTTGACTTTTCCAGTTTTGTTTTGAGCATTTCTTGATGGTTACACTCAAAATAGTTATTAGCCATCTCAGAGATTGACACAACATTTGTGATGGTATACATTTTTCTTTTCTATTAAGGAATCATTTGGCTGTGCAGTGACTTGATGTAGGGGTCACTGTTGCAGTAAAACTCCAGAGATATTCATTTTTGGTGTGCCTTTACTGCTATATTTTGTATACCATATACAATGATGATACTATTATACCGCTCTCGATTTGAGACACATCTATGTCTGTATTTAGTTGGCATATTTTGCTATTATGGTTGACAGTGACGGTAAACAATCTTACAGAAGTATCAGGCACCTGTAAGAGAGAAAAAAAAAGTTTTAGAATAGGCTTCAGTAAATTTCTTATAACAGTGTGTATTGATAAATTGTACGTTAAGTATGTTAACAATTTGGTAAAACATAACTAAACAATAGTTTTATGAAGCTGCATTGTGCAGCTGCTACATAATATCAGAAGTTGTGCATTCTCAATATTTCTAGTCACATTTAAAAGATTTTGTTTCCACATGTACTTATGATTAGAATGGTGTAATTTTTACATGTGGATGAAAATGTGTTTTCTACATAGACGTGTCATGGCATAGTCATATGCTAATTTACTATATAGTAGACCAAAAACTTGAGAGTGATAGTGTTCATGCCAAATCTGTAACAATTAGTATGTTTACAATTAGAGGAGAACATACCACTATTACTGTTGTGTGACACGTCTACAGTTGCTAATAAGCTTGCATGTTAATGAAATTTCAATATTGTTGCTGCATATTATCAACATTGTGTTTTTAGTACTCCTGTGTATCACTACTAGGAGTAATTTTAACAACATGGAAAAATGTTTTCTACACATGTACACGTGCAATGCTGCAGTTGATTGATGAAATAACTACATGGGGCACAGTCACAAAATTACAGTGCCTGTGTTCATGAGCAGACGACTTAAAATGAATATGTCGAAAAATTAGTGTAGGAAATTCTGAAACATTTCTGATTTACAAGCTTGCACAGTGCAGTTCACATGTACACTTATAAGTTGTGTATTGTCATACTTTCAGTTGAGAATTTACAATTTTACTTTAACACACAACCTTATGAATAGTACAGAGATTGCATTTCACATCTTGACAAAATTGTGTTTCTGGTTATGTGCTACGCTTTAGGTCAGTTGATCTGAGAAATGCTATATGGTACACATGTATAACCAAGCAGAGTGACACTGTTATGAGGAGGGTCTTAAAATGGCTGTATTTGAGTTGGGTGTGAAATTACAACAAACAACTGTTTCACAAGTCAGCATTGCTACCAGTTGTTATGCATGCTTGGAGCGTTGTAAATGTTAAATATGTGAAGTGTACTAGAGTTGAGCAGCTGTGCAGCACGTAATGTTTATAATTGAAAATTTAGCTATTTTCCAATAAATCTGAAATTGTGCAATAAATAGACAATCTTGGAAAATTGCTTTAGTGAGCACCGAAACTTTCGCAAAAAAATACTTTCGTGCATTAGAAGTATCACAAATCTTACTTCATGCATTCGACAATATGATCAAAAGTACTGTCAAACCTCGACACTTTTGTAAATTTTACTGTCGTACTATCGAAAGTGTCACAAATGTACTTTCATGCATTCGACAGTAAAATTAATGTAACACTTGGGAGTGTCAAAAACATTCATTATCGAATCAGAAAACAGTCTGTTTGACTGACAGCTACGTCTACCAATATAATTTAAGATTTGTCAGGCCATTTCTGAGAACCAATCAGAGATGGACAACACTGAAGAAGAAGTAAACAGAAGCCATTTGCAATATTGCTGAGAGAGCAGTTTGAACTGTAAGTACAGTCTATCTTCAAATGATATTTCTAGTATTAAAAAACTTATAACAACATAAAATACTAATAATAAAAATGTTTTTGATGTTGAATCTCATAGTGTTATTTGTTATTGTTTAGCAAGCTATATTCTTAACAAAAAATAGTTTAAAGTAGAGAAATCATTTTAACTAACGTACCAGATACAGCTGCAAACGAGTAGATAGGAAGGTGCACGTGGGTTCTATGAAAATGGAGACCAATCAGAGTTTTTTCTGATGTTGTCATTGTTTAAAACTGCCTATGAAAAGATGCATTTTCAAAATTGTCAGTGGTTGCAGATTTTGCAGGAACATAGGTCTAGTAATACTGAATGCATCAGATTAGATTGGTTAATGAAGCCAGAGCAGCAAGGAATGTTTTTATTTGATTCGTAGGTTTGTCTGAACCCACTGAAGCTAGCTTGAAATAAGGAGGAAAATATCAGTTTGATTTTCAGTGCTGTCTGGTCACTGCAGGGTGAACACAGCTTTCTTTATAGCTCTCTATACAGTTCTGAGTTTCAAAACTTAGAATGGCAGAAAATAGCAAAAGGATTTTGTGGATAGTTGGAAGCAGTTACATAAGACGAGCAGCTGAGTTTGCAGTTCATAGTAATTTTGGGAGGGACCTGCAGCTCCCCAATTGCTATGTAAGATAGTTTGTCGTGGTGGCATGAGAGGAAACATCTTATACCAACCATGGACAGACTTTGATAACCTCTCTTCTGACATACTGTAAGACATATTGGGCAATGATTTGGGTCAAATGGATAGATTTGCTGCAGGGCAAAATGGACCTTGCTTCATATGTCTATGTTGCTGCCAGTATCATATTTCAGATATTACAGGCGAGGTCTAGCAAGCAGAACATCATATGTATTGATTACAGAGCTAGAAAAAATGTACAATAACAACATCGCATGCATGGAATGTATACCATCGCCACCCAGGAAAAAATACTGTAATGATTGGCTATTCCACAGATGGTGTACATATTTCATACCGCAATGCCATTTTCTGAGACCCTTGAGATGGAATCTTAAAGTCTTTAAGATTGTCAGCTGTTTAGGAAATATTACAAAATACACAAAGGTTCTTTTCGAACCATATTAATGGTAAAAAAAGATCAACTGCATGCATCACTCACATACATGCACTATAGGGCTTACTACATTAGGACAGTGGGGAAACACTATACTAATTTACTGTGCTGCTGTCAGTTCAAGTGTATGATGTTGTTATGTCTCAAAGCAATAAGTATGACCAGGGTTTAGATGCCATTCATAATCACCCCAAAAGGATGTATTGGCAGGTGCAGCTAGGTGCCATTGCCCTGAGGGTTATTAATGACTAGCTATGTAACTCATGGGACCGCCTTTATTGCTATTAAAAACCCACGAAAAGTGTTAAAAGTAACCTTTATGAATGTTTTCCTGATTCAGGGAATTTTTAAATATACTTACACCAGCAGTTTAAGAATGCTGGTCTAAAATCAGAATGCATCATTACACACATTCAGCTGTGCTAGAGGATGGAATGCTGACAGGGCAATCTGTACCTTGGTGATTAGGCTATACATGACAGTATAACATGGATTAATGTAAAGAAAAGTGAATCCTAACAGCCAATGAGATTGCAAATTTCAGAACCTTTTAATAATTGTATATAGTTTATATGTTAATGATTGTAGCATTACTGTGGTCTTACAATGTAGTATTATAGTATGGCACAGTATATGTATAACAATAAAACACAGTGGTGCTGTTCAATGTATATACTTTTACTGGTATGTCAGAAACAGATACTTTAAATGTAGCAGATATGGGTAGTAGTATATATAGATACCATGAATGTACAATGAAATTATCATACTATTTAACTTTCAATCGGTTTGTTAGCTGTCTTCATTTATTAGTATGTTTCTAGGTGTCTGCAGGTTGCAATGTGGTTCATCTGTGATCAACAACACTTTGCTGGTGTAGACAATGCTGTTTGGAATTAAAATAATTTTATACTGCATGATTGGCAATAAGACATGAGAGGGATTGTTGTGTTGGTAAATCAGTGTTTATTGTGCATGTGGCATGAGGTGCCGAGTACTATATGCCCCCACACAGGATTATGACCATAATATAAACACTCAGAGTGCCTTTATCATATTATCCTATCATTATTTTGTAAATAGTGTTGAACATTGTTTGTATGTGCTTTGTCTCTACATATATGTTAATCAAAATTACATTTGCTTAATAACATGTTTGTTACAATCAGAAACCTGTATTTCTACAATGTTTTTAAATACTTAATACTATATGTATGATGTACTATGAAAACATGTAACCAATTCTTCCGTTTATTTACTGTGCTGTTCAGTCACAAACCAGAGCTTGCTAAGATAGCTATGCTATAAAAATGGCTATATACATATACGACTTACTACTATGGTATGTTGGAAGAGAACAATATGTTACTGTTTAGTTTGTGTGATGGTATCAAACTGTACAAGTCTGTAATACTGTAATAAACCATCCCTCTCATGAACATGTCCCTGGTGGTCCAGGAAGGAAATGGCCATCACGTAGTAAGTGTATTAAACCCACCTCTTGAACGATACTTGGTGGTTCATGGATTGAAGTTCACACAGACACACGCATAAATGTAACATATCAATAGTGTTTGATGTCTCATGAAGTAGACTAGATACTGTGTTGGGCCCCTGCAATAAATAGAATTGTTATTTTATGTGACCATCATGTTTGTGGTCTGTATAATTAGAAGAATGTTATGTATGTGGGTTGATTTACTGTTGTTGTAAGTCTTCAAACTGTACTGTGATCACATCTACACTTACATATTTTTTGCTTCAGGGTGGAACATCTGAGGGTCCCCTGGTTCACACGAGGTACCAGCATAGAGTCGTTGTGAGGGGTCAGTCAGACTGAAGGTCATTTTGATTGGCTCTTATTGGAAGACTTTATTATCACAAATTTGTTATGTGTTACAATAAGAAACGTGTTTTTCATGACACAAAGGATGGGTATTAAATTGTTCTATATCTGCAAGTTATTGCATTGTGTAAAATAGTTGCACAGTTGTGTGTCCGGGTGACATTCAGGGTTACGCTACTGAGCAGTTCCTTGAATATCACCCCAGCCACACCACTTTGCATGGTGCAGTGAATTTGTACCATCGAAGTTCAAGAGTGGAGTATTCAACTTGTAGTGGTGACAGTACCATTGGTGCGCAAAATTTGATGTTCAAAACGTATATAAATAATTCATGTTACAGTGTGGGCATTTGCATGTGATTATGGCGATTTGCATGGCATTACCATGTAGGTCTGGTTATCTGGAGGACTGCGCCTGGTGCCTGACAGGTGCAGCCATCGGGAACAATGCCCTGCACCCTGATCGTAGACAAAACACTGTAGAATACCCCACAGCACCCCTCACTGGGCTGATCATGGGCATGGTTCAATTTCCCCCCCAACAGCTCAATCGTGGGCAGCAATGTGGCCTCCCAAATGTATCCCTGCTGAAAAAGGTCAATCAGAGGTAGTAAGTTTAATAACCCCTCCCTGAACATCGCCTGGTGGGTACTGTGCCACCACCCACCCTCACTAGCTCACCACCCCGCTCCCCCCGGCTGGTGGCGGCAACATCCACCCGCCTGCCACCCTGCCACCCGCGACTGACTGCCCGGTGGGCCTGCCCGGCCATTAGTGAAGTGCAGCCAATGGCATGTCAGCCCATACAGTACATGAGAGCAGTTCAGATTTTGAATGAATGAATTGATTCACAAATCTGGATCAGGATGAATAGTATGGCTGCACCCGATGGCTCTTAGTCTACGCAATGGGTGTGCAGCCTAATGGGCAGTTCAGATCAACGAGGCGGCGAGTAGATGAAGATGATGCTACCTGCTGCCTGTGAGGGGTGAGCGGGGTAGTGGTGTCAGAGGTGGGTGGGGTGGGGGACACTAGCCACCAGGGCTATCTTTAGGGGGTTATTAAACCTACTGCCCACGATTAGGCATTTCCGGTCCACTGGACCACCAGGGATACTGCTCAGGAGGAGGGGTGGGTTATTTTACTTACCGCCTGCACCGGGCATTTTGGTTCACTGGACCATGAGGATACATTTGGGGGTTATTGACTTACTGCCCGTGATTGGGCATTTCGGTCCACTGGACCACCAGGGATACGCTCGGGGAACCACATTGCTGCTCGCGGATTGACCTGGTGTTGGGGGAGTACACAATGCCTGCAGTCGGGCCACTGGGAGGGGTGGGAGGGATTTACAGTTGGGTGCCTGCAATCGGGCTGCAGGGGGGCATGGGACTGGGTTGGGAGACCCTTTGGGTGGCAGCTGCTGTGTTGCCTGCGATCAGCAGCTCACCTGAGTGGCCCTCGACTTAGGCCTTTTTTTTGCCTCCAAGTCATGCAGGCTTGGTTGGGGTTGTAGGCTACCTGTCTACAGCCAGCTGAATATCGGGCTCTGGAGTTCATGCATGGTTCCTCCCTCCACTTGAGCATGCATTCATTTGCATTGCGCTGTTGCTCAGCCTGTTTTCAGTGGTGCAACTGTCTTGTACTGAATATCGTCGAATGGTGGAATTTTTGTACTTGGTTATGTGCAACCTTATTATGGTGCAAACCATTTGAATATCCACCCAAAATACTTCAAAAGGTGTTAACCAAGTGCAAACTAGATATGTGCACGGTGGCACCATGGCAGAAGATCCTGTACTACCATAACAAACTGGTATTACTACACATGAGTGGGATACTATTGTTCATGAATCTGAGAATGGATGTATGTCCATAGCGGCACATGGTGTTGTGGGGGGAGGTCTTCTCCTCTGCTACTCTTTGGTGGTGGAGTTTAATGTACAATGAGGCTAGATAACCAATTGTAATGTTGTGGTGTCTCAGTGGTATTCAATGGTGTGCTGCTTTAATTATCTGTTTGCTAATTACGACATGTCCCTAGATCTTATTCACTTACTATTTCTATATCTCCTGCCAATGTTTCATTTTTATTATTGCAATAGTTATTAATGGACAGCATAGAGTATCTACATGTTTGTTAATGTGTTTTAATAGCCCTGTAGGGGTAATATGCTTAAAACACATAAACGGCTGCCATATTCAGCTAGAGGGTCATTTGGTGAACAGTAACATTATCGTTATGTTTTGTTCTTCTTATTATAATAACACATTTTTAAAACTGTTTATGAACAGATCATCATATAATTAGGTATGCATGTATGTAAATTGAAGGTACATGTAATGTTTTAGGATGTTTCTGTGTAACAAATATGTATTATGACAATGTTATAACTATTATGATTGATGGGCAGGCACTGCTTGTTCTGCACTGCATACTACCAATAATATATTTCTGAGTTTCTTTTGGACAAAACGTAATTGAAGAGACAGTGTTAGGGAATCACCAGGAAAAAATGAATTTCTTATATTAAGTGTTCTGGATTGGATGGACATTTGTCTTGGAAAAAGATATATACATGATGTCATAATTTCAACTTTGTGTGACTTTTTGCAGATGAGAAGACTTGTTATATGCATGTAATACTGACTTAACAACATACATCAAGTTGGAGAGACAGCTGTTTCCATAAAGAGATGTGTGTTCATATGATAGTTGTATGAATGATATAGTATTAGAAATTGATGTTTTAAAGAAAAACACTTTTACCTTGATATTTCATCTATTGATGTGATCATTTTTTTACTTGTTTGCTTTAATAGAGCCCGGGGAAGCTGCTGCTCTTGAACAAGTGGAGGTGAAGCAGGAAGCCGGCGCCAGCCCACCACGTAAGTGAAATCTGTTGTTGCTATTATCTGCATGCTTGACAAGTACCATATGGTTGTCAACATTCATGGTGATCAATGCTCCTGTTGATAACTACACCTTGCTGTCTTACTGCGTGACAGGGGGAGTGCACTGTCTGTTGGCATACTCACTGCAAATGTTCAATTGTCTGGGGTGTGAGCAGCACCCCTTCATTGCCGAGCCAGTACCACTTTCTTTTGTTTGTTGTGGGGCGAATCACTGTTGACATTATTTACTTTATTTGTGGTGCTGACCTTACAAGGGTGGGTAATGCGCTGATGACTGCAGATACCCAACCACCTAAAAAACACAACATAGTGGAGTGATATTGTATTGACCCCTAAATGGTGTGCAATGCAGAAAGTGTCCAATTATGATTTTTTCTCAATGTATGTTCAAATAAGCCTTGTAGTCTTCATGACCCCTTTCCCAGTTAAACTGAATAGTTGTGCAGTGTGTCTGTCTTCAGCCTTGCCAGCATCATATACTTACCTCTACAATCCAGTGTGATGCTGTTCAGTGCACTGTCACATATGTGATTTTTAAAAGGTGATCATGAACTGAGGAATGTCGATAAAAGCAATAATACAGTGAATAATGGGACTGTTTATGGTGTCACACTATGAATATCTCGATTTCTATATAGCACTATGGAAGTTGTCTCACCACATGTAAAATGCAGTACTATAACTACTTGCAGTGGTGCAAATTCCACTACATCATACGCCATGTCACTGGGTTGGGTGCTATTAAAACGAGTTCTTGAGTAGTGAACTGTGTTAAATATTGGGCCCAGATATCACATTGCTACATTATTCAATGCTGCATGGCCTTTCATGTATACACAGTGTCATACTCTTGAATGAGCACCCATACTGTCAAACTGTGTTTTTATACTTTACTATATGATGCTGTGGTTGTGTGAAATAACTTTTGGCACAGTGTGAGGACATAACAGTGAGACTGTAGTGAGTAAAGGTGGTATATGTCTATTTAAAACATTTGTTATGAATGAGCATTACATGCTATCATTACAATCAGGTATTAGATATTTCACATACACTGTAGTAGGTTTGAAAATGTTGTGTATTTATATACTAAATGTTTAACACTGTAATTTATTTTCACCTGCTAATGTACTGCACAGTTGTTTTTTTTCTCACAGCACTATAAAAACATCTTTTCTGCCCTGCTATATCTACAGCCAGAGGCACACGCTAATTCCTGTTGTCCCGTGCAGGGTGCGCAGTCCTTTGTCATCAGAAGAGTTTGTTACTATTACACTATCAATGTTAATGATAGCAAATTAATAATTATTATTGATAATTGTTAATTTCATATTATACCATCATAAAGACAAAGCCTGGGCTCCCATTGGTGACTATGGGACTGTTAGCGTCATGTTATCACAGCACAACATCACAGCTCTAGTCCCAGCACCAGGGTGACCAGATAAGTTTTTGGAAAAACAAGAAGTCACCACATGTAGCTGCTTGACAGTGCAATCCCACATTTCTCATTCACACTCTCAACCACCTTTAACCTACTGTGAGTGCTTCTGACTCGGCTGCTAGTGATCGCTGGCCATGACAGTGCAAATTGTCCCTATGTTGCTCATTTTCCCAGCAGATATAGTGGAATAACTCCTTGTCCCTCACTGACACACAGTGTGTCCATTTTCCTAAAAAAAAAAAAAAAAAAAAAACGTCATTATAGATGGCATTTAAATATATGTGTCCGCTGGTCCATCAGCACAGTAATTGTGTACAACTTGCCAGGCAAAACATCTAAAGAAATATTCACCAACATTATCCCTGACTATAAACAGATGTTTTAACTAAAAAAAAATATGTCATTTTAGACATCATTTTAAATTTCCACGTCAGCAGGAGCACGAGGCCTTTCAGATTGCCACAGTCCTGTGATTACCGCTCACTTTGTCAAACTCATGCACTGTTACCATGAACATTGTAAATTAAACAAATTATCGATAAAATGACAGTCACATTCAAATAGGCAGTGCACAAAACTGTACTGCATTCCTGAAATCAGTAAGTGCTCAAACAACCCGTAACTGGTATTACGGTTCCTCAACCACCCTGCGGTTGATTTTAAACCAATTCAAAAAAAAAAATACTAATTAAAAAAATATTACCCAGTTGCATATTGGGATCTTAGTGTGTGGACTGCTGTACTTTTCTGGGAGGGGTGGGTGCAGCAGGAGATAGCAGACACACAATAACATTACAGTGGGACTGTTTCTCTATTCATTGTGCCTAACCATTGACAAATGAAATTGTAAAATACTTTTTAAGACTTTTTGTAAAAATGTTTTGTTTTATTAGTACCAACAAGCCATTGTATAATAGAATAATGTCCTTTGGGGTGTGTATTGTGCTGGGATAATGTTACTTTTGGGGTGATTAGTTCACTTCGTCGGTGGCCTCTTGTCTAATGATGACAGGTGCGACGTTATCACACAACACTTACCGTGGAGTGCATTATTGCTTTAATGTCAGATAGTACATTGAAGAACCTTATTACTGTTGTGCCACATTGTTTTGAAGAATTTTACCGTGTGGCAGTGCAAAAGCACAGTGATGTAGACATTATGGGCATCCAACGGTACAGCAATGAATAAAATGTCTTTATTTTGAGTAGATTTTACCATACTGCAGTTTAAGTTTTAGGTTACTTGTCTGAATGTCTTATAGTTATGCTACCTAGAAATCTGTCATTTATGTTCTTTATATACTTGAAGACGCTCTGGTATGGTTTTGGAGCGCATGTCATATCAGTGACTTAATTATTTAAAGTAGTGACGGTGTTGAGGGCCTGAAATACGGTAAAAGCTGTTTGCTTTCAAACTATCATTAAAGTGATCAAGATTGTGCACACATGAAAAGTATATTATGATAGTGTTAATGTCAAGGTACTTTGTTTTTTAGTGCAGAGATGACTACACATTATAGGCAGACATGGTGAAGTAAAAATTCTCACACTTGAGGATGTATTTCAATTGTATGGTATAATAGTGTTGATAATGCAAAAGTATGTACATACTGAATATTTATGAGTACTGAAACAAAATATAAGAGTAGCATTCTAAGCCACAGCTAACTATACTTTTTTATGTTGTCAGCTTATTAGATTATATAGATAATCAAGTATGACAGAGACAGAAATAAGATAGCTAAATAGTTTAGCATCATACTTAAAACTATTATCATAACTTTGAAATGAATGCATTTCTGATATTGCAGTAGACAATAAATGTTTGAAGTAAAATATTTGAAAGTCATAATTGTTTAATTTGTGTTGTATATTCATCATTACTTTTTTTTAAATCTTTGTAGGGCGCCGTCGACTGCTAAAATGCACGGCCCACTGCCACTGCTACAGACAGCTCGCACGCTTGAGGTTGGCAGTCTGCATGAGCAAAACACTGTCATCCTTGAGAGGCTGGACAGAATCCAGTCTCTCTTGGATGCACAGCAGCAGACTGTCAACCTCGTGCTAGAGCCAGTCGTAGCAGTGGGTGATGGTGCTGTGCCGAGTAGCAGTGCTTCACCTCCATGAACACCATCTGTTCCTGCAGCTTCCCCTGGGCAAAACTGGCCACCCTTCATAGCGGTCCGGTATCTCCTCCAGAGGGCGCAACAGCTTCCACTTCCTTTGCGCCTCCACATCGAATCCAGTTTCTAGCCTGGATTGCCTCAAGCAGTGCATACACCTCTCGCAAGTGTTGCACAAAAGTTACAAAAACAAAATTAAAACTTTTTATATATTTTTTTATTTATGTAACAAAAATGTATTTTAATTAAGTATTTATTTTTGTGTATGGTGTAATACACACTTTTATAACTTTTTTGGGGCTGTTAGAATATTATTTGTGTAAATATATATTTTTGTATTGTTTATAAAAAGAAAAATATTTTTGTTTGTCTTTTTTTATATATAAAATATTTTTGTAGTAAAAAAGGTGAATTTATACTCTCTTGTGTTTGGTGTGTTATTGTGTAGTCGAGATGTTTCTTGAAAATAGTTTTAACAAGATTTATACAACTGTGATTTTCTCATTTGGTGAAAGCTCATACCACACTATTGTGGTATTAGAGTTGGGATTCTCCATAGAAGTAAGTTAGATGTGTGACAATGCTACATTACACTATTTGTGGCACACTGTTGTTGTTTCATACACCTACTGCTACAGAATGTGTGTATGTGTATCATGATGAAGATAAGTATGTACCTGCTAGTACAACAGTGAAATGTCTGTGTTGGCATACTTACAACAAACTTATGTATTCAGTACCAGCAAACCTCTTCCACCGCTGTTCACATGATTGGTGGTACCACCTCAGCTGGTAGTACAAGCACTCTATCAAATCTCAAGTTACTACAGTAACATATCCATTTGTTCAGTAGATGAACTAATGGTGTCCATGTCATGTCATATTGTCTTTTAGTTATGTACATCTTTTTATTTACATATGTGCTCACAAAGAAAAGGAGTAAGACACTTTTACATAAAAAATATTACATGGAATAACAATGACAAATTACAATTAATAAAGTTATAAAAACAATATGATTCACAGTTAACTACTGTTACTGTTAATAACAGTAAATGCAACTACAAGAGTTGAAGTATTTCTGATATTGGAACTTTTTTTTATGTATGTGCACTATTCTTACAACTATAAATCATGTACTATACTGAGTAATAGTTCTGAAAAAGACAGGATATTCATGGCAAAAAACTCCATTTAATGCATCAGTTAGGGTTGTTCCACAGTGACAAAGGTGAGGAAATTTGCTGTTAGGGTTAAAACCCTAACTCTGAATCCCCCCCCCAGCACGACACACACACAGACACACACACACACACACACACACACATATGTAAGTATGGGGGAGGACCAAGTCAACACAACCAATGACAGACATCCAGCAGCAGGTGACAGAAATAACAAACAATTGTCTAAATGTACTACGAGACATCCCCACCCCCCTGACCAGGTACTGCATGCTCAGTGGAGATCAACAGCAAAACTGAGGCCATGTACACCAAACGACACATCCCTGATTGCAGCTGCACACAACGTACACACTTAGTAGTTGCATGGCCTTACCTACCGATGCCCCACACCACACCACAACTGGTACTGTGCCGTTATTCAATATAAATGCTGAAGGTGCATGATGACAGTTGTAGAAAGGTTTTAACACTAGTGAGTATACATTAATTAAGAGAAGCACATAAATTAACAACAAGACACTAGCATGCTCAAGATAAAAGTAGTGATACATTTAGTAGGTGATTTACATAGTAGTACATTTACTGCAATGGTTTACTCAACATAGAGAGTGTTGATGTAAACGTAGGGAAAGCATTGCCTGTTCATCGCTGGAAATTGCACTGCCAGTATCACATGCATTCTTACTGATGAAGGTGTACTGCTGATGTACATACATAGACCTTCAGTGTGTTTCAATACTAAAGATGCAGTAAGTATTCTTTGTAAGAAACATTGTAATTGCATGGATCAGGCCAAGCAACTTCTAAATATCATAGCACTACTGAGCCAACAATGATGTACCTGTATCAGAGATGTATATAGGAGAGATTTTCCTGTAGGCACTTACTGAGTATGTTGTACCTGATAAAGACAATCTCATTGCATCTGTGATGACTAACTTATTCAAATAGTAATACATTTACTATTGCTGCAATGAGTGATCTATGCCACTTATGGACACAGTGTGATTTTTTTTTAACAGTTGTTTCATACTCAGGCTGTATGCCTACTGTTTGGGTTTGCTACACTTCTGTCACTGATGCTATCAAAGTGATAACTATGTTAATTGTGGTACAACAGGAATCAAGTAGGTATGGTGTAGATATAAACAGAATGTCTTTTAGTATTGATTTAACTCACAATGGGGTAAGTGTACTAGGACAGCAGGGGTTATCCTCTATCACTGACTCTGTGACTTATAATCACACTAGGGTTTCGATGACTGTAATGATCAAGTTACACTGTTCATCTTCATGAGTTCATATTCACAGCCATTCTCCAGTAACTAGACAGTGTATGGTGTAACTGGGTGGGACACTGTGTTGCAAAGCTGCTGCAGTGCCTAGCAGAGGGAGAGCATCTACTCATAAAGACAATTAAGCAATAAGGCATGACCAACAGTTATGTTAAATGGTCTGTTAATCACTCTGTAGGGGTTTAATGTTGAATGAGGCATAGCCGAGTGCCACATGTCGCTAGACAGTGATAAACTGACCATTAACATAATACCTGGGAGTGGCTTATTGCTATCATAATGAAACTGTTTTTTAAACAACATTAAACCATGTTCATTATATGGTTAGGCTCTACATGTATGTTAATAAAAACTAAACATAAGGCTGTTACAATGTTTACAGTCAATTAGAAAGCTGCATTTCTCAAACCCTTGTTATAATCACAGATATTATACCTGTACAACTCCTTGGTTTTGCTGAACTCTGTTGCTCAGGTGGCCCACCACAAGTGGTGTGGTCTGGTGTGGGGCATCGGTAGGTAAGGCCATGCAACTACTAAGTGTGGTACGTTGTGTGCAGCTGCAATCAGGGATGTGTACATTTGGTGTACATGGCCTCAGTTTTGCTGTTGATCTCCACTGAGCATGCAGTACCTGGTCAGGGGGTGGGGATGTCTCGTAGTACATTTAGACAATTGTTTGTTATTTCTGTCACCTGCTGCTGGATGTCTGTCATTGGTTGTGTTGACTTGGTCCTCCCCATACTTGCATATGTGTGTGTGTGTGTGTGTGTGTGTGTGTCTATGTGTGTGTCGGTTGGGGATTTGAGTTAGGGTTTTCAACCCTAACAGCGAATTTCCTCACTTTTGTTGCTGTGGAACAACCCTAATTGATGCATTAAACAGAGTTTTTTGCCATGAATATATATATATATATATATATATATATATGGATATACAATGATGAGCTGTCAGATAAATGATGTGCTGTTTGACCTTGGGTAACCTCATGAGTGATGTAAGCCACGAGTGAGGTGTCCGAGGTCAAACTGCACAAGTGTAGATAAATCAATTCTCTGACAGCTCACCATTGTATATTTCATTTATGCAACAGGGATGCTTTCTATCAGTGTAGAAACATTTGGTTTTGACTATTTATCTTTATTTTAAATGATAATTTCTGAGAGTTTTGCTTAACTTTCATAGAGAATGTCCACCTAGCTTAGTGATTGCTATTAAATGTAACACCACTCATTTTGTAGAAAGCATCATGCTGAAGAAATATCATGCTCACAGTACTGTGCTACTTTTTTCATTTCAAAGTTATTCACATTTGTTTGTCAAAAAAGGGAAAAGAAAATTTAATTTTATGCTGTTTTTTGCTAATTATAAAAAAACTAAAAGGTATCTATAAATGAAACGCTACTCATTGTGTATATACTTTTGTGCTAAACATTTTTCGTGGTCACAGTACCATGCTATCATTTTTGGTTCTAAAGTTATTCACATTTGTTTGTCAAAAAAGTGAACAAAAAATGTAATTTTCTTCTGCTGTTTTGCTAATTGTAAAAAATCTATAAGGTATCTATACATGAAACACCTCTCATTTTGTAGATCATTTTTTGCTGAACAATTTTCGTGCTCACAGTACAGTGCTATCTTTTTTGGTTTTAAAGTTATTCCCATTTGAATATGGTTAGTACTGCTTCTGAGGCCGGACATTCTAAATGAATTCTAAAGAGATTTGTGACGTAGTAACTGTGTGTATAAATGGTCACTATATGTATAAATTTATTTATACATACAGTGACTCAGATAAACACATTTATCACACTGAATATATGTCCACCCCATTGCATAAATATATATATATATATATATATATAAAAATAAACATAGAAACATAGACTTTGACAGCAGATAAGATAGTTAACCAACAGCCTACTTCCTCCTACCACCCACTAGAATTGCTTTATGTCTGTCCTATGCATTCTTGAATTCTGCCACTGTTTTTGACCCCACTACCTCCTCAGGAAGGCCATTCCATGAATGAATGAATTCTGGAGAGATTTGTGACATAGTAACTGTGTGCGTAAATTAGTAACTGGTGTATAAATAAATTTATATGCACAGTTACTCAGATAAATGGATTTATCACACTCTGTTTATCTCCACACCTATTGCATATATATATATATATATATATATATATATATATATATATATATATATATATGTGTGTGTGTATATACATATATATATGTGTGTGTATATATATATATATATATATATATATATGTGTGTGTATATATATGTACATAACATTTATTTATTTATTTTTGTATTTTATTTACAAAATGTTTCACCAGGAAAGACAACATGAGCAGAGGAACAGCTCTTTTCCAGAAGCATCCTGGGGGGTGGTACAATGGTAGGGAGAGCAATTAAACAATTATAAACATATTACCCAGTACAACAATTCAGAGAAACCTATTTTGTCTCAGTTATAGATAGCGTAGCTGATACAGTCTTAAGAACATATGCCGAGGGCAGGTAAGGTAACCTCCAGGACAAAATATGTAGTACCACCCAAGGCTGAAGGACAGAAGGTCAGAGGACATGAGGTCAGAGGATGTGAAAAGACCCAGAGGTGCTGAGCATGAGGGGAGCAAGGCTTCATATATAGCAAAAAAATGTTGTTAATGTATCAGGGCTGAAGCAACAAAAGTAGGGAAATGATGCGTTATGGTTTCCAACCCTAACACCCCCACTCCTTCTTCCTGATCACCCCACCCCCACCCTCTACACACCAACAGGCATCAGGGTGTGCCTTAGAGTCGGTGGGCCTAACTCTCACAAAATTCTCCTATACTGTACCATCCCAATGACACCAAGTTACAGCCCAATGCCTGTTGGTGTGTGGAGGGTGAGGCAGGGTGCATTGGAGTGGGTTGGGGTGGTAGGCATGGGGGGTGTTAGAAACAGCTTATTTCCCTACTTTTGTTGCTTCAACCCTAACTGATGCATTAACAAAGATTTTTGCAATGAATTTCCTTACTTTTTGTGAAAGTGTAATCTTAGCCGTATATGTTTGTGGGAGCACAGGGCGATCAGTCTATACTGTGTTGTGGTTGCATCTCCCTCTGGTGGTATCCATTTGGGCCCTGCACTCCCAACTATCCATACCTATAGAGACATTTTAATGAACTGTCATCTCCCTGTAGGAGTGCATAATGGAGGGACCTGTATTGCCATTGCTGCAAAATGGTATCCATATGTGGGAGTGCAGGGCCCAGAGGGCCCTGCTCTCCCACCTACCCATAAGTGTAGATACACAATGCAGACCTACAGATATTCCAAGTAACCCTTGTGATGAAAATGGCTCAATATCTCAGTATATACTATATATGCCCCACCCCCTACTCCATTGGAGTATAAAACTATACCACCCCAAGATAACAAACACATCAGTTTCATAACAACCTATGGTACAAATTCAGGGAAAGTTAAGTCTACAATTGAAAAATACTAGCATATTTTGTCCACTGACCCTGCACTGAGAGAGATTGCTACTACTCCTCCCAGGATTGCATATCAGCATGGGAGAAATCTGTCTGATTTACTGGTACATTCTCTTTAGCCAGTAATTAAATCTAATAGACACTGGCTACCACCACCCCCATTGGATGTTATATATGTGGCCATTGCAAATTTTGTAGTACCATAGTGAAAACAAAACATTTTACTTCATCCAACACTACCAGTCTTTTTGACATCAGACAGTTTATTAATTGTTCCACCCCTGGGGTTGTCTATTTGGACACATGCCAGTGCAATGCTTTTTTTTATGTGGGAAAGATGACATGTCCATTGAAAACTGGGGTGTGTGAAAATTTAAGCGACATAAGGTGCAGAGATAAAATGCATTAGCAAAACATATCTCTACAAGACAAAATCTGCCACATACTTTTTCATTTTGCAGCATAGAAAAGGTCTCAGTGGGTATAAGGGAAGGGGATCTAGACAATATGCTTCTATGCAGAGAAGAATTTTGGATTTTTCAGCTAGAGGCATTACAGTATCCTGGTCTTAATGACCATTGTGACATCCAGCCCTTTCTCAAGAAACAAAGAAAATAATATTACTGAAGTTTCATGTTGATGCACTGTTTTGGATACAGTATATATGTATACTGATTTTGGATCTCACCCCAAGCTTTGGCATTAAGGTAAACAGCATCCTTTACTGACAGTTCTTAACAAAAATCAGTGTAGCAACTGTAATCATTCATGCCCAACAACAGCAGGTGTGGCAAATCCCACTTATGGCACCATTTCAAGTTCTCCAATATGTCCTGGTCCATCGGCTGTAGAATGCTAGTAATGTTGGGGGGGGATAAAGAGCACCTCAGCTACAGTGCTCAAACTCATGCCATGTTCTAGTTTATTTATTATTTCAAGTTTTGTATCAATACACAGTGTCACCCTCTTTCATTTGTTTGGTTGTGACCGCTTGCCTGCCATGTGGTAACACCCTGCTAGAGTTAGCGTTAGTGTTAGCGTTATCCTTACTGCTATCCATTAACACCTTTTATGTAGATAAAATAAGCTACAGGTGACAATGATTACTTAATTGCTTAGTGCTTGGTGGGAGGAGACAGTTGGTTAACTGGTCAGTCCGGTTATTTAAAGTTGGGATCTTTGAGGTTCCATTAGGCATTGATACTTTCATGTTTGATATGACCCATGCTTCATATGTATTGTGTAGGCATTGATTTTATGCTATTTGTATACAGCCTTTATGTGGATAGTTCCTGCATTATCATCATCACGTACTGTGTGCTAATGCTAACACTTTTTTATACACGGTATGTCCTTAGAAGTCACTTTTCTGTGAAATAGACACAGCATTTAATTTGAATGGATGAATATTATGGAATTAATGTTTCCATGTCTTGATATATTTGGGGATTGATAGTACCCCTTAATGGCGATTATTAATTGAGCCACATGTAGTGACTTGACTACTCTTTTTTTTTTAATTGGGATTCTTTTTCTGTGCAGTTGTACATGCCACCTATTTGTGGGAGCCATTCATTTTTACAGGTTTGTGATCCATTCTGTGAATTGGTGGTCACATTATTCAAACCTTGGTATATAGTACACATATACACAATATTGTACTTGCATTTTGTTATTTCCTCTAATGCTTCAAATAGCACATTTTTCCTTAGCAGTGTATAGATACATATAGATGGCGCTATCACATTGGTGCTAATGTCAGTAACAGTGCTTTTAACTGAGTTGCTAAACATCATCCTGTTGATCTAAAAGATTTGAACCTGGTCAATCTGACCATGCTGTTTTTAATTATGTGTTGCACTTATTAGTTGTTTCCACATATTTATTCTAGTTCACTACACTGTATCTTTAAGATGCATCTATAAAAGTAGACTCGATCTGCATACACTGTCTCTGATGAAGCCCAGAATCATATGGATGAAATGTTAGGTGTGTCCTGATGTCATTATAAGTTCCCTGCCAGTGTGATTTTCATGCGTTCCACCAGGATGTTTATATTCACTTGAGCTATGTTCATTGTTTTGAATAAATATTAATAAGAACATACATTTTTGTCTTACATGCATGTTTTTGGTTTTTTTGTGTTTTTTTTTCTGTGGCTGCTCTACTTGGCTTTGTTTATTTGACTTTTGGTTACAGTAACACCACAGTCATTCCCGGTGCATGACCATTATTTCTTCAATTATAAATCTTATGTTGCACAATCTAGATTATTCATGTCCATGGGTACAGACTTCTGGATTTATTTGCTTCAAATGTTGGCTTTGTCACATCTCCTCAATGGTAAGATCTATATAAGTGATGTCCTGTTCACTAAGAGAGTAAAAATTCAATAAGTGCATTCAAGTCAGATATCTTGGGCTCCTACTTACTGATAATGTTCACTGGGTTCTCATAGAGGATAATGAATGGAGAACAGTTAATAGCAATGCTGTGTTCCCTTTGAGGGGTTGTTATGATTTATTGTAGGCATGATAACCTTGAGAAGGGAGCACAGTGCTGCTGTTAAATGTTCCCATTCATTGTCCTTTATAGTGTATGGGCAGCATGTAAACAACAACACTGAATTTACCCACCCATCCTGCCTATTCCACTCTGCCTCATCAGCAATTTCATGACTGACTGTTTTCAATCCCCCCCCACCAAGCTGAAGCCCTGATAACTTCCGTGCACTACTATGATCATGCCTGAGCCCCATGTAAATATGTGTACCTCTTTTTTCTCTAGCAGTCACTCGGCGTCTGCATTTATCATAAAAACAAGCATACAGGAACACCAAGAGATGCGCATGTGCAAAGGCATTAATGTTGTTTTGGTAGCATTGTAACATAGTCAAGAGGGTATGACAACCTCTTGACCTCCCATCAACACCATAACAAGGATAGGAATTCATTGCATTCCATCCTTAATAACCCTCTCCCATACATTATATTGTGTTTCACTATGGCATAGATACATGACCTATTGTATGTCCCCTTTGGTGTTCCCCCTTCTGCGGTCTACTTACTGAAATCAGATTACATGTCCATGGGGTATCTTACAAAAGTTTACATTAGTAAGGGAGAGTAAAGTAACTGTTAGATCTGTCTCTCCACATCCAACTGTATTCCAGGCACTGCTAAAAAGTGTAAGCATCAAATAAGGGCATAAGCTAGTTGTTCTTGTCTGAGTACAATTGTTGTTAGTCTTGATGCCATCCCTTCCACTGTGTAAGGTAAATTCACAGTACCAAGTAGCAAAGTGTGCCCCTTTTGCTGAAACAAAGGTTTACCTACCCAGGCTCTTAACTGGACAGGCTTTTGCTTCACCTTCTGCCATAGTCTGTCATTGATTAGGTATAGGAGGCATATGTGTCTACTACATTCTTCCTTATCCATCCATATCTAGAAATCAGTATAATGATCTGATGCAGTACAGGTTTATCACATATTCTTCCTGCTGCTTTTGGGCAGTGAGTATTTACTTGACTCCAATGTTCATTTCTGGATTGTGGATGTGAGAAGAGGAAATATTTTTCTGTGCAGGGCTTTCAGATTGCTGTGTTATGGTGGATATAATTGGTTGTGCATTTACTTGAACTGAATTGTTTTTCCTTATGGTACATCCTTCTGGAGATGGGTTCCCGCACATGTTCAACATACAGGTTTTTGACTTTCTGAACTCTGCTCAGTACTATTATCCCACTTCTGGATGCTTTTCCAAGATGGCTGCCATTTACACAGTTGGATGTGGAGTATCCAGAGTAGCAGGATATTGAGAAGGTGCTTTTTTTTTGTTACAACAGGTATGCCACCATCGAGTGAATATAACTAAATAACAAAGTGCAGTAGCTTTCCAGTATGTCTTTTGCAGCTGCAGTACTTTAGAGTGTGGACTTTCCTGGGTGTTCTCTTCTTTCCTTTAGGAGGAAGACAACCGAGTAGTGGAGGTTCAATCCGGACAAAGGGAGGTAAAAAGTGGCCCTTCAGGTGGGCTGAATGCATTGAGGAGAGCCACACAGAGTATAATGCTAGGAGGCACTGGGAGTCAGAAGAGTCCATGGCTTTAGACTGCAGGGCACAGGAGTCGGGGAGACACAGATGAGATGCAGTCAAGCTAAGGAGTGAAAGTGCAAAGTATGGAGTATGGAGCATCGTAGTTCCTTGAGTGGTGAAGTGCTGGAGCTGGAGTTGGAGTGCCGGATTGTTGTGCTCGACACAAAAGTCTATAAAGTATTTTTACAAAGTATTTCTGACTTTTTTAATTCCTTAAGGATTAAGAGTTGACTACAGAGCAGAAACAATTTTAAGTGGTGGCTTTGTTAATAATTAATTATTATTTTATATCCATTATATTTAAAATTCAAGTTATTTTATTTTAGCTTTTTTTTATTTTATGTGCCACTGGGTCACATGACCCTTAGCTATAACACGCATGCAATATGTTCTCTTAGCTAGATGCCATTTTTTGGAGCAGCGGTGAGGAGGTCACACGCAGCTTGCAGAAAAGAATAAAATTCTGAAGCACTGATGTTTTTTTTTCTTTTTTTACATACAAAGCAGAGCCTGATATCTGAACTTTAGCCATTTGTGCCAGAGCAGTGTTACCAAACCAGTGTTATAGGAGAAAACAATTATATTCAGTGAAGGGCTTTTGTGTGCCTGGCATTCTACTGATAGCCCATTGTTATATATTTTTTTATATTATGCATGAAAGTAAGTGTTCTCTTTTTCTTCAGTTACAATTATATTCAGTGATAAGGATTTTTATCTAAATAGTAAATTTAAAAAAAGGGGTTGTGAGGTCTGAGATTATTCCCTGTTGTACATATAAAGATACTCCTTTTTAAATGTTTAAATCCATGAAAAAAAAATTATACTGTGTCAGAGCCTTGCATAGTTCAGAGCTTTAATTTGAGATAGCCATTTTTGAACGCTTGTCCACTTACCAAAACTGAATTGTGCAACAATAAGGCTAGCACTCGCGAGTGGAACATGCTACTTTAAAGAGCTACTGAAGCCTCAAAGAAAACATTAAAAAACATAATAATTAGGTACAATTCTGCTTGCATTCCATTTATATTTTTTATATTTCTCATCCCCATTATTTCTTACTAAGGGAATTTGCATGAATATATGATCTTTGCATGACTATATGATCTTTATCCCTTAGAGTTTCTTTAGATTTCATCTGCCTCTATAGCTTACTCTTTACTTGAAGTCATAATCCTCTGTTGTGACATCACAATCTGTTGCCATGGGAGTAACTGTGATGTCACAAGCAGTGTTTTGTGACTTCCAGTACAGAGAAAGCAGTAGGAATAGACAAGCTTTTCAGGAGCAAAGATCCTGTTTTCATACAGATGACCTCAGTAGTCAATAATAAGGAGGAGGAATGCAGCACTAATGGGAAATACAAGCTGGACTTTGTCTGAATATCATGTTTTGCTAAAGTTCCCCTGAACCTGTCATCAGCTCTTTAAAAATTTGTTTCAGTTTAGACTGAGCATTGCCAACTGTTCTTTGTGATTTAAGATTCCTACTAAGGTTTGCACTTGTGGAGCTGAGATGAACTAAAGCAGGAAATGACTCTTTTTTTGCTTCACGATAAGACAACACATAAAGAAGTGTTACTTAAAGTGCAAGAAGAATGTTGTGTTTGTAATTGTTCAAGAGGCAGCAAGCACATAAGAAGCAAAGAGACTGTGGCTGAGCTTTTCTTTCTTATGCTGACACCAAGTTAGGGAAGCTGCCAAGATCAATCTCTTGCCTTTTCTTTTCTAATAGGTTACTTTGGTTGATTTTATAATTATTTACACTGTGTGTATAGATTGCCAAGTTTTGGAACTAATATGATGAGGAAAAATAATTTAGAAAACAATGTTATGCCTGCTAAGTCCAAGAAAATTATATCAGTGTTTAAGAAAGCAATTAGAAAATATACTAAAAAAATACAGATGGGAAGATAGCAAACTAACTTCAAACACCAGGTTTATACACTGAGGTGGATAGATCAGTAAAAAATGGTGGTTCATTGTTACACCAAAAACATCCCCACCTTTACCAAAGGGTGATTTGCAGAAAGAAACTATTAACCCCCTTCTTGAAGAAATAAACAAGTGAGAAACCCAAAAACGTAAAGAGATGGATAAGAGACATACAAGAAGTTATACATCTGTACAGAAAGCTATCATAAATAAACCAGGGGGGAAAATGTGCAGCATGTTAAATTTAGGGCAGAACAAACATAGTCTGCCAAATTTCAAGTAAAGTTGGCCCCTAGAAGTTTGAGGTCTCCTTTATCACCACAAGTGATTTTTTATACAGGAGCAAATGAAACTGATTTGCCATCAGGTTAATTTAATTATGAGGACATAGAAGAAACAGGGAAGAGAGATAAACACATCTTATTTTTATGTGGATTTGATGCTTTTATTTCCCCTTACATTTAAAAATATAGTCTTGACCCCCTGACATCTTTTCCTCTTTCCTCCAGATATTCCGTGCCTGTGGCAGAACAGCAAATATGGGTAACTCTATATTTGGTACTCAAAACACAGAACATAAAGAACAGACAAACATAAGAGATACAATTTTACTGAATATTATATCAGAACTCATTAAGAATAATTACCTATTAAAAGAGATTTTGGATTACGTAAGGAACAGGGATTGCATTACTAAGAATGATGTCCAAAATAGTTGCAAAAGCAGGAAAGATAAAACAGTTAGGGATATAACAAAAGAAGTTGCAGAAAAAAGAGTCAAGATAAATAGAAGAGTCAGTTAAACAACTAGGACACAGGAAAACAGGGGTTAAGCCTTGGAATGGTAGGAGTGAAAACAATGTGGGGAAAATGCTAGAAAGCCAGAAAAGTCAGTGCACATTGAGACATCAAAAAGGGAACAGAAAATTACATACAGGGCTTTAGAATCTAATAACAATCCAACTTGTCAGAATATGCATACAGCAAGAAAAGAGAAGACTGAGGGGAGATCAAAAACAGCAGCTATGGACAAAGAGACTAGAGAGAAGATGTATGAGCTGGATAAAACCAAAACAGAAAGGGAAGAGTTAAAGGACATATTAATTAGACAAGTAAGCAATAATGCATGACAGGGTGTGCTGATAATGTGGATTAAAGCACACCACGGGGCATTGTGAGTCACAAGTGTGCAGCTGGAGTGCCCTCACAGCCCCCGGGGTGTGCATTAACCCACATTATCAGCACACCCTGGAGTACGTTAATGTACTTATTACATGGGTTATGTTTAAACAGCAAAAAATATCAAAAAAGGTGTTTCTTTACTGTTTAAACAGCAATGTATCCTGGCAACTTGACAAATAGTCCCTAACCAAAAAAACAGCATACTGTAGCCCTGTAATTATGTGCACAGAAATGTGACAAATACGGTATTCACTTGATCTGTCACATTTTTGATCATAAGAACCTCTGCTACTATACGTAACATGACGATTAACAACCCCCATGACCAACATGCTGCATATGTCTCTGTTGCTGTGCAGCATCTTGGTTCCAAAGGGGGAGTGGGGGGGGAGCCTGAAATGTCAACTGAAAGACAGAGAGTTTGGCAGAGAAGGGCACCACACATAAACCACTATGCAAACAATGCAAGCTGCACACATACAGATGGCACTTTGAGCTAACTGCACCTTCAAGGTCCTGGCACACTACTTTACTGACACACCTTACACACTGTGGAGAGAGACAAAGAAAGAGACATGATGGCTCAGTGAGAATGTTGCTTACTGCACAATGGGATATATAAGCTTAATGCACCCTGCAATCTACACATTCTGTTGTACTGTCCTGTGTTCTCTTTCTCTGTCTCTCCCAGCACTCCACTCTGGCTTGCCACTAAATGACTGTCCTGCCCATTCTTCACTGTGCACCTGCTGCTTCGAGTTCTGCTGGGCAGGTGGGTAGGGAGACACAGTGCTGTGACTGCATCAGAGGGCCACTTCTCTTACACGTGCAGCTGTCCCCTTCTGGCACTGTCTCTGCCACTCTCAGTGTGCCTCACTCTTGGAGGCAGAGCCTGACCTGCTCTCCCTCTGACAGCATTCACAAGCAATCCCAGTGATCAGCCAACACAGAGGACAGGGAAAAATCACTTTTCAGAGTGCATGTCACAAAACCGCCAAGACTGCACTCTGAACATCGATTTGTCCATGTCCTCTGTGCAGTACAACAGGTAGCTAAGGAACACATTCAGTGTGGCTCTATCAGAGTCAGAGATCTGATCTGAAAACAAAACAAGTGTATATGGTGTCATTGATGGGTGAATGAGGCTTCAGTGGGGTGAGGGACCCACAGTACATCAGGGTCAGATCTGCTGCCCACCTACTGTCAGTCACCCACTTAGATGCATTTACAAATGACAGCTGTCAACTTTTCAGCCCTGCCATCTGAAACAGGTACTGGTCAGCCCCTTGATTCTTGATTGTTTCTAGGCTGCACCTTATCACCCTGACTGTGCTGGCCATCATCCAATCAAATGACTCCCTCAGGAGACCCATGTAATAATGGAGATTACTACCAACTACGTATATACTGGACCGGATATTCAAACTGCGCTATTTTGTGGCGCAAGCCCTTGCACTGCACAAAATAGTTATGCAGGGGTGTGGCGGAAGTGATATTCAAAGGAGTTGCGCTATTGAGCAACTCCTTTGAATATCACCCCATGGCCACAGCCACTGTGCATGGTGCAGTGGAACGTGCGCCACCGCAAGTGGTCAGAGTGGAGCATTCAACTTGCGGTGGCGCCTCCATTGCGCCATGCGCAAATTTCTGATAATCAAAAGGTGACATGCAAATGGGGCCATAATTCATGCAAGGTGTGGGGGGGCCATTTGCATCTGTTTATGGCCCCATTTGCATGTCATTAGCATGCAGGTGCACCAATCCCCGAGGACTTGCACCTGGCGCCCTGCCAGGCAGCAGCCGATGGGGACCAACGCCCCCTGCAGCCCGATCACGGGCAAAAGAGTAAAAATTCCCCCCAGCCCCCCACTGGCCCAATTTCGGGTAAAAGCATTATACTCCCCCCTCCCCCGACTGGCCCGATTGATGCAAAAGCTGAAATCACCTCCCCACCAGCCTGATCGCTGGCAGCAAAGTGTCCTCCCCCCCTCCCGAACGTATCCCTGGTGGTCCAGTGGACTGATAAGCCCGATCGCGGACTGCAGTAGTTTACAACCCCCCCTCCTGAACATATCCCTGGTGGTCCAGTGGACCGATAAGCCTGATCACAGGCTGCAGTAGTTTGCGACGCCCCCCAAGACCACATCCCTGGTTATCTAGTGTCCACCCACCCATGAAGCCCCACCACCCCGCTCCCCCCTGCAGCTGGCAGGCGGCAGCATCCCACCCACCTGCCACCCTGCTGACTGACTGCCTGGTAGGGCTGCACATCCATTGGTGCAGAGCAAGAGCCAATGGGCATGCAGCCCATACTGTATAAGGCAGTCAGATTTGTGAATGAAATCACATTCATTCACAAATCTGGACTGCCTTGTACAGTATGGGCTGCACGTCCATTGGCTCTTGCTCTGCACCACTGGGCATGCAGCCCTACTGGCAGCTGAGTCAGTGGGAAGTGGGGTGGCAGGTGGGTGGAGCTGCCACCTGCCAGCCGCGGGGGAGTGGGGTGGTGGGGCTCATGGGTGGGTGGGGTGGGGACACAGATCACCAGGGATGTGGTCTTGGGGGTGTCGCAAACTACTACAGCCTGCGATTTGGCTTATCGTCCACTGGACCACCAGGAATACATGTGAGGAGGGGGTTGTAAACCGATGCAGCCCGGTGATCAGGCTTATCAGTCCACTGGACCACAGCAGGGATATGTTTGGGGGACTTTGCTGCCCACAATAGGGCTGGTTGGGGAGGAGTGATTTAAGCTTATGCCCGCAATCTGGCCAGTCGGGAGGGGGGGAATTTTCTGCTTTGCCCGTGATCAGGCCAGTGGGGGTGGGATGGGGGAATGTTTTATACTTTTGCCTGTGATCGGGCTGCAGGGGGGTGCACAGAGGTAGGTTGAGGGCCAGCCACAGGGGGCAGCTGCTGTGTTGCACCCTGCAGTGTGGCAGTTCACCTGTGGGTGGCCCTCGACTTGATCCTTTTTTTTTGGCTCAAAGTTGTGCAGGCGCAGGTTGGGGGTTGTGCCTGCACAACTCTGCACAGCCCGGCTGAATATCGGGCTGTGCAGTTTATGCATGGTTCCTCCCCCTCCAGTTCAGCATGCATTCATTTGCATTTTTCTGTTGCTCAGCATGTTTTCAGTGGCGCAACTGCCTCCTGCTGAATATCACAGAATGGCACAATTTTGGACCTGTGCAGGTGCAGCCCTATTGCGCATGGCACAACCCTTTTGAATATCTGGGCCGCTGTATATGGCTTGCCAAAAAAGAGAAATGACAGTCAAACATCACTGAAATATTATGACATATAATGCCTGTAAAGGAATGTTAGGGGCCACATTTGGTAGGAAGGATATTGTATCTGTGTATAGATACTGTGCAAAACCCAACAAAGTGTGGATACATCTAGCCCTAGTTTCTGGGGATGTGAGAAATATTCTGCTCAAATCCAAAACAAAATTCAAGGATATAGTTGTTAATTTGGAAATTACAATTCTTGGAATGAAAAAGGATGCCCAACAAGAAGTAAAATTTGCAGGATTAGCCAGTGAACAGACAAGACCAATAAATGTCAGGGATAAGAACACCATCAAATTACAATCTAGAACAACTATTTGAAACTAGTAGAAACTGAATATTTTTTGGTAAACCCAGAAAAAGTTCCTAAGTCACCCTTTATGAATAGAACCAGAAAGGGAGCATGTATTAAAACAAGTGAAATTCTAGAGGACAGTATTAATGATAGGAGCTTTATAATGGTTCAGCCTAAAATTCTAAACAATTTTACATCCTGTTCAAATATCTCTGAATAGTCTATTTGTGAGTTATCAGATTGACAAAAAAAGGACTATCTACAAATTTGGAATATTCTTTCTTGGAACGTGTCAGGTCTACTAATAAAGAAGGATTATAGAGACTGGTGGGAGAACATTAAGGGATAAGATTTTCTCCTTTTCCAAGAAACATGGATGTTTATTGCTCGTGAAAATGGGCAAACTTGCTCTTCAGCCAACACGTATAAAAAATAAAAAGGAAATGAAATGAAATGAAATGTTGGATAAGAATAATTTTCAGCTCGATGGCTGCCAATAGTGGAACTTATATACAAATAAAGAAATGAAATATGGCAGACCATTGGGTGGTATTTCCACATTTATATCATGCCAGCAAAACCTATTAGTGCTGAAACTAAACATAGGTGATCCACTCTGCCTATGCCTTTTCTTACTAGACAAAGAACATCCCATTCTAGTAATTATTAATAGTTACATCCCACCTCAGAAAGGAGGGATAAATAAAAAAGTGCTAAAAATGACATTGAATTAAATAATCAAAGAAATACAGGAATCTCTGCAGGGAATTCCTCTGCTAATATTAGGAGACCTGAACACAAGGATGGGAGAAAACAAGAAATAGAAACAAGTAGCTGGTCAATTGATGACAACCTAGGCATTCCAATAAGGAACTCCAAGGATAGTAAGTACAATGAAAGAGGCTGGAGATTATTAGAGATAGTGGGACAATTAACATTAAGATTATTAAATGGGCGACCATAGGTGACAAACACGGTGAAATAACATTTCCTACAATATATGAAGGAAGTGTCCTAGATTTATGTCTGACTTATATATTTTCTTATAAGCAGGTTAAACTGCTGGAGGTTCTAGAATGGTGGGAGAGCGATCATTTCCCCCTTATCATTAATTCTGGATTTAAATAAAGACAGTCAAAATTATAAGTGTATACCGGGCACCAATCCATGACCATATTCTCAAAAGAATAAACACATAATGAGAGATAATACGTCAGTTCACAATGCTAAATGGATTAAATGGTCAGATGAAATAGATGTAAAAATTTCAGGACTAGTCTACTGTGAAAAAATGAATATATTACATTGTAAAATCTTGGAGGTATCAGTTAACAATAAAGATGCATTTTTCCTTTTTGAGTCTATACCTAAGTGTTTGACTGAATCTTTAATGAAAAGAAATCTATCTGCACAATCTATTAGGTATAACAAAAAGGGCACGGTATGGTATGCTAAAAGCTGTGCATCCTTGAAAAAGAAGTACACAAAATTGGCAGATTAACAAAAAAGAGTGGCTCCCTGGAAGTCGGAAAATTATATATTAATATAAAAAATGAATATAAGCTGTTGATTAAGACCAAAAAGGGAAAATACAAGAAAAACATATGGGGAACTCTACAAGAGGCTATTTAAAGACACAAAAATATTTAGGACAGTGGTTGCAAATGGAATGGATAACAACAGAAACATGTCTGATGTGGTGATTCCTGCCTTCAAATGGATTTCACACTTTAATGCAATATAGAGTAAAAGAACCTTCAAAGTAAATACTGAATCTGAAAAGTCAATACTTAGTATTAGTAATAAATGGGATGATAGCTCTCCTGAAGTGATAAAAGATGTAATTAAAGCCCAAAAGAATGACAAAAAGCCCCTGGGCTTGATGGTCCTCTGGCAGACATTTTTCAGCATAACATCGACTGGTGGGCTATCATATTAGCCAAATTGTTTTCTGAAATAAATTCTTCTTTTAGAATATCAGATATATGGAAGATAGGAATTATCATGCCATTTTCAAAAAAAAGGGGATAGAGATTCTCTTACATGTTACAGACCTATCTTTTTATTGTGTGTACCTTCAAAAATGTATACTAGATGGATTTTAAGATTATTAAAAATATGGGTCAATGAAAAACAACTTCTCTCTATCAATCAGGGTGGTTTTAGAAAAGGTTTTGGTACTGTAGACCACATTTTCACTCTACAATATCTGATACATATGTAAGTATTCTCAAAAAAACAAGAGAATTGTATATTGCATTTTTGGACATAAAATCTGCCTTTGACCTTCTTAACAGAGACACCTTATGGCAGATCTTGTATAATCTAAGGATTACCCATCAACTTTTGTTCAATGGCCTATGCAGTCAGTATAGTGTTATGTTTGTGCAACTGTGTTACCTAGATTTTGGCTGTTCGCAATCTCTGTTGGAGAAGAATTACCACCCTATAGGGGTACCAAAGGCAAGGAGCCCTCTAGAGGGTTCCAACCCTAGAAGTACTGTGAGATGATTCCCTTGGCTAACGGTACCTTAGGAAGGATCCCAAGGACAGATGTGTTGCCGCTGGAGGAGGAGGGGAGGCTGGCAGGGCAAAGAAAAAGTGCTTCATAAGGAGACTGAGTGGAACTGCTTATATAGCTCAGGAAGTGGGAGTGGCTGGCTGCTTGCCCATTGAATCATAAGCAGAGCCTTCCAATTCAATGGCCTACGCAGCCAGTATAGTGTCATGCTTGTGCAACTGTGTTACTTAGGTTTTGGCCATTCGCACTCCCTATTTGAGAGGAATTACCACCCTGTAGGGGTACCAGAAGCAAAGAACCCTCTAGAGGATTCTATCCCTAGAGGTGCTGTGGGATGATTCCCTTGGCTAAAGGTACCTTAGGAAGGATCCCCCAAAAAGAAAGTAGTAGTATGAAGCATATAAGCAATCAGTAGCTGTGAGAATAGCACTAGATAAAGCATCAGGCAGCTTGATAATGTAATGAGATGTGCAGGTTAACAATGGTATGGGCTTGATGGGTTGCAAGAGAGAGAGTGAGGGGACCTCCTAAGGAGAGAGGGAATGGCAAAAGGGACACCATCCCCCTCCATTCAATAGTGGATCCTACCTAAGGAACTAGGGAACACTATGCTAACAGTTATGACCTGAGACACGGAGGAGAGAAAAAAAAAACCTTTGAGGAGGATATCTCTGGGGATCCAAGGCCTAGGTCACCTTCCTTCCAGGCTTGGGATATTTTATTTAGTGACAGCTCTACTGCTGCAATTTGGAAACCTAATTAAAGGGGGTGGAAAATATTCCAATTTAGAAGAAAGCTCTCACTCAGTCCCTCTAACAGGAATGTCGTGGAAGGTTATGAGCACCACTCTACAACAATGGACAACCAAGGCAGGAGGAGGAGAGCAACGACTGCTGAGACACTCACCTGGCCTACCGATCTACCCTCAAACCAGGTGAACCAGAGGCAGTCATGGGGACAATAGCATGAAGGATGCCTCCTCACTGGGTGTTAAAGGGGCTCCCATAAGCAACCCCAGCCCTTCATCGCTGAGTCTTAACTTCTACAACTTGAGGTGCCATCGGTACAGTTGATGACTGAAGGTCCATCTGGAGTGAGGACATTCCCAGCTATGGGCCATGTGAGAAGGACCATGCCCCAAGCTTTGCATTCTCAAGCTGCGGACTCGGGTGCAAAGCGAGACCATTGGCTGCAGGGAAAAACTAAACCAAGGGTACCACCATGATGTTGGTGGTTTAGCTTACTCACATTGGAATTCCAGTCTGAAACTAAGATGACCCCTCTCCTCACATGGAGCTAAAAGTAAATATAGCCAATTTTGGCAGTGGAAAGTTTTTGTTTGAGTTTTGGGAGTCAGTGGTGCTCCTTTTTAGCATGCTCCCTTTGAACACCTGTGTGAATTCCTTGATGGGCACACACTATATAAAAGGAGCCAATTAGGCACATTAGCCATTGAGGCATTTGAAAGTTGGAAAGTTAGAATAGGGACTAAACCAAGGGTTCCCACCATGATGTTGGTGGTTTAGCTTACTCACATTGGAATTCTAGTCTGAAACTAAGAGAACCCCTCTCCTCACATGTAGCTTAAAGTAAATATAGACAATTTTAGCAGTGGAAAGTTTAAATATGCTGTGTTATGGGGGGGTTGGTGTGCACTGGTTTCTTTGGATTGTTTGTAGTATGCCACAACCTAGCAGCACCCCCTGGTAGAAATGAAAATTCTAGTGTGAGAAAGCAATATAAAAGGTTTGAGCATGCTATCTTTGAAAACCTGTGCCAGAATGGAATGGCTGGCATGCCCCAGGGACTGATGAGACTGAATGGGCATGAGTACTGAGAACTTGCAGGCAAATGGCAGGGAGCATTGCACAAAGGTGACATGAGCAAGAGTGGATCTGGACATAGTTTAGTAAGGCAGGATAATGCAGTGGGGCAGGGAAACAGTAGTTGGACCAGCACATAGGTCAGTAAGCAGTAGGAGTAGTCAGACCAGCACATAGGTCTGCAAAACCGAGTAGCAATGATGGGACATGAATGTAAGTGGGGGCAATAGAATGATAGTGGGGCAAGCCAGACAGGCATTCAAAAAGCCACATTAAGGTGACAAATACTCTGAGCATTTTCAGTGGCAGAGCAGAATTTTGAACAGAAGTAATTAGCCACATGGGGCCATGACCCCCCAAACACTTCATAGTCCCCCCCGTAGGAAAAACAAGAAAGTGATGGAAGGATCAAGAACTACATGCAGATATTGAAACTAGGTTGCAGCATCAGCAGTAGCTTAGCTCACCTCAGAATAGAACAGCAGTGTACAAAACAGGGAATAGCATCAGCTATGAGTGGTAGTATTCTACAAGCATGGAAGGAAGGAAACACAATGCTGTGAAAACAGCTATGATCACAGGGGAGGTAGATTAAGTGGGGAAAATATGATTAAGCTGCATAGCAAGGGTTCAGAGGGAGCCTGGGTTCAAAGGGAGCTTGACTCACCGGAAAACAATTAAGCTTAATAGCTTGGGGAACAATTAGGCCTGTAGCTTGGGACAGAGCTTTGGTTTGTGTAAAAACACAGGTACTGGTTACAATAGCAATGGGAGTAACTAAAAGCAAGTAGCTGAAGCTGTAAGAGCCAAATGGTAGGAACAAGAAAATGGCAGGAGCTGAGAAAACAAATCCTCCCAAAACAGAAAACAAAAATAAAACAAAACTAAGACACAAACATAGAAGAAACAGGGAAGAAACACAAGGAAGCACATAGCCAGAGGCAAAATACAAACCAGAAGCAGACGAACAAAACACAGAGTCCAGCAGAAAGAATCAGCAAGGTGGGGGGACAGGCCCTAGCCAGTTGCAGACAGCAAACAGACACAGCCTCTGACTGGCAAAGAAAAAGTGCTTCAGAAGGAGGCTGAGGAGAACTGCTTATATAGCTCAGGAAGTGGGAGTGGCAGGCTGCTTGTCCATTGAACCATAGGCGGAGCCTTCCAAAAACTACTTATTATGCTAAATAAAGATACAAATACTATGGTAAGAATAGACAATAATGGATCCTTGACAAACAAAATCAATAACAATAAAGGAGTAAAACAAGGATGTATGCTCATTCCATGTCTGTTTAATATATAAATAGACATGATTGTCAAGGAGCTTTACAAAATTGATACTTTTGCCCCTTCTATATCTGGGCATAGAATTCCAATTTTGTGATATGCAGATGATTTGCTGGTAATTCCTACTACCCCCTGGGTCTAAAAAGGAGTCTTGATAGAATTCATGAACAACTTTCAAAACTCAGGTTGCAGCTGAATTACAGTAAACCAAAAGTAATGGTTTGTTCAGAAAAGAAAAAAGGGTTCTGCAGAAATTGCCAATTGGGGACCAGTATATAGAAAAGTCATAATTTTATAATTATTTGGGTATCCAAATTAATAAAACAATAAATTGGAAAGCACATATTAAGGCAACTAAACTATGGGCTGAAGTAACTGCAAAAGGCATCCAGCGCTTTGCTTATAATTTTGCAGGACATTCTTTTAGTGCTCTGGGCAAATGTTTTTTGGCCAAAACAAATGCCCAACTGTTGTACGCTGTAGAAATCTGGGGCTATCATGACTCAGTGTCATCACTGGAAATAGTTCAGAATAATTTTTTAAGGAAAGTTTGGAGCCTATCAAAGGATACTCCTGGGGCAGTGGTGAGAAGAGAAATGGGGCAGTTGAGCATTAAATATGTAATTATAAAAAGGATGTTGAATTATTGAATAAAGATTGTAGATATGGAGAATTCCTGTTTGCCTAAATTGTGCCTGCTCGAAACAATTGAAGGAGGAACAGCTTCATGTGGCTTATAAAATTAAATAATATACTTAAACAATTTGGTTTGGAAGGTTTGAACACAACATTTGCTGTAAGTCAGCCAAAGTTATATAGAGACTGTGCACTTCAAAGGATCTGTGACCATCTGCTACAAGAAGACATATCAAAATTAACACCATTTAATTCAATGTCTTTGTACAATACCATTAAGATCAGTTGGGGGATGGAATCCTATCTTTTGATTTGTGACAAATTTCATCACAAAAGGGCATATTGCTGATTTAGATTAAATATAACAAATGGTGCACAATTTGGATTTGCAAATAGATTGAAGCAACCATGTTCATGTTCCTTTGAAGGCCCAGTAGTACAGCACATACAGTACTTTTGGAATGTACAAAGTTTGGTAGCCTAAGGAAAAAATTGGTACTACCAATTGTTAATGAATGTAGATGACTCCCCAGACATGCTGATAGAAACATGTATTATAAGTAATTGTTACACTATGTGTTATTCTCTTCAAATCTAAAAGTTATATTTGGAGTTGCCTCATTTGCACACTTGGTCCATTGTATAATACAAAATGATTAATAGGCTATTGTAAAAGCTAGGATGAAGAAGGTTATTATAGGCAGGTTATTTATTGTACTGCTGCTCTTCTGTATACAGAAATTTTAAAACTGTAAATTTTATTTATTTATTTTATTTAGTTTTTGTTGACTGGGTAAGTGCACTAGACAAATTCTGCCTATTTTCAGGCACGACACAGGGAAGGGGGATACAGATGAATGTGAACTGACCTTGAACCAGATTAAGCTGTTGATGGTATTTTTAGTGAATGAGGGAAATTTGGCCAGGGCACAGGGGAAATTCCCCTACTCTGTCTGCAGGGGGAACTGCTGGCTGTCTTTCCAAGATGGACATTTTGGTGGTTCCAGCAGAAGAGACTGACACCAGAGAGACAGAAGAGCAAGCCTCCTCCACTGTCCCTACCAGATAAGAGCCTAACAGTGGTTCTGAAAAAGGAATGGATATTGCTGAAGTACCAGAAGAGTTCTTTGACATGGATATGGACTGTTCTCAGACTAATGATACCTCTGAAACCTCTGATAAGGTATTGCTTGTTTCTATTTCTGCTGTGCAAAAGGAAGTTATTTTGGAAAAAGTAAATCTGATTAAGAAAATCTCGACAGAGGAACTACAGTGCAAATCACAAAGAGAAGCTCTATGGGCTGAAAATGTAGCTTTACAGACCTCCCCCATGTCAGAGCAGTGAGATGAGTCACAAACCACAAAATAGCTGATGAATGATGAGGCAGCATCAAAGGATGCTGTCGGAGCTGTCTCCCAAACAAGATAGTCCTGTCAAAAACCTGAGTCAGCTGGCAGTTCTCAACAACTTAAAGTTGTGTGCCCCAAGCAAATGGATTCAAGTAAAAAAGAACAGTCTGTTAAAGCAAACATGGGAAAGAAAAAGCTCAGCCCACAGCATCCTGCAGTAACTATGAAACACACTCCCAACACAGAGATAAACAGAAATAAATCTGTGACAGGTCAACCACCTGTCTTATTACCTGTGCAAGCAAGTTTGTCTCCAAAATTGGCTCAGCTGATTGCTTCCTCCATCCCCGTAAATCAACCGATCAGTGACCCGCCTGATTCAGTCATTTTGGACTCAGAGCACTGGTCTCCCATCCATGCACTGGAAAGAGCAGGATGGATTTGTTCAGAAGTCGGACAATGGGTCCCAGACCCAGAAGACATGGAAGTACAAAGATTTAATGGATCTATTAGTCCTTCTAGACTGTCTTTAAATAATACTGAGGGAGTTTTAACCACAGATAATGAAACTATCCTGGTGAATTCTGACAATAGAACTACTACCAATGCTAATGATATGGGCCCCAATGAAAGACAAGAAAGAAGAGCCAGCATATTGACTGATATGGACACTGAGGTTCCTAGTACATCTGCTGATGATACTAGAATGGGCCCTTCTGAATCTTCTTTACAGGATCCAAGCACAGAGCCTGGTTATATCCTATGTTTAAGCTGGCAGATTTATTTCAAAATAAAGGGGAATCAGCCCCTCACAAGAATGCTGTTAGTCTCATTTACAAGGGTGGGTTGAAGGATCCTCCTGACAGGCTGTATAAAGCAAAATATTTTTTTAAGTGGTCAGTGAAGTATTTCTCATCTGAGATTTTTGCACTTATCCACATTGGAAATTCTAATCATGATGTGAGCTTCAAAACAGTCTCAAGCTCAGAGGTTCTGGGCCCAATACCAGAAATTAAAAAACAGCCCACTTTGGATCCCCTTTCTGGCAGTACCTCTTATGAAATCAGCAGTCAAGCTTAAAACTGTTATGTTTCAGAATGAAGGGGTGAACATTGAAGATATCTTATTTTGGTTACACCAGAGATATGAAGTTCTGGATAAACCATCCCGAATACTAGATAGCGAGCAAATATGAAATGGGGGGTGGAAGATTAGAGTAAAGCTGTATTCCACCAACAATGGGCCTGTTCATCCCCCCAGTAGTTTCTTTCTGGGGAAGGACGGGGGTATTGTTTTATACTGGCCAGCCTAAAGCCTACTGTAAGTGTGGCTCTAGGATACATTTGAGCTCAGCCTGTGACACCCTTCACTGCAGCCATTGCCTCGACTATGGACATGTATCTGTCAGTTGCCTTAATCTTTTTAAATGTAACCTATGTGAAAAAATGGACATGGGTATGGCAAGTGTCCATGGGCTTACCATAATAGGGAGGATTGCCCATCCCATGAGGGAATTAATAATAGGGCCCAACAAAGACAAGCACAGAGAGTGGCAGACCAGGATGAGGTGAATGATTGTAGGGCCAGAGAAACATCCTCAGTCAGAGATGATCCAGTAACAAACATAGAACACAGACCAGGTCTCTCAGTACAAGAAGAAGAGTCACATACCTCTCATGTTCCTCCAGACCCAAACTGTGGTAACATCCAGGTGTCAGCAGTATAGGAGGAATCTGGTATGTCTGACATGCCCCCCCCCCCAACTCAGCCGCAGCCATTTAAAATGGTATTGGCAAAAAAAGGAACAGGTCAGGGAAGACTCTCCTTTAAAAAATCTAACTTCCCCTGCTTCCAAAGGGAAAGGAAAAAAGAATTGGAAGGTAGGAAATACATTTACAGTATTAGCAAAAGGAGAAGAATCAGGTAGTGAGGAGTCTGATTCCTCATCAGTAGCCTCCACAACCACAGATATCATGTCTGACATGGATGAGAGAGGGGAAGACAATGTAATCCCTCGCAGCTCCAGGCATTGAAAATGTTCTATAGTACCCTGAGGGTTGGGATGCACAATGTTCTCCTCATTTCCATCATGAGTTCCCTCACTGTAACAACTATCAATGTAAATAGTATCAAGCGCCATAAGACAATGCTCACTACTTTGAGTGTGTTGCAGGAGGGAACTAGTGATATTTTTGTATCCAGCACACTAGATTAAAAACTCATGCAGAATTACAGTTGGCTGTTAGAATCTGGACCAAGGGCACCTCCTTCTGGTCCATAGGGGAGGCCTTATGTGATAGTGTTGGAGATCTGTTTACAAACCCTTCCATACAAGTTTCCAGACTGGTGGACATACAACCAGGCAGGGCCTTGCTATTAGATATTAATCTTCATAATGAACGATTTAGGTTAATTACAATTTATGCTTCCTAAACCAAAGCACAGAGGGTTTCTCTTTTCAAAGAAATTCAGCCGTAGCTTCATACTGCAAGGTTAGTTATATGGGCAGGAGATTTCAACTGTGGGCTGACAACTACAGATAGAGGGTTAAGGACTGGGAAATTGTTCTGTGACTCTCAGGGCCTCCATAATACAGTAGCTACAGCAAATCTTACTGATGCCTTTAGATCCCTGCACCCCAGCAGTGGCAATATATACTTTAGGGGTTCACTATCCACAATGATTGGCTTAGTATTTTTATCCTCCCCGTTACAAGTTTTTTTCTTCTAAACTACAGGCCTGGGAGTTCACTGATCATAGGTCTATTACAGTACTGGTTAGCTGGGAACACTCCCCCAGGTGAAAAAAAAACATTGGAGACTAAATAATATATTATCAGATGAAGGCACTAAACAGGCATGGAGGAGAGAATGGCTGGCTAGATTCTCTGTGGTGGGCTTATATGATGATATTTCTTCATGGTGGGAGGACACCAAAGGCTTCTGGAAGTCTTTTTTTTTCAAAATAGGATGAGGAACATGGTTAAGAAGATATATCTGCAATACCTTCAATTAAGAAATCAGTTACAAAAATGAATCTCCTTTACAGAAAGCAATAAAAGTGGCTATAGCTCTCAGGTCAATGTTAAATGCAAACAGATCTTCAGCTTACAATATGACAGGGCTAAATCCCTCAAACAAGAATTAAGATTTGGGACTAATATTAAAAAGGGCTCCATGGACCCTTGCAAAGAATGTAAGGATAGAGTGGGTCAAAGAATGCTGACTGGGGTACTAACTGACTCATGGGGAAATAATATCTATGCCCATGGGTATTTTAGAACAAGTGGGAAAATATGTGTCTTCCTTGTTTGGGAAAAACCATGAGATTGATATTTCAGCGATAAATCTTGAACAGTTAGAACTACCTAAAATTAATGAGCAGGAGGCAAGAAAATTATCTTGCCCCATCTCTGTGGAAGAAATACAGACTGCCATTTCCTCATTAAAACTGAATTCAGCCCCAGGCATGGATGGAATAGGGGCTGAATTTTACAAGTCCGTTGTTGATGATTTAGTTCCAACTTTGGCCCTGGTATTAAATGAAATATTACTTGACTCTTCCCTGGCAGCCTCAATGAACCAAGCATTATTAATTCTACTTTATAAAAAAGGGGCAAGGGAGGACCTAAGAAATTGGATTCTAAGTCTGTTAAATACAGACTTGAAAATTTTGTGTAAAATTATGTTAAAAAGATTATCTGCTGTGTCAGATAAATTAATTAGCCTGAGCAAACATGCACAGTTCCAAACAGATTTCAATATGATCATTTAATCACCCTTAGAGAACTTTTCCAGAAAGCACAGTTAGGCTTATTACAGGGGTATGTTTTGGGACTCGATCAGGAGAAAGCATTTGATCAAGAATCACATGATTTCTTATTTTTAGTATTAAGGACATATGGGATTCTCAATACTTTCATACATTGGATTCAGATCATGTATAACAGAGCTACAGTGATCCCAAATATTAATGAATGGGTGAGCTAAGCTGTACCAGTACAAAGGGGACTTAGACAGGGGTTCCCCCTTAGTCCCCTTCTATGTTCTTTTACTATAGCTATTCTGACCAGGTAAATAATGTAGAATGATCAGATTCATGGATTAGAGATTAGTGCAGGGTCTCCCCAGTTAAGATGTTGGCTGAGGCTGATGATCTTGTGTTATGTTTATCTCCTCTTTCAGAAAAAAACAGTATCATTAGTAGAGACAGCAATTTTGCTTGTAGAGCAGAAAGCAGCTAACTAAAAAAAGCTACCATTTGCTTACTAATTTAACACTTCTATCTCAACAGGAGTCAGTGTCTGTTGAGATTAAGCAGACAACTACTTTATTAGAAGTAGAAGGGATCTTATTTAGGGTTAAAAAAGAAAAGAAAGTCAGTGTGTGTTCAGTGCTGAGAAGGGTATTGTATCAACTTACTTTGCTAAATCAGTAGGAGGAGAGACAGCTGAATTGGGGGTGTGGCTTAGACAATACAAAAGCAGCTGACTCCAATTACAACTTCCTGTTGCTAGCCTTTGGAAGACAGAAATCTTGCTTGTAGAGCAGAAAGCAGCTAACTAAAAGAAGCTACCATTTGCTTACTAATTTAACACTTCTATCTCAACAGGAGTCAGTGTCTGTTGAGATTAAGCAGACAGATACTTTATTAGAAGTAGAAGGGGTTTATTTACGGTTAAAAAAAGAAAAGAAAGAAAGTCAGTGTGTGCTCTGTGCTGGGAAGGTTACTGTATCAACTTACTTTGCTAAATTAGTAGGAGAGAGAGCTTAATTGGGATGTGGCTTAGACAATATAAAGGCAGGTGACTCCAATTACAACTTCCTGTTGCTAGCCATTTTTCTTACTAATTGCCCACCATCCCACCCCTCCAGCCACCCACCCTAAGCCAGTTCTACTTTTATAGCCACTGGATTTGACTGACAACAGGAACTTCCTGTTTGGCAGTAGGAAGGGAAGGATCATAGATAAACATTAGTTTTGTCAACCCTGAAGGAAAAACGTAGCTCGCTCTCCCCCCCAGCTGCTGGTAGTCTGACACTAAGCAAGGAAGAAGGAGGCTACTGAAGAATATAGGGAGTTGCTGTCCCAGAACAGGAAGGGTGAGAGTTGTAAGGAGAGGAGAGAGTAAGCATACAGACAAGCAGGAGAGGGGACACAAAATAAGACATGATAGGAGTGGTGCAGTGCAATGGCTGTGGGGCAGCAGTGTTCCGGGAGACATTCTGGAGGCTGTGATTCTGCCCTATTTGCAGGCACCTCTCTGGTCTGAGGGAGGAGGTTGCCCATCTCCAGGCTGATCTGGCTAGGATTTGTGAAGCATCCTCCCCCACCCAGGGACCACTAGGGCCAATGCCACTACCTCAGAGGTTGCCAAGAAAGAGGAGAGGCTGGACCAGGGTGGGCTCAGGGGGGAGAGGGTGATAGAACAGAGTTGCATCCCTTCAGCTGTACCTCTCCACAATTCATACACTCTTCTGGTGGATAGTGGTTCCTCTATGGAGGCATCTGCAGTGGAGACCAAGGAGGATGCTGGGAACCTTCACAAAGGACCCACAGGAGGGTGGCATGGAATCCCACAGGGGAAGGAAACAATTCCTGGTGGGGGACTCAATCATTAGGGGGTAGAAGTGGGGAAGGAAGAGGAGAGGGAGGTAAGGTGCCTGCCTGGCACCATGGCTTGGAAGTACAGGAAGCGAATCATCAGGACCATGGCAGCAGCTGCACGAGGGAGGAAGATGGATGTCACTGTCCACCTAGGGACAAATGACCTGACTAGAAATGGGATCAGACCAGTGCAAGAGGAGTTTGTAGAGTTGGGGAGGGGCCTTAGACAAGTAGCACATATGATAACCTTCTCGGAGGTGCTGCCTGTCTATGGCAAGGGTGATGCTGGGGTACTCCTCACCAGGGAATTCAATGAATGGTTGAAAAACTGGTGTGGAGCTCAGGATTTTGGCTTCATTGCAGACTTGGGAGCCACCTGGAGGGATGCAGACCTATACTGGTGCGATGGTCTGCATCTGTCGGGGGGGGAACCAGGATCCTAGGTGAGAGGTTTAAATGCTTCATTGGCAAGCATTTAAACTAGCCAAGGGAGGAGGCACTGAAAAGGAGCAGAGAAATCCCAGCCTCTCCCCACAAAACTTGGTAATTAGTGAGGTAAACACCAAGGCAGAGAAGTCATTAGGGAGAAGGACAGAGGTAAATGTAAAAAAAGGCAAAGGCAGTAAAGACAGGGATGGGGCTAAAAGGGGTAAGGCCATCAAAAAGTGGAGGGTGATGAGTACCAATGCCCATAGTCTGTGTAACAAGCTCTCTGAACTAGTGGCCTTGATGGAAGAGGGTTGCCTGGATATTGTGTCAGTCACAGAAACATGGTACACAGAGAACCATGACTGGAATGTCAACATGCCAGGATACACAATCTACAGGAGGGACAGGGAGGGTAAAAGAGGAGGAGACGTAGCTTCTTTGTAAGGGAAGAGATCAAAGCAACAGAACTAAAGAGTTAACAGGGAGCAGATGAGGTACTCTGGGTCACCCTGGAGACAGGAAATGGCACCACAATCCGCATGGGAGTTGTATACAGACCCCCATCTCAGGGGGAGGGAATGGACAAGGAAATGATAGAAGGCATCCTTACAATGGCAGAAAAAGGGGAGATATTGCTGATGGGGGATTTGAATATGCCAGATGTTAACTGGAACACCTTTGCTGCAGGCACATCGAAGAGCAGGGTCATTCTTGATGCCCTACAAGGGGCATGCCTCAGACAGCTAGTATTGGAATCTACTTGGGAGGGAGCAATCTTAGACCTGGTACTCTCAAATGGGGATGGAGAAATAATCTCAGATTTAGAAGTGGGTAGCCATCAGGGAACAAGTGACCACCAAACAGTGTGGGTCACGACAAACACAGCCATACAATCAAGCCATACAAAAGCAAGAGTATTGGACTTTAGGAGGGCTGACTTTGGGAAGATGAGAGAGTACCTCAGAAAAGCACTTGCAAACAGGCAAGAAGGAGGGGTGGAGGAACAATGGGAAGTAATCAAAACAGCCATCACAGAGGCAACAAGCCTTTGTGTAAAGCAAATCAACAAAACACAATGAAGGAAAAAAACGCCATGGTTCTCAAAAGAGGTGGCAGGGAAGGTTAAGGAGAAAAGGATAGCATTCAGGAAATATAAGGAAACACAGAAGGAACAGGACAGTTAACTTTATTAGTTAAAGCAGGAAGAGGCAGGGAAGGCAGTCAGAATAGCAAAGGCCCAAACCGAGGAAAGGATAGCCAACTCTGTTAAGAAGGGAGATAAGACCTTTTATAGGTACATTAGGGAGTGAAGAAAGACCAAAGGAGGGATACTGAGGCTTAATAAAGGGGAAGGAATATGGGCAGAGGGTGACAGTGAAAAAGCAGGGATATTGAATGAATATTTCTGCTCAGTATTCACAAAGGAAGAGGAGGGGAAGATACCTAAACCAAACAAGAGAAACACTCTGAAGATGGGGGTCGATACCAGTCCATTTACAGAAGAAAGGGTTCTGAAAGAACTAATAAAATTGAAGGTGGACAAAGCAATGGGGCCTGATGGGATTCACCCAAGAATTCTAAAAGAACTAAGGATAGAACTAGCGACACCGCTGACTACTCTCTTTAACAAATCATGGGAGGATGGGGTGGTACCTGAGGACTGGAGGAGGGTGGATGTGATTCCTCTTCACAAAAAGTGGGAGCAGGACAGAGGCAGGAAACTACAGACCAGTTAGTTTGACCTCAGTGGTAGGGAAAATGATGGAATCACTTTTGAAGGAAAGAATTGTTGAGCACCTAGATGCCAGTGGGGCACTGGACCCAAGGCAGCATGGATTCATGATGGGAAGATCATGTCAGATGAATCTAATAGATTTCTTTGACTGGGTGATCAAAGTAGTAGACCAGGGAGGGGCTGTGGACATGGTCTACCTAGATTTCAGCAAGGCATTTGATACAGTCCTACACAAAAGATTAATACACAAGTTAGCCAGCCTTGGAGTGGGGTCCAAAGGTGGTAGCCTGGATAAAAGATTGGCTAGACAACAGGACGCAAAGGGTAGTAGTAAATGGAGTCCACAGTGAAGAAAGGAGGGTTACTAGTGAGGTACCGCAGGGTTCAGTACTGGGACCGGTCCTTTTTAATGTCTTTATAAGTGACATTGCAGAGGAACTGGAAGGAAAAGTATGTCTCTTTGCAGACAACATAAAGATCTGCAACTGGGTTGATACACAAGATGGAGTGGAAAGGATGAGAAGGGACTTGGCAAAGTTGGAGGAATGGGTAAATGTATGACAGCTCAGATTCAGTGCAAAGAAGTGAAGGTAAGCATCTGGGAAACAAAAACCCAGGGGAAGATTACACAATGGGGGTGAGATACTGACAACAGTAACATGGAAAGGGACCTGGGGGTAATTATATCAGATGACCCAAAGGTGGGCAAGCAATGTGAGAAGGCAGTAAGGAAGGCTGGGGGGATACAGGGATGCATAGGGAGAGGCATCAGTAGTAGAAAACAGGAAGTTGTTATCCCACTGTACAGACAGTTGGTGAGACCCCATCTCGAGTACTGTGTGCAGTTCTGGAGATCCCATCTCCGCAAAGACATAGACAGAGTGGAGGCAGTCCAGAAGAGGGCAACCAAAATGGTGCATGGTCTGCACCAGAAGACATATGAAGAAAGACTAAAGGTGCTTAATATGTATACCCTTGAGGAAAGAAGGAGAGGGGACATGATAGAAACTTTCCAAGTACCTCAAGGGAATCAACAAAGTCCAGGAGGGTAGCATCTTTTAGAAAAGAGATGTGCAAGAACAAGGGCACAATTTGAAAATAGAGGGGATGGCTCAGAGGTAATGTGAGAAAGTTTTTTTCATGGAGAGGGTTGTGGATGCATGGAACAGCCTCCCTGAGGAGGTTGTGGAGTCAAGAACAATGGGGGAATTCAAGAATGCATGGGACAGATGTAAGGCAGTCCTAGTGGGGGTAGGAGGAAGTAAGCTGTTGGTTAACTAGGATCTGCAGCTTATCTGTTAGGTAGGAAAATGGGCAGACTAGGTGGGCCAAGCGGTCCTTATCTGCCATCAAATTCTATGTTTCTGTGTTTCTATTGGACACCTTCTCCTTTTCTAAAAGCTCAGGTTCTAAGATTAATTACGTTAAAAGTTCAGGAGTCCCACTAGGTAACACTTCAGTCCCAGTGGATAACAAATTTGCTAAAGTTCCAATAAAAGAAGGCACAATTTCCATTCTAGGAATAGATTTTGGATCTGAAGATATGGCACACCTAAACTGGAAAAAAGGGTTACAGAAGGTGAACAGACTCATTTCAATTTGGAAAAGGCAGCAAATATCCAAAAAGAAAAGGTTCTACTTATTAAAACCCTGTTAGTACCTGTTTTTTTATACATAAGTTATGCATTTCCACCTCCTGTATCATTATACACAGCAGTACTGAATGTGTTCTTCCAAGCACTATGGGGAAACAGACTCAATCCAATTAAAAGAGAACATACTTATAGGAAAGTACAAGATGGGGGCTGGACATAATCAGTCCTATTGCAGTATGTTTGTGTATTATAATGTAGGTTCTGCCTTAAAAACAGGAAATAAGATTTGGGCTTCCTACGTTAGGATATGGTTATCTTTATGTTTAATACATTGAACGAATAAGAAACTGACTTTATTGAATAAAATTCCTGGTCTTCCCAAATATGGTTTGGAATTGGTTAAGAACCTTATAAAATGGAATGTTACAATTTGAAAGTATTGACAGGAAAAGGCTATTTTCCCACATCCTATAAACTGAGTCAAAGGAACAGATTGTTTTCCCAGAATGTCCACAGAATAAAGTACAGTGGATTATTAGCTTTTTCACAAGTAAGCACCTCCCTGAAATTTTATGTGATAATGTTTGTCTACGAAGCTACGGCAGGACTGCAGTGTATAATAATAATAAATATAAATAGCTTTTGGATAGATACGTATTAGAGATTCTTGTACTTTGAAGTTGGATACTCAAGCCCACTTGTTTTTAGAATGTGAGTAAGCTAGTCAGTTTTGGGCCTTTCTAGCAATCAAATGGAACAAACCCCTTTTTACAACACTCTCATACACTACTTTAATGTATGGGGATTTTTCAGCAGGATGGGGGGGAATATCATGCAGAAACTTTATTCATTGATTTTTCTGTTATTCGCTATTACTTGTGGCAATCCAGATATGTGTGGGTCGTACAACAAGGGGTAATACACTAAGTTGAAATAGTGAAGAATATTCAATGTTCATTACAATCCATTGTGCAAAAAGATTATAAGAAGTTTTCTCCTGAGAAGGTTAATGTTTTATGGGCTAATTACAAAAGATGGACAGATCCTCCCTGAGGAGTGAATTGTGTTATGTATTCATTGGTAAAATATGTGTCTATAACGTAGTCATTTTTCTTTTTGTTGTATATGTTATGGAAATATTTGTGTTATGTAGTCCTTTTCTTTCAATAAAAATTCCCCTACTCTCTTCAAGAAGTGCCATGGGATCTTTAACATCCACCTGAACTACCACCAGAACAGGCAGATGGGACCTTGGTTTAACGTCTCATCCAAAAGACAGCACCTCAGGAGTGCAGCACCCCCCTCATGCTGCACTACAGTGTTAGTATTGGGATTTAACCCAAGTGCCTGGTGTGGGGATGAATCTAATGACAACCTAGAATGAAAGATATAATACTATTTGTTATAACATATGTATTGTATGAATTTAACTGTACAAATAAATTCTCTGTGGATTTTGTTTTTGAATGTGATAAACTATGGTTTTATACATTCCTTGAAATAAAGAACATTTGAATCTACTCTTTTCCCCATCATAAGATGTTTATGTGTCTTTGGCGTGTCTCTTCTTCAGCTTTTTCTTGTTTATACTGTACCATATTTTGTTGCCATTTCTCCCACAATCATCCCAGATATACAGTGGTGGTCATGCAAAATGTTCCCATTGCCTTGAAATGCTGCAGCAGGTGAGATAATCAAGCTTCAGCAACTTCACTGACATCATTGGTAATGTGGTCCAGCTATCTCAAGGTACCTTTCAGTATACTGCAGTAGAAGGAAACTCTTTCATTTCTACCACTGTACAATATTATCTACAGTTTTGACCAGTCCATAAAGCTGAGCTACCAGTTTTGGCTTGACATTTTCCAAGATTAGCTCGACAAGTTCCATTTCTGTGATTTCAGGTCTCCACCTCTTACAGAGCACTTGATAGGAGTAGATAAATTCTTAGGTTAGCTCATTCTTTCACTGATAGTGTAGTCTCACCTAATCTTTCCATTCTTTCAGATCGTTCTTGACTAGAAATTCCATTTATATTTTCAACTGAAAAATATCCCATGTGGTTATGTCCAAGTGAACAATTTCTCACCTGTCTCTGTTGATGCTACATTATATACCACATTACTCATGAAGGACAATGTCTCCATATCCATCATGGAAAACAAAGCTACAGTGGAGATGGCCAGAATGCAGTGCAATACTGCAGCATACTACAGTACCATTACTGTAGTAGGCAAAGCAGTTTCAATGGCAGTTAATCCCTTTTTTAACTTTTTAATCCCTTTTTGTGGTAACTCAAGACACTATGTTGCATCCTGGCCAGCTCCACTGTAGGTAATCCTGGTATTTCAATAAATATAGTATCAGATTTGTTTCATTGCTTTTCCATCCAAATGTAAACAAGCATTTGTCAATGCCGAATGTTTGCTTCTTGGCATTGGCATTGGTAGTGCAGGAGTTAGAGGGATGCATAATAAGAATGGCAGTGAAGTACTGAACGAACACCAACGCCAACCCCAATCCCTACCCTACAGAGACTTATAGGCATTAGGGGTGTGCCTTTGTGTCATTGGCCATAACGCTCATGCCATTCCACCTCACTCCACCTTGCAGTTACTGACAGGTATCGCAGTGTGCCTTGGCATCTTCAGTCCTTACACTCACCCCATTCCATAAGGAAATAAGCTGAGATGGATGCGGTATAGATGAATGGGGTGAACATTAGGGCTGAAGACCCCAAGGCACACCTCGATGCCTGTCATTGGCTGCAGGGTGGGGGTGGGATGGAAACGCATGAACATTATGGCCGACGACCCCAAGTCACACCCCAATGAATATCAGTCTCTACAGGGTGGGGCATTATGGTTGTAAACCCTAATGCCCCAGATGTTTGTTGGTATGTTCACTCCAAATTTCAACATGGGCTTTTTGGAACCCCACCTCATGAACAGTGGCACTATCATTTCATTACTCAATCCCGAAAGGTGATTTTGCAAAGCGACTATGCCATTCTGTGCCACAGGTGGGAAAACACATTTCAGGCTGGATGTGAAAATGACAGCTGTACTGTTCATGAGGAGGTGTGAAAAAATGGCAATGCTGAACATCTGGAGTGAAAATATGAAAAACTGGTGAAGTTACGAGTGTGCGTAGAAGCTGCACAATGCACACCCATAACACAATCATTTTTTTGAATGTATTCACCAAATTTTCAACATGGGCATTTTGGGACCTCCCTTCATGAACAGTGGCACTGTGATTTTGTTAATCTGTCCCAAAAGTTGATTTCCCACAGCGACCGTGCCATTTTGTACCACAGGTGTGATAACACATTTTGAGCAGGATGTGAAAAATGACTGCTGTTGCCGGCCCAGTGGCACTGAGGGTTGAGGCACTGGATGCCACACCTCATGCCACAACAGCGACCCAGATTTGGGAATGGATTTGGGTCGCTGGTGGGTTGGCCCAGTGGAGGAGGCTTGAGCATCCATAGGACTGCTCATCTCCTCCAGGAGGGAGGGGGATGCCTGGCTCGGCACATGACCAACCTCTGGTGGAGGCCAGTAGTCAGGCATGGCTTAGCCATGAACTAAGGGGAGGATTGTGATGGACACCAGCATATGCACCTAGGCATCATATGCACGGGTATCCTGGGGGGGAGTGCAAAAAAAATCACTGTCCTGGCGTGGCACTGACAAGGGGGAATTATCCCTCACTATGCCTGAGCTGGCCGCAGAAGGAGACCTTGATGAGATTTAAGGTATGGGGAAGCCCCTGGCCCCTTCCCCGCCTGGGGGGTAATCCATGGCAGGTTGTGAGTCTCCCTGTGGTGGCTTGAGGGGGTGGTTAGTCAGGCAACAGTGCAAGGGCGGTGGGGGAATAAATAGAAATAAAAAAAATGACAGCTATACTGTTCATAAGGAGGTGGGAAAAAATGGTAATGTTGAAAATCTGGAGTGAAAATATTATAAATTGGTGAAGTTATGAGTGTGCGTAGAAGCTGTGCAACATATGCTCATACTGCAGTCATTTCTTGGAATTTTTTCACCAGATTTGCAACATGGGTTTTTTGTGACCCCACCTTGTGGGCAGTGGCACTTTCATTTTGTTAATCGGTCCCAAAAGGTGATTCCATGCAGTGACCATGAAATCACCTTTTAGGACTGAGTAATGATATGACAGTGACATGTTCGGGGGGGGGTGCCAAGAACCCCATGTTGAAAATTTGGGGCAACAATTCTAAAAATGGCTGAGACATCAACCTAAGTTGAACCCCCCCATTGACTCCCATTATACAGCACTTACCTGATTCCTCAGTTCACAGTTCGGCTTTGAAGAGTGCAGACATGTCCCAGTCCAGAGAAGATCACTACTCCCAACCTCCAGAGGGTAAGTATGGGTAAGGGGGAGTGCAGAGAGGTGGGTGCTCAGTGGGAGGGGGGAGGTGGGACTGGGGAGACAACAGTTGACCTTTTTAGTTTTTTAAGGAAAAAAAAACACTGGGGGGATGGTTTTCTTTCTTTTACAGGTTTAAAAAATAACATTTCCGCACACTGGGGTGGGCTCACAGTGAGTCACAATAGTGGTGGTGGAGGAGCATGCCAACATGGGGATTGGGCACTCCAATGTTGACAGAATGCAGATGGGTTTTGGGAGGGCACATTCGACACTGGGAGTGGGCATCCTGGTGTTGGAAACATTTGGGCACACTGGGGTGGACTCCTAGTGTGCCACATTAATGGAGGGAGGGGAGATACATGCCGACACGTGGATTGGGCACCCTGATGTCGGCTTTCCTTGGAGTGTGTTGTGGGTGGCAGGGGCCATGGCTCATTACTTATTTCACCAGGAAAGGCACAAGTTAGAACAAACAAGTTGTTGGTGGAGCAAGAGCCAGGGATAGAGTGCTGGGCAGCAGGAGCCGACAAGGTTGCAAGGGAGGGGGAGGTGCCGCTGCAGTGAAGAAACTGTTTGTGAATGCAGCGGCAGATTCATTTCAACTCCTTGGCTCTCTTTGAAGGTGCTATCATTGGCAGCTTCCCCCTTGACTGGTGGTTGAGGGACGTGCCCCATGAAGCATCTGCTGCATTGGCCACAACACTGACACACCTCTGAAATGTGGTACTGTTGTAAGATATTCCTTGCAAATGCTGCATGCATGGGCGCAAGCAAACAATAAAAACTGTATCTTAACGTGTGACTTGATTTCTCAGATCAGACTGGTATCATCTTCAAGCTTTGGAATGGGTTGTATGGGATATAGTATTTCAAGTGCTGCATCTAACACATACTCCCTTTCCTTTGAAGCAGGTGCATAATGTTTACTGGTCATAGACTCTGAAATCCTAGTTGGTTGTGATTAACATGTCTGGTCACTCTATTCAAGTGATGATAGTTTTTTCAGGAATAGTCTTATTCAAATCCTCCAGCTGTCTTTCGATCCTTCACAGGTGAGTACACAATCTTTCAGTTATCTGTTCTTTGTGCATGTCAAAGTAATTAAGTGACTTCAGCTCTAAGTGCTGCATTTACAGTAGGTATCCAGTTCTTTTATGAGAGCTTTTCTGCCACTCATAAGTTCAATTCTGAATTTGCTTCTTGTTTTCAACTTTAGAGTCAACTATCTTGAATTTAGTTCATGCCAAGTTTTGGACAGATGTGTCTGATACTCCTCTCATTTCATGTAACATTGAGTCCAAAGGCATTGTCTAGATCTCTTATGCCCTCCTCAAGCCTAATTAGGGAATGGTCTCTTCTAGGCTGCTCTTTTGTCTCAGACTTATACCACTTTACTTTCCACAACTGAGTATTTGGACTTGACTCAAATCCTTGGGACTAGCTCTGTAATAATAATGGTGGGATTATAATCAGGATTTTTGAATCTGGCATCACTCTGTATATGATCCTTTTCTGAAAATTGGTTAAGTCACCAACTGCAGTGTTTAAGGAAGGATACACTACATGTTTTTCTGAGACAGAAAAAGTATTTTCGCCACACTCCACCTCAGATTCCGTAGACACTATATTATATCCTATGTCACTTTTTTCTGACGCAGCTTCCCATTCATGTTGCACCAAATTCTCCCACCAGTCTGTAAGGAAAAGTGACCCCATACCACTACCCACAAAACCTTTCAGAGGTGCTTCTGTTTGTGATGCTTCTCAAGCACCTAAGTGATTTTCATCCCTCAAGAAGTTCATATCCAAAATGTTTGCTATGGTAATTAATTTACAAATGTGACAATTAGGAAATACAACCATTCAATTTTCTTTTTAGCCTTTCCAGTTATTCTGCAATGGTTAACCTGTGGTAGTGATTGAAGCTCCAGGTAGTCTAGATGGTGACTACCAACAGGGTCATCCAAGATGTCTGCTGTCAGTTACAAAAAGTCAGATCACCTGACCATTGTAGCTACACTATAGACTTGTTAGTTGTCAAGCTTCATTCACACTACAGTTTTCACCTTCCGTTTTCATTCCTTTTTTCCTCTCACTTACAGAGTTATTAGCATATGGATACAAGATTCCTAAAGAAAAAAACACAAACCAGAAAATGTTGCCAAAAATATATCAACATTTACTTATAAAAATACTTTGGTCAGAATAAACAAAAACACAAATGGTAGCATAATAAATACTGAAGACCACAGCCTTTTTTTTAACCTATTTGTTTCCCTCCAGTTGCGGTCTGCAGAGCCTCTCTCAGGCATCCTGCCTGTTCCTGCCTGGCCTGAAGCCTTCCTACCTGAGCCTCCTCTCTCCTCCCTCTCAACCCACACAAACGGCACCCCCAGCTTGACCCCTCCGGGGTGGGGTCACTCTTCCTCTTGGGCACTCTGTACAGTCAGTCTCCAGCTTGTGGGTGAGAGCCCAGATGGAGGACACTGGAAGGCCAGGCAGGTTAGACCCGGCAGTGGGCATGAGGGCAGGTGCTGTCGCATACCCCACAGACCTGTGTTTTCCTTTTTCTGGTATGCACCCCCCCATGCATGGTGCATGCCCCTAATGCTACGGTACACAGCAACCCTGCCAAGCATCAGCCACACTATGTACATGCTGCCCTGTGTGCTGCTGCACCCTGGTCTCTGCCGTGAGCCGCTGGCATGCTGAGAGATGTCCTGTCCTCCCCTCGGGGAGAAGAGCAGCCCAGTGGGCGCTCAATCCTCACCCACCCCTGCCGACCCCCGGCACCCACCTTGTTCCCAAACTCGGGTTGCCGGGCGAGATGTGGCGTCCAGTGTCTCAACCCTCAGTGCCACTGGGCCAGCCTAAGACTGCAGCCTTAAGAAATGTTACCTCTTTTTTCTTCATGGAAAAACATTGTTGAAACACTGATGAAAACCCTGGAGCAAATACATGATAAGGTATAGTAAGCACCTCTATCTTTTCCTTTCTGCTTGCCTTTCTTTTTTTAATATTTATATCTTTAAATGTGACTGTCTTTCCCTCTGTCACTTTTTTGTTGCATATTTTTCCTGAGAAAAAAAATTCAAGGCAATTAATGTTCTATTGACTGATTAAGTGAGTGATCGATTTATTTATTTATTTTTTTTGTTTACGTATGCATTTATTTATTGAAAATTGATAACCCGGAAGGCACACTAAGTCAAGCCAGGTTTCCCAATGTGACCCGTAGGAGGGGAAAAGGAGTGAAAATATATACATTGAAAATGAAAGAGGCAATATACACAGTAACAATTGTCCTACCAATATGTACATTGATTAAGGTACAGGCAGGAATGTGTATAGGAATGTACCTATGACTAAATGACAAAGTGCAGGCTAACAGACAAAGGGATTAACTGACATAATACTGCATACTGGGTCAACAAACAGCTCAGAGGGAAAATGAGATAACAAATGTTGAAGCCAAACAGAGGCTAGCCAGGTCCAGAGCAGAAACTGACAGGTCGGCCATGGGGTGGGACTTTTTGTAAATGGCATGGATGTGTGTTGAGAAGTCAAGCTTTCCATCCCTCCACATACTATGGTATGGTACTTGATGTGGGGAACAACTTAAAGAGGGGTGTCATCCATGGTAGGAAAAAACTAGGGTAAGGGGAGCCTAGCAAGCTTTTGGCATGTGCCAAAGGTCCTAGACTCTGTCTTTTTTGCATTCACCATACATTGGTTAGATTGAAACCATTGAAGTCACGCTGAATCAATGTGTCCAAGGCAGAGATTGAGACACTAGAGGTATAGAGTATGGTGTCACCCACATATATATGAATGTAGGAGCTGACAGAAGCTAAAGGGAGGTCATTAAGGAAATTAGACAACAAAATAGAAACAAGGATTGAACCTTGGGAACCACAGACTGAATGTGGAGGGGTGGAGGGAAAGGTCACCAACTTGGACTGACTGGAGATGGGCTAAGAGGTAGGATCAGGACCAATTGACCTCAGGAGCAGAAAGACCCACACCTCACAGCTTGTGCAAAAGGAAGGTATGGGCTACCATAATAAATGCCTTAGCTGGGTCAGTGAAGATGGCAGCAGTGATGTGCCCCTGGTCCAGCTTCTAAAACACTGAGTAATGACACAGGAAACAGTGAAGTGTTTTATTACAAAACCAAACTGGATTGGTGAGAAAAAGTTGGAGAAGTAGATTAAGTCTAATAGTTATGGGTATACCAGCTTCTGTTGCAGCTTGGCAAGAGCAGGGAGGTGTGAGACAGGCCAGAAGTTACCTGGTGAGGAGGAGTCAACCATTTGTGTAGGGGTAGAAAGTTGACATCTTGGACTCTTGCTTAGGTGATACAGGTATTTCTCACTAGTGCATTCATCAGCACTACCTGGCTCTGTGCTTGCATGACCACCACTCCCCCAACCCCCACCCCACAGAGCTGGAGACTCTGATTTCTCTTCTGACCTTGAATTTTAAACTCAGTGAGTGAAAATCAAAGACAGAAATGAATCAGTAACCTCTGACTATGTGTGAGATGGCCATGCCCTCAGGTGCATAGTAAGACCAGAGGCAGTCAATTGCCATACAGAAAGGTGCCTCTCACCTCATAAATTGCTATACTGCTAGCAAAAAAAACTAATGTAACACCCAGTGTTTCCCTTCCTTGTATTTTGTTTTCTTAAAACTGAGGAGCCAATTTTGAGAAGAAATGTCAGCTTAGAAAGTGATGATTGTGAACACCCAGGGCTCGATTCGTAAAGCTCCTGGCATGGTGCAAGGGGCTTGCACCACAAAGAGTAGTGCAAAGTGCCCCTTGTGCCAAAAGATATACCGGAAGTGATTCTCAAAGGCAGCTTATGTCAACTGCAGGCTGCGGGCACCAAAGGGGGCTTGTGCCATCTGTAATGGGCTGGAGCATGGTGCTAGGGTTTGCAGCAGATGCAGGCTGCCAAATCCCTTAAATCAGGATTCACAGAACTCTCCCAGAGGGCTGATTTCTAAGTACCATTAGACCAGCCAGAGCTGGTCAAATGGTACTTAGAAATCAGCCCTCTGGGAGAGTTGAGCAACATGGCAATGTTCTGCAGTCCCTCTCCCAGCCCTGATCCCTGTTTTGATACATGAAATAATCCCTGGTGGTTTAGCAGACCCTCCTCCCAGCCCAAATCCCCATTTATTAATAAAATTATTAGATCTCTGGCAGTGTAGTGGACCCCTCTCCCAGCCCTGATCCCCATTTATTTGTAAAATTATTAGATCCCTGGTAGTCTAGAAGACCACCTTCTCATCCCCAATTCCCATTTACTAATAAAATTATTAGATCCCTGGTAGTCTAGCAGACCCTTCAAGCCCTGATCCTCTGTTATGAAATTCAAACATATCATTGGTGGTCTAGTGGGCTCACTAACCCCCACCCCAGCAGATAGTGTCTAATCACCCCACTCCTCCCATTCCCAAACTGAGCTGGCTACTGGCACAGCCCACCACTCACCACCATGGCCAACCACCAACTGAGCTCTAAATGAGCACGTACAGTATACTATATGTGCTCAGTGAACTGTCAGTCACTGAGTGTGTACTGAATGCAGTACAGCGCTCACTAAGAGCTCAGTCAGTGGCTGGCCATGGTGGTGAGTGATGGGCTGTGCCAGTCACCAGCTTGGTTTGAGGACAGGGGGAGTGGGGTGCTGGGACACTTCCTGCCAGGGTGGGGGGTGGGGGTCCACAAGACCACCAGTGGTATATTCATATTTCATAATGGGGAATCGGAACTTTGTGGGTCTGCTAGACAACCAGGGATCTAATATTTTTATTAATAAATTGGCATTGGGGCTTATAGGTGGGTCCACTAGATTACCATGTATCTAATAATGTTATTAATAAATGGTGATCAAGGCTTGGAGGGGGTCCACAAGACTACCGGGGATCTAATAATTTTATTAATAAACAGGGATCAGGGCTGGGGGGGGTCCGCTAGACCACCAGGAATGTTTCATTTTTAATAGCGGGGTATCAGGGCAGGAGCACACTTCTAGACCACCAGAGAATACTTGGGGACATTGCCACATAGCCACCCACAGCTTCCAGCAACCTGTCCTGGTGTCCCTCTGTTTGGCACACAGGTATGGTTGCCACACACCACGGGATTTTGCCCCCCAGGACCTTACCTGATCAAGAATCAGGCACAGGGTCTCTGGCACACAGGCAATCAACACAATCCATCTTTAGTATGGCTTGTGCTGACGTTTGAGGCTCGAGCCCTCAGTCTCAAGAAAAAGCTGCTCCCCTACACTTAATAAAACTGGCCCCATGCCTGCCTTCAGTCTGCCCCTCCTCACTCTGTTCCCATTATGGTAAGTCCAACTCACATCCAGCAGAGTTGCATCACAGTTCTGAGATTAAAAAAACTTTGCCTTTCTCTTTGTGATTTCCACACTCTTTCTATTCTGTGCAGAAAATGAGTTATAAATCAAGAGTGTTTCTCTGCAAATATAGGTTTTTTTTTCTTCCACATATAGATGTACTGTGCAACTATATGTTAGAAAAACAATATTTACAGAGAAAAACTCTTTGGTTTATAATTCATCTTATATTTATACACTGTTAATTGCATCTCTTGTTCGGAACTGCACTGGTCAGCGTCTGGACTCCAGTGGCTGTAAACAGGTTCCTGTGATGAATTACAAAATGAAACTAAAATTAAACTGCAGAATGTGGCCGGTGATAATCAGCTGTTTGAGTCAGTTCTGACCCTTGCAGATCTATCCTAAACTGGTAGAGTGCAGTGGGGAGCCGATGAAAGGCTATTCCTTAGTGGATTGAGTGAAGAGGCACTCACCTGGGAGCAGCAGGGGCAAGGAGCACATTTTGTTATTGATTTTGTTTTCACACCATGATCGTCAATGCTCTAAATATCTCCCCTGCTTTTTCAAACAGTATCTGCCTACTACACTCCTTAATACAGTGGAGTTACAGGCAAGCACTACACAGCTGATAATATTAAAGGAGGAGAACTTCTTTAACTGCACCTGTTAATGGTGCCAGTCCCTCACACTCACAGGCAACTATGAAGCACTTTGGGCTAGATTCACAAAAGGTTTTGGGACTAAGTCACATGCCACAAATCCATTTGTGGACCAAAATCTCAGCAGGTGCAGCAATTGGTATTTACAGCCACTGCAGTTGCGGAAGATGTTAGGGCTGGTCCCACCTGCCATAACAGTGTTACGCAGCAGCGAGGATTTCCTAGGCAATGCCACTCGCAAGCTGTCATAAATCATGGAGCTGGTCATAATCCGGCTCCACCTTTGTGAATTCCCGCAGCTGTAGTGGAAACTGTGGAATACTGCAGATCTGCAAGTGGCAACCCACCTGCACCAGGTTTTGCCTGCATCTGGGGGAATTTTGGGTGTTTTGTGAATATAGCCCTTTGTGTGCTGGCCTGGGGAAGAGAGGTTTCGACAAGAGCATCAGTCTGTCTTTTCATAGCTCAGTCCTACTACCTGCACTCACAACTTAGAAGTTCAATAAAATAATTAAATTGGTTTTAACTAGTTCCTACACAAAGAGGTGATTTAGATTTTCTCAGTGGACTGGCTGCTGTGGAGGGGGGAGGTGTCAGATTCTGGGTTGGCCAGGGCTGTCTGCTCTGGATGAGTTCACATGGGTTAATGAGGTACAGAATGAGGGTCACTTTTGTCAGGTGAGTCCTTCATAGTGGAAACCCCTGCCTCCCACAACACTGGTGGTTTCACCAAGCTCCAGTGAAACAGGGAGAACTGGGTCAATATACAGTAAGCTGCAGCTTCATACTGCCTCTTTCCTTTCAAGCTCCTGCTCTGTTTCATCACCTGTGCTGCATGCTGTGAGTCCTACCAGTCCAAGTCTTCAGGCCTTCTTCTATTTGGATCACCAAAGCTCACTATGCAGGTTTTTTCTATTTTTGTTCACAGTAGCCTAGGGTTATTAATTTCCCATTTGTTCCTGGATGTTACCCTCCCCTCAAACATCCATGCCCCCCTCACACCCTGCGACACAGGGTGGGCTACTCCCATTTCTGCCAAACAAAACATGACATTGAAATGCTCAGTCTCCCGTGTCAGCCCTCCAAATGTCTGGCAGTCATTTCCTAACCCTACTGCCTGCTTAGGGGTATGGTGCAACTGTCACGAGTGTAGTCATTGGTGATTCTCCGCTTCTCTCAACCCCGCTGCCTGCTTTGGAGTCAGGATCAGCTGTCGCAAGAGCCACCATCAGTGACTCTTTTCTTCTCCTGGCACCACCTCCTACCATGGGGTGGGGAGCATTTATGGTATGTGCAATTGTCAGTGGCTCTTCTCCTTACCCTACTGACTGCCTTAGGGCCGAGAGCAACTGTTATTTGTGCTGCCAATGGTGGTTCTCTTCTTCCAACACCCCTGCCTGCCCTGGGATCTGGAGAAACTGTCACTGTTAAAAAGAAAATGGTCCATCAAATGTCTTTTGTGATCCCAACCTGACCCTCCCTCATCCCCTCACTTCCAAATTTGGTCCATCACTGCCTCTCTCAAATGTCCTGTTGCTCTGAAGCAGGAACTTTGAACTGACTGAAAACAAGGTAAGTCCGATTAATGGCTTTTTAATGCATTTTGAAATTGTACTCATAACATGCTTTTAATTTTTTATCCATACTTTCATCATAGCCAGTTTTGAATCACCTCTTGAACCAGGAAGGTGACAATTATCAAATCCCCCTGAAACAAGTTTTTTTTTAAAGCTGGTAAGGCCTACTAGACACAAGTGCCTGTTATTAGGGGTGACCCGGGAGCACTGGGGAAGTTACATGACTTGTTCAGAATCACACAGTATGCAAGCAGAGGTCATGGGAATCAAACCCAGGTGTGCTGGATGTACCAAACTCATTTGCAACTTATTATTCTAACCTCTAGGCTATACTGCCAGCTCATAAAAAGACTGTTTTGAATATTTGGGGTTAAAATATGAAAAAAAAAATATATAAAAATAATGAAGAAACATTGAAAGTCCTCAACATTTACTCACAACTTTGCTGTTTTTCCAGGTTTTAACCCCAAATATTCAGTGTAGCCTGTGTTTTACTCCACCTCATGACCAAGTCAACTGTAATTTCTTGAATCACATCTGAATCATGTTTTCGCAGTAGCTCCACCAAATCTATACCAATATCTATACCTACAGCTGTCCCAGTCTATACCTGGTCTCGATATAGCATCGAGACATGTACATTCCAAACTGGAGCTATTAAAAGCTCCAGCTGTACAGTAAACCTATGGACAGTCCCACGGCTGCTCCCCGCATCATGCGTCATTCTCAGGACAGTGACAGGAAGTTGTGGGCATGCTGCTAGGGATTCTTGGGTTTAAAATTCCTGCAGAAGGGACGAGGATCAAGCAGATAAATTCTAAATAAAACAAGTCACTAAGTAAAAAAATGTTTGTGATATGCTAATCAGGCCCTGGGCCTGATTTTAGGTGGATGTTTCAGTTTTAACATAGTTGTTTCCTGTAGCTGGTGTCCACTTTAATATCCTTATTCACTCTATTCTTCTGCTCCACTCTGCTTCAGAAATTCTCTGCAGGGCATGATATAATTTTATGAGCTTGGGCCCCCTTCAGTTATGAATTAACATTCATTTTTGGAGCAGCCAATTTCAGCAGCCTCCAATTTAGGCCCCAAACTGATTTGTCAAGTATATTATAATTCTATTTTAATATCTCACACAGGTGTGATCACCAGATTCTAAGTACAATAACCTTAGGCTGGTATAATGAGATAATGCCATGTTAAACATATATGTAGGCTTTTGTAAACTATTTTTGAACCTTTTCCTGTTTTAGGTTAGAATACCGTATTCTTAGTTGGGAATTTTATTGAAACAATTAACACTCACCATGTTTATGTGCCCTCAGTAATCTGATTTGAATTAGAAACATAGAAACATAGAATTTGATGGCAGGTAAGGACCACTTGGCCCAACCAGTCTGCCCATTTCCCTACCTAATGGATAAGCTGCAGATCCTAGCTAACCAGCAGCCTACTTCTTTTTACCCCCACCCCCTAGAATTGCCTTATGGCTGTCCCATGCATGCTTGAATTCAACCACTGTTTTTGACTCCACAGCCTCCTCCGGAAGGCCGTTCCATGCATCCACAACCCTCTCTGTGAAAAAATACTTCCTTAAATTACCTCTGAGCCGCCCCACCTCTATCTTCAAATTGTGCCCCCTTGTTCTTGCACACCTCTTTTTTTGAAAGATGCTACCCTCTTGGACTTTGTTGATTTCCTTGAGGTACTTTAAAGTTTCTTTCATGTCCCCCCTCTTCTTCCTTTCCTCGAGGCTATACATATTAAGCTCCTTTAGTCTCTCTTCATATGTCTTCCAGTGCAGACCCTGCACCATTTTAGTTGCCCTCCTCTGGACAGCTTCCATCTTGTCTGTGTCCTTGAGGAGATTGGGTCTCAGAACTGCACACAGTACTCAGATGGGGTCTCACCAGCTGTCTATACAGAGGATAACAACTTCCTGTTTTCTACTGGTGATGCCTCTCCCTATTCATCCCAGTATCCCCCCCCTAGCCCTCCTTACTGTCCTCTCACATTGCTTGCCCACCTTTAAGTCATCTGATATGACTACCCCCAGGTCCCTTTCCATTTTTGTTGTTGTTAGTATCTCACCCCTCATTGTGTACTCTTCCCCTGGGTTTTTGTTTCCCAGGTGCATTACCTTGCACTTCTTAACATTATAAGCTGCCATACATTTGACCATTCCTCTAATCTTGCTAAGTCCCTTCTTATCCTTTCCACCCCACCTAGTGCATCCGCTCTGTTGCAGATCTTTGTGTCATCTGCAAAGAGACATACTTTTCCTTCCAGTCCTTCTGCAATGTCGCCTACAAAGACATTGAAGAGACCGGTCCTAATACTGAATACTGAAGAGGATCGGTCCTAATACTAAATACTGAGAAATCTGATTACTGCCTGACTTGTAAACATGGTCATTGTCTCTGGCCCCAGACAGCAGTCTACTGTATTTGACTTTTACTATTCACTTCACTGACTGACTGGTAGGCTAACACACATGCAAAAAAAGATGGAGTCTGCACTGTACAGCACCAGCAGTCAGTGGAAAAGATTAACTGCAAAATAAAACCTGTAAAAATACCACCTGCCCTCTCCCTGTCACTGTCAAATGCTGTGTCGATCCTAAGACTTTGCCTTATTTTAGGCTGTAGCTGCAGCAGGCCCCCACTGTACACGCCTCTCTACAGCTGCACACAAATTAACTGGCTTGCCCTGCACAAAACCGACACCTAACTGCTATTAACTAAGTGCTTTGGGATCAAACCTGAGTTTTTTAAAAGAAGTGAAGAGCTCTGCCTTTCTGTTCACACACAAGTCCTTCTCTGCCATGCAAGAGCTGGAAATTGCACCCAGATATGCACAGCATGAGGAGATCATGATGTTCAGCATCCCTGCTTGGCTGCTGCTGGTCATGTGGCATGCACGAGTGCAGTGTATGATCCCTGTAAAGGAAACTGCTACACCATGCTGCTGAAGTCCTGAAATGTTGAAGGGTAGCTAGTACATTGGTTCTTGCCTGCACTGAAGTTTGCACCAGTGTGAAACTAAAAACCTGAAAGATCACGAAATTGAAAAGGACTGATTTTTGAGTATGAGTACTGCAGATACTGCACGTGCTCTGAAAGCTAGGAAACCTTTGACACCCTTACCAGAGTCAGAAGTGACAGTTTTCAGTGGGCCCACTGAACTTAATTTCTGTGTTGTCTCACCTTACTCAGATTCTGAAGTTACAGCCCCAGAACACAGACAAACATTTGTCAATGCCAAATGTTTCCTTGCAGGGTGTATTTTGCAGGGATGCACTAAAGTTACGAGTCTCCATTTGCAAACTGCAACGTAGCCTCATAACTTTGTTGTTTTTTAATGTTTGTAAACCAAATTTTCAACTCAGCCTCCTTATGACCCCAGCTCATGAAGAATGGTGGAGAAAATGTTCAACTCCTGCCCAAAAGGTGATTTCACGCAGTGACTGCGAAATCACCTTTGCGGATGCGAGAACACATTTTAGTCAGGATGTGAAAATGACACTATTATATTCATGAGGTGCTGTGAAGAGTGGATTTGTTGAAAATTTGGGGTCAAAATATTGAAAATTACCAAACTACAAAGCCTTTGTTTGCACAGGTTTTTAGTAGAAGAGGGGCAGTGATACTGCCAGTATACAGCTAGACACTACATGTTATATTTTGTAATGCTTATTAAAATTCAATGTTTAGACATTAAAAAGAAACAAATTGGTTCAACAGAAAACTTACAAGCAAACATCCATCACATTGTCATGCCTGCATAATAAAAAAGATTTCATTCTGTCTCAGTGTGTCTTCTGTATTTCTTTATGTAGCACCAGTATAGCTCTTTCAGCACCTCATACGGTATGTATCAGCAAGGTCTCATGTGGAGGTAGGTAATATATATAAGGGTCCTACTGCCATTCAAATGTTTTGGCCCATCCCTTTAACTCATATGTAAGTCTCTCCTTGGGTAAGACTTTCAAAACCTGGTTGTGTCACATTTCAACAGTTGGCTGCTGCTGACAGACCCAAGTATTTTGTATGCAGTTCCTCAAAAGGAAGTGTAGAATATGCAGTACTCTTGTATATGGGTCCCATTCATATCCTTCCATGTACTGTAGAAACATAAAAAACATAAGCCTAGATATTCAAAGCAGATGCGCAGCACAAAGTGGAGATGTACCATGCATCTCAGAAGATGGGTGGAACCACGATATTCAAAGAAGCGATGCACTGTGCATCTCGGTTGCCATCATGCATCTATAATGCATGCGGTGCATGTAGGGGGCGTTCCCATGAATGTGCTGTGCATCCCTATATTCAACCAAATGTGCGGCGATCCACTGTGCATCTCAGAGATGAGCTGCCCAAAGTCAGACAAGGAAAAGCATGCCTAAATGGCCAGCGACCAACAGGCAGGCCACAGAACTGTAGGCAGGCTGTCAGAATACAGCCCTTGAAGGTGCAGCAGGACATGCTGCAGGCACCTACACATAGCAGACATGCCAGGATGGATGAACCCTGAAACACGGCGCCATCCAGGAAGCAACAGCCCACACCACTCCCTGGGCATAGCCACCCAGCAGCCAGTCACTGTCCGCACACTGCCATCTTTACAGTGCCCACAGGTACCTCCCATACTGGGGTGTGTGGGGCACTGCAGTTGATGGCATGCAGCATATGGAGATGGTGTTTCACATGCATGTGGTAGCACTAGCGGCCTGTGTCACCATGTGCCAACCCCGTTGCATGTCCAGGTAGCCCCTGTGGCCACTGTCCAGGTGGGCCATCTGTACCCCATCTGACCCTGTGCATGGCTATGGTGAGCTAGTCAACCAGATGTGAGTACCCTTCCACATGTAGCTGTGCTGTGCTGTGTTGTTGGGTTTTGGTGACATAAAACATTACAAGAGGAGTGTACTACAGTTGGTGGTCCGTGCCAGTTCTGTGTTCTTAACTGTGAATGGCTATGGGTAATAGCACTGTATCCAGGCCACTGCAGTACACCCACCCACCCACCCACAAACATTCCATCATACCTGCCTGCTAGGCTGCAATACCTCCTGTTCACCTTTGTGGAGTGGTGGGTCAGTCCTGCAAAGGTGGAACTGAGCATGCCGAGGGTATGCAAATGGCCTGAATACATTCCAGTAATGAGTTCCAGCATGTGGGAGATGGACTTGGAATGTGCAATGAGGTCATTTGCATATGCTGGCTGAATATTACACTCCTGCACACTGCACAAGTGGCTCTGCATTGTGCATTTCCTCATGCTCCACATAAGGCTAAGGTCACCTGCTGCACCATGCATCTCCAACTGCGCTGTCGCGCATGTTCAGGATATTCAGCCAGACATATGCGAACGCATCTCACAGCACATCTTCTGAACATCTCATTAGTTTGGGCCGGCTCATCTCAGATGCACAGCACAGGCACTTGCACAAGTTTGCTGGGGACTTTTGAATATCTAGGCCATATAATTTGTCAGCAAAAAAAGGACTGGTAGGCCTACCTAGTCTGTCCTATTTCCCTATTACTGCTCCTTGGATCCTATATGGTTTCTGCTGTCCCTCCCTGCTCCCTTTCCTCTGTATCATTATGCCTATGTGCCTATCCCTCTCATGCTTGAAGCCCCCCACTGTCTTGGCTTCCATCACCTCCTTTGGTAGGCTGTTCGAGGCATCCACCACTCCTTTCTGAAAAGAAGCATTTTCTCACATCACTTTTAAACTTCCCCCATTCAATCACACAAGACTCTTCATTTTCTTTTGCCCTTCCTTCCCCCATATTGCCCTCCCTGCCTGATTCTACCCATCATCGTACTCTTGTCCCTAGTTCTGTCCCCCCCCTTTTCTGTCCTCCTTCTGCCCACCCTCCTTAACTCAATTCTCAGTCTTAGATCTGCCTCCCTATTTATCTGGTCTTTTCCTCCCTCCTTGTCCTTATGTCTCTACTTCTGGGAATTTATTTCTCTTGGCGTCTCCTCTCTGCTGCTCCATTTTTGTTGGGGAATTCACTGGAGGTGGGAGCTCAACAGGTAAGGCAGGGACAGGTCTAAGAGCCCACCTGTGATGACCCTTGAGGCAGAAGCATTATGAAAAAAAGTGCTGTGGTATGTTTAACCTTACACACACACACACACACACGCACATGCCACAGCACACACACACACACACTCTCGCCTCTGTCTTTTTAAAATTCAATATGCTTTATTGAAAATTTATACATTAGAACACAACAACAAGAAACAGTCAAGGTTATACAGGAAAGTTATGACTCATAACATTGAGACTGCAAATGTCAAGAACATAACCAAACAAAATGTATAGCCTTACCCCAAAACAAACAACTGTCCTACCCCGTTACCCACCCCCACAACCCCCCCATGTCAAGTATGATATCCGACCAATAGTTAAAGCTTCACATTGAGATGTACACAGTATGAAACTAGGACTGCCAAACAGCAAGCAGAGCATCTGGGGGGCCCCATTTGTTGTGGAAGGCATGATGTCTGTTGCCCATGAAGGCAATATGCTTTTCCAATTTTAGGGCTAACAATGTTTCCTGTGCCACTCTAGTTCTGGAAACAAGTTCCTCCTTCCAATGCATCATAATTAGTAATTTAGTCATGGTAGCAATCAGGGTATATAGCTTTCCTGACCCTGGGGGGTACCATGGGGGAAAACTATTGAGCAGGCAAACTTCAGGTACAAAGAGAGCGAGTCCAAACCCAAGAGTGGATCCATGATCTTTTAATGGATTGCCAGAAAGCGTGAGCCTTTCAGGCAAGTCCATAACATGTGATATAAGTCTCCATGCACATCTGAGCACTGCTGACACTGAGAGGAGGGGAGTCTACCCATTTTATATAGTTTCTCAGGGGTAAGATACAAATTATGCATTATGTTGAATTGCACCAGACAGAGCCTGTCCTGCTTGATAAACCTGTAAGTATTGCACCAGATTTTCTTCCAGGCATCCACATCATTCACAATAGATAGCTCTTGAGTCCAATAATAGCAAACACTTAGAGGAAGATGAGGGTCAAGAGATTTTAATTCTTTGTAAACCTTGGAAACCCAATGGGGCTGATCTGCCACTCGGAAAAGGGGTGGATAACTCAACCTTAGGAAGGGGAGACCCCGACATGTTCCCCATGAAGGAAACCACTCTTTCCTTAATTTGAAGTTATTTAAAGGGGTGGCCATCTTGGATGTTAAATCGGAGTTAAAAGTTAGGGAAGGAGAGCATTTCTCCACTGGGGCAAAATCCAGAAGCCGGGCCTCAACCGGGGGGCCCAGTATGAAGGAGAAATAGGCCTATGCCCAATTTTAAAGTGAGGATTACCTACTAGTGATTGTTCAAGGGACCTGTGCCAATCGAGGGCAAGATGCATCTTCACCTGATGTAGTGCTTTGAGGGACCAACCAATCGGGGTACCCTTTAATGATTTGGGTGAAACTTTGGGAGCAAATATGCCAGGCACAGGAGAGCACAATGGCTCCTAATAGCCAATACTTTCTCCATATCAAGCCAGAGAGGTGAATATGTCCCTGGGTCTGGCAGCCTTGTCTCATGTACCCAGTAAGCCAATTTACTTATATGATGCACTCCATAATATGTGAAAAAAGAGGGGACTGTGAGGCCACCCTGAGACTTTGGTGCCGTGAGCATGAAATAGGCCAATCTGACTCCTTTTCCCTTCCACATATAGGAGTTAAGTGACTTTTGAAGCTTGGAAAACCAGACTTTGGGAAAGAAGAGGCCCAACATGCTCATAGGATATAAGATCAGGGGAAGCACATTCATTTTAATAGTACTAATCCTTCCCCAAAGTGAGAGAGGCAGGGCACTCCAGCATTCCAGGTCTGTTTTCAATGTGGCCATCAGACTTGAGAAGTTCTCTTTAATCATCGTTGGTACATCCCGGGCTACCTTAATACCCAAGTATGTCAAAGACTTCACCTCCCAAACGAAATTGTATTCCCCTACTTCTGCCTGCGTAATTCTACCATTCATTGGGAAGATCCTAGTTTTCAAGAGGTTAAGCCTGTAGTACGATACTTTAGAGAAGGCTTCTATTTCTTCTAAGAGGGATGGAATGCTAATCAGGGGTTCCTCCAAATGTAATAAATCATCAGCGCACCCACCTTAATACCTTTGAGAATCTGAGAGGAAACTAACCTTCTAATTAAGGGCTCTAGATATAAGTCGAAAAGGAAAGGGGACAGTGGGCAGCCCTGTCTGGTGCCACAACAAAGTGGGAAGGATTCAGAAAGGATACCACTGCACCACACATGAGCCATTGGAGAGGTGTATAACACTCAAATTAATTTAATACCAAACCTGCCTCTTAGCTAAAAAATCACTACTCGGACTTCAGCCTCCTGGAGTCATAAGCCTATTAAGCTTATTCACAGGCCCACACCACACCAGGAACTCTGACCAGCAGGTTCTCACCATCCCTTGCTGCAGAACTTCCAAAGGGCAGAGGTCATATGCCTACCGGGCACCACTTTGGCTCAATATATTCGGCACTGAACATAACGCCATGCAGAGATTGGGGCTTTTCAAGACCAAGCTAACACAACACCTACTGAAGAAAAGCTCCTGTGACTGTACTTTCTAATTACTCCACATACACACACACACACACACACTTCTGACCCCGGTTTTATTCACCTTTCAGATTATTACCATCTCCTCGCTACTCCTACTTTGTCCTTCTACCCTGAATTGTCCCCATTTTTGCCCTGCAATACCCGGCACTCTCCTCTCCCACCTCCCCTAAATAGTCATCATGCCCCCCAACTCAGTGCCCCTACTCTCCTTTCTGGATAGATGCTTACTGTCTTTACCTGACAATGCCACCTAGGCTGCTACTGTTACCTGAATTATCCTAGTGTTAAAACCATCTCTGTTTCCTATTTACAATGTATTTTTGTCTATGTTTACTCACCTAGCTAGATACTCTTAAACCCACATATATGTATACCACCCTTTACAACATGGAACCTTTGTAAAAGAGCAATCTACCACTCAAAGGTATTGTAATCCAAGATTGAATAAATAAAAAAATTAAAAAAAATAATAATCTCTCTCTCTCTGTCTCTCTCTCTCTCTCCCTCTCTCTCTCTCAGCCAAACTGCTACAATAAATCCAACAAGTGCAGGTAATATGCAGAGGGTCGTACCTCAAATTCAAGTACTACCTTCCATCATAAAACACACAAGGAGTCAATGAAAATTCAGATAAAGAACCTTTATTCATAATAGCGCTAAGACCTCTTACTAATAGATCGGGGACACCAGTGTGCCCAATGTGTTGGTAAGGGATCTTGGCACTATTATGAATAACATTTTTTATTTGAATTTTCATTGCCTCCCTGTGTGTTTTATGATGGAGGGTTGTGCTTGAATTTGAGGTATGGTTCTGTTGTTTTTCTGGGCACACCCAGCCATGGGGTGGCTTTTACTCTGTTAAATAATATGCAGAGGGTCTCTTGTCTGGGTACTAAGGAGCCTGAAGCAGGAATCTTGAAGGGACAACATTAATCAGATCTGTAAAATAAAATATAGGAAAGGGTCACAAAGGATTTGTGGTTCTTACGGAATAAATGGGAAAGATAGGACAGGTTAGACATGGAGTAATAGTTATCTGAAGGGGAAGGAGTCAGCATCCTATCAGACCTGTTAAAATTAAGACAGAAAAAAGGTTATTTTAGAGAAAATACAGTAGCAATAGCAGAGAGATACAAAAAGGGTATAGGACTACTTTTAGGGCAAAGTAGGAAGATAGAGACATAGAGAAAGAAATAAAATTAATAAACAGATAGAAAAAGAGAAGAGAAAATGTTGCTTGGGGAGAGTTTCAGAAAAACAACTGATCATCACCTACATGGCCTAGTTGCTAGTAATTATAAGTGGTAGCCCAGGTGGGTTACGGAGGATATTTTTGGGGTTAATGGTCTAGAATTATTAAATTAATTTATCATTGACAGTCCAGGGGCTAGAGTTGTCACAGGGAGATTTATATAATACCCCTGGTGGATTAGTGAGCTAGTTTCCCTAGTGACCAGTAGCCAATAAATTAAATTAAGAATCTTTCCATGGGGTCTAGTGTGTGAGGGTCCCTGGGCCCCAGTCCCCAATACCGTTTATGCAAGCAGTGAGGTACAGTCTCTGTGCCTTTTCCCTGGGCCCCTTCTTGGCATCTCTGCTGTCAACGAAGCATAGGGTCTTCTTCGATCATGCCCTGCCGAGGTGTCTGAGGCCTTGTGGGGTGGATCTGGTTGACAGCTGGCTTCTTCTGGGTAGCCTGCTGTGAGCCTCCTCCCATTTGTCTGTCCTGCAAATCACATTTCTCCGGTGGTGAGGCCAAAGCTATATGCTTGGTGTTCCCCAGTGGCCACCTCAGTGTTATGGCCTAGTGCTCTCCGGTACGGTGAACAGAGTGGCTTCAGCTGTGACATATGGTTCTCATCCTCAGTGGTGGGGCCAATGCTATGTGCACAGCCTTCCCCAGTGGACACTTTGGTGTCATGGCCTGGTGCTGTTCTCAGTGTTGGTGAGGGGGATGGCGCCAGTCATAACATCAGGTTCTCATTCCTGATGGTGGTCACTGGTGCCGATGGTATACCCTCGGTTTTGTCCAGTGGACACCTTGGTGTTGCAGTCTGGTGCAAACCTGGCTCCTGGCAATGTTTATGGTGCCAGTGAGCAGTGTGACACAGGCTGTGACATTAGGTGCCCTCCAGACACTATTTGTGATGAGCGGGACTGATACTGGGGCTATGCAGTGTCAGCTGGCCAGGGTTGTGGTGGTCTTTTCCCTTGGTAGTCCTCGTGACACCATGATGAGGGATGATGAGGCCCCCTCACCGTAGTGTCAGTCTGGAGCTCAACATCAGTTGCGACACCTATTATGGAGTCACCCTAGGGCTGTCTCCCGTTCCAGTGCTGTTCCCTCACCTGCTTCAGCTCCAGCTACACCACCACCACCTGTAGTCACCCAAGAGGCAGTAGTGCAGCAGAGGCTGGCACCCTCCCTCCCTGGAGATGGTGGGCATCCTGTGGTACAATCAGTACACCCCGAGCGGGTTCTCAATCAGTCATGCCAGTTTTGGGTCACCAGCATCACAAGTGGTCATGCTACTGTGGTGCAAACAGGCTGGCTTTCCTACTACACCATAACTTAATGTTTACTCTTTCTTTTTCACCTCCACATGGTGGAGGTCTTCAGACCAGGCCAGTTCCTTCAGAAATGCTATAGCTGGGGCCCCAGGGGTGAGATTAGGTTGGTGGTGTGTGGGATCTGCAAGCTGCATGGAGCTGTCATGGTACTTGGCTGCATTTTCTGCTTTTCTCCCTAACTGCCCCCCCCTTCACCCAAGACATACTTGCTTAGATGGCATGCTCACACAAGGTGTCTACATCCATCCATCAAACAGCTATCCCCTGACTTCCGGTGATGCCTTCGCACAATGCAGTAACCTGGAACGGGAACTCTCGTCCATTCCATCACTAAATTCAGCTCGAAGATTTTACCACTAAATTCAGCAGATTTATTTTTTTTTCCCATTCAAATTTTATTATAGTTTTTCCAATACAGAGAACAAATCCACAAAGCGATTATCATAGTACAACCAGTTTTAATTCAAATATTGTGATGATTCATTCTCTCCCTCCCCTTCCACCCACCCTCCTAACCCTCCCTATTTCCCAACACAGCATTACACAAGCCAGACTGCACCTTATGGTATAGTATCAACAAACCTAAGCCTGTAATGAGTACAGGGTTTGTAATTGACCCATATCCTGTTGAACTTCTTTACTTTGTTGTGAGACTTGAAATGGTTCTCTCCGTTCTAAAATTAGCAAGAAGTTCCTGGAGCCATTCAACATAGGTTAATTCAACTGAGTCTTTCCAGTGTCTGAGGACCACTTTTTGATGGATAGTGAAATTAACGCCATATGATATTTCCTGTTCACCACCGAAATGTCGAATAATCACCCAAGAGACATATTTCGGTGTGAACAAGTCAGACAGCCCTAAAAGAGGGTCAGCCCTTTGTTTAATAGTGGTCCAAAGTGGAACAACTTTAGAACAGCTCCAGAAAATATGAAGAAGATTCCCTCTGCAATTGACATCTTGTACAAGTATGAGAGGGCACAATACCTAATCTAGCCAATTTCTGTGGGGAATAATAGATATTGTGCAAAATTTTGAATTGCATCAGCCTAAGTCTATCTTGTAGCGAAAATTTGTGACGGTTTTGCCATAGAAGAGACCAATCCAACTCCTTACCCAGGAAAAGACAGGACCAGAAGGCAACAGGAGCAAAATTATTAGGGTAGGCCCAACTATATAAGGCACTGTATATCTTGGAAACAGCATGAGGTAAACTGGCCAACTCAGTTAAAGTAGCCTGGAGGCAGACATGGGTAACCAGAGGCGGGACTGTCCCTATTACCCTTAACAAAAGGTGGCGAAGCTGCAGAATTTAAAAAATATTTGTGCTGGGAATTTGAAACTTATGCATTATTTCCGCTGAAGAACACCATTGCTCGTCGGCTGTGGTAAAATCTTTGAGATGACAATCTCCTATCTGGGGGAGCCAGGTGGCTAATAGGGGCTTACCATCTAGTTGAAATTTGGGATTGCCTCTTATAGGTTGGGATAGATCTTTGATATTTTCATATTTCAGGAACACACACAGCTGAGAGTGAGCTTTGATGGAGATTGCAATGGGGGAACTACGTAAAGATACAGGGTGGGATCCTAATTTAGTATATAACATCGCACTAGGAGAGTAACCATGTTTTTTTATGCTACCTAGTTCCACTTTTAACCAAATCGGAGTGTATAAGGAATGGGCTAAGAGATGTTCTGCAGTCAACCACGTGAGATATTTGTTAGCCTGACTGGCCCAATAATACAAACCAATATCTGGAAGTCTTAATCCTCCTTTTGCCTTGGGTGCTGCTAGTTTATGAAATGCCATTCTTGATTTTTTATGCCCCCATATAAAAATGGAGATCATACTGTGCACTTTTTAAACCAAGACAATGGGAGCCCAACGTTCAATAAATTAAGGGTGTAAAAAAAGACGGGAAAAAATATTCATTTTTTCATCATTTGGTCTCCCTGGATGCTAGAGGGAGAGGGGAAGTAGGGTCCACCTGCTTAAATCCTGATCTATTCTATGAACCAGGGAATCTAGGTTTAACTACCTAATACGAGCTACGCTCCTTGTTAAGATGAGCCCAAGGTATTTAATAGAGTCAGGTTTCCAAGCGAGCCCAAAAGTGGTAATTTCCTGTTTATAAACACTGTGGTTAAGAGGAAAACCACAGTTTTTCCTACATTAAGTTTGTAGTTAGAAACCTTACTAAAACCATCTATTATTTTAAGAATAGAAGGAATAGATACAACTGGGTACATTATTTGAAGCAGGAGGTCATATGCATATGCTGCCACTTTAACTATCTGTCCATTAAAAGGAATACTGAAGATGTCCTGAGCTATTATTAACCTCCGAATAAGGGGTTCTAAATACATATTAAAGAGCAAAGGGGACAAAGAACATTCCTGTCTAGTTCCCACATGCAATTTAAAGGGAGTTGAAATTACCCCATTACAAGAAATTGTAGCAGAGGGGGATATATAGAGCGAGCAAATCCAATTCCGAAACTTCGTGGGAAAACCAAATACCTCCATGGCTGCGAATAGTTTCAGTGGACCCTATCAAAAGCCTTCTCAGCATCCAGGGGACCAAGACCATTGGATGAACAGCGTCCCTGGAGGCCGAGAAGACATGAGCCAAAGTCCACAGATGGTCCACCGAAGAGCTTCCCTTCATGAAACCTATCTGCTCTACCCCTATTAATGAGGGAAGGACTACATTCATACGATCAGCCAATAATTTAGCCAGAATTTTAAAATCATGATTTAGGAGGGAGATTGGTTTATAGCTTGAGACCAAATCATGCGGCTTGTCTGGTTTAGGCAGCAAAACAATTAAGGCCTCAAATAAGGATAGATCGGATGACTGACCAGTGAGAAGGAATTGAAAAAGTTGTAGAAGAATAGGAGTCAACTGCTTGGAAAATACTTTGTAAAAATTCGAAGAGAACCCATCTGGGCAGGTGGTTTTATCAGGTGGAAGAGACTTAATTACCCTTTCTATCTCACCATCAGAAATATCAGTCACAAGTGTAGCTTGTTGAGATTTTGTGAGGGAAGGTAACTGCAAGTCCCTCAGATATTCCTGCAATTCTGCCTCAGAAGGGGGATTTACCATGGGAACATATAGTTCCCGGAAATAATTAGTAAATTCCTCTGTTATCTCTGATGGTGAGGTTTTTAGGGAGTTGTCTTCAGCAGAGTGAACCGCAGCAATAAATCTAGCAGATTCCTGTTGCTTGATACGCATAGCCAGCATCCGACCAGCCTTCTCACCCTGGTCAGTATAAGCTGCTTTTGTTTTAAGGATTGCAAACTCAGCTTGCTCCCTAACAGGCTGAGATAAGCATCTTTCAATTTAACTAGGTCTTGCTGGTAAGTCTCTGTGGAGAATGGATAGAGGTTGGATTCCATACCCGGAATTTGAGACAGTAGAGAAGAAACACGATTTTCTCTCTCTTTTTTCCTTCTTGACGTCAAACCAATTATAACTCCTGTCAAGTAAGCTTTAAGGGCCCCCATTCAATGTCAGGCCGCCCGGTAGAGTTATTATTAATGACAGTAAACTGTTCTATTTGGAACGCTATATATTTGACCATTTCTGGGTCCTTCAATATTTGATTGTTTAGTTTCCATCTATACCCTTTTTTGGTAAACATGAAACAGATAATAAACAAATGACCGCTGAATGGTCAGATGGTAAATTCAGCAGATTTATATAGTGGGCAGTATTTCAAATATAAAATTATACTGGCCAGTAATCTGAGAGTATGGCAAGCAAAAATAAACCACAGACCCTGGCCGGAGGTACTTCACAATAACAGAAACTTAATCTTACCTCTCAGGCCTCTACCAAAGGAGAAAAGCCTGCCGGGCCACCACAGAACACCGACCCAGAGTACAAGAGCATGTCTGAGGAAGAGGAAGAAGAATTTACTATTACTTCTTAGCAGCTCTGTCGGGAGTTGTGTAAGCTGGGAGCCACGATGGAAGTTATAAGGAAGGAGGTAGACTCGCACAATGAGATACTAGAACAACACGACAAAAAACTGGCCTGCCTAGAATCCCTTCTCACGTCCTGTTCGGAAACAGTGGATCTCCACAATGGTGCAGTCCTCCAGCTTCATGACCAAACCCAGGCCCTGCTGCACAAAACTGAAGATCTGGAGAATAGATCTCGATGCATTAACCTGCGGTTGCATGGGCTGCTTGAGAACACGGAGTCAGGCAATACAGTGGAGTTTATTGACAGCCTTTTGAAAGAGCTGTTAGGTCTGAGGACATACCATTAAACATAATCAGGGCTCATCGCTCACTGGCAGTACCACCTAAGGACTCTAAAGCCCACCCAAGGTCTTCGTTATTGTCTTCCTGGACTATCGCACAAAGGAGAGGGTCCTGTGTAAGCCCTGGGCCATGAAAGAGGTAATATTTGGGACACTAGACTTTTTTTAGAACCAGATTATGCTCATTCTACAATGGCATGCCGCAGACTCTGGTTCCCAATCATTAAAGCACTGCACAGCAAGGGACTGGGGGCTCAGGTAGATTTCCCTGCATGACTCCGGATCTCCTCGGACAAAGGTATTAAAACTTTTGATACTATTCTTGAGGAGAATAAATATTTTTCATCTCTCAGAATTGTGGTGGACGAGCTTATAAATCCAAATGCTCTGAAAGAAATAGAGAAGCAGCAATGGTCTCTAACGGGTGACCGCAGACATCTGGGGAAAAGAGGGGTTCTCGCTGGGGCAGATGGGGACTCAAATCCATGGTCCAAATTAAAATTCAGATGGCAGCCTACCTCAGGTGGATCGCATGATAGGTCCTCAGTCACCTGGAACATTCATGATTCTGCTACAACTACAGACCCAACTGGAGAAGCAACAACAGAACAGTCGGCTGAACAATTAACCTGAAACCAATAACAGGTTGTGAATCATTTAGCAATGGTTTGTGTTGACATAGTAGGAGAATACTCCTCTGTATCCCCGGTTTTCCTGCCTTGGACTCAGTGGCCTTCTCAAATCTTTCATTTTATTAGGGTTGTCTCTCATGAGTGACAACCATGTGACTTTAATTTGTATACTTAAATTTGCTTTTCTATACATAATCGTTTAGGTATAGTTCTCACGAGCTGGGACTTGGCACAACAGAACAAGAGCCCTCCCCGAGTGGGGGTGGGGTAGTATTTGTGTAATAAAGGCTCAGGAATAATTGGTCAAGTTCTCTGAACAGATTTGGGTTTCTGCTGGGGTTATGGTGGGAACTTGGGGTCTGGTTCTCTAAAGCCATTTGAGTTTAAATTTATCTCATGGTCTGAAAAATGCATTTTGCTACCTGATCTGATATATTTCCTTTTGGAGGGTGAGGGCCCAGAGTGGGTTATCGCTGGTGCCTAGTGGGGCTGGGGTGGCTCAACTGGTGGGGTCTATTACCCACCTGCCTTACCATTTATGGAGAGGGGGGATGGGCGGGAGGAAGGGTGAGGTACCGCGTGGTGTCGAGGGCCCTATGCTGGCTGCACTAATCCAGAGTATTAGGGAGACAGCAGCCCAGATCAGGAGAAATCCCATCACTCCCCATCACCACGAGGCAACTGAGTGGTGATGGGATATGTGTGGCACCATGGAAGAGAACTTATTTCTGTGGGGTGAATTGCAAATGGAACTGGGTTATAGCCCAGATTATAATGTTCCGTTATGTTATTGACAGTTACTGTTTTAAAAGTTTGAAAGGTTGTTCAACACTTTTTTTTCTGCTTTGAGTTTGGATTGTTCTGTTGATCGCACACTCTCTCTAACCCCCTCCCCCATTTTCCCGGTTACACACCCAGGCTGATGGGGAAGGCCTTGGTGTAGACGGGAAGCTCAGGATGCAAATGGTGCTCCATAGACCTGATGGATAATTTAAACATAATTACATACAACATCAGGGGTCTTAATAGCCCCATTAAGCAAGCCAGGCTCTTACAAGAGCTTGGTAGATTAGACACACACATATTGCTTTATTGCAGGAGACCCATCTCACCAATGTGGAACATCAGAAACTGTGCCGTAGATGGGTTGGATCAGTATACACCTCCTCCTATCAAGACCACCCCATAGAAGAGATATGGCTATTTTAATTCTTAAAACCTGTCCCCTGCAGGTAGAGTCAGTGGTGTGTGACCTGGAGGGTCAGTATGTTAAGCTTCTTGCGAACTACAGAACACCCATGCATTATATTAAGCCTCTATGCACCCAATGATGATAGGGAAGCCTCCCACTTTTTCAAAAAGATATTTCTGGAAATCCTGGATACTACGACCAACTTTGCATCCTGGGAGGGGATTACAATGTAATACTTTCCTCTATCTTGAACAAAAGAGGGGGGAACCGGGGTCTAGGATTGGTGCAGCGGGGTCAACACTAAACAGATTCAGACAACAGGAATGGTGGCGGTTTGGTGATGGGTTAACAGTCATACAAGGGACTACACATACTGTTCGGATAGACATAACTGTTACACCAGAATAGATATGTTTTTTTTCACTCAGGAGTGGGCCCATACAGTTTCTCTTTGAAAGATAATGCCACACACAATTTCGGACCACGCTCCAATAAAACTAGCTTTGGAGCTGGCACGTGTGGCACATAATTCTCACTGGCATTTTAATGTGGGATTACTAAATAACCCAGACTTTACCAAATTAATCACCTCCATCAAGGATTATTTATTGAACAACCTGGCAGGTGCTACCACCCATGCGGTATGCTGGGATGTGCTGAAGGTGGTCTTGCAGGGGGTCATCATTGGGTTCTCCTCCTCGCTCAAAAAGCAGAAGGAATGGAGAAGGAAAGAGTTAGAGGCAGAAATCAAAGACTTAAGAGTTCCAGCATAAAATTTAATTAAACCCGGAAACCAAGAAGGTGCTAGGGGGAGGAGGGCAGCCCTGGAGAACATGCTGACAACCCAGTTAGAGGGCAGTTATAGGAGGATCTGCCAACAATATTATAAGAATGGGAACTGAGCAAGCTGCTTGTTGGCGGCTACTCTTTGCTCCCAGCAATCCAGCAGGACAGTTTTGCAGATTAGGGAGCCCAGGTCGGGAGGGTCCACAATACATCACCCGGGGGAGATCACTGGTGTTTTTGCTAGATTTTATGAGTCATTGTATGGGCAGGAGGAGGTGCCAGATTTTGTGACTAAAGTTATTCAATTCTTCGAGAATTTTGATCTCCAGTCCCTCTGTCCTTCCTGTGCAGAGCATCTAGATGGGTCCGTAGCTATGAAGGAATTGCAGGTTCGAATAGCAAACCTTAAAACTGTCAAATCCCCAGGGTCTGATGGTCTTACTTCAGAATTCTATGAGGCTTTTGCAGATCTTCTTCTGCCAGTATTGCTAACAATACGTAGGGAGGTAATGGAAGAATGAAGCACTCCGGTTTCTTGGAACATGACACTTATTTCAGTGCTACACACAAAGAAAAAGGATCCCTTGGAAACTGGGTCTTACTGCCCCATCTCTTTGCTCAATGTGGACCTTAAACTGTTCACGGACTTGCTGGCTGCAAGGCTTCAGGGGCTGGCTCATCACGTGGTACATGAAGACTAAACTGGATTCATCTCAGGCCGGTACCTTACCAATAATATTCGAAGACTCCTAAATATTATTTTATCCTCCCACACCCAAACAACCTTCCAAATAGCCATATCCATGGGTGCAGAAAAAACATTTACTAGGGTGAATTGGCAATTTTTAAAAACATCCATGGAGAAAATGCAATTCAGACCCAACTGCATGCAGACAATCTCTCAACTATGTAACAGTCCAGTTGTCCAAGTTCAGGTGAATGGAATCAGCTCTGAACTGTTTTCTCTTTCTAGAGGAACTAGGCAGGTATGCCCTCTATCCCTTTACTGTTTGCCTCGAGCCTGTAACCACTGGAAGCTAAGGTATGGCAGAATACAGAGATAAAGGCATCACAGTGGGAGAATGGAGCAAAAGCTATCCCGGTACACAGATGATTCCATATTTTTCCTAGCCTTTCCGGAGACCTCACTGCCACCCTTATAAAACCCTGCAGGCCTTTGGGCAGCTATCAGTATAACATTAACTTCTTAAAATTGAAGCCCTGGTCCTTAGCGGCACTGCCCAAGCCAATTTAGGAAGACATTCCCTTTCATTGGGCCACTAGAGATAAGATAAGGTACCTGGGCATAGGTATTTCTTCAGATTTCTCCAAGTTGTTCTCCTAAATTATGAAAGATTGTGGGAAAATGTGGAACAGGATTTGGCAGTGGCACCTTCTATCACTCTCCTTGGTGGGAGAGTGGATGTCGATAAAATGAATATGCTACCTAGATTTCTTTTTATTTCAATCCCTCCCCATAAGGCTCCCACTGACCTTCTGGAACAAACTCAATAAAGGTATCCATAGATTTATCTGGAACAATAAAAAGCCCAGGGTAGCCAGACGCATGTTGCACCTCCCAAAGGAAGAGGGAGGTTTGGCCCTTCCGGACTTTACTATTTACTATCTGGTGGCCCAGATCTCCTCTATCCTCACTTGGGCTAAACAGAGAACTTCCTCCCTGTGGTGTCAAATGGAGGAGGCTGCTTTGGGTGATCGCCCTTTGTTTGTTTTAGCCCTCACAATGACCCCTCCTAAGTACTCACAGACAATTACAAATAAGTGGGTTAAATATGATCTATATATTCTTACTAAGGTCAAGAAATTGTTGGCAACCCCCGAAAGCCTGGGCCCACTTGCACTCATTAGATATGAGTCAGATTTACTCCCACCAGCCTTAGATCTGGGTTATGCTAGATGGGAGGCCCAAGGGTTAATACACTTAGCACAATTTATAGAGAATGATTCGTGCATTACATTTCAAAGAGCTAAAGAAAAATGTAATTGGTCAAATGCTGAATTTTTACAGTACATGCAAGTGAGGCATTTCATTAATCAGAAGGAACACCTGTTACAGCTTATGAGGTCACTTTCAAACTGGGAGGCCTTCCTGTATGGTACTGTCAGAATCACAGGCCAGGGAAAGTATATATCAGGGATTTATAGGTTATTCTTTAACAGCAGTGGAGATCCCTTGCATGCACAAAGGATGGCCTTGGAAACTGAGGCATCCAACCCAATCAGGGTGAAGAACACTGGGCCCACCGGTTGAAGTGAGAGTGGAAAGTAACTTCGGCCCCAATCTGGCGTGAATTCTATTGGAAAGTATTAATTAAATTTTTCTATACTCCAGCTATCACACAACACTACAGTGCCTCCAAACCGGCCACTTGCTGGAGGGCATGTGGTCAGATGGAGAGCCACTGGCATATTTTCTGGGGATGCCCAGCTTTAGAGGACTTCTGGTGAGTGGCCCAGATGGCTGTACACTCAATTACTGGGGTTCTGGTCCCACTGGATTTTACGGATTGAGTATTGGGGATCCCATCATCATCACATCAGAGAGGGGATAATATGAAGGTCCTGTTAATCTTTATGGCTGTGGCTCTAAAATGCATTACGGGTAGATGGCTTCAATCCAAACCCCCCACATTGGAAGAATGGGTGGGCAGAGTTAGGGAGATTATAACAATGGAAGCTTTGACAACAGTACTCTGATTAAGCTTCGACAAACATGAAATTAGGTGGAGAGGGTAGGAGTTATGGTTGCTGGGATGTGGAGGGGTATCCCCACTTCTTAGATTGTACCCTCATGTCGGGAAGAAGAGGGGTCTGGTTTTCAGCATGATGGTAGATGTCTGAATGGCCGCTTCCAGCCCCCGGATTCTTTTCTGGGAATGGGGGTGACCTTTATAGAATCTATAACATATCACAGACTATTCTTGGAAGTGGGTCATTTGTTTTATAGGGGTGAAGTGGGGAGCTCTGTGCAACCAATTGTCGGGGCCTCTCTGTTTAGGCCCTATGTTTTTCTATAAGACTGTGTTTGTTTTATTGTCCCTGTTTAATTCAGGAATATGTTTTAATTCATTATGAGATATTAGACATAAGTTACATGGAAGCCCTTGTGATATTTGTTTACTAGTGTCTCTAAAGTACTTGTCAGCTCCTTACTGGAATTAGTTTGTATGTGATATACTGTTGTCATTGGATCCGAAATAAAGCTGCTCAATCCTCCTTCCTTGGATGGCCCTCCGACAACGCAAGGTCGTTCCCAATCATGGATCACTAACATTGCATGCAGTAGGTGAGCTGACAGCCAGGGTGACATTCCATTTTTCCTCCATTCACCCATGGAGTTTTCTGTTTTCCTCCTCAGTCCCCTGGCCACTGCAGCATGCCGGAGGGTTTGGATGATGGCATGCACACGCTGCAGACCTGCAGTCTCCACCCTTCAAAGCCTCTGCACTATCACTGGGCCTCCACCCAGTGGCAGTCAAAGGCCAAGGTGGCTTGGCTACCTCTCCCAGGAGGTGAGTGTAATCCCTGGGATGCTTCGTCCTTTCCTCCTCGGTTGTCCAACTTTAACCTGAGGTGGTACTAAAACCCGGGTCAGTGGCATGGCGGCAGGTAAGACTCAAACACATCAGTCCTCTGCACCAAGTGGGGTGGCCAAAACTTATTTATATTCTAAAAAACACTGGCATGCATGTGATTCACTTGAGTTTAAATGCTGGAAGTTCAAGATGATGCACTTAGGAAAAGGAAACAACATATAGAATACTGGACTGGGGAAGAGCAGGTGGGCTGGTACAGTTGAAGAGAGTGATCCAAGAGTAATCAGTGGCTCTCATATGCAAAGCAGCCAGTACAATAAGGGCTACAGTAAGGCATCAAGGGTGCTGGGGCCCAGTGATTGCATTCATCACACTGTTTGTCATGCCTGCATAATAAACATGATTTCATTTTGTCTTGGTGTGTGTGGGTCATTTCTTTAGTAGCACCAATATAGCTCTTTCACCACATCATACACATCTGCATAGTTTCCTGGGAGGCAAACAATATATATATATAGGGAAAACACTGCCTTTCAAATGTACCAATGTTGCTTTTATACCTTGTCTAACATACAGGCTCCCTCCCCTTTTCTACTTTCCATATACCCCTGAAAAGAGAATACCCTAGTACATTTGCCTCCCAGTTATGATTTGTGGTGTGCCACATCTCGGTTATTGCAATAATGTCCAGGCCAGCTTCTGTCATTAAGGTCACCTGATCTGGGATTTTGTTTCCCATGCAGCGGGTGCGTGTCATTATGGCCTTCCTTGTTTTACTGCCTGCCCCCCCTTCTAGTCCTGTTTTTTGCCTCTGTCTTTTTCTGTCCATCCTTGGGATCCTTTTTTTTCTACCACCCTGCCTTACGTTTTATGCCTGGTTCAGGTGTACCTGTCTCCAACCTTCCCTCCTGATCCTCCTTTCTGGCTACTCTAACCTGTGGAGGTGGGCTGCTTGAGTCTCCCTGCTTCCAACGTGCTCCCCCCTCCTCGGCTAGTTTGAATGGTTGCCCAGGAAGCATTCAAACCTCTCCTTGAGGACAGCTGTCCCCTTTCCTGTACAGATGTAGGCCGACGCCCTTGTACAGACCAACATCGTTCCAGATGGGTCCCCAACCCCCAATGAAGTGATATCCCCTTTTCCTGCACCTGCTCTCCAACCAAATGTTGAAGCTTCTGATGCAGAGATTCCTTCTCCCCTGCAGTGGACTGGCAGCACCTCCAACAATGTTAGAGTTTGCTACATTCTCAAGATGCCCTCCCAACTCCCCGAAGTCCTCCAGCACCTTCTTCATGCTTGCCCCATCCCTGGCTAGGTTATTTGTCCTCAGGTGGACAAAAACCCCTAGCCCCTCCCTACTACTGCTTGAACGATTCTCAGGGTCTGCTCCCCTTCCCTCCAAGCTGTACCTCCTGGAAGGCACTTTACCTCTCTCTCCACCCCACCACCTGGGCCTAAATCCATTTCCCAGACAACTGAGTCTCCCAAAAGGAGTAGCTTCCTCTTCCTCCTGCCCATGGGTCTTCCTCCTGGTGGACCTGCACATCCTCCCTGATCTCAACCTCGGGTTCCCTTACGGGGCTTGCCTGCTCCTGCAAGACAGCATAGGAGTTCCTTAGTTGGACCAGATGGGGGATACACCTCTGACCTCCCTCCCTCAACCTATCTGAGCCCACCATAGTCCATCCAGCATTCTGCCCACGCACCCTTTTCGGCAGTGGCTGGTGACATAGTGTATGGTACCAAAAAACACGATCACTTACTTTTTTCTTCTTAATGCAGCCAATCTCTTTTGTCCGGGGCTGCATTTCTTTCCTATTTGCCCGCCGGATAACTTGCGCGTGCGCCGCTTCAACCACCCCCTGTCCTATGAACAGCACTGATGGGGCAGTTACATTGTGATGTAGCTACTAATGCAGAATAATATAATACTTCAGTTAATACTTCAGTTTTTAAGACAACAGAAAGCTAAGGCCCATGAATGCTGTCCCCCACTGCTTAATGGTGATAACCATAGTTATCTTCCTTGAAATATTGATCGAGTCTAGATTTAAACAGTGCAAACTTTTCTGCCTCCACTACCTCATCAGGAAGATGGTTCCATAGTCTTATTGCTCTTTGTACATAAGCATACTTGCATAGCTCACTGTTTGACTTTCTACATTAGTAGCTATGTCACTACTAATGCAGAACGACTTTTTACAGTGTATAGATATCCATACACAATAATGTTCCACCATACACTTAACAGTGATTGCTTGCACCCAGCTGGCTACCCAATGTGAAATATGCAGTGCTGTTCTCATTTGTAAGTACCAGTTCTAGCATTGCCCCATCTCCAGAGGATTCCATAACCAGATGACTGAGAAATCCCCCCTGAATGGAGTTAATGTCAGTCCTGCTTCTTGATGTAGCTATGGCCAGAATGGTACAGCCTATATCTGGCAGATTAAATCCCCCCATAACCAATACATTGCCTTTGGTTGCTATTCTGCCAATGGTTTCCATAGCTAGTGGCCATAGCACTGCCCACCTTCCAAGACAGCAGTTCAAGTATAATACAAATGTTGTGGTGTGTGCATCCTACACTACAAACACACATACAGAAAGTGGCTTCCATGGCAGACATTGACATCAGCATTTCTCCCCCCCCCATCAAAGTCAGTAAACTATGTTTACAGACTATACATCCTACACAAACACACACAAAAAAAAAAAACCGTCTGCCACAACTGTTGAGCATAGCATACATCCCACCAAACAGTGTGGGGGGGGGATGAGCATCCATTACACAGCTCTCCTCTCCCGGGGTGGGGATGCATGCTGACTCGCCCACTGGATACCACAGGTGAGGGTCTGGGGTAGCACCAGAAGCTTGAGCGACATCAAAGGGGGCCAAGGTCCTTAGCGTGTGTGCTTTCCATGCATACACGCTTGTGTACTACCACAGCACGAGATCCAAGAGGAGAAAATGGAAAAAATTGTTGCCACAGGCTTCATGAAGCCCTGCCTAACTAATTTCATCCTGCGCCTCCACCTGGACCACTAGCCTCAGTTCTGGATGGGAGTCACTGGCTGGATAGCCCTCCTACTCCCAGCCCCATCACAGGGAGGAGCAGTTCATGGGGGGATTTTGGGTTTGGGGGGTCCGGAAGAGTTGAGTGCCAGACAGAAGAGATGGGGACAGGACTGAGAGCCCACTTGCATTGCCCACCAAGGCAAAATGTTTTATAGGATTAAAAAGTGGTGCACTATGTGTAACCTTAATTTACACACACACACACACACACACAATAATGGGTGTGACCAAATTGTTGCATTAAACCTAGCAGGTATAGGTAATGCGTAGAAGGTCTCTTACCTGAGTACTAGGGACCCTCAAGTAGGACTTGAAGGGATGACTTTCACTGGACCTGCAAAATAAAATACAGGAAAGTGGTGTTCACAAAGGATCTATAGTTCTTACGGAGTAAATGCGAAGGATAGAACAAGGTAGACGTAGAGTAATACTTATCTGATGCAGGAAGGACTCAGCATTCTGGCAGACCTGTTAAAAAAAAGAAAAATAGGTTAATATCGAGAAAATGCAGTAGTGAGAACAGAGACAGTGAGCAGAGAGATACAAAAGGGACATAGAACAACATACTGTAGGAGTTAAAAAAGAGAGATTTAGATAAAAAACTATAGCTAAGGCAAAGTAGGAAGACAGAGATATCGAGAAAGATGTAAAATTAGTAAACAGATATGAAAAGAGAAGATAAAGTGTTGTTTGGGGTAAAGCTCAGAAAAAAATCACTGATTGCCATGTACATAGCCTAGTTGCCAGTAACTATAAGTAGTAGCCCGGGTGAGCCAGTGGGAACTTTTTGGGCTAGTGGACCAGTATTATTAAAATAATTTATCACTGGTGGGCCAGGAACAAGAGTTGTCCGAGGGAGTTCAGAGAGTATAATTCCTCCAGTGGTCTAGGAGGCTACTTTCATGAGTGGTCTATGGCAAATGTATTGAAACAAATTACAAATATTTTCCTTGAGCTCTAGTGGGGGGTGTCATGGGCCCCAGTGTTGTCTAGGCATACCTCTGAATAGCCCCATATAATTAGGAGGAACTGTTCCTCATTTTACATCACCAAAGATCCCTATCCCACACTGAGAGGGTTAAAGTTTTAATGCAAACATCCCAGACAATGAATTTGAGCATGTATTATTAAATCAACAGCACTTTGTGAACATGGAGATGGAGACTTGCATTTGTAAAGTGTTCTGATCATGGTAAAGATTTGATGGTAACATTTTGCCTACTTTTTCCACATTTTGGGGATGAAATTTTGAAAGTTAACGTGTTTAGCCAGCCAGTAGGGAGATGCACTGTGAAGAGAAGGCTACTACTGCTGGCAGCACGACATTCGAGCTAATGTGCTGTGAGCGGCAGCAGCTTCTACTCCCAGCCTGTACGGAGCTTAGGCTGCAGCCTGCTCTATGTGGATGGGAGGTGGATAGAAAGGATGTCATCTAGAGGTGGAGTAACCTAGTATAGGACCACCTCTCTGCACCTACCCCAGTGGCAAAAACAATTAGTCTTGGGAACAGAAGAGGCAGCGGGAGACTGATATACAGTGAGCCACACTCTTGGCTGTTAAAAGCTCCCAGTCCAGAGCAGAAAGCATTGTGAGCTGCCAAATTGATGAGCCGCACCATGGCTACTAGTTTAATGGCTGTGCTCTGGGGGCTTTTGAAGCAGATGTGTGGGTGGCTACATTTTAAGTGCCGGACTGGACTTTAATTACATAAATAATGCCGTGGACACTCTCTAAATTGCTTGACTTGGTAATCTGAGGCTCTGTGGAAGAAGACAGATGACCAAGCCTGACTGCCTGTACTTTGGGAAGTGTGTCCAAAGTGGCAGCAGGCCAGTAGTGATGGGGGTGTGGGATTCCTCTGTGTTTAAAAGTACTCACTGAGGCTCAGAAGAAGTTATTTCCATGACACGGCTCCCACTCGATGTAACAGTTACTGGATGTCTATCTACTTTACAAGCTCAGGGCTGCTGTATTGGAGCTGTTGAGTGCATTCAGAGATCCCAGGGTGGTGAGCTCATCATGCTTCCAGGCTGCACAATAATACAAACATGTAACAAGGGGGCAGGGGGGGTCTGCAAGTCCTGAGTAATGGAGAAAGGCGGTCGTCACATCACACCCACTGAGAACCGCTGCTGGGATATTTTTACCTGTTCTACCATTGCTCATGATATATACATATATATATTATGGTAGAGGAGCCATTTCTATGTTAAACCCAAAATTTTGCACCTTAATAACTTTGCAACCATTTGACAGATTTACCTGAAATTTGGAATACATGATCAAGATCCATACACCTTAGGATCTGCCAAGTTTTGTACTGGTCAGATACACGGCTGCGGAGTTATTAAGTATGATCTGCGTGCTCGTTTACGCTTTTTCTGGAATTCTACGGTCGTGCCTACAGGTCACACGGTTTACGCGACTGGCCCAAAATCTTCAGGAAACATACAGCCAGGGTCCCCGATGTGCCTTTCAAAGATTTTGTGAAAAAATATTAAACAGTTCAAAAGTTATTCAAGAAACAATTTCCCATTATAAGTCAATGGGAAAAGTTAACAAAAAGTTTGTCAGTGTCGCAATTGCATTTTTACTTTCGCAAATGGCCCTGTTACTTTCGCAAATCTGCCATCTTATTTTCAGTTAGTGATCAGAAAAATGCTTGGCATTTAAATTTGGGACCCTCTAGCAACCTAATTATTTTTGTATTCACTTAGTCGGACTCTCAGGATGCTAGCCATGTCTTTATTTTGGGGTAAAACACCCCAGAAATATATTTTCAAATTTCTGGAAGAAGTACTATCGCAAAGTACTTTCGTGCTCAAGAAAGTGTCACAAATATTTGTGAAAGCTTTCGCAAATTGCGACAGTACTTTTCTAGTCTGCGGGAAAATGACAGCAATTCTTTGGCACGCCACTGCAAAAGAACGGTTTGGAGTTTTGGGCTGAAATTTGGAGGGAACATAGCCGACATCTCACAGATGTGCCTTTCAATGTTTTGTTGAAAAAATATTGCATGGCTGCAAAGTTACAGTACTCCAAAGTTGACACGTTTTCCCATAGGATAACATTATGGCACCCGGCGCACTACAGGAATCATTTGACACCCTGCTGCAAAATAACTGTTTGGTCTTTTTTCCTGAAATTTGGAGGAAACACCGCCAACAGCCCACAGATGTGCCTTTCAGTGGTTTGGTGAAAAAATATTACAGGGAGGCAAAGTTATGGCACTCCGAACTTCTCTTTTTTTCCCATAGGATAACATTACGGGGTTCGGCGTGCCTTTCAGGGCCCCTATCTCGGAAATGGTGCGAGATACGGAATTTTTGTCGGAAAAATAGTTAGCCCCTAGTGGGGGCTAAGTACAAAACTAGCCAGGACAGTCGTAAATCATATGACTTTAAAATTTTTTTCTATGTCACACGGTTCCTGAGATATAACCTATTTAGTATTCCAAGTCCTCATTTTCTGCTCCGATACCCATTATTATGCATACATTCTTTGTACTCACTGTCTTTCTCTATGCAGCTTTTGGGGAAAACCAGCCTGTGTGCTTACATTACTGTTACCATTGCCCTTTCAGCTTGCGGTTCCGTACCCGTTTCACTTACCGTTGATGTCTACGCCACCATGTGCATTATCCTTTGCGTTTTCCTTTGTACTTGCGTTTCTGTTATTTTTTGCCATTTGTGTCTACAGTACTGTTTCTCTTTCTGTCTCACTTTGCATCACCATGCCCATTGACATTTCCGTTTGCAGGCACCATGTTACTATGTGACAACACATCACGTGGCAGACCGTTCCCGTCTACGCCACCGTGTGCGTTACCCTTTCTGTTCTCATTCGCGCTTGTGTTACCATGTGTGTTACTGTTAGTGCTTCTGTTTGCATTGCTGTTCCTGTTACTATGCCACAAGACAACCGCGATAGGGAGCGCAGGCCTCTCCGCCGCTGCATTACATTCACTATTTCTAGTTATCATTCTCAAAAAGAAGGAAATTAGGCAAAAATATTTCATGCATTAGTTGAGGTTGTCCTCCACAGACAAAGTGAAATTGTGTTGGCTGAAAACCCCTTGATCCCCAGTTATCCTCTTCACCGTGATAAGCGTGACAGTCAAGCGGTCCTAACTCTCACCCCATTCTCCCATATACTTCTGCTGTTTTACTACATGGATGGGGTGAGAGTTAGGCTGATGACCCAAAGCTGCACTCCCAATGCTGGTTGGGGGTGGGCTGGGGTTCAAAGGGGTTTTCAACCCCAACACCAAATTTCCTCACTTTTGTCACTGTGGAACAACCCTAACTAATGCATTAAATGGAGTTGTATGCCTCTAATATATATATATATATATATATATATATATATATATCTTTCTCTCATATATTGCACTTTGCATTTGGCTCTGAGCTCCCAAATGGGGTTGACCTCCTGAATGAAATTGTAGTGAGGTACTACTGGGGGTGGGGGAGAGAGAGAGAGAGAGAGACAGAATTGTTAGCAATGTAGCTAAGCAGCATGTTGTACTTAGCGTTCGGCTCTGACCTACTGAATTGGAATAAGGTGAAGTGAAACTGAGAGGGAGATAAGCAGCATGTTGTGGCACTTTTGTTGTGTTTAACCTCTGTAATAACAGTTTAGTGATATGAGAGAGAGAATTGATAGAGCTGTCTGCCTGCTGGCTGGCTTACTTATGCAAATGAAAGGACTGAAACACTCTTATTGGAGCACTTCAGTTCTTTCATCTAGAGAATGTCTTCCAGCTGTGAAACTCTGACTAGTGTCACAGTCTGGTTGCATGCTCATTGGTCTGTGAGGGACAGGCCCAGTGTAGATTGCTCTGCATTGGGACAGTCCCTGTCATACCTCTCAAATGTTATTCTGTCACAAGATGTTTCTTGTGCACGTGCAAGGAAACATAAAAAGAGCGATCTGACAAAACCTGATTACTGTAAAGGGGAATTTCTGATGTCTCTATAAATACTCTATACCTTTATGATTATTTTGACAACAGAATATCCAGCTGTCTACATACAAAATAAATGGTTTTACTGACACTCATGTTGTGTCTTTGTGCTTACTCTGACTCATCCAATACCCTCTGAGAAATACTATACTTTTTGTTTACAGTGCTAGCCTAGAATTCCCCAGATATAGTCTACAATCTTTCTGTAAGTGTTATCTGTCAATACAGTCTATTTGGGGGGTTTTATTCCACTCATGCCCTATTGTCTTTAAGAAAGACTTCACTGTGTATAGTATATTAACTTTGACCTCATGATGTTGCATTGTGTGCTTTCTGCAGCTCCAGTTAAACACTTAAAACTGACACACAGTGCTATATATACACTTTGAAGGTGAATATGGCTCTAATATGAAATACAGTACTACAACAAGCATATAGTCAGTCCATAAGAGTCACAGCACCAAGCATTCCAATTCAATTTAATTTTATTGAGGATATAAACCACTGAGCAGAGCTAATTTACAGTGATATCCTGTTAAGGCAAAACTTCTGATGACAAGCAAACATGTTACAGACAGAAATAGTGCTAGACATGGTGTACATCTTACAAGGCATTGTATGTTAACATTGGCATAACAAAGTTCCAAGTGCATGGTAGGGCCCAGTATGGAGGGTATAGAGATGAAAGCTCACCATTGTTGATACCTATGTTACGCCTCTGGAATGATGGCAGCAAGTTTTATGCCCAAAGAAGACTGTAAAGAACCATTCCTTGACTTTTGCTCTGGAAGGCAGGGGTCATTTTACCAGGCATAGTGATTCTAGCAGGGGTGTTCCACACAGTTGGGCATCTTAACCTTTGTAGAAGCCACCAACCAGAGGAACCTAGCCATAAGCCAGTCCCCTTATCAGTGGTCTCAACACCCAACCTCCAACCAGGCTGAATCATCAGTACCTCCACCTTGTCTGGATTGAGTCTCAACCAGCTAGATGACATCCAGTCCTTGATCTCACCTAGGCAAATATTAATTATCTCAACAGCACCCGGTGTCTGGGTGCAAAAGACAGAAACAACTGGATATCATCGGCATAGCAATGGAAACCCAGACTGTGTCATCTAATGAACTCTCCCAGGGGCAGCATATACATAGCGAACAGCATGGGAGAGAGAATCAGCCCCCGGGGTACTGCACAGAGCATGGTCCTTGGGAGTGAGGAGAAACTCCCAATCACCACCCTGATCATCCTGTGTCCAAGGAAGGACTCAAACCAGTGGATGACAATGCCAACAAGTCCACAACATCCTGAGTCGGTCCAGTAATGACTCATGGTCTAAGGTGTCCAGTGCTGATGAGAGAGCAAGGAGAATGAGAGCTGACCATTCTCCTCAGTCTCTAGCACTGAGAAGATCAATCTGTGCCCTGACCAGTGCCATCTCAGTACTGTGCCTCAACCTAAACCTTGGCTGGAGAGGTTCATAGATGTCAAAGGCAATGAGGTGTTCCTCCAGCTACAGGGCCACAATCTTCTCTATAAACTTTCTGAGAAAGGGAAGGTTAAAGACAGGTCCAAAGATGACCTTTTCAGAAGAGGCCTCACCAGATCTGCTAGTAATGGTCTAGGAAAAACCCCATCTGAAAGGGAACACTGGATCAGCTTGGTGAGCAAAGGACCCAGAAACCCAACACACCCATTTAGTAGGAGAGTCGGGCTCAGATCCAGCTCACAAAATGTGGCCCACATCTCCGAGACTACCCCACAAACATTTTCCACTGAAACTGGTCTAAACTCACTCCAGACCAGAGGAGAATATCCACTTCTCACCAACTCGGTTACACTGGATCGAAGACATCCAGTTGGAGAGATCCCAGACCAAATCAAGGACACCCTTTCATAGAAACATCAAGCAAACTCTTCACACCAAGCAGATTAATTTTTTCTTACCAGTTGCAGACAGATCAGATTTAAAAATCTGTTCACGGGACTTCCAGTGATGTCACCAATCCATGAGGCAGTGCTAGATCAGAGATCCGCACCCCCATGCCTCCAAATTCATTTATTTTGCTTCCTGAGGCACTGAATTTACCAGCATACTATTTAAGACTACCACCAGACAGCATGGTGAACCGCCCAAAGGCAAAATCCGGCTCATCAAACAGCCTGCAACAACAGAAACTCAACTTGAAGCCGCAAGCTCAGACTAAAGCTACTGCCCAAACCAGGCCACCAGAAGCAGCGGAGCCTGATTCCAAGACTAGTTCAGAAGAAGATGAGGAGGAAGTAACTATTACCTCCCAACAGTTGTGCAGGGAGTTGCGCCGCCTGGTCCATTCTGTGGACAAGTTCCGAGGAGAGGTGGCAGAAAACAGTGAAAAAATAGCCAAGCATGAGCAAAAACTCACAGTGCTAAAATAAACCATGTCTTTACACTCAGACACTCTTGACTTGCACAATGGGGCCATTCTGCAGCTGCATGACAGATCTCAGCTCCTCCTCGATATAATTGACGATCTGGAGAACAGATCGAGGAGGATGAATTTACGTATTCATGGCCTGCCAGAGCCCACGGAATCAGGTAGCATGCCAGAATTCATTGAAAGCCTATTGTAAGAACTGTTAGATCCAGACAAAGATCTGCCATTAAATATTATTCGAACGCACCGTGCTCTTGTACCTCTCCCTAAGGACCCGAAGGCCAGGCCACGGTCTATTGTCATTGTGATCTTGGACTTTTGAACAAAAGAGATGGTCATGAGAAAAGCCTGGTTGAAGAAAGAACTGGTTTTTGGAGATACTAAACTCTACATTGAGCCGGACTATGCCCCCTCAACAATGGCAAAGCATAAACTGTGGTTCACGGTACTGCAGGAGTTGCGCACCAAAGGCCTAAATGCCTGTGTGGATTTCCCCACGAAGCTGAGGATAACTTTGAATGGAGGAGTGAAACTTTTTGGTTCTTTGCCAGAAGCTAAAAAGTTCTTGAACTCTCTGGGTATCAGGGGAGAAGACCAGGTTAATTTAACACAATTCAAAGAAATCAAACACTGCCAGTGGATTCCGGTCGGCAGGAGAACCGTGCAGCCCCTTCTGAATGTGGGGAATTCCCAATGGCCCGAGCTGGAAATGAATGCTGCCATAAGCAAAAGAAACAGAGAGGACCTGCAGCCCACATCTCAGAGGGAAAACTCTGCTGACACTGCTGAAACTTGAAATTGCAGGAAAGGCCATAGGGGACAAAGATTTTGCCACAGGAATCACCCAGTGTGGGGTCTTTCTTTTACTATTTTTATATTTCTCTCTCTCTGTATACTTTGCAGAGACCCTAAGAGACTATATGTGAACTGAAGGGTTGGGGGGCACCCAGAAGGGTGCTCTCTCAGGATTATTGTGGAGAGGCTTATTATAACACAGTCTCATTATAACACCCCCAGAGAACCAAACACGGGTCCTTGGGAGGGAGGATACCTCCCCCCACCCCTTGCCCTGCTACTACCAGGTGCAATGCCACCCTTGTGCTTGACCAATGTGTCTTTGGGGCCTTTCGTTGTTGGGGGAGATGGCTAGTATTCCAATAGTTTGTCCAGATACAATGTAAAATGCAATAGCCCTTCCACCCCAAAGAACTACAAAGAATAAACTTCATTGCTCACTGTATACCACTCGAAAGGGGGCCGGGGAGATGATTTGGTGTCCTGGGAAGCCATCAGCTTATTGGGAGCGAGCGTTAATAAAGTAAATAAACAATGTGGGGTACTGTTTTCCTCACTCCGCTCAATCCTATTTTATCAGGATATCGTTGACAGAATCCTTTTATTTCCCTTTCTTTTGGGGGGCGGTGGTAGAGCGTTTGAGGACTGCACCATGGTAGTTGTGACTCCACTCAGATTGCCTTTCATCCCCAAGAAAGGGGACAGGCATCACGGTGCAGGATTTATTCCAGCACCCCTCCCACCACCACCATTGTAGACCCCACAGAGTGAGGGGACATGCGTGCCACTATTGAAGCTCTTTAATGTTACATTTTTCTTGTTAACCTAAATTGGTTTTGGTTTTTGTCAACTTATATCTCAATTGTTACATAGTTGGACTTGTTTTATGAATATAATCTTAAAGTTCTGGCTGCATATCTTATCCTGCTCACCCTCCTGGAGGGCTGGCCCCAGTGGGGAGGAGGGGAAGGTCCCATTAACACCTCAGTATAATGCTTGTTCTTTATTTAATCCACCATAATGGGGGACTTGGTGGTGACAACTTATTTCAGGGGGCTCAATAGCCCAATTAAGAGGGCCAGAGGAGCTGAGCAGGATGAGAACTCACATAGCTCTACTCCAAGAGACGCACCTTACAGACGGTGAACACCAGAAGCTGCATCACTGCTGGGTAGGACAAGTTTATGCCTCATCTTACAAAGAACACCCCCATTGGGGGTTCAGGAGGTTATGCTAATGGAGTCACTTACAGCCAAGCTGTGCCTCCAGCAAGATCGACATACCCTCTGCTGGCTGAAATGGGAGACTTAAAGATCTCGACTAGTCTTAAACACCCAACATGAGACTGAAACTCCCTGATCCTTGATCCATCTTTTTCCCTCCACTTCTCCTGCCCTGACCAGATTTGACTAGGCTTTGTACCCTGTTTCTGGGACAATTACCAACACCCTTCCTTTTTGAACCATTCACTTTTCCAGAGGGTGGTGAGGGCAACCCCCTTTGTTGCCGTGCTATCCTATATTTAACCATTAAGTCTATGGGACAGATGAGATGAAATATGTCACACGCTGCCAGAACAAGTTTGGATGGCCCAGTTGGGGTCATAGTTATCTCTGTTTTTTCTTTTGATTGTTAAGTTTAATTCAGCCTACTTTAAAGAGGAACTTTAGGCTTTTCCTTGGGATCAGCCAGCCCCACTGATAAGCATGTACTGAACACCACAATTGATTTTATATTCTGATGCTTGTAAGTTTTCCTAGTCAGGAAATGTTTTGTAAATGCTATACTCCTCAGTTCTGCCTTCTTTTGTACTTAAGTGGTGATCAATTTATTGAATAAAGCTGAGTTTAAAAAAAAAAATAAAAAATCTGTTCACAACCTGAAAATGCTGAGCTGGACGTTTTTTCCCTGCAGCCATCTCCCTGGGCAGAAATACTTCATTCTTATGGGGAAGCACCCTTTGAAACTCACCACAGTGATTCCTCAATGCCAGTTTGTCCTTGTCAGACCTAGATCTTCTGCAACAATGCTCCAACCTCTGTCCCCTCAACTTTTTCTGCCTGAGCTCCCCATCAAATCATGGGGATCTCGAGCCCCAAGTTCGGTGTCATATATGAACCAGTGTGACTGCATCAAAGTCTGAGGCAATGGCCTTATCATAGGCTGTCACCGCTTCCTCTGGTCCAATGGCACAAGCAGTGTCCACGCTTAAGAGATCCACTTCCACCTGGAGTCCTTCTGGTGACAGGCCATTTAAAGATCAATAGTGAACAACTTGCATAGGAAGTGGACCCTGCTGGGCCCCAAAAGAGAACCTCACCAAGCAATGATCTGATCAACTAATCAGTTTAATCCTGAGGTTATTCACCTCAAGCTCCAGTGAGAACGCTAACTCCAAGGCATGACCATGTTGATGAGTCACAGGGGTAACCACCTGTGCAAAGCCCAGTGAATCCATTACCTGGAGGAAATCCTGACCAACTAGCAAGAGTTCATCCAGGTGATGGATTCACTGGGGTTTGCACAGGTGGTTACCCCTGTGACTTATCAACATGGTCATGCCTTGGAGTTAGCATTCTCACTGGGGCTTAAAGTGAATAACCTCAGGATTAAACTGATTAGTTGATCAGATCATTGCTTGGTGAGGTTCTCTTTTGGGGCACCCCAGGGTCCACCTCCTATGCAAGTGGTGATCCAGGTGTTGAAGTCACCCTGAATTAACCATTTGGGTGACTCCAACACCATCTCAGCAATGAGGTCTGTGATTTCCTGCAGGAAAAACCCTCTTGTGTCCCAGAGACTGGTAAATGAGAAGGATCCTGCAGCCTGCACCTGGACCCCCATGCATGGCCACACATTCAAATGACAAAGTAGTCCCAACTGAGTGCATGGTGGAATTCAGTTCTAATCTAAAATGGATGGCTATTCTTCCTCCCATTGTCCCTTTGTGGGCAGTGTACTACAGAGAATCCAGCTGGGACAGCTGCCTCCAAAACAGGACCAGCATCATCACTCAGCCAGGTCTCCATTAGACAAGCCACACAGAGCAAAGAACAAGTCATTAAATCAGCAATAATGGGCCTGGCCCAGTGGTGCCAAGCGATGGGTGTTCACTTGGCATGCTGGCAACCTGGATTCACGGCCCGAGCCCGGATATCAGGAATGGAGGCCGATGTAGAGGGGTATCAGAGCATCCTTTGGATGCTTCCCTCCTGTGTTGTGCATCTCTTATAATGGCTCATGGTGGTGGCTAATGACGATATTGTAGGTGGTGTGGGTGACCATGCACCGCTAGACATCCCCACCCCAGGATGCAGCTGCGGCGTATGCCTTTGCGGGAGTGTGGGACTGGAAAATGGAAAATGGGCCTGTTCCAGCCCTGCTGGATGACAGCCACCTGTCCCAGCATGTTGTGGTTCCCGGAACACACCACATCTGTCCCAGCATCTGCTCTGGGGGTAGCATTCAGACTTCTGCTCTTCCTGTTCCCCCTATCTACAGAAGGGGTCCTTCCAGTAGGGTTTGAGCCAGACCCCCCAGTAGCAGGGTGCATGGGCCTTGACCAGCAGAGGATGGCAATTGGGGTAAGACTGGCAGGTATCAGGGACTTGCTGTGAGCCCGAAGGAGTGGCAGGCTGGTGGCTGAGGTAAGGCACATTCACATTTTTGGCCTATGTAGTACAGCATGGTCTGCATGTCCATTGGCTCACACAGTGGACCAATAGGCGTACAGACCCTACTGTACACTGTCAGATGGCAGGAGGCTGGGCAGCTTGCAGGTGGGGTGCTGCCAGCCACTGCAGATTGGGGGTGCAGGGTGGCGGGGGCCTCAGTGGGTGGGTGGGGACGGGTACCACTGGACCACCAGGGTGTCCTTTATTAATTCCACCTGTGATCAGGCACAGGGGTTCCAATGGGCCACCAGGGACACTGTCATCATATGCCCATTATCAGGCAATGGGGAGTGGTCCACTGGACCACCAGGGATGTAGGACACATATGCCTGTGATCAGGCGATGGACAACTGTCCACTGAACCACCAGGGATATATGGAACTTATGCCCACAAATGGGCATGAGGGGGCACAACGCTCCCTGGGCAGGGGGCATGTGGACTGTGTCCTGGGTGGGCGGTTGGCCACCCACTGTAGGCAGCTGCCGTGTTGCACCTTGCAATATGGCAGCTTACCTGTGGGTGGCCAGAACCTGTTCCTGGTTATACCAGGCACAACTTTGCACCCCCCTGAGCAGTGCAAGGTGGGTTTGTGCCTGCATCTGCGCCACGCATCCCAGGCCGAATATCGGGATGTGCCGCATATGTATGGGCATGCCCCCTGCACTTGTGTCGCATACATTATCGATGTGCCCTGGTGCATCGGGGATTGCGCAGCGCACCATGCCCCTTTGCATATTGTGCTGGGGTGCATTGAATATCCCACCCACTGTGTCAAGTAAAAGTCTGCTGCAAATTATGAAAGGGAAAGCAACTAGATTCATTTCAGTGCAGTGCAGTAACTGCTCATTGCTGTTTTTGTTTCTAACCTAGATTTGTGGGCTTTTAGTGGTACTGTTATTTCTTTGCTGTCTTTACTTAAAATTGTTTTTGGGCTATTGAAAATTTAAAACCTAGTTTGGTGTGCTTGTAGTGGTACTATTTTCCTTTGCTGTCTTTACTTGCTGTTTTTGTTTAAAACCTAAATTTGTGGGCTTTTAGTGCTACTGTTATTTCTTTCCTGTCTTTACTTATTATTGTTTTTGGGCAGTTGAAAATGTGATACCTAGTCTGGTGTGCTTTTAGTGTGGTGCTGTTTTCCTTTGCTGTCTTTACTTGCTGCAAATTTTAGCCCAAACTCCCTCCCCTGCCCCCCACTCTTAATTATATGCCCTGTTAAATCTGTTTGACAGGAGCCAAGCACAGGGAATAGCAGTGGTTGTAGAGTAGGAGGGGCATAAGGGGGAGGAAGCCCATCCTTGGCACAGGTGTTTTGACTCATTTTTTTTTGTTTTCCTTTTTAAAAAAAAGTATCTGAGGATCAGTGACAGGATTTTCAGGACAGTAAATTAATAAAGGGGGAACTACAAGGAGAGCTTCAGTAACAGACAAGTATTGGAATTGCAGTATAAGTGCAGTATAATGTGAGAAGCAGTGCAATGCAGCGGATGTGGGTCAGCCGTATTCAGGCAGACCTTCTGGATGCTGAGGTTCTGCCTTATCTGCAGTCATCTCTCTGGACTGTGGGATGAGGTAGCCAGACTCAGAGTGGAAGTAAACTGGGTCAGGAGTACCTTCACCCCTATCCAGAGAGCACCCAGTCCAATGCCGCTGCCTCAAAGGATGCTAAGAATGAGGAGCACTTGGATGATGGTGGGCTCAGGGAGAGTTAGGACAGTCAGATAGAGGCACATGCAAAATCCTATTCCACTCCAGAACTCCTATGCCTTACTGGCAAATGGGGACAACCAAACGGAGGTACCCAGAGAAGTGGAAGGGAAGGATGTGGAGGTCAACCAAGGAGGTGACTTCAGTGGGGAGAGCAGTGGACCCCAAAGAGGAGAAAGCAAATCCTGGTGGGGGACTCTATCATAAGAGGGATCCAGCTAGGAACACAGGAGGGTTAGGACAGGGAGGTGAGGTGCCTACCAGGTGCCACAGCATCGAGGGATGGGAGGAAGATCTGAGGGTCACCAGGAAGGCAAGATGGGAGGGCGAGCTGGATGTCATTATCCACCTAGGTACTAATGACCTGGCAAACAGGGAGCCTAAGGAAGTTCAGGAAGAGTTTAGGAAATTTGGGAGGGGTCTCAAGCAAGTAGCTACTTCTGTCACCTTCTCAGAAGTACTACCTGTGAGAGGCATGGGAGAGTGTAGAGGCACATGCACCAGGAACTTTAACTAATGGTTGAAGACTGGTGCTGTGAGGAAGGGTTTGGATTCATTGGTAACTAGGGACCCATTTGGAGGGATGGGGGCTTGTTCAAGCCTGAAGGCCTGCATCCATCCTGGAGGGGAATCCAAGCACCCAATGATAAGTTTAAATGCTACATGGACATGCATTTAAACTAGCCAAGTGGGGTGGCAGGCCAGCAAGGAGGGTACCTAATTGCCCACCCCCCACAGCTAGCAGTGGAACCAGTGAACAGGATTAGTGGATATCTCTACAAAGCAGTGTGCAAAAGATGGAGATAAGCACCCAAGGGGTGGATAGGCAGAAAGGGGGCAGAATTCAACAGAAGGGCAGACAGCAGGGAGAACCAGGGATAAAGGACAACCAGGAAGGGGGCTGGAGGAAAACATCTAAATAGTCCAAGGAGTTTACATCATGGAACGCTATGTGTGCCAATGCCAGGAACCTTAGCAACAAGATAGAGGATCTGGAGGATGCCATGGTGCAGTCGGACCTGGACATTGTAGCCATCACAGAGACCTGGTGTAATGATAACCATGACTGGGAGATGGTCATACCCAACTACAACATATTCAGAAGGGACAAGGTAGGCAGGAAGGGAGGAGGAGTGGCACTTTATATGAAAGATGGCATAAAGACCACAGAGATCCAGGAGGAAAAAATCAGGGGAGAAATACTGTGGGTTAAGCTGGAAAGGAAAATGGGGTCAGCCATCCGCACAGGGTTGATCTACAGACCTCCATCCCAGGAGGAAGAAACAGACAGGGAGCTGATGCTAGCCATCCAAAGGATGGCTGACAAGGGTGAGGTGGTGCTGGTTGGAGACTTCAATATTCCAGACATGGACTGGAGCCTCCCAGCAGCAGCATCAACCAGGAGCAGATTTATCCTGGACTCCATTCAAGGTGCCTTCCTCAAGCAACTGGTCATGGAACCAACTCAACAGAAGGCAATACTGGACCTCATGTTCACAAATGGGAACAGTGTGATAGGGGTAACAGTGAGGAAGCATCTGGGGAACAGTGACCACCGGTCACTGTGGTTTGAAATCACAGAAGGAGAAGAACCAAACTGCTCAAAAACATGTATTCTGGATTTTAGGTGGGGAAGACTTTGGGAAAATGGGGAGATGCTTGAAAGAGGCATTAATGGGAATGGGGAGGGAATCAGGGGTTGAGGAACAGTGGGCAATATTTAAAACAGGGATTACAAGAGCAACACAATCACGCATTAAGCAGGTTAGCAAGGGGAAAAGGAAGAGGAGGCCGTTATGGTTTTCCAAGGAAGTAGCGGAGAAAGTGAAAGCCAAAAAGATCGCATTCAGGCAATACAAAAAGACACAGGCAGAAGGGGATAGAGAGAAGTACCAGGAGAAGCAAAGGGAGGCAGGGAGGTCAGTAAGGGAGCCAAAGCTCAGACAGAAGAGCGCATCGCAAAATCAGTGCGTAGAGTGGAAAAAATCTTTTACAGGTACATAAGTGAAAAAAGAAGGGCAAAGGGAGGGATACTAAGACTGAAGGGGAGGATGGGGGCCACATGGAGGATGACAACAGTAAAGCTGATGTACTGAACATATATTTCTGTTCATTGTTTATTGAGGAAGAGGAGGGTAATGGGCCTGAAGGGAGTACAAGTGGTGGAAACAGCGCAAAAATGGACACAAGTCCATTTACACGTGAAAGGGTCCTAAAGGAACTGGAAGGAATAAGAGTCAATAAAGCAATGGGGCCAGATGGGGTACACCCCAGGTTGCTAAAGGAGAGAGAGAGAGTGACCAATTGGGTTGGCTGCAGGTGTTCCTGATGCTGCTTTGCTGTATGTCCCTAGTCAGGGCAGCAGGAGAAAGAGAGAGAGAGACAGAGAAGCAGAGCACAGTGCACAAAGAGAGACAGCAGTGCAATGCACTCCCAAGGCACAGACAGACTGCAAAAGGTCAAGCATGTGGTATGTACAGTAGCAGTTGGGGAACGGCTCTTCGACAACACTGTTGCTCCTGAACTAGTTTTTTATAGTAGTGGTTCATGTTATGGTGAATGTGTTGTGCCTCCTTGCAGCCTGAGGTCATATCCCCTGGTCCTGGAGCCCTTCTTGAAATGAGAAAGTCCCATGCCTGTACCTTGTTAATGCCTTTTATGTACTTGAATGTTTCAATCATGTCCCCTCTCTCTCTCTCTTCTCTGCTCCAGTACATATTCAAATCCCTAAGTCCTCTTAGGACATGAACTTATGTTGATTTCTTTGGCATTTTTAGGTATTTTTTCACCAGATTTTCAACATGGCCTTTTTGGGACCCCACCTCATGAACACTTTCACTGTCATTTTGTTAATTGGACCTGGAAGGTGATTTCATGGTCAGTGCATTAAATCACCTTTCGGGACTGATTAACAAAATGACAGTGCTAGTGTTCATGAGGTGGTGTTCCAAAAAGGCCATGTTGAAAATTTGGTGAGAAAATTCCTAAAAATGCCCAAGTTACATGCGTTCATTGAAGTTTTTCTATGCTTGTGCATAACTTTGGTAATTTTCAATATTTTGCCACTAAATATTCCACATACCATTTTTCCACACCACCTCATGAATAGTAAAGCTATCATTTTTGACATTCTGCCTGAAATGTGTTTTCATACCTGTGGCACGGAATGGTGTTTCAGCACAGATTTTAACATTTTCACCTACGGACTTTATAAGGTGGAGTCATAAGAAGACTATGTTGAAAATTTGGGGTCAAAATATGAAAACATGCCAAAGTTATGAGCATTCATTGCAATTTCACTATACCAGCTCATAACTTTGAAAATGTTAAATCTTTTTACCCCAGATTTTCAACAAAGCTTTCTTATTACCCCAACTCATGTATGTCACAGCTATCATTTTTCAAATCCTGGCCAAAATGTGTTTTTGCACCTGTGGTGTGGAATGGCATTACAGTTGTCAGATTTACGTTTTGGTGTGGATTTGTCAATTTTTCTGTACTGGGGTACATGAGGTGGGGTAATAAGATGGCTATGCATTCACATTTTGGTCACTGTTGCTCTATAAATGGAAGCGCAGGGCCTAAGCGCTAACAAGCGCATATAAATAAGCCAGCAACCGAGGCTGCTGGGAACTGTAGTCCTGCCCCACCCGGTACAATAGCAATACCAACAGTGAACCTTCAGCATTGAGAAATGCTTGTTATTCTTGGGGCTTATAAGGTTGTTTAGACTTTTCCGAAAGGATTTTTTTTTTTAATTCCTCAGTTGTTCAGTTTTATAAAAAAATGACCTTTGCCTTTTTTTATTAATCTATTTCATCTCTTGCACTGTTCTCTAGACTGTGCCCAGTCTTCATTTTTGTTGGATGTTTTAAACTTTGCCCGTGTTAAGTCCTTAGTTTTTACACTGTTCGTTACTTCTCTGTTCATCCATCTGTTAGGTAAGTTTTTACCTCTTTTATTTTTTAATGGTACATGAGTACCTAGGATTGTATTACGTTTCTGCTTGAGAAGGATCTTCAAACCCGTCCAGTGCTCTCCAGCCAGTTTCTTTAAAATCAGTTGTCATCTTCATTAAAATTTCTTAATTAATTACTCTTGAGATTTTTACCCTACTCTGCCCTTTTTGTCTTTTATTACTCCATTCACAGAACACAGGGACATGGTCACTGACCAAATCTGGTAATAAACTTGAATATATATATATATATATATATATATATATATATATATAGGTGATACATGATGATCAGGAGTGTGATATGGAAAATATTCCCACTCCTGCAGAGTGAGATATCAATGCCTCACGATGCAGGAGTGGGAATATTTTCCATATCACACTCCTGATCATCATGTATGTGATTTATACAGTAGGGGTGAGGTGATACACAGTGGAATAAAACTGTGAGAAATGCTGCAGTTGTGGTGATTTTCTGGTGCAGTTCTTCATTTCTGTTGCTGGGTGTGTGTTGTGTGACTTGCTGTGTTGATTGGTAGTTGTGCTGTGGCGGTTGATTGGTCATGTTGTGTGCTCTGTGCAGTGGTTGGCTGTTTTTCAGTGTTCTGTTCCATTGGTTGAAATGTGGCAGTGTGAGATTCAGTTGGTTAGTACTTATGGACTTGCTGTAGGAAAGGGTAGGTGTGTGCTGTGTTAGGATTGGTTCTTGCTACGTAATGTGTGCTGTGATTGGTTGTGATTTGTGTGTGGGCGGGACTATGTTGCTACATGAGTTAGCAAGTTAGTATGTGCGTACAAGTTTGCTGGACATGGGTAGTTATGCAAAGTTTATTCCTTTTTTTGCAGTGTTGGAGAAATCTTTTTTACGTGTTTTGGGTGCTGAACATTTTATTTATTTAGATAACATGGTATGTACTGCTTTTGTGTACTTTTGTCCGGTTTCATGTACCAGATTGTGTTAACATATAATGATGCATCAGTTGTACATTGCTGCACTTCTCGGACATTTTGGAAGGTGTTTCTGTTTAGGTGAGTGAAGAAAAATATTTCATTTTGGTAGCAGCAATTGCTGAGCAGCTACTTTAATCGGAATCTGTGTCAGACTCGATAACTCTGACTCCTTTTCTGCACTGGCTCTCATATTTGTGACCTGTGGAAAGAATGCTGAAGTGTTAAAAATGGGTCATGCTGTCTTTCAAATGTTTATTTATAGTGTGCCAAACTTGCAGTTCATGGTACCTTGCACAATATTGAAGGTGATATTTGTTGCATTAATGGTAGGGTTGTTAAAGCACGCAGACATTATGTATAGCCAGGTTGCACCACATTCTTTTCCAGGTTCTACAGGAAGACTACTTTTGGAGGTTCCAGGATCACTGTCTGATGTGCTTAGCATGTGGGAAATCTGTTGATGTTTCTCCTCATTCAGTTTCAAATAATCATTCAGAGATTGTAATTTCTTGTGCCCAGAAACTTGAATAATATCATTGGGGGAAACGTTGGAATCTATCAGTTTTTGTACTAAATGCTTGTGGATAGAATGATTAGTGAGCCATTTGTCAGTAGAGATTCTTACTTTGTCGACCATATTTTTGACTATTTTGCTGAGCGAATTTATACCAAGTGGTTGATTTTTGTACCAACCAGTAGGATATTGTGCTGTCAGTGTATAATTTATAGCTAAAAAAAAAAGGTGCATCTGGGTGGTTTGCTTTGTCTGGTCGTTTGTGACGGTACAGTTTGTAGTTTAATACAGGGCATTTGTTATTGTCTTTTGTTTCATACGCTCTAGGTTTTACTGTTCTAGTGTCTTTTGGATTAATACCACTTCTTGTTTTGGTTTGTCTCTCCTTTGTATATTCTAAGTACTGATTGTTTTGTTCATCTTTTTTCAGTTGGATAGCTCCCCATTTTAGGTTTCGTGTTTCTGTATTTCCCCTAATGCCAAAATACAGAGTTACAGTAAACCACATAGTATTTAGCAGGGCTTGAGGGCCGTCATGTCCCAGTTGTTTCTCTGAATAAAGCTGGTCAATTATGTTATCTGTTAACTCATCTGCAGCTTGAGGTCGATTGCCTTTCCTTATCTCCTTCAGTAGCTTTTGTTTGGATAGTAACACTTGTCTGGTTTTTAAAAATGTGTTAGAACTGCTAATAGATTCTGGGTAATTGTAATCCTTCAGATACCTCTCAATGCTTTGGAATCTGGATCAGAGTGTTAGAGGCTCGTAGTCTGTACCGTCTTGCCGTTTGGAAGTGATAAAATAATGGCACAGTATTTTGTTTAGCTCTTCAGGAGGTACATGCTGAATGGGTGTGTGAATGTGCAGCGTGTCCTTTATAAATTTCTGTAAGACATTTACATCTGCACTTGTTTTGCAGGTGGTATTTTCATGTCTGCTACTTTTAATAAACAGGTCAATTTCTTCGGTGTCCATTGCAATAGTATTAGTAGTGCCATCAGCTGAATGTTTGGTCTCAATACTGTTGTCCGTCTGCTCGTTTGGGTCTAGTAGCGGCTCTGCATCTTGTTCGAATTGAGTGCAGCTAAGGATGACCTCTTCAGGAGTATTTATAACTTTTTTTTTCCATTTTAGAGATAATTTATTCTCCGTTGGCTGTTCCGTGCTTTTAGGAAACAAGATATTGTTTTTTGCCGTTGACAGTTTGGAAAACATTGTAATGCCGGTTTCTGTTTTCTAGGGTGCGACTTGGATGCAGTGCGGCGGCTCGGATGTGTGAGACGCTGAACTGAAAATGATACTAGAAATGCAGGTTAGTAGCTCATGCTAGTAGTAAGGTGCATCTAATTATTGTTTAATTAATTGGGCACACGTTTCTCTATTGGACAAGGAACCTGTACTGGTTGCTGACCTATGCAAGCAGTTGATATTACCAGTCTGATATATGCACTGTTGGTATATTTCTACGGGAATGCCACTGTGCATACGTCAGCACTGGTTTATTCAGTGGGGTGAAAATACACAGTTTTATTTCACTGTGTATCACCTCACCCCTATTGTATAAATAAATATATATATATATATATATATATATATATATATATATATATTGTTATTTTCTAGTACAGTTCATCAGTGAGCATGCACTCATTCTGTTATACTTTCTTGTAGCCACTGTAACTAACTGTTCTACAGCAATATTTTGCAGTATATTCTTATACTTATTAGCATCAGGCCCCAACCAATTCAGGTTTATGTCACCTAATAGAACCAAGTCTTTGTTTTTAAACTCTTCCATTTCCTCCATCCCTGCTAACATGCATTTAAGTGGGTTGTAAATACACCCTACTATTAGCTTCTTTGTGTGACCTAAGATAATGTCAATACATTAACTTTCACAGCCTGATATGGTGATCTCCAAATCTAGACATTTTACCATGATGTCTTCTCTTATATAAATAATAAGATCTCAACCCCTTTTTCCAACCCTGTCTCTCCTGCACAATATATACCACTCCATAGATATTAAACAATCATTTACTCTTTTTTGTTAACCAAGTGTGCTATCTTAAGCCCATTACCTTAAAATCAATTTTGTAAATATGGCCAATCATTAGTTGCTTTGTCAGCTGGACCTGGGTTTTCTTCTATATCCCCTGCTCTCAAAAATTTTAAAAATGAGAATAATGCAATGTGTTTCTGTAACTAAGTATACTGCAAAAATAACCAAGATTTTTACCATCCTTTTTTCTGCAGCAATCCCAAGCTACAGTATTTAGCCCATATGTTACGTAAACATTCTCATCAATTTTTGTAAGTTTTCAACATACCATCTATTTTTATCAGAGTTATTTGATTAAGGCTTCCACACACTTAATACAGCTAAAACCTGTATTTAACATTACAATAAACCCCACAATGAACCCCATGTTATACAACAGAGTTTCAAAGAAAATGCATAAATAAATAATGTAACCTGATTTAAAACCTGAATCTATGAGGTACTTACATTCTCCCCTAATTCTTAAATATAACAGTGTCTTGAAGTTTAAGGTCTGCAAGCAGGAAAGGTTGTCAGTGTCCAACTATTTTAAGAAATACCTGCACGTCCGATATGTGATTTTTCTTTTCTGAGTAGCACTGGTAACTCACACACTTGTGTTGCTGGGCAGCATGGATCTTTAAATCATGCTGCCCCACCTCCATGGATGATGTGCCCATGGATCCACCCCACTGGCTCTGGTCTGGCCTTCAGCAAACCAGATGCTGAATTTCAGCTGTTGTTGCAGATGTGGAATGAGAGGATGGCTTTCGTGGTTACAGGCAGCAGGTGGTAATAGCAGGCAGCAGGAATAGCAAGCAGCAGTTCATGCAGACACACACTGACAGGCTGGGCAGTGATGAAAAGTGGCATGTAATGTTCTGCTGTGCAGAGCAAATCTTTATATTGTGCCACCCCACCTCCTTGGATGACACTCCTATGGCTCTACCCCACCGGCTCTGGTCTAGCCTCCAGCAACTGAATGCCAAATTTCAGCTGTTGTTGCAGATATTGAACGGGAGGGTGGCTTTCATGGTAACAGGCACCAGGTGGTAGGAGCAGGGACAGCAGATAGCAGTTTATGCTGACACACACTGACAGGCTGAGCAGTGATGGAAAGGGACATGTAATGCTCTGCTGTGCAGAGCAGATCTATGAACTATGCCACCAAGCCTCCTTGGATGATACTGCTACGACTTCGCCCCACTGGTTCCAGTCTGGCCTCCAGCAAACCAGATACTAGATTGCAGCTATTGCCACAGATATGGAATGAAAGGGTGGCATTTTTCTTCAAAGGCAGTAGGTGATAATAGCAGACAGGAGGGACAGCAGGCAGCAGTTCATGCAGACACATGCTGACAAGCTGTGGAGTTATGGAAAGCGATGTGTGTATCCAGAAGTACCAAACTGCTAGTATATGACATTTTACACAACTCTTATGTTTGTAGAAAAACTATATTCTGGCAGTTCCAGAGACTCCATAGAAATAAATGGTCTAGAATGTCAATATAATAACTGGGGAGCATTTTTTTTCCCATTAAGAAAGCCAGTTATAATTCACTGTTATAACCAACTGATTATAACAGCAAACATTTACAGCTTTTTGAAGAGAAAGTTGTGAGGCACTGAATGTTCCATGCTATGCTATTACTTATTCTAGTGACATGCGAAGAGGTGGAAAAATGCTGCCAGCAATTACAATACAAGGCATGGGGTACTGCATATAATGAGAATTTTGCACACACTTCCAGTGATGGATGCCTAGATAAACCCTTAGAGCTTCGCTCTTGGGGGTTATGTAGCATTCCACACCTGGGGTGTGTGTAAAATATAGAACAATGCCTAGGGGACTGTGTGTAATGGAGAATTTTATACACACCCCATGTGTGGGATGCCACATAAACCCTAGAGTAATGCTCGAGAGGTTTATAATTGCATCCCACACTGAGACTGTGTATAAAATTTGAGTTTTACACAGTACCCCAGGCTTTTTTTATGTAACTTCTGGCTTCTGTTTTGTGTGTGTGTGTGCGTGTGTGTGTGTGTGTGCATGTCTGTATGTGTGTGCATACATGCGTGCATACGTGTGTGTGTGTGTGTGTGTGTGTGAAGCCCTCTCTCCCACCCATAGCATGAGCTCTATACTGGCTTGGAGTTGAAAGTGCTGTCTGGCATTTTCACTTTCCAACTGGAAATGTTGCAGCAGTTTGAGTGTGAATGTGGGCTCTTGGGGAAACCCAGTGTGTGAATGCAATTGTAACCAGCTGGTTATAATAGCAAATTATAACCAGGTTTCTCTATGGGAAAAAGTAGAGCCCAGTTATTATATTCTTGTTATACACACACCGATGCATTATTCGACATGCTATGATGTCCCTGCTCACTTAATGTCACCTAGCAGTTTTTTCCCATAGAAAGATTCTTGTCATCCTAACATCATCCAGGAAGCAAATACAGTGGCTGGTGCATCATTGCCATTCTAGTCCTTTTCATTTCTGTGTGAGACCCTCACTGCCATACCAATTCTTAATCTATTCCACATCCCCACGACTGTCATCAGCAACAGGATTAGTCAAAAAGTGATTAAGTACAAGCAGGGTACAGATAAATTTCTGACAGTTTTACTACTCCCCCCTCAAATATAATGCATCAATAATAACACACTAAAAGGGCACCCCAGCAGTATCCAACTCCACCAGAATTCCCTGTTAACTGCTACACCAAGTTTCAGATTCTCATAGCTGATGGTTCTCCACTATTCAAGTACCTGGGTATTATTGTTGACCCCTCCCTGACCATATCAGAACATGTTACATTTATTAGCAAACACAAAAATCAGAAACCTGGCATCAGCTACAGGTTCAAAAATGTTATGTCCTCTAATGTGTCCCTAGCTATTGCAAGAGGTATGCTGCGCCCACTACTTGACTACTGTTCCCCAATTTTTTTCCAAATCTCTGCCAATAATTTAGAAAGGCTGAACACAGTTTTACAACAGAATTTGTAAGTTTGATTTACTGACCCTTTTTAGGTCTCATCACTGCTCTCTTTACAAAAAAAGACTCAGCTGATTATCCCAATTACCTCTACAGCTGTTTGATTGACAAGTCCTTTCAGGAATAGGATTATTCCCCTTCATCTCATCTCCCTATACCCAAATAATGTTCCTATACCCTTAGATCAACTTCTCAATTGCTTCTTGGAAAAAAATCTCTACTGGCATGGGCCAAATTGCCTTTTCTATTGAAGTTCTCAGCCTTTGGAACAGCCTCCCTTTCACTCTGCACTCCCTTATCTCCAGTGTGCTATTTAAGATTCAATACAGGAATATCCAAATAGCAACCTTTACCAGGAAATGCTTCTCCTGACCGTTGGTGCCTCTGGCTGTTCGTTCTTGTTGGTCAATCACAGTTACAGGTCACTGTATGTTCTGGAACATACTGTACATATTGTAGGTATTTGATTATTGTATTTATTGGTTCATGCTTCTTTGGTTGTGAATATTATAATAATTTCTTATATCTGTATGTAATATGGGATCTTATGTTTGAGATATCCTTTCTATCTTAACATTGCGTGAATATTTCTGGATGACTTTTCAGTATGCTGTGCTACAAATACATTTATACAATCTTTATGGCCCACATCATTCCTGAAAATGGTCCCTAGGACATGTATACTTACACGGTGAGCAAATAAATAAAGTAGTTTGCTATGCCTGTAATGTTTGTTTTCAGTATGATGTAAACTCACTGTTTCCATGTATGGTATGAGCTGATGTACTGAATGTCTGAAGACCCTCTTCAATTTGTCGTTTCTGCTCCCCCCCCAGTGAGAGATATTGTCATCCTAAACCATGTTAATAAAGTAGTAGCCCTGTCACTGATGGAAAATATGAAAACAAGTGGATTCCTTGGCATTACACCAGCTGTTTTACAAGATAGAAAGACAAAATGCACAACATACAATAGTCAGTTACACTCCCACCATACAAACGGGGAAAAATGATACTGCCATCTCTATCCCCAGAAAATCTGCCATTAAGAATATGAAAGTTATACATTTTTAGTGATTCCAGTAATATTTTCCCATGGAAATTTACTTCTTGTCCTTGGAATTATGTAAGGGGAGTTGAAATGTATCATCTATGCTCGATAAGTTGCAAGGATTCACAGGAACAGAACTTGTACTAGCATTAAAATCTCCTACAATTAGCAGGGGCATTCCTGTGCATGTCTAATAAAAATTAGAGATAGATAGATAGATAGATAGATAGATAGATAGATAGATAGATAGATAGATAGATAGATAGATAGATTTTTATTTGTTTGGCACCCAATTCCGGAGGCTCTAGGCACCGTACAATTAATATTTACAATAATGACAGAACATTCAAATGTGTAAGCAGGCAATAAAATGAAGTATTATAATAAAAAAAATTCAGTATAGGTTAAAAAACATCTGCAGGAAAAGCCAAGCTAAAAAGGTGAGTATTCATTCAGGTCTGGCATCATTCAGGCTTGAAACAATTTGCCTGATAGCAAGATTTTATGGACTGAGGTGGAATATATACATTAATTAGTACACAGCATGACATTTGAAGTCTGTACAGTAGCACAAAGAAAAAAAACAGTTTTCTTTAGTTAGAAATAACTGCTTCCTGTGTAACCCCCAAGTATTAATAACATAAGTCGCCAAACCTCCATACCGCTACCATGACTAGCTTGTTTTGATGCTTTTATCATCCATAACTGATATCCCTCTAATACTCCCTGGTTTTCATTCTGCTGCCAAGTTTCTTGCAGCATAACAATAGCAGATCTCTATTAATTGCAGTCAGCATCCTTAAACGTGCCCTTTAACCAGCCACATTCCTTACAAGAACTTTAACATTTACTTTGAGAGTCTTAGCATTATGAGGTGAGAAGATCTGGTCTCCGTTTTGCCAGTTCTTCTTTTGTTGTTCTAATACACTAAGTCTGTTCTCATCAGTAAGTATTATGAATACCTCTGACTTATTTAGTTCCTGGCTAACATTATGTTCACTTTCATCTTGCTCATCTTCTAATTTATCATCTTCCTCATATATTATGCAGTTATTAATGTTGGAAACTCTTTGTATCCTCCTTCTGACTACCCATTTGTTTTCTTAATACCATATCATCATTTGGAATCAAAATGTGTTTTTTATACTAGTTGCATGTAATTAGTTATTCTATGCTGATTGTTAGAAATTATTTTCCCAGATTTATTAGAAACATTTCCCTTTAAATGATTTATTTGATCTGGTAGGACCCCCTGATTTTTCCCTTGCTCCACCTCTACTGCACCTTCACCACTTGATACAATTCCTGTTTAGAAGGAATAGATGAGTAAGCAAAGTTTCCTATTTTTCTAAAATCATTGACCATTAATAAAACTCTCTTTCTAGCATCATCATTATAAGTGACCAAACTCTGTATTTGTAAACAGAATAAATATCATTCCAGCTAACTTGTGCCCCATTACTCCTTTACATATATTATACAGTTGAAGTTCTTAGTGTTGAGCTATTCTCATAACTTGACATTGGTATGCCTTTAATATACAGTAAAGAGATGGAAGATAAAACCTTGCTTACTTAATTCCTCCTTGACCTCAGCATCTATCTTGGGTTAATATCCCAATACTGACACTGCAGTGCAGTATGAGGGGGGAGCTGCACTCCTGAGGTGCCGTCTTTTGGATGAGACATTAAACCAAGGTCCCACCTGCCTCTTCTGGTGGTAGCTCAGGTGGATGTTAAAGATCCCATGGCACTTCTCAAAAAGAGTAGAGGAATTTTTATTTTGACAAGAAACATAACAAATACAAATAGTAACATCCATAAATATACAGAAACACTGTTTTGAAAATGACAAATAATAATCAAACAACAAATCCATCATAATACAAAAATCAACAAAAAATTATATTATCAGTGTCCATATGACATATGAGGTTAATTCAACCATGCAATTCATCTCCACAAAACATCAGCCCTGCTTTTAGGTAGTCTTCTGTAGTCCTTTGTTTTAACCTGCATAATCACTTTTTCCATAATCACTGCAAAGGAAATTGGAGACGTATTCAGTTGTTGAGTTAAGTACTGACATTGTGCTTGCCAGAGATCAAATTTAAGACATGAAAAAATTACATTCAGTGTACTAGGGTGATATACCTTTAAGTAACCTGAATGATCACCCAAAATTAAATTTTTATAAGTCAGGGAATTCAGATATGGCCACTGCCACTTAAGTGAGAAATAAGCAACCAATGTTTTAGTAAAGGAACAACTTAAAAAGAAATGAGATTGTGTTTCCTCGATTTGTGAGCATTCTGCCCAAGGATAAACTCTCTCCTCCCAAGCTTTATGCTTCATATTACCTCTAACTCCTACCATCCCACAACAACACAGCCACAACACATCCCAGGTTTTAACTGACACCCTTTTATCATTTAACAGTGTCAAAACTGTAGAATATCTTGATGATAAACACAGTGGAAAAACCGCCTGACCTGCAAACTGGGAGGACATTGTCGCCAATACAATGACTTTTGTGATGTTGTCAATAAAGTAGTCTTATCAATCTTCCATTGTCTAACATTTTTCAATGAAGAAACTGCATATTCTGGTACTACATATTGTTTCAAAATTTTGGGGGAGCAGAGTTCCATTTCGCATAGAATTTATATAAAAGAAACCACGTCCACTGCTGCCACGGATTCACTGTTCCACTCCACCCTAATTTCAACATAGAAAAGCAAAAAAAGAATGAAAAAAAACACAGGATCCATCATGCCTACACCCCCCCAGCTTAATCTGTAGATAAGTATATTCCCATTTCCCAGGATTGAGTCTACTGCCCCACAACATCTGGAAACAACAGCTACTGTAAATAAGCATGTTTCAAAACAAATGGGTGGGGGATAAATGAAGCTCAAATAAGTAAAGATAGGCAATAAAAAGCGTTTAATAGTTAATACTCTCTTTCATTTTGAAAATTTCCAAGTCTTCCAAATTTGAACTTTCTGTTCACACACCTTTAATTTTGCTTCCCAATTCTTAAATTGAAGATCTCCATCTCCAAACTCTAAGCCTAAAATAGAAACAGAAGTAGTTATTAGAAGAAGTCACACAACCGTAGTAACCAACTGTTCCTCCCAGGACCCAATCCTAATGTCCTGATTCTTCTCCTTATTAATAACAGCCCTAGCAACCCAAGAAAACTGATTTAATTCTTCTAACACCTCATTTCCTTCTTCAACTGAGAGAATGAAAAACACAGATCATCAGCATATGCCGCTATCTTTTGTTTCTCTAAATCTATATGAGGAGACAACCCCATAATTCTTTGATTATTGATGATGTGTCTTATGAATGGATCTAATGCATAGATGTAAAGCAGAGGGTTCACCGGGCACCCCTGCCTGATCCCTATCCTCATTCCTACTATATCCCCCATTAAGTCATTAACATAGGGTATAATAGTGGCTTCAGAATACATAGCCTTTAACCATACCAACATGTTCTGTGGTATCCCATATGAGGACAGAATTTGAAATAGATACCCATGTAATACTTTGTCGAAGGCCTTTGCCTAATCAATTACAAAAAGAAAACTTCTTAACTAATTTTGCTGTCCATACTCAAATATGTCCCGTATCAAGGCCAAATTAGCTGATATATTCTTCCCCCGTATCAAGCATGTATGTGCAGAGTATATTAGGTGGCCACTTACTTTCTGTAATAGCAAACACAACACTTTGGGCAATATCTTATAATCAGTGTTAAGCAGGCTGATGGGTCTCCAATTTCCTAATAATTGTCTGGAACCTTTTTTGTATAAAAAAAATCATGATAGCTGCACCCAAGTTGGCAGCTGACCCAGAATGTGTTACAATATTATTAAACAGGTCCTGTAATACATGAGAAAGGAAAACACTAAATTATTTATAAAAAGCACTAGGCAACCCATAGAGCACTAGCGAAGCCCCATCCTTTAAAGCTTTAATAGCCACTTCCACCTCCCCTATTTGTATAGGGGCATTAAGATCATCAATCTGAGATTCTGTCAACAATGGGGGGTCTGTGATTCACATAGTCCAACACAGAACCATCTGGAAGAAACGGGGTCCCAAACACAACCTTCAAATGTCTACGTACAGTTAGCAAGATGTCCATGTCAAGTGTATGTACCTTGCCATCCACATCCTGCATTTCTGTCATTAAAGTCGCATCCTGACATTGTTTGCAGGCAACAAAAGGATCAGCGGATGTCTTGGACTCAGTCCCATATTTCAATTCTGCCTCAAGGGACACTACCCTGTCATACTGAAACTGAAACATCCTACTCTTGAGTTGAGCAATATGTGTTGCGCACTTAGTTCTTCGATTATGTGTCATGGACAAATATTTATAAAACCTATTTCTATTATCCAAGTATTGTAGGTAGTCATGAGTAAATCTATGGTGCCCAATATGTGTAAGCAAAGTTTTACCATCAGATTTTGTATCCCACCACTAGCCCCACTTATTAGCATATAAACACATAACAGACTCCCGAATCTGAAACAGGATCTCTGGGTCTTGAATCACATTCTCCTGAGACAATACAGAAATATTCATCAGCCATCTTTTAGAATTAGAAAGCAAAAGTGGAGGAATCCTACCTAAGTACATATGACAAGACAGCAGAAGATGATTTGAAAATTCACAAGGTATTAACTGAAAAGACTGGGGTATCAATAATCTGGAACAAAAAATTAAATCGATTCTAATGACAAATCTGTTTCTAAAATAGGTAAACCCAGATTCCTTTGATATATATCTGTACGCATCATTAAGATTAGCTTGATATACAGTATTATGGCCAACAATGCATGTAAGTCACAATAAACTTTTTTCTGTAGTTCTGTCCAAGATTTAAAGTCCAAACCACAATTCGTTGTCCCCCGCCCAAATCACGTGTCATGTGGTAAATAGGTATGGTTTAATAGCTTTGAATAATTCCAGTCATTTAGCCTTGGTCTGTGGTGCATAGGTGTTTATAAGCTGAAGAGAAAACTGTTTAAAAGAACAGTCCAAAAGAAAATCCTTCCCAGGTATAAGATCCTCCCATCTTTGTAGTGTAAATTCTGAACCTCGCACCAAGAACCCAATTCCATCCACCGTGTCAGTACCAAAGGACCAAACCGAGGGACCACACAACCACCCTCTCTTGGCCTGATCAGTAAAAAAGAGATATTTAAATCTGGTTTCTTGTACAAATACAAATAGCCTATCAGGATGATCCTGCACAGCCACTAGATATCGAAGGTGTACTGCATTCTTCCTAGGGGCTTGTGTCAGTTTGTTTCAAAATAGTTACGAAAATGTGGGTCTAGGTGGTGGTCTCAAAGGTGATCGATCCACAGCCCCTTGCAAAGAAGGGGGGAGTCCTCATCTGATTAAACAGGAGCATCAGAATTTAGTAAGGGAGCCCTCGACATAGTGGGTCTAGCCTTGGAAATAGTCCTATCTGTCTGTATCCCTGGTGAAACTGCAGACCCATGAGTGGTAGCCCTTAAAAAGGGCTGTGAACTAGGGCCAGAATCCACCAAAGTCTCAGCCTGTATATGAGGGGCAGAATCCACAATAATCTTAGTTTTTCCTACCTGCTCCACATCCACAGACCACGGTGAAGCTGGTACTGATGCGCTAGTATATGCTGGAGAAGTCACTAACCCCTCAGCTGGAGACACATTACTTTTTGAGGGCTCCCTGTCCTGACTTCCTTCCATCTCCTCCATCGGTTGCTCCAAATCCTTGGGGTCATCAAAAATTAGCCACTGGGAAACAGGAGGCCAACAACCATCTGGCTCCTGTTTCCACCCCGCATTACCCAGTATTTTTTCAGCGGACCATGTGTTAAAATCAATCGGGTCATCCATTTCATCATTCAAAGCATGAGTGCTTTCACTCTCCAACTGACACTCCCTGCAGTCTCTGGTCGATGTGACCTGGCCTCATCCCGAATCTTCTCCACACAATTCCAGGGCCCCATCCACATCAATTTCTTTATTCCTCGCTATATCCATGTCTACCAGGGTATCTACCTGTATCAATGAAGCAGATATGTTCTCTGGCAAAGGTAACTCCTCTGAATCATGCCTGGCAGACGATTTCATCTGCAGGGAACCACAGGGCTCATTCGCGACAGAAGTTACAATTTCTCCACTAAGTGCAACCTCTGTAGCTACAACCCCTCCAGGCACATCCAATTCAATTCCAGAAGCACTCTCTGTATCCAAGATGCCAGATGATGATAATTCTCCTCCAGATCCATCTCAGAGTCTGTTGATGCAATCTTGGACATGGATTCCCCTACAGGTGAGTAGGGGAACTCCCTCAGTGCCCTGGCCATATTTTTCCTGCATTCATTAAAAACCACCAACAGCTTAATCTGGTTCTAAGTCAGTTGGCATTCATCTGTATCCCCCTCCCGCCGGGTCGTGCTTGAAAATAGGCAGAATTTGTCTAGTGCACTTACTCGGTCAACAAAAACTAACTGACTAACTATCTTATGTCATGTATTTGTCCTGTTGCCCTGTTTTTTTCTGTTCTGTCTATATTTGCATTATTAATGTCCATTTTTAGTTTATAATCATTTTTTCCAATATCCTCCTGTATCTTCTTTTTTCCCTATTGTCAGTCATTAGGACTATGATATATTCATTCTGTTCTAGATGTGAGGTGCTTTGATGGCATTGAGTCCCTCTCCCAAATCTGTATTGCTAGGCACAATTTGACATGTTTGCATATTTTTACTCTGGGAGTCTGTTTCTCAATCCTTTTCACTGCACTTTCTCTTTGGCTTGATTTTGGCTTTGTCACTTTAGAAGTTAATTTTTTTGTTTCCTCCACCTCAAGGATCCCTCTTATTTGTGTTGTATTCTGAATTTCATTTTTATTCCCCTCTGAGGGCTTGAAATCAGCAAATTTGGCATTTTTGCTAATAGAGCCCTTATTACCTTGTTGATCAGAGGAATTTTTTTGTTTTTAATATCCAGTAATCCTCCTTCCATTGTTATGTCTTCCTTTAGCTCACTAATTTCATCATTCAGTGAGAAATTTTCAGTTTGGAGTTCAAGACTTGAATTATTCCACAAATGCGGTAAATCAGGGGGACATTAAGATGAGGAGTCCAGTCTTATTTTGTTCACATAAGGAGTAAGGAAAGCCTCAAAATCATACAGGAAACTGGGCTTTGTTTTCCCTTTAATGTTTGAATTCAATATTTCTTCTGTCTGTTTTAGAGTTTCTTTAGAAACATAGAAACATGGAATATGACAGTAGATAAGGAGCACTTGGTCCACCCACTCTGATCATTTTCCACTGCCTACTTTGTTACTACAGACTGTACTTGATCTACTGCTCTTTCTCCCTCTCACTTCCTTTTCACTGTGATTGCATTCTTGAATCCCACCACTGTTCTCACACCCATCTCCTCTGCTGGAAGGCTGTTCCAGGAATCCACCACTGTTTCTGTGAAGAAGTACTTCCTCGTAGCTCTCTTGAATCTACCCCCTCCAGCCTCATAGCATGTCCCCTTCTATTTGAGCACCTTTATGTTTTGAAAAATACTTCCCACTTGTACCTTATTTGCCACCCATGAGGTATTTAAAGGTCTCTATCATTTTCCCCCTCTTGTTCCTCTCTTCCAGGGTTTACATATTGGGGTCCCTTAGTCTCCCCTCCTAGGGCTTTTGAAGTGGACCCAGTGCCATTTTAGTTGCCTTCCTCTGGCTCATCTCCACCCTGTCTATCCTTCCAGAGATGTGGTCTCCAGAACTGGACACAGTACTCTAGGTTGGGTCTTACTGGTGATCTATACAGAGGAAACACCACCTCCCTTTTCATGTTATAGATTCTTAAAGCCATGCTTCACTAGCTTGAATGCCAATTTGCACTTCATTATTAGTCTGTGCTTCACAGCTAACCTTATCACTTATATTTTCTATAATATTTACTGCACCAAGTTTATTCTGACCCTACCCTCTGCAGAATTTATATGTTTATTTTCCTCTATTAACTTTTTCTCTTTAAGAAGTGGGTTGTCATCACTTTCACACCTAGCCTCCATTTTGACTTCCCTTATTGGAAATGAGGCTATAGGGGGCATACTTAATCCTTGGATCCTTAAACTGTCCCTTCTCCCCACAAGATCAATTTTATTACCTGGACCAAGTATACAGTTATGTTCTTTTCATTATTACCCTCTTTTTCTTTCTTATCCTTTTCCTTAATATTTAATGTCTTACTTTTCTGAGGATTAGTGCACAGTGTATTTTTCTTTTTCTGTCTTGTTTCCAGTTCATGAGTAACTTTGATATCAAATTTTAGTGATTTACAGTGCTTCAGTAAATACAGATGTCACACACACCACTAAAATAACAGTCACAGTTCATACAAATATGCAGGAAATAGTAAATGAAGGTAAAATGGTCTCATGCAATTATACCCAAAAGTGGGATGTTCAGTTCCAATATAGCTCAGCTTTTTTTCACAGATATCTTGATTTTAACTTCAAGTACAAAAACTATCTATATCATCATGTGCAAGGGTTCAAGTCATGATGCATGTTGAAGTTTTTTTTTTTTTAGTCTTTGGTAACCGAGTAAGGCCCACTAGGCACAAGTGCCTGTTTTCAGAGGCAACCTGGGAGCACTGGGCAGTTAAGTGACTTGCTCAGAGTCACACAGTATGCAAGTGGAGGTTGTGACAATCAAACTCAGGTCTGGTTTGCTGGATGTACCAAGCTTGTTCACACCTTGTTCCTCTAACCTCTAGGCTATACTGCCAGCCCAACAAATTATTAAACATTCATAAAACAATGACTTTGGACAAAATTCTTCAGGCAGAATAACCCTGTAAAAATGAGTCTAGCAAAATCAATAATTATAAATATAGTGCAAATATAGGCAACATGCAGGCTTACAATAACTATAGCAGAGCGAAATATAAAAATAGAATACTCTCGCAGTGCTACTTCTAACCACTGGGAGTAAAAAAAACAACACCAAACAGTATGAATTTTTAAAAGGTTGGAACACTTACTTCATTATCAGTTGGCTGAAATACATTTTAGCTACAAATTCAAAGTTCACAAGGGGGTCTTTGGTCATGTGGTGCTTTACAACTGAAAGAAAAAGTAGCGTAGATACAAATATTCTCTAAGACTATATACAGTACATGAAATAAACAAAGCTAACCAAAGATACAAATAACCTTTTATGAGTATCAGCAAGATTACTTATCAAAACAGTGTTTCCTGTTAAATACTCCTTGTGGATGGCTCACCAGTCTCTGACTCTCATTCTGTTGCCGCTATTTTTAACTTATTCTTTACCACCTATGCCCTCCCTGCTCCCTTGCCCCCGGTCCCTCCTCTTTCTGTCCTCTGCTGCATCTCCCTAGTCTCACTCAGCTGAGGGTTCCACTTTACTCCTGTCTCTCCTCATGAAATCTCCTTGCCCTCACATCAGATAACTCATCCGAGTCCAGCCCTGATGAATTTGACTCTCCACTTCTCCATATCTCAGCACCTGTTATTGCCGCTCCACTCTGTCACCTTCTGAATCTCTCCATTTCTCTCAGAGCTGTCCCTCAGGCCTGGAAGACTGCTAAGGTTCTGCCTCTGCACAAAGTGGGGAACCCCTCCTCCCCTGGGAACTTCTGGTCTTTCTCACTCCTCCTCTCCCTTGCAGAGGTGCAGGAGAGTATTGTTTACTCAAGGCTTGCTGGCTTTATTTACTCCTCCAACCTCATCTCTCCCTTTCAGTCTATCTTTAGGAAACACCATTCCATGGTCTCCTCCCTGCTGCTTGTAACTGATGCCATCCTCACTGAATCAGATCAGGAACACATCACTGCAGCCATATTTCTCAGTCTAGCCAAAGCTTTTGACTCGGTATCCCACACACTCCTCATGGACAAGGTGAGAACCATTGGCCTCTCTGCTTCTACTGTGGACTGATCATGTTCTTACCTAATGGGCACTCAACAGTCAGTACAGGTGGGAGACATCTTGTCCCCTCCCCATCCTAGCTGGGGTCCCACAGGACTCCATACTGAGACCTATCCTTTTTTCTATCCTCCTAAATGATCTTCCCTCTGCAAGTGTCTCCACACATATCCATATGTATTTTGACAACACTGCCCTTTACACCTCCAGCCCCTCCTCCATGGCCATTGAGAGTACACTCCAGCAGGATTTCTATAATGTTCTATGCTGGTTTCATGCCAACCAACTCTGGGTCAACATGAAGAAATCAATGTCCTTGACCTGCAGCACCAGCCAGAAATTGGCCAAGCTATCACCTTCCCCTATCTTCTACATGCTGGATGGCACCCCATTTGACGTAGTCCCTCCCTTTAAATACCTTGGTGTGTGGCTAGACAGTAAGCTTGTCTTCTCTGCCCACATTGATGCCATCCACACCAAACTCCACCCTAAACTAGGTGTCTTGTATCACAGTGAGGACTGCTTGTACCCACAGGTCTGCCATAAGCTGGACACCAAAGTGGCTCTCCCAGTCTTTGACTATGCAGATGTGGTCTATGGCACCACCACCTCCTCTTCCCTTACCAGACTGGAAACCCTCTGCAATGCTTTCTGCTGCTTTCCTACAAATTAATCCCCTTATGTTCATCACTGCACACTGTACTCTTCCCTTTCCATCCTCCCTCTCCCGTCATGTCGACAATCCCACAGTGTTTCATTCATATCTAAATTCTGATTTGGTTCCCTCCCCTCCTACCTTTCCTCAATCTTCTCTCCCATCCTTTCCTCCTCCCGCTTTCTCCACTCTAGGGATTCCACATACTTTCTCTACTCCCCACCCTCACACCTCTGCTGGGCAGGCTTCATTTTTCTACTGCCACCCATTCCTCTGGAACCTGCTCCTTCTTCAGTCCACTTTATGTCCTCTGCCTTGGCCCTTAGATACCACTAAAGGTGCTTTCCCAGTCCCACTTGTCACTGTCAATTCCCCTTCTGACTCCACTTTCCACTTCCTTTCCACCTCTATCTATTTCCTCCTTGTACTTGGTTGTGTCAGAGGCAGGCATATGTCAAGCTACAGCACTACAACCACCTTCTCAGGCACTATGCACTTTACTCAGTACAAATAAGCTTTTATTGTTATGTTGATTGCGTGCAGCGCAAACAGCATATTGTGGCAGCTTTCTCAGTAGCAGGCTGTGGAGGAGTGGCACTGTTGTGGCCAATGCCCCCACAGCCTGCAAAGGCTTGTCCCACTTCCCCCAATGCCATTGCAGGCTGTTGGTGACAGTAGTTTGGGAAGTTCACACCAACTACTGGCAATTTCGCCATTGCAATCAGGGGCCGCCTTGTCATTGCAGCATCAGCTATCCGCTGCAATGAGGGAGCGACCCATCATTGCAGAGCGGGGTGTAAACTCCCTGATATTGTTTGTGAATATGGTGGTGAGTTGCCGCCATGTTCACAAACAATATAACCCCCCCACCGTGTTACCGTGTTTATGTGCCGATGGGGGCCCCAAACCCCATTGGCCTTAGCGCCCATTGTTTCTGGTGCCGACGGGAAGCCCACCCCTGTCAGAATTCTGTAACCCCTGCTTTTATTTTCTGCTGATGGGGTGCCCAACTTCGTCGGCATAATGAATTCTCTTTAGGTGTACCGACGGGGTGCCTAATCCTGCTGGCTACTGCTGCCCCCCCAAAGAAAGCCATTGGTGGCACACTGGGAGCCCACCCCAACATGCCACATACCCCTGTAAAGGGAAAAACAGTCCCGTGAAGTCTTTTGGGTTTTTTTTACCTGCAAAAAAGAAAATGGTCCCTTTGTAGTGTCTCTGGCCCCCACCCACAACCCGCACCCACCCACTGTGCACTCTGCCTCCCCACACCCCCCCTCACCCCATACTTACCTCCAGAGCTCAGTGCGAAGATCTTCAGTGGACCGGGAACATGTCTGCACTCTTCAAAGCCGACCGCGAACTGAGGAAATGCTGGTAAGCTGTATAACATAATAAATAGTTTTTTTTTTAACTTTAGTACCTATCTCGGGCATTTTTTGGACTTTTTTCACCAAATTTTCAACATGGGGTTTTTGGGACCCCTCCTCATGAATTATTGAACTGTCATGGCGTTAATCGGCCCTGAAAGGTGATTTCTTGGTCACTGCGCGGAATCACCTTTTGGGGCTGATTAATGTAACAACAGTGCCAGTTTTCATGAGGTGGGCTCTCAAAAAGCCTATGTTGCAAATTTGTTGGAAAAAATGAAAAAAATGACTGATTTACGAGCGTGCACTGAGCAGTTGCTACGCATGCTCGTAACTTCATGAATTTTCAATATTTTCACGCCAGATTTTCAACATTGCCATTTTTTCACACCTCCTTCTGAACAGTACAGCTGTCATTGTTCACATCCTGCTGGAAATGTGCTTGTGCACTTCCAGCGCAGAATAGCGTGGTCGCTGTGGGAAATCAGTGTTTGGGACAGATTAAGAAAATGACAGTGACACTGTTCAAGAGTGGAGGTCCTGAAATGGCTGTGTTGAAAATTTGGTAACGATACTCCATAAAATGACTGTTACGAGTGTGCTGCTAGTAATGGTACCTACTGTAACTTGCACAAATTTATAATATTTTCACTCCATATTTTCAGCATTGCCATTTTCCCACACCTACTTATGAACCATGCAGCTGTCATTTTTCCCATCTGGCCGAAATGTGTTTTCACACTTCCAGTGCAGAATAGAGTGGTTGCTGTGGGAAATCACTGTCCAGGACAGATTAAGAAAATGACAGTGATACTGTTCATGAGCAGAGGTCCTAAAATGCCTATGTAAATTTGGTGATGATAGCCCATTAAATAACTGTGTTACAAGTGTGCGTTGCACACTTTCCACCCACCCTTGTAACTTTGCAGATTTGTAATATTGTCATGCCAGATTTTCAACAGTGGCATTTTTTCATACCTCCTTATGAGCAGTACAGCTGTCATTTTTCACATCCTGACTGAAATGTGGTTTCACAGTTGCGTCACAGAAAAACACGGTCGCTGTGGGAAATCAGTGTTCGGGACAGATTAAAAAAATGACAGTGGCACTGTTCATGAGCAGAGGTCCTAAAAGCCCTATGTTGAAAATTTGGTGACGAAACTCCATAACATGACTGTGTTACATGCGTGCATTGAACTGTTTCCATGCACCCTTGTACCTTCGTACATTTGTAATATTTTCACACCACAATTTCTACAGTGGCATTTTTTCACACCTCCTTATGAACAGTACAGCTGTCATTTTTCATATCCTGGCTAAAATATGTTTTTGCACTCCTGCTGGAGAATAGCACGGTCACTGTGGGAAATCAGTGTTTGGGACAGATTAAGATCGAACGAGTGAGGGAGGGAGTGACAGAGCTCAACTGAGCTCTGTCAGAACTGCTGCAAATTTGTTTGTGGGCAGAAAAAGGCCCCGGTGCAAGAGCCCAGTACAAAAGGGCAGCCTGCAGTACCAGGAGAAACAGAACGAGAGAGCGAGTGAGGGAGGGGGAGTGAGTGAACTCACCAGAGCACTGTCAGGACTGCTGTGGATTTCTTTGTGGGCAGAAAAAGGCGTCAAAGCAGGCAGGGGCCCAGTAGAAAAGGGTCACTTGCAGTGTCAGGACAAACAGAATCAGTGCATAATAGAGGGAGACTGAGTGACCTCAATGGAGCTCTGTCAGGACAGCTGCAGATTTCTTTGTGGACAAAGGTGCCAAAGCAGCCAGGAGCCTCGTACACAAGAGCAGCCTGCAGCACCAAGAGAAACAGAATGAGTGAGTGACAGTGCGGTAGTGAGTGAGCTCAACAGAGCTGTATTGTGACTGCTGTGGATTTCTTTGTGAGCAGAAAATGCGGCAATGCAGGCAGGAGCCCAGTACAAAAGGCCAGCTTGCAGCACTGGCAGAAACGGAATGAGTGCGTGAGAGAGGGGGAGTGAGCAAGCTCAATGGAGCTGTGTCGGGACTGCTTCATATTTATTTCTGGACAGACCAAGCCGCCAATGCAGGCAGGAGCCCAGTACAAAAGGGCAGCCTGCAGTGGCAGGAGACACAGAACGAGTCAGTGAGGGAGGGGGAGTAAGTGATCTCAACAGAGCTCTGTTGGGACTGCTGCAGATTTGTTTGTGGGCAGAAAAAGACAGCAATGCATGCAGGGGCCCAGTACAAAAGGGCAGCCTGCAGTGGTGGGAAAACCAGAATGAGTGAGTGACAGAGGGGGAGTGAGCGAGCTCAATGGCGGTCTATTGTAACTGCTGCAAATTTCTTTGTGGGCAGACCAAGTCGGCAACGCAGGCAAGAGCCCAATAGAAAAGGGCAGCCTGCAGCACCGGAAGAAATGGAACGAGAGAGGGGGAGTCAGCAGGCTCAACAGACCTGTGTCGGGACTGCTGCAGATTTCTTTGTGGGCAGAAAAAGCCACCAACAGAGGCAGGAGCCCAGTACAAAAGGGCAGCCTGCAGTGCCAGGAGAACCAGAATGAGCGAGTGAGAGAGGGGGAGTGAGCCACCTCACAGAGCTCTGTTGGGACAGCTGCAGATTTCTTAGTAGGCAGAACAAGGTGCCAATGCAGGCAGGGGCCCAGTACAAAACAGCAGCCTGCAGCATGGGGAGACACAGACTGAGCGAGTGACAGAGGTGCAGTGAGCGAGCTCAACACACCAACGCAATCAACATTCGGCAATGACAAATGCTTGTTTTTATTAAGTCCTTGTCATGACCAAATTGGTAATAGTCACCTGTTAGACCAGTTACCTATTATTATGCACTGCAATTACAGCAGTCTCTGAATTATTCCTTAATGTATCATTTGACTTTATTGATTTGCTTGTACTCTCCCCCCAGTCACACCTGGAAATGAGTCTCGGCTCTGTTTGCCTTTCCCATTTACCAATTTTCAATAACATAAATATCAATAATAAACAGAAGTATAAAATTATTTAATGTTGCCACACAGGCCACAGAGAGTAACTTGGCTGCAACAGCATTCAGAACAGCCTGAACTTTGCATATTCAGTGGTGCTTATCTATACAAGAAGGTCAGTCTCCCAGATGTAGCACATGACCCTTGTGGCATGAAATGTAACCTATTTGTAAAAAACATACAGTATTTATAAAATAAATAATTTTAGTTAATGATGTAGTTCAGAATAGTCTCATAAAAAATATACTCCCCAATATCTATGCTATCTGAAATGATTACAAAAATCTTGCTCTACCAACAAGGTTAATACATCAAAAATCTGGTATATTTTCCCATGTTATACCTATGACAAAATCAAGATTAAAATCCTCAACTTGGTTCAGTTTGGCAACAGTCCACTATTGATGTTCTGCTTGTATGATGCACAATCTCTTATCAGTCCTGAAGCTCAGTACAGTTAGCTTGGGCCTCAGATTACTGTCCACAATTTCAGGTCTCGACCCTTCCACACCACCTCGATACTCTAAACTTGTGTCCATCAACCAGATTCTATCCCTTGCAAGTCTTCACATGCCAGCACTCCAATCAGGATGATGACTTGGGCCTACAGCTTCATAGCTCCTCCTTTGCTCATAGTCTCCTCTCGGGGCTCCTCACCTCAACTCTGTGGATTCTCACATCCTCAATGCCTTGGGCATGACTCTCTGACTTCCCAGACCTCTCAGATATTTGGCCTTGCATACAGCAGAGCGTGGATTCAACTGGGTTGCAGGAAAATGGAAAAAAGAGAAAGACACTAGAATAGACACCAGCTGCAAAAATTCATGAATAAATCATAATTCTTTCTTAGGCAAAGATAGCATACCTTTTTTTAGATACAGTCAGGCACACAAATGCTTGTACTGCTCGCTCCTCCACAGCTCACAGCATCCTCATAGCAGCCATGTAGCACTAGCCCTCATAGGGTGACAGTCAAACTGAAGATGGCCTTCAGACATCATAGACTGCTGTCAGTAAGTTAAAATTGTGCTTTAAAGAACTGTAACAACAAACTACTTGACCAGGAACTATGAATGCAGTAAGTGATAGGAACTGCTGGAGCTGTCCTTTTACTATTTTTTTTTTTTTTGAAGTTCTATAATTAAGGGGGAACAGTGTCAGTAAGTTAACAGCACACAATGCTTGCTTACCACTTAAAGGGGATGGTAAGTGTGCCAGGCCTCTCAGATTCTTAAAGCCCATGAAAAGATATTTCAAATGAGGTACTCAGCTTTTCTTTCATCTCTTTCTGGCTGGTTGTGGGGTGTGTGTGAAGGATTCAGAATCAGTATGGTAGGAGAAGTTCCTGGAGCTGCTAAAACATACTTTTTCTAAAAAACTGACGTGTAAAATTACTTTTGCTAATGATTTGGTACTTTGGGGGCTGCCTGATTCTGCAGTTGGATTCTTCCACAGTCTTTCATTGCTCTTTAATTAAATAGGAATCCCTCACTCTTTCTGGTAACACCCATTTCCTTGCTATTTGGAAGGCTGGGCCTGTAGTTCAATGAACAAGCTGCCAGCCACTCCCACTTCCTGAGCTAAATGAGCAGCTCCTCTCAGCTTCATTGTGAAGCACTTTTCCTTTGCCCCACCATCCTCCCCTCCTCCTCCAGTGGCAGCATTTCTCTCTTTAGGGGGATTTCTGAGGTACCTTTAGCCACGGGAATCATTCTGTGGCACCTCTAGGGGTAGAACCCTCTCCAAGGGTTCCTTGCCTTTCGTACACCTACAGGGTGGTAATTCCTCTGGAATACAGATTGCAAACGGCCAAAACCAAACTAACACAGTTGCATAAACATAACACTATACAGGCTGCACAGGACTTTGAACTATAATTTTTTTTTTGTAATTACTGTTTTTGCTCTTATTTTTCCATCCCCTGACCCCTCCTTTAGCCTTCCACCCCATCCCTATCACCCACCATCTTACAGTTGTCCTCCACCTCTAGAACCCCCTTCCATGAATTACCACACATGGTGTGGTCATCAGGGTGCCCCACCCTTCTGCAGTATCCATCATTCAGCAGAGAGGGGAAGCCTGTGTCAGTGGTATGCAGCCTGGTAGTGGTAGGCATCATTGTGCTGATTCTGGCAAACTTTTACAGTGTTTAAGTTCCTTGCTAATGGGGCTCAGCACTAATGCATTATAAAGGCATGCAGTGGGTATGCCCGTCATCTTGGACAACATTTTAGACCCACCCCTTCCATCTCCAATCTGCTTGCAAAACCCAGGGAATCCCTAGATAGTGCTGTAGTGGGTGTTGATCTCCCTCCAATCTCAAGAGTAGTGTCCTCTGGGACTTTTGGTCCTCCTCCCCCCACTTGCCCTCCAATACCTTATAGTGTGTGGTTAGGGTTTACTGTGCATTGAATTCAAGCAGCTTAAAAACCTTCTTGTGCACATTCTAAAGGTATTGTACACATTCCCAAGTTGTTGTACACATTTTAAAAAAACCTTATTGTGCACATTCTATAATTGAAGGGATTAGCCTGGGATTATGTGGGGGAAGAGCTCCTCCCCCACAGCCTATTTAATTGAAGCAGCTGACTCCCGCTCTGCTTAGAGCGAGTTGCACTCATTCCGTCGTTTGATGGGGCTGGGGTTACTCCTCTCCCTTCTGTTTCTTTCCCATGCCTCCCAGTTGGTCTGCTCCCCCCCCGGTCCTCATGTGGCCCACCTCTTTGGTTTCTCCTATCATCTGCCGCCCATTCCTTTCTGTGTATGTGTTCTTCTTTGGGGGGTTTCCCGGCCCTTGCCGCATACTCCCTCAGTTTATTACGGCCGCATTTGTTTCGTCCGTTTCGCTTGTTTGCAGTCCTCGATACTGAAGCCTCCTTCAGTCAGTATGTCACTGCACTTATTTAACGCTACCCTTGTTGCAGCACTGTCTGCTCATCTGTTGGCCTCCATTGCCCAGACTCTGCCTCTCTCTAAGGACCTTAGTATGCTGCTGCCTGCCTTCAGTTCCTATTTCCCGCAAACCCTCGTCAGCAGCTGAGTGCTCCTGTATTTCACAGCAGCTTCTACATGTCTGGGTAAACCTATACTACTCTACCAGATTTGTTCTGGTTTTCATTCTCTCGCCACCGCACCGCTTGCCCGTTCCTCGGAAATTCAAGCTATGCTGCCCTACTATGCTTCCTGCCCGACTGGCCGCCTGTGGATTCCGTTCAGAGTGCAGCACCTCTCCTCTCCTATTTTCCTCCCGCCTGCTAATTTCTATGCTGCTCAGCTCACCTTCCGATCCGCTCCACCTATGCAACCTACGTGTTCTTGTGAGCACTCTGCCATAGCTCGTTCTTCCTCCTACCTATCAGCCTTTGCCTCTGCATTGTGGACATGACAGTTTTGGTCTCATATTGGGAAGCACTGTGGACTCAGACCTCACAGTGAACATCATCACAACATGTCGTTGCTTGCTCTGCCTACTGCATAACAACAATAGTGTTCCTTGTACTGGTTTCTTTGGCTTTAGTGATTCTCCTCTACTATCAGTACGGTGCATGGCGGGTCGGCTCAGCCACTGAATTCCTTCTCTGCCTTTCCAGCAATCTATCCTTGAGTCCTGGATCTTCCACCCATGCCTCCATGCCTCTCCACCCTGCCTCATAATTTAAAGACAACGCATCCAAAAACTCAGGGAGGAAGGATCTAAACTCAGGGACCCTCTTTATTAAATGGGTGATATCAATTCAGCAAGTGGGTAGACTATGCTGCTTAGTATGCATGCATTTCTATGTGGACCATATACTGTATGTAGCCTTATATTTTGGCATTATTTGCTTCCATTTCCCACTGTTTGCCTGTGGACACATCCAATTTAGGAGGGAAAGGGCACACTTTCAAGGCACAGTCTAGAACTCCCTCAAACCAGGGACAGTTGTGTGGTGTCACACCTCACTTTGTCCCTGTGCTTTCTGGTTTACAGACTGTTTCCGTTGCTAGACCCTTCCCTGTCCCTACCATATGGGGCCTGCTTTCGTGGTCCATTCTGTTTCCACATTGGGCTTTGCTCCACCTTCTGGCCATTCCTATGACTTATGGGCTATGCTCTGAATCAATGCTGAAGTATTGGGAAGTGTGCTTCTTCCCTTCATGGCTATTTCAATGCCCTACTGCTCCTTGGCTCCTACACTGCTCCTTAACTACCTTAACCTCCATCAGTTCTTCCCTATATGGCTTCTGCATGACTTGTATGGTTCCTCATGCCTTATCCTAGGTGTGCTTCTGAATGTTCTTTTCAGCTCCTTGACTGTGCTTGCCTGCACTGCTTGCGTGATCGCACCTTTGCCTCAATCATACAGTACCAGATTCAGGAAGTTCGTTGCCTCGCCAGATTGCCTACTCTTCTGCCAAGCTCTTAGCCGCGATCCCTACCATCCTCGATCTACAGGATACATTGGTCTACAGCATCGTTTTACCTTCCTAAGTCTGTTTTACAGCTCCACTGCTACTACGCACTTCCCTAGCTCAGCTCCTGCCTACATTGTGATATCTTCTCCTTTACACCCGCCTCGTCCAGCTCGGGGCTTGGAGATTCACAGCCTCTACAACCTGCCTTCGCCCTTCAGGCTGGGAGGTTTACCTACTTCTGCTCTATGCCTGCCTCATCTAGCTTGGGGCCTGGAGATTCACAACTCTACGACCTGCCTTCGCCCATCAGGCTGGAAGGTTTGCCTACTAATCTTCTGCTTCTACGACCTGCCTTTGCCCTTCAGGCTGGGGGGTTTCCTCATTCTGCCCTTCTTCTGCCTTGCCCTGCTCAGGGCCTGGAGATTCACACATGCTATCATGCGCCTACCTGCTGCTGGTTCAGCCAGCCGGAACCTCCTTCCCTTGGATTCGCATCCGGCCATTTCTTCGATCATCTGTTCTTGGATGCTTTGCCATGCCACTTCCGTATGACATTACTGATGCTTCACTTTTCCGAGACGCTTAGTTGAGCTTCTCTTGAAGAACTTCCTTATCATGGTTGTGTTTTACTGCTTCTTAGACCCTGTGACGCTACTCCATTGACTAAGCCTTTTCCGTTCTCTCCATCTGGGATTTTTATTCTTGACTATTCAGGTTTCATTAAGTTATTGCTGCCTCAAACATTGACTACCTGCAGTTCGGATGTTATTCCTCTTGTCCAGTTGCCACATCTCTGCCTCAGTCTCTTCTATGTGATCCCTGCCTTCCTTGATCTGGATACTACGGTCCTCAGCATCATTACATTCTCTAAGTCTGCCTTACAGCTGCAATACTTCTGTGCTCAAGATGATTCAAGATGCATCTCATGTAGGCTCTATGCCACACTTATTCTATTAGCTGACCCTCGTAGGTATAGCTGCATTCATGTTACATAGAGCTACTTGCCTCTCATACCTCTACGGCTGATGGATTGCTGCGCATCTCATCGAGGGACTATCTTCCATGCTCGATTTCTACCAGCAGACGTTCCTAGATCTGTCTGCGCTTCACATACTGGAATCAGCCGCCTCTTTCCTACCTCACCAGCTATCGGTTCAGTTGCACTTCCTCAGGGGCTGATTGCCACGTCCTGTTCCTTCTCATCTGCCTTCATGGGTGCAATCCCTGCTCCTACTACCTCTCACTTCATATTAGCAGTCCAACTGACTTGCTTACTTTTTGGGCTCACCATATTCTACTACTTGGATGCTTCATACCTCACACCAGTGTCTCCGATAATCCTCAACAGCTTGCCATTATTCCAGCTCAGCCCTACAGCCGTTGCCTTCATATCAATTCCTAAGACTATACTTCACCTATCAGAACTGGATTCATCAGTTCGTAGCCTGGCTTCAAGCCTTCTCTCATTGCAAGTACTATACAAGCCCTCTATTAGAAATCAGGAAGTCGTACTACTTCTATTTATCCTGCCTCGTTGACATCAAGTTTGGATGCAACTATCTGCGTCTGGTCTCCTGTACTGAATTCGTCAGTCATCAACTTCATCTCCACCATCATACATTTCCTGGATTATTCCCTCTATCAACTGAAGTCCGGAGGAAGGTTCTTCATATATCCACTCTCCATCATTCCGAATTGTACATGGACTCTCGGACTCGGACTTTATTAGGAGGAAATTACTTCACTGGACATTTACAATTCAATTCTTTCTTAAGCTCCATTTATCTGGATTAATTCTACAAATCAGAATTCAGATTTGGCTGATTAATTTAGTTTAATTAGGATCTCTCTCCTTTAGTATGCCCAGAAGGACGGGCAGGTCAGTAGCCATGGGTCCTCAGAGGTTTTCCCCCAAGGGGATTTTTCCTCTCCTGAGTGCTACTGGTCACACTCTCCAGAGTTGGAGGAGGTGATCATCTATTCCTATCATGTACGACTTCTTCAGTATTCAGTTAAAGAACAATCATTGATATATATATATATATATATATATATATATATATATATATATATATTATTTTTGGGGCTTTCATAATTCTAAACCAAGCTTCCTTCCTACAGGTGGGATACAGAGAAAGGCCAAAACCATCAAATGTTATCAAACAACTCAATTCAAGCATCCAAGTACCTAAGCACAAATATTCTATACTTCTACCTAGTAAACATTGTCCTCTTAATGCTGGCCTCTGTATCCAACAACCATCTACATCATTCCACTATATATGTTACATAAGCACTGAACTATGAACCACACATAATTGAAGGGATTACCCCAGGATTATGTGGGAGAAGAGCTCCTTCCCACAGCCTATTTAATTGAAGCAGCTGACTCCCACTCTGCTTAGAACGAGTCACACTCACCCACCATCCTTCCCGACACCTCCTCCTTCTGCGGCACTCTTATCCCACCGGGGCGGGCTTTCATAATTCTAAACCAAGCTTCCTTCCTATAGGTGGGATACAGAGAAAGGCCAAAACCTTCAAATATTATCAAACAACTCAATTTAAGCATCCAAGTACCTAATCACAAACATTCTATACTTCTACCTAATAAACATTGTCCTCTTAATGCTGACCTCTGTATCCAGCAACCATCTACATCATTCCGCTATATATGTTACATAAGCACTGAGCTATGAACCACACATAATAAACTGCCACTGTGATTCCCTCATGCCGGCTCCCACTGCCTGGTTTCACTTTCTCTTCTCACTGTACTTCAGCATTATTGTGCGGTTAAAAAAAATAAAAACAGACATGCCAGCCGCGTTTTTTTTTTTAACCATACACTATAACAAATAAAATATGGGTGCCCATACATTGTTCCTTACATGCTGTTCATGAACCCAGCTTGTCAGTATCTCAAGTGGTAATACACCTGCTGCACCATTGGTCCATTCCCTGCTATCTGTAATTTCAAAATATCTACTGGTTATTTAAAAAGACCTAACTCTTTGATGATAGATTGACTGAAGACTAGAGTAGAACTTAAATATAGCATTAACATGTTGTTTAGAATTTTACAATCATTCTACCTGGCAATGATGCGTCTTTATTTAGCTATTAAAACAGATCACCCATAGTTTTATCTAATTTTAGCATCAATATAATAGGCTACTATAACAGGTAAACGGGCAAACATTTGAACTGCAGAAATTATGTTTTAATGTTCCTTCTTAGCTGTCATTAGATCCCAAAAGAACTTCAAGCAACTTTTTTTCTATATCATCTCCTTTTTCTCCTTAAGGGATAACTGCTACTAACTCAGCCTACTGGTGCCACTCCAGTCCTGATAACACCTTGCAAACTCCAGTCCTCATACCACCCACATTAACCCTGCAGCACACAACAGTAAGATCTTTGGCTACTTTCACATAGATCCAACATCAGGGCAGGGGCTTCCAGATTGGTACCTGAGCAGTTAAAACATGAGCAGTGGAAGATGAAAAAATGCCATGTCCATCCCACCAATGTACCCCTTCTGTATCCCACCAATATATTGTGCATGAGGTCGTCTTTGTTGTGCATGACCTTCAGTTGGGGTGGGGGGAGTTGATATTGCTTGGTTAGCTGTGATGCCACTGTCAATCCTCTGACCCATTAAAGGAGGCATTGTGATAGGGAATGAGCAGTGCCCTCTCCAGTAGTCTAAGTGCACCATCACCACAATGTGCCCTACACTTATCTGGCCTGGAGTGGGAGTTGGTTTTAGGATGCAAACCCACGTTTCCTGCTTTGTAGTGCATGCCACCCTCAGCAACACTAGGTTCCAAGCTAAACAACTTTTTTTTCATTGTTTTCAGTTATTTGTTTTGCTAAATACATTTTCTCAGCCTTAGGGGTCATCACTGTACATCAAACGTTTAGGTAATCAATAATGTCTGGTATAATGTAATCTAGAAAACATACGGTGAAGACAAAATAACCTAAAATATGTGTAATATTTTATTGATGGTTCTGTTGATACACCCTTAAATGAGGTTTGTTGATACACCATTAAATGAAGCAGTAAACTGAGCTTTCCTCCAACACACTTGTATCTTGGGTATACAATTAGTTTATCTTATTCTGTAAAAAAAAAAAGTCATGTTGAATCTGACTGACAAAACAACTTTGTTCAAGACAAGATAAAAAGTTCCACAGTTACCTGCTTATTTCTCAAGTACTGCTCCTTTTACCTGTTTTCTGGGCATTTTGTAAAACCCTAAGAATGTCTATTATTTTTATATTGTAGTGCTGTCAGACATGTTGTAATGCCAGCGATGCAGCATGGGATCATGGTAGGGTCCCACATGTGTGTACACTTCTGCAAGCACATTACTGTGTCAGCATGGCCTACTGTAATTCAACCTTCATGAGTTCTAACATTAACAAGCAACTGAACTAAAGGCTACAGCCAAATAAACTGTGCTTAGGAATACAATGTTCCCCAAAGAGCATTCAAACCAGCTATCACTTTGAGAAAAAAAATAATCTTACAGTTGTTAAGAATTTTAATAGCCTCTTCTAGGGCTATAAGCTAATTTTCTAGAGGGTTCCAGGGAGACGTGGAGCAGCATAAAGTGTTACTGAGTTGCAGAGATTAGGGTTATGATATTTAAACAAGTATGTACATACAGGTATACCAGCTGAATATTCTATAAGATGATAAAAAGAACAAAAACTGAAAACAGCTGGGGTATTTTCATCCTCTGTTCTGTCTGCATTGTGTAGAACTGATTTTGTGAAAGCAAAGAAGACAATGTTATTCATATGCTGAAAATAGCAACCACTTCCTTTCCTTTTTATTCTGCAGAATAATATTTATTTTCATACTATTAGTTTATGTGTGAATAATTACCCTTTATTTTATTAAAATAAAAATAGAATCTGGAAACACAGATGTGAGTGGCAGAAAAAGGCCCTATAGCACACCGAGTCTGCCCAGTACAGCCTGCATCCACAATCAGCTTATTGCTGGACTGAAGCTAGTCTACCGATGGCCCCAACTGTAATTCAACACCCTCCAGTCCACTCATCCCCTTCCCTTGACTGCTCACCCATCCTCCCTCATCTGATTTGGATCTTTCCTCTGTGCCTATACCCTGTGTTTGAACCTGGTGACAGTCAGTGCAATGAACACTTCTTCCACAATGTGTTACATTTCTGCTTCACTCTGTATGTAAAGAAGAATTTCTTTATATCCCTACTGTAGCTCACCTCCCCCAAACAAGTACCATCCATGGCCTCTTGTTACCTTTCCCACACTTCTTGTGAAAAGGACTCTGCTGATTATTTTATTGATACCCATTTAGTTCTTAAATGTCTCTATCATGTCTCCCCTCTCCCCCCGGTCTCTAGCATGTACATATTCAGACCCTTCAGTCTCTCGGTGTACATCTTCCCCTGCTGTCCCTGAATCATTTACATGGCCCTCCTCCAAACAGCTTCCAATAGATCCCTGTCCTTCTTCAGGTGCAGGTTCCAGAACCATGCACAGTATTCCCAGTGAGGTCTGACCAAGGATCTGTATAAAGGCAGACTCACCTCCTTCCTTCTGCTACCAACTCCCCTCACTATGTACCCCAACATTATATTGGCTTTCCCTGCAGTTTTTTTGGCATTTGGCATGGGACTTCTGACTGTCACTACTAATGATCCTAGTGCCCCTTCTCTATGATATCTGCTCTTCCCTGACTACCCCCAAGCAGTACTTACTGCACTTTTTGGATTTAATTTGTCAGTGTCTACAACTTCACACTTTTGGGTGTTACATTTTAGTTGTCGTATCCTGGACCATTTTTCCAGTCTATCTAAGTCTGTTTTCATTTCTTGGATTCCTTCCACTGTATCTGCCCTGCCACCAATTTTGGTATCATGTGCACAGAGATCAGTTTGACCCTGGATTCCTTCTGCTATATCACAGAGGAATACATTGAAAAGGATGGGCTCTAGGACCAACCCATATGGTACCCTACTACAGTAATGACATCTCTAATCCCTGAGTATTCCCAATTTAACAATAACCCTCTGATTTCTTTCCCCAGCCAGTTACTATTTCATCCAATCTGTACTTCACCCACAGATCTCTCAAGTGTTTCATGAGTCTCCGATGGGGCATAGAGTAGAAGGCATTGCTAAACTCCACATATACAGTACTGTGGCATCTACCGCTTGGCCCTTATTGACTGCAATTCATGATCCAATTGAAGAAGTCTATTAAGTTTGTCTGGCATGATCTACCCGATGCAGTCCCAAGCTGCCTCTTGACCTGGAGCCCACTGGACTCTAACCTTACCCTTCTATTCATTTTTGTAATGGTTTCTTGCAATTTCTGTACTCTTTACTTATGTGGGCAAAGGCTACAGCTGCTTTTTTTTTCCCTCTGTAGACCCCTTTGAAAGTGCTTAATATAGTGGCATTTTGGTATTTGGTCTGCCACTAGGACTGCTTACTTCCTGGTATTCTGCTTTCCCATCTGGTGCTTCTGCTGCAGGAGTCACTAGGTACCGAACAAACTAAGTTGGACACATAAAATGATGAACAAGATAAGGTTTATTTAGGAGCTTAGGAAGGCACATCTCATCAGCACAGGGAACATCCTAGACTGACCACAGGATGAAGGAATTTGCCCTTCCCTAGCCCCAGCTGGATACTAATTAACATAACATGTGACGATAGCTGGCTGCCCATCACTGTTCCTAGTTAAAGGGGTGGCAGTTAATCTTTAGCCCCATGCTCAACTCTGTACTCCACATCACCCTGGGTAATGTAAACGTGAGTACCACTCGAACAGGTAAAGACATCATTATGCATGAACAACAATAGAAAGTAGCAAAACCTTAGTAACAGTAAGTGAACATTTAACAGTATTGTGGAGACATTACTAGAAGATTAGTTGATTGATTGAAAAAGCTAAAATTTAGGAGAGAAAAAAAATTAAGATCATACAGGAATTGAGAAGCAATTTGCAAATTAAGACAAAGAATTAACAGAATTACTGCCCTGAGTCCAAATAATAAATTCACTGGATTCTGTGGCCTTTACGGTCAGTCAGAATTGCTGAGTGGGTGGCTTGAACTAGTTCTTGACAGGATGTGGTCAAGTCAGAAAAGGGGACCCATAAGTTGTGAGCACTGTTATACCCACACCATTTAACACGGTAGGACCAAGATCCATTGATGTACTTTTTGTGCAGAATCTTCTCGATCTGTTATACTGTTTGGGGTATAAGAGAGTCCTGCGAAGATGCAAGAGGCTGAGAAGTTCCAGAAAGTTCATCTGGTTGGGCAGGACAAATGGGATCTGGCTGATAAGTGTCAGTACCATGAGGTGCTGGTAGAACAGTTGTCAAGTTGTCAGCAGGAAGTTCAGTTTCTGAAAGGATTGCAGGTTCCAAAGAAGCTTCATTACTTGGGGGACTGGGATCATTAGGGAGGGAATCATGCAAGTACCCACGCTTCAACCTATGTAAAGGAAGGGATAAAAGCAACTGAACAAAAGAATAAACAGGGAGGAGATGAGGCACTGTGGGTCACCTTGGAGACTGGAAAGGGCACCACAATCAGCACAGGGGTTGTGTACAGACCCCCATGTCAGGGGCAGGGAATGGATGAGGATATGATAGAAGGCATTCTTAGAATGGCAGAGAAAGGGGAGATACTATTGATGAGGGACCTGAATATGCCAGATGTTAGCTGGAGCACATTTGCTGCAGCCACATCCAAAAGCAGGGCCATTCTCGATGCCCTACAGGTGGCAGGCCTCAGACAGCTAGTTTCAGAACCCACTCGTGAGGGAGCAATCTTAGACCTTGTACTCTGAAATGGGGGCAGTGAGAGGATCTCAGATCTAGAAGTGGGTTGCCATCTGGAACAAGTGACCATCAAACAGTGTGGTTCATGTTACACTCAGCTACAGAGTCAAGCTATACAAAAGTGAGGGTACTGGACTTCAGGAGGGCTGACTTTGGCAAGATGGGGGAGTGCCTCAGAAAAGCACTAGCAAACAGGCTAGAAGGAGGTGTAGAGCAACAATGGGGAATCATCAAAACTGCCATCACAGAGGCATCAAGCCTTTGTGTGAAGCAAATAAACAAATCAAAACAAAGAAAAAGCCACTATGGTTCTCAAAAGAGGTGGCTGTGAAAGTCAGGAAGAAAAAGATAGCATTCCAGAAGTATAAGGAAACACAGAAGGAGCAGGATAGAGAGCTGTACCAGTTAAGGCAGAAGGAAGCAGGGAGGGAAGTCAGAATAGCAAAGGCCCAAACTGAGGAAAAGATAGCCAACTCAGTTAAGAAGGGTAATAAAACCTTTTATAGCTACATCAGGGAGTGTAGAAATACAAAGGGGGGGATAGCGAGGCTGAATAGAATGAACAGTGGGTGGGGAGAGGGAGACAGTGAAAAAGCAGGGATACTGAATGAATATTTCTGCTCAGTATTCACAAAAGAGGAGGGAGAAGTGCCTAATCCAATTAACAGAAGCACTCTTGATAGGGGGGTTGATCCCAGTCCTTTCACAGAAGAAAGGGTTCTGCAAGAACTCCTAAAACTGAAGGTGGATAAAGCAATGGGGTCTGATGGAATTCACCCCAGAATTCTAAAAGAATCAAGGGGGGAACTAGTGAAACCACTGGTTACTCTTTTTAATAAATCATGGGAGGATGGTGCGGTACCTGAGGACTGGAGGAAGGCAGATGTGATTTCCCTTCACAAAAGTGGGACCAAGACAGAGGCAGGAAACTACAGACCTGTAAGTTTGACCTTTGTGGTAGGGAAAGTGATGGAGTCACTTCTGAAGGAAAGAATAGTTGAGTACCTAGAGGCCAGTGGGGCACAGGACCCAAGGCAGCATGGGTTCACAGCAGGAAGGTCATGTCAGACGAATCTAATAGATTTATTTGACTGGGTGACCAAAGTAGTAGACCAGGGAGGGGCTGTGGACATGGCCTACCTAGACTTTAGCAAGGCATTTGACACAGTCCCACACAAAAGATTAATAGTCAAATTAACCAGCCTGGGAGTGGGTCCCAGGGTGGTAGCCTGAGTAAAACATTGGCTGGACAACAGGACACAGAAGGTAATTGTAAATGGAGTCCACTCTGAAGAAAGAGGGGTTACTAGTGGGGTACTGCAGGGTTCAGTATTGGGTCCAGTCCTTTTTAATGTTTTTATAAGTGACATTGCAGAGGGACTGGAAGGAAAAGTATGCCTCTTTGCAGATGACACAAAGATCTGCAACATGGTTGATGCACAAGGAGGCGTGGAAAGGATGAGAAGGGACTTGGCAAGGTTGGAGGAATGGTCAGAAGTATGGCAGCTAGGATTCAATGCAAAGATGCAAAATAATGCACCTGGAAACAAGAACCCAGGGAAGAATACACAATGGGGAGGTAGTAACAACAACAAAAGGAAAGGGACCTGGGGTAATCATATCAGATGAACTTAAGGTTAGCAAGCAATGTGAGAAGGAAGTAGGGAGGGCTGGGGGAATACTGGGATGCATAGGGAGAGGCATCAGCAGCAGAAAACAGGAAGTTGTTATCCCTCTGTACAAACAGTTGGTGAGACTCCATCTGGAGTACTGTGTCCAGTTCTGGAGACCCCATCTCCGCAAGGACATAGACAGGATAGAGGCAGTCCAGAGGAAGGCAACTAAAATGGTGCAGGGTCTGCAAGAGAAGCCTTATGAGGAGAGACTAAAGGAGCTTAATATGTATACCCTTGAGGAAAGAAGGGAGGGGGGCATGATAGAAACTTTTAAATACCTCAATGGAATCAATAAAGTCCACGAGGGCAGCATCTTTCAGAAAAAGAGACATGCAAGAACAAGGGGACACAATTTAAAGATGGGGGGGCAGTTCAGGGGCAATGTGAGGAAGTATTATTTCACAGAGAGGGTAGAGGATGCATGGAAAAGCCTTCCTGAGGAGGTTGTGGGGTCTAAAACTGTGGGAGAATTCAAGAATGCATGGGACAGACATAAGGCAATTCTTGTGGGGGGGTAGGAAGAAATAGACTGTTGGTTAACTAGGATCTGCGGCCTTTCCTGTAGGTAGGGAAATGGGCAGACTAGATGGACCAAGCAGTCCTTATCTGCCATTAAAGTCTATGTTTCTATGTTAATGTGAATTTTATTGCGTACCAGCTTCCCATCTGACTTTCTGCTCAAGCGAACATGAACTGGTGGAAGCTTTTCCACAATGTAAAATGGCCCAGCCCAGGGGCGAAGCAGTTTTCTGGTGGTGCCTGGAACAAGGACAGGTTGATATAAATATACGATGTCTCCCACAGAAAATGAAGGATCATGACACTTGGCTGCAGACTTTTTTTTGCATTGCCATTTTTCTCTGTCCCAGGGTGTCAATAGCAACCCATCTCTCAAGTTCAAGCTGTTCCAACATTGGGATGATGAAGGAGGAAGCTGACTTTGGGACTTCTAGCAATGACAGATCTTTGTCCAGAGGTGTTCTTGGGTGACGTCCATGGACTAGGAAAAATGGGGTGTACTCTGTGCTGTTGACACAAGGACTGGAGTTGTATGCAAACTGAATGAAGGGAACAAAACGATCCCAAGAGCTGTGAGTCTCATCCAGGTACTTGGATAGTGTGTTAAGAATGGTCGACATCATTCTCTCACTTTGTCCATTGCACTGTGGATGGTAACTGGTTGTATGAGTCTTTCTGATGTTGAGAAGTTTGCAGGTTTCTCGCACAATAGATGAGAGGTAGTTAGTGCCTCTGTCTGAATGCAGGTGCACTGGAGTACCATGACGGCAAATGATTGTATTGAGGAAGGCACTTGCCACTGTAGCAGCTTTAATGTCTCTTAATGGGATGAGTTCCAAGTATTTAGTTAGGTAGTCCACAAAGACAAGAATGTACTTGTTGCCAGAGTCAGGACAGGTAGGCAGGGGCCCAAGAATATCTGTGTTGACTCTTTGGAAGGGTTCTGTGGCTACAGGCACTGGAATGATGTGTGCCTTGCTTGGTTTGGAGGGAGGCTTTCTTTGGGAACAGGGCTGGTAGGATTTTACAAAATGGACAATGTCCTTGTTCATGTGAGGCCAGAAGAAGTGGAGCCTTGTCTTTTTGAGAGTTCTGTGAATACCCATATGACCTCCACAAAGTGGAGAGGCATGAGTGGATTGAAGAACTTCAGAGACTAGAGAGGCTGGCACAACTAACTGTACATGAGTTCTGTCTGTGCTATGGCCCTTTCCTTCCTTGGTCCAAATGTGAAAAAGCACTCCGTCATTGAGAAAATACCGTGACGCAAAGAATTGTACATCCTGATGGTGTTTCTTTTGTTGCGGATAAAGTTCCAGACTCAAGATAAGTGATGATGTCTGTAAGCTGAGGATCAGTTCTTTGTTGAAGTTTAATCGTGGCCAGAGAGATATTGGTGCTGGAGGTTGTAAGAAGCTCTTCAGCTGCTTGCAATAGTTGAGGATTGGTACTCTTTTGTGTAGAAGCATTTGGGAGCAGCAAAGTGACCTGAGGTGCTGTAGGAGTGTCCACAGGGAGCTCGTTTGTGGAGCAGAAAGGGAGAGCTTGTAGGCAGGCTTCTTCGTCAGGAGAGGTTGCTATGGAGGGATATCATCTCCGGCTTACAGCATCGGCATTGGCGTGAACTCAACCTGGTTGGTATTGGATTTCAAAGTTGCAGCCTTGCAGTATGGCAACCCATCGGGCAAACTTTCCTACTGGTTCCTTCATTTCGAATAACTATCTGATGGCTGAGTGATCCACGATGGCTGTGAAGGAGGAGTAGCGAAGGTAGCAGTCAAACTTCTTTATAGCAAAGACCACGGCTAGGCATTCTTTTTCTGTGATGCTATAGTTTTGCTCAGCTGAAGAAAGAGAGCGCCCTGCATAGGAAACAACTTGTTCTGTTCCATCTTGGATTTGACACAGCACAGCACCCACTGCAAAAGAGCTAGCATCTGTGTAAATCCTGAATGGCTGGTCAAAGTGGGGACAGGCCAATACTGGGGAAGAAATAAGTTTGTCTTTCAAGGTTTCAAAGGCCTCTTTGCAATCAGAAGTCCATATGTAGTCGCATCCCCTTTTTGTGAGAGCGTACAAGGGAGCTGCAATGTTAGCATAATTGCAAATTAATTTTCTGTAGTAGCCAGACAAACCTAGGAAAGCTGTAAGGTCTTTGAGGTTTGAGGGTTCTGGATAGTCTTTTACTGCAGAAAGCTTATCTGGGTCTGGCGAAATGCCGTTTCGAACTGACCACATGTCCCAGGTAATGGATCTGATGCTGAGTGAAGCAACATTTCTCTGGACGGAGTTTGAGGTTGGCTTGTCTGAGATATTCAAACACCTCTTTGAGATGCTGGAGGTGTTCTTGGAAAGTTCTGTTGAAGACAATAACATCATTGTGATACACTAGGCAAGATTTCCAAGACAGTCAACACAACACAGCCTCCATGATGTGTTGAAAGGTGACTGGGCTGTTTTGAAGTCCCATAGGCAGACGTTTGAACTGGAAAAGCCCCAAGTGGCAGCACCAGGTTGTGTACAGACATGAAGCTGGATCAATAGTAACTTGGTAGAATCCACTCTGGAGATCTAGAGTAGTGAAGTAGGCTGGGCTGGCCGCACTGAAACTATCTAAGACATCCTCTGCGGTGGGTAAGGGATGGACATCCTGTACTGTGAGGGCATTGAGCTTTCTGTAGTCCACCACAAACCGATACCCTTTGTCCTTCTTGACTACCAGCAAGCAAGGTGCACCCCAGGGACTGGTGGATTCCTCAATAATGTCCTGTTCGAGCATGTCCGTGATTAAGTTCTCTAGGATTTGCTTTTGTTTATGTCCCACTTTGTAGGCTAGCTGACAAATTGGCTTTTGGGTGGGCTGCACCTCAGTGGTGTGTTGCAGGGTATCACAGTGTCCAAGCTTATTATCAGGGCTGACAAAGACATCTGAGTAGGTTTCCAGGAACTCCAGAAGTTGCTGTTTCTCTGTGGGACAGGCTGGGAGTTTTGAGGCCGAGAGACACTGGCTGAAGGGCGTGTGCATTTCTTGTGAAGTGGGGGTGGTTGTGATGGTACTGACAGGATGACTGTTAATGGAACCAGGCTGAGGTTCAGGTAGAAGCTGAAGCTGATCCTCTGAAGACAGACAAACATACTTCCCGATACTGGTACCCTTGGAGATGACCACTGGTTCATCCGTGAAGTTGCAGCACTTTTGGAATACTGAACCGCCGTGCACAGCAGACAGGGTGTTCCCTGGAAGGAGACCTGAGGAGTGCAAAGCTGGGGATCCCATGATGATGCCAACAACACCTTGGGGAAGGGGGTCACCTTGAATCTTGGCAATCAAAACCATCTCTGACTTAGGAGGTACAGTGACTTGAGTCTGTAGCTGCGAGTTGCCTCCGGGGATCTAGTGACAGGTTGTTTGAAGCAAAGTCCAGTATGGCTTTGTGTGCCTTGAGAAAGTCCAGGCCAAGGATCACGTCTGTTTGAAGTTCAGGCACTAAGAAGAATTTAACCATAGCTTGCTGTGAGCAGAAGTGGAGCTTGAGATGGACCACACCGGTGATAGGTACTGTAGCAGTGCTTGCAGTGATGATGTATTTTAGGTCGGCCGGAGCAACAGTAGGTACATGGCGAATAGCTGGATTGTCTAGGATACTGCTGTGGATCACAGGGATTTCTGCTCCAGAGTTGACCAAGGCATGCGTGGACCAATTACTGATAGTGACGGGGATGTAGTTTGCAAGGAGGGGTGATCTGATGACAGGAACTTTTGCATCTTTAGGCACGATTGTGCCTGACTTAGTAGCTAGAGGGTGCTGTTTGTTTGTGTTAAGAGAGTCAGTGGGGCATTCAGTTGCTTCATTTTCCTGCCCAACAAGAGCCCCTAGTTTGTTGGGCGGTGCTCGTTTCCCTGGTCCTGTGAATAGTTGCTAGCATATTGCTGATTGCGCTGCGGCAGATGCCTGTGGCTGTCTTGAGTCCTATGAATTACAGTTTGTGGCAAACTGCAGCAGTGTAACCCCTGAACCTGCACCACTGACAGGTCACTGGCTCCCGTGAAGGTGGAGGTGGCTCAGGTTGCTGTGGAGGTGGCTGTAGGACATTAACAGGAGTTACAGTGGGAGCTGATGTGGGGAAATATATGCTGTTGACAGTTGAAATGAGCTGGTCAATCATTTTTTATTGCTGTTGGACGCAAGTAGCAAGTGCAGCCAACTGTGAGGGCTGTGGGTCCTGAACAGTGGTAGGCCAAAGCATGGAAATAGACTCTTGGGCTAAATGGGCTACTTGGATCATGTCTAGCCAGGTGGTTGGCTTTTGCTGGATAATGTAGGTACGAAATTGTGGAGGCAGGCCCCAGATAAATGCTGTAATCTGGTCTTTTTCTGATTTTTGTAGACGTTTGCACCGTGATTCAATGTCCACTATAAATGCTTCCAATGATTCGGAGGGTTGCATACTGCGCTCCTATAGTTGCTGTTCTAACAATCAGGGTGGATGAGCTTGTAAGAAATAGTCCTTGAAGGTGGAATACAGGGTGGCATTGTTCCCTCTTGTCTGGTCTGGAAGGGCATTGAACCACGATATGGCCGTCCCTCTCAGGAGCAAGCACATAACGTTAGAAATTCACAAGGGATCTGTCCAACCATTGAAGGAGATCCAAGCCTGAAATTGCTCAAGCCAGGTGACAGCATCTTCATGAGGTAGTGCTGAGAATGATACTGGCTGCAAGCTGGAGTGGACCGTTGAGTGTGTGGAAATAGCTTTAAGGTAGGCAAGGTCATTCTGGATGGCCTGTATAGTGGGTGTCCCTTGGGCTGGAATGGATGACAGGATGTCATGCAGCATAGTTTCAGTCTTGAGACCCCATGCTCTTGAGGTAGGTGAAGGTGGAGCCCCAGAGCTGACAGTGTTCGGGGCATTGGTGTCCTCGGAAGACATGGTTGAAGACAGGCTGCGTGGCCCTGAATGAAGGTCGTAGGGATGAGTAGGAGTGGTTGTCATGGAGAGAAGGAGATGCCTTGGAAGAAATTATTTGCTGACAGAATAAAAAGTATTTTTTTTTTGTAGACAAGTTCAGTTATATGTAAGCAATTTTCAGCAAGGGACGTCTCAATAAACAACTGCCACTCTAGTTTGGTGTTGTCTGTTATTGAAATAAACTTTTCTTTTGGAAGATGCAGCTATTTGTTGCAGTGTCCTTTCATTTCAAAGGGTGCCCCTCAAAACCATGGCCGCCATTACTTCCCATGGAGTGAGGTCATTTTGAACAAGCTGATGCCCCTCACAAAGATGGCGACTGGACCTGTAAAGTAGGCATCTTGGCTAATTTGACATTCCCAATATGGCTGCCAACAGGAGGGGAAGGGTTGCTTCCTGTTTTGTAGTTGTAGGCAGTGGCTTATCTCAGGGCAAATGAAAGAACGCAATATGGCCACTCTGCAGTCTGTTCAAAAGATAAATGGCAGGCTTTGGTTTGGCTGAGTGACTCCCACCCAGGCTATCCAAAGTATTTGTGTTGAGATATTTATTACTCTCTTCAAGGTTTAGAAGCCTCGAACACTTTCTTCAGGAAGAACTGGCAAAACAAATGTCTTTGTATTGGAAAGCACCTTGACTTAAAATAACAGAAAGCCATATGACTCTGGTTTAAGAGTTAATGAACAGGCAGTCCCCAGCCCATGGTACTCAGGCTAGCATGATTGTAATTTACAGTTCATTCAGTGAGCAGGTTGGTAATATGCAGCACACACATTTATTTATTTATTTTTTTATAGCCTACAATGGGCAGGCTGCTAGTTAGCAGGGTTAGTATGGAATTTGCATTTGCTGGAGCTACAATCCAGAGAAAGCATCTGGAAAAATACTTTAAAATGTTGTTGCTGCTTTGCTGGTTTATAGTTTGGTGGCTGATCCCTGCAGCACAGGGCAGTTGGGCAGGGATGGCAGTGTATATTCTGTGCTTTTTCTGGCTGGGAGCCGAGTTTTAGATTTTGGTGTGCTTTCTAGACATGGAGTTTGCAGAAGCCTGCCAAGGTTTGTAGCATGCAGATCCATGGAGATGGTGGAGCCATAAAATAACTTTGTACCTTAGTTGCACATACAGTGTCCTAATGTAGGAGGCTTACATTAACAGAGAACATTTCAGTTTTAATTTTCCTCTCTGCTGCCAAGTTTATTCTTTCTGAGCATGCATACAGTTCAGGCACACTTGGGTGATAACTTTGGGGTACCCAATGATGCAGAGCATGCAAGATGGGGTCTGGTCAGAAGGGGAAGGGCCACATTCTCCACCATGTGTGGCGTTTTGGTATTTGATCTGCCACTAGGACCGCTTACCTCCTGGTATTCTATTTTCCCATCTGGTGCTTCTGCTGCAGGTGTCACTAGGTACCAAACAAACTGAGTCAGACGCATAAAATGATGAACAAGATAAGGTTTATTTAGGAGCTTAGGAAGGCACATCTCATCAGCACAGGGAACATCCTAGACTGACCACAGGACAAAGGAATTTGCCCTTCCCTAGCCCCAGCTGGACACTAATTAGCATAACATGTGACCATAGCTGGCTGCCCATTACTGTTCCTACTTAAAGGGGTGGCAGCTAATCTTTAGCCCCATGCTCAACTCTGTACTCCACAATATGCTTAAAAAAATGGGATAGGAGTCACTTCTGGGCTTTTCAATACACCACACTGAAGTTCTCTAATACTGTATTTGTCATGTTTATTTCCAATTATCCTGACAATTTGTCAAATGTCTTTTTCAAGAGGATTTACTTCTGGCTTCTATTAAGATATACAGAGTAATAAAAAATTACATTTAAATATGTATTTTTATCAACTTTCAGGTACTGTAAAACTTGACATTTTCACTGTCAAAAAATATCCACTATTTTCGCTGAAGCACTAATTATAATGAAAACAAATTTGCACTAAACAGTACTATTAGCACTTTTTCCATTATAGTGAATGTGGTGCTAATAAATTTATGCAATTATGGTTGCATACGTTTTTGCAATAAAATTACTTTACGTGAAAAAACTGGTTTACCAGTATATCCACACTGTATTCTATTATACATCATTAAAGAGCTACTGACGCCTCAAAGAAAACTGTAAAAAAACATAATAATTAGGTACAATTCTGCCTGCATTCCATTTATATTTTATATCTTTCTCCTCCCCATAATTGATCACTAAGAAAATGTGTATGAATATATGATCGTTGTCCCTTAGTGTTTATTCTGAGTTCATCTGCCTCTATAGTTGACTCCCTACTCCAAGTCATAATCCTCTGTTGTGGCATCACAGTCTGTTCCCATGGGAGTAACTGTGAGGTCACAAGCTGTGCTCTATGACTTCAAGTAGGGAGAAAGCAGCAGGATTAGCTGAACTCTTCAGGAGCAGAAATCCTGTTTTCATACAAATTACCTCAGTAATAAATAATGGGGAGGAGAAATACAGAATTAATGGAAAATACAAGCTTGACTGTGTCTAAATATTTTGTTTCACTAAAGTTCTCCTAAACGTGTCACCAGCTCTTTAAATGATTATACATCATTAAATGAAACTTGCCTTACCTCACATAGCATTTATGACTGTTTCCTTATGGTCTGTCTTTAGTTTTTATTTTATTTTCTAAATCATATTAGTTTCTATAATAGAATACAACTTGTACAAATATTTTTTACTGTTTTTTTTACAGTCCTTGTGTACATTTAGAAAAATAGTTCTCTTTGTTATGTAGTCAGTAGGTGGCACTGTTGTTGTAGGTTCCACAGATGAGCACAGAAAACAATGTCATCATTGTAGAAGGAGAGCTAGCTCTGAGTTTGAATGGTAATTGGCCTGTTGTGAAGTGAGAAAATTGGCCTGTTATGAAGTGAGAAAATTCATAATGAAGATTTGGCTATGTATCAGCCTTTCAGATGCTAGTAGGATTATTGGTTATAAATGTAAATAATTTTTTGATGTCATCCTTTTTTTAAGTAAAAATTTAAATGTTGTAAATGTCCAATAACAATAGTTGTTTTTGGTGATGTCGTAGAGTTGTAGTATAAATGAATGATGCTCTAGTGAGTCTGTATACACGCCCATGGAAGGCTGTGTGCTGAGGTACTAGGAGCTTCTGCTTTTTGGTGATACACTAGAGTCCTGGGTGAAATTTTACAAGAATAAATCGTAGTACTGATATCAGTACATCAACAGTATAGTTTACGGTGTGCTTTCTTTAAAGGTTTGGAGCATTGCTTTTGGGAACTTCATTTGGTAATTTAGGGGTTAGCAGCCCCAGCAGCGAACTGCTCAGCCGGTTGAGAGCAGGTACTGTTTGTAGAAGTTAATGTTCTTAAATAAAAGCACTATTACTTGCCAAATTTCACTTCTATGTGTGTGCCCGCTTTGTGTAACCTGATCGAAGAGTTTGTTGGTGAAGATAACAACTGTCTTATTGGTTCCAAGGGGGTGTTCCAGTCCAGTGTAGTGAGGAGGTTATGTACTGCATCCCAGGAGCCGGTACTGCACATATATGGCCCACTTATTCTCTCTGGGTGGAGACACCGCACAATTTCTTATTTGTTCAGGGACGAACTTCTCTACCACAGGAGAAAGAACAAACCCAACACCCTCAACCAGGTGGGCCCTGTATAATTGCCAAGAAGGGGCATGAACCCAGACCCAGTGTCTCAGGGTCATATGTTTTTGTTAAAAAAGTTTAAAACAAAAAAGTTATAATCATACCTCTCAACTGTCCCAGATCTTCTGGGATTTCCCAAATTTAGACTCCCCGTCCTGAAGTCCTGACTTGCTTGCTTCTTTTCCAGATTTTTAGAATGCCAGTGAAAGTCTAACAGACCTGTTTAACCCTTAGTCTACCAATGGAATTAGCAAGTATAGGAATTCTGAACTGATATATCAGCCAACAACACAGCAGGGGATATACTGGTCCAAGCAGACAAAAGCAATTTGTAGGAGATAGCCCTCCCCTGGCATTTCACAGTCTTATCTGTTTCTCTAATGAGACTGAGAGAGAGAGAGAGAGAGACACACACACACACACACACACACTGCATTCCAATACAGTATATTTCTGTTCAGTTATGTCTGGAAATTAATAACACTGGATCCTTACAAGCCTGGAAATTAACTTAACACTGGATCCTAAATAAAATTATTTCTCTAGCAGTGCCCCTGCTACACTTTAACTTCAAGTAGGTAAATGAACAGAAATGACAACAGAAAGAGGTGCAAAACATTTGCCTGTGTTTTTTTTTTTATTATGCCATTTGGTAGTATGCAACTGAATTTGACATTTTAAAAAGCATAAACGAAAGGGACTTCACATATGTTGTAGTGTACTACATCATGTGATGTACATGTCATGCGATGACACAGCACCACACTGAACAACATATGGTGTCCCTGATTTTGGTCATTTGTACCTGATTTTTGAAAGAAGTGTCCCTGATTTTGGTCCTAGCAGGTTGAGAGGTATGGTTATAATCGTTTTAAAAACAGCCGATAATGCAAGCGTATTAGTACTTTTACTGACTTTCTCATCAGGAGTTTTCATGAGTCCATACTCAGATAGCATGAGACCACTTGAAAGTGAAAAGCAGTTCTAGCCTAGTTCATATCATAATCTTATTTTCTGAGTTTACAGGTCTAACAGCTACAGCAACATCTGTGTTTTTGAGAAAAATAAAGGTAAAAGTTCCATTCTCTTCCATGGTGTCCCAGATTCTTCTCTTCTTCTCTCTCCTGCCCATCTGACATAATCCTAGTAAACTCTGCATCCCACTGCATACCAGACTATCTCTTTTCTTCTCTTTGCCCACTGTTAGAAATGGAAAAACATTACAGGGGAAACCCACCACATTTAATGTAGGCTCAAACACACCTTAGAGGGGTCAGGAGATATGTTTCCTCATTATGTGTAGCATTTTTACATTTCAGTCAGTTGCATGACTGCAGGGGAGTACCTTTTACATAGCAGCAGTCTTCCCCAGCTAAGTCAGACTTTTTATTTCACATCTGGAACTGTTCCCCTCAAGATCCCACCCAACCATTTCCACTCCTGCTTCTGCCTCCTCCACAGACACCACAATTGAAAAATCCAGTACTACTGCTGCTTCCAAGTTCAGAGCAATAGTAATTATTAGTATTCATTGCTGAGTTCAAGGCTTACCCCATGCAATCTCTGTTTTACCTCCATGACAGTTACTACCTTCTCACTGGCCCATCTGTTTTCATCCTCCTTTTCTCCTGCATGTGATTCCTTCTCTCTTGCTTCCTACTCTCCTGCTTCTTCCCCCTGCTTCTCTTCCTCTTAGACCTTCTTCTTCTTCAACTGCTCCATGTTCTTCCATCTCCATCTCGCATGATTCTTCAGCTTTTCAATACCATTCTGCTGCCTTCTCCTCATCTGCTTCTGCTTCCTCTACTCTACCACCTCACTCTCATGCCCTGTCTGCTCTGACAACTCCATTTCCATGTCCTCCATACTGGCACTCTCCTTCACTATAAGCTGTTTTTGTTTTGTGTTACTGGCTTGCTTTTAATAAATAGTGGATTTTGTACACCTTTAATCACACAACAGCACATCACAGGGGAAAATCACTTAATGTAGGAATGATTTGTGGAGCTAGCCCTTGTGTAATAATCCAAAGCACAGAAAGGGGGAGGGGGCACTCAAGGCCACAAATGAAACCAAACACCAAATAAATCCTAATTCTTCTTTATTCTTGGAATGCCTCAATGTTTCGCCACCTCACATGTGGCTTCTTCAGGGGAAATTACTGTGATGCAATAGGCATAAACAACAGTAAGTGTCTTTGTACAGTCTTTTGAAATCCACATTAATGCTTCTGAACAAAAAGCAGATAACATACCAGCTGATCCTCTCAGGGTAAAGACTGCTTCTCAATAAGCTGGTTATTTCTGAAATGTGATAAAAATCTACTTCAAAAATAAGAAATAAGATTTATTTGGTGCTTGGCTTCATCTGTGACTTGAGTTTCCCCCCTCCCCCTTTTTTGTGCTTTGGTACACTTTTCCTAACCATGAACTATTCCACTTTTTCCATACGTGGCAAGATAACAATAGTATCAGTGACAGACCCAGAATCACTGTCACCTTCCACACAATGAATGGGCAGCAGCACTGGACTAGGTCTGCTACTGCTGCTAACTTGGGGGCTTAGTGTGGAGGACATTATATTAAAGTGGAAAGGCAATTCTCCACACCCAAGGTTTAGGGACAGCAGTGGTGTTGGTGGTGGCACTGGCAGCTGGTGACATGTTATTTGTACAAGATGAATAGGAGGAGAGCTTGCCTTCACAGGTTAGGATGGATTGTTTATATCCCCATGGGTAGTGGACCTCAAAGTACTTAAGTACTTAAAGAAGGAACAGTGGGAGACCTGTGGGCTTCCAGTTTGCTCAAGGTGCTTTCATCACAGATGTACTGGATGATTGAGACTTGCCAGAAAGCTGCTGCATGCAGTGGGCATGAATGGAACCAGTTGATGTCTGAGACCTAATGGATCATGTTTTTGTTTGGATGGACTACTACACACCCAGCCACAGTCCTTCTCTCAAGTGTAATTCCTGCCCCATCACGATGATTCCCAGTCCCTTGTCCTGACTCATTTTCCACCACCACTGCTTACAGTATTGAGGACTGAAAAAAAGATCTTAAGGGGACTTAAGGTGCTCCAGAAATTGTTTACACTGCTGATTTTGCAGCGCATCAACCCATGCACATGGGCTGATCAGCTGCAAAGTCGGCAGTGTAAACAAGGCTTTATTGCAGTGGCCTACTTCGCTTAGTTTTTCACTCACGGGCAGACAAAATGGATTTCTGTACTTCACACCAGCAGTAATCAAATTATTTGTCAAATAAATCCTTCAGACTCCCCCTCGCACCTCTCAAAGGCTTCTGAATTCACACTGTTTTGATCCTGCTGTAGGGAGCAAAAACAATAAAATGAAAACTGAAATAAATATAGATTCCTGTGCCTTACACCATCAAAACTCAATAAAAAGAAACTGTCAAATCTTTCACAAATCCTCCTACACATTTTCAAGTTATCCCCAATCCTTCTGCATCCCCTACTCCCTCTACTCTCCCTACCATCCACTCCACAGACTCTGTAGTAATAAAAAGCAACTTGTCTCCCAACAAGCTGCATCTCCTACTCCTCAGTCCTCTGCCTAATGCCCTTCTACTCTTTCTCCCCATATCCCTGGTAATCCAAAAAAGCAGCCTGTCCCTTCACCCCACTGCATCCCTTGTCTCATTTATACCCTGGTGACTCATGGCTTTCCCTAACACTGACCAGTACTGTCACCCTTCTCACCCTTGTCCAGCCACTCTCCAATTTAAACATCAAATTACCCAGTACTAAAAACAAGCTTTTTATTACTGTTATAAAGTGGTAATGCAGCAGTCACGGTTAGATAGTGGCCAGATGAGGAGGTGAGTGAAGGGCTGGCCAGTCACTGTCAGGAGACTACTGGGTAGGGTGACCACCAGACCCCAAAAAACAACTTGGTCATTTGAGGAGGAATGTTTAAGGGAGCAGAGAATGAGACCTGTGTACCACTGGACTTCAGGGAGTGCTTGGCACAGGGCAGGGTGAAGGTGGGGGTGACACTGAACACCAGGGAGGTCTTGAGATGGGACACATTGAGGGAGAGGAATACCACTGGATGCCAGAGGTTGATAAGCATAGGATAGGGAGAGGGAGAGGTGCCACTCAACATCAAGAAGAACTTAATGTAGTATCAAGAGAGGACTGAGTTGTCACAGAATACCAGGGAGTGCTTGGTATGAGTAAGAAGAGGGCGCGGGACCAATGGATACCAGGGAGGACTTTCTGCAGGATGGGGAGAGGAAGGGGATGTCACTGGACCCAATGACAGATTTTCATGGCACAGGGAGGGGGAAGGGTTTCTATTGGATGCCAGGGAATGCTTAGCAGAGGATGGAGTGAGATGAGGGGTGTCACTGGATACCACTAGGAAGTGCTTGACAAAGGATGGGGAGAGGGAGAGTTGGTACTGGAAACCAGGGAGTGCTACAAAAAAGTGCTGACAATGCCAGAAAGGGCCATTAACATCAATGCAATTTAGTGTGCATCTGTTTTAAAATGTCCATAAAAAAAGCATAGGAATTAATTGCAAAAAAACTATGTAACGGCAACAATTAAGTTTGGCACACAAGGCAAAAAAAAAGTAGAAAGTAACATTAGGGAAACAATTCTACTGAATCTTGGTGTATGTGTGACGTGGTTTGGTGTTTCTAGGCTTTGAATGATTGCTTGGAACAGGGCCAGTGTTAACCTTACTTTGGCACCCTCTCTCAAAGCATAGCAAAATAATTTGTTGGTTTATAAATAATAGTTTTTCCTTTTTTTGCCGTTTGTTTAGCAAGGATAGTACAGTTAAAGCTTTTTATTTCTGAAGTATTTTTTTCCTTGCTTTTCCTCATAAGAAAGTTTTCTATGTGGTAGTGTTTAGCTGGATATGTGAAATAGCAAGTTGCCTGACAGCTGACATTTCTAGTTCTATTCTTTCCACTAAATCATCAGCACTGTAACCTCACTAATAGTGACATCACAGGTGACTGTTCTGGCAGCTGCTGATTGGTTCTTCCTGAGCAACTGTGATATCACAGTCAGTGAGGTCACAATGCTGATGATGTAATGGAAGGAACATAGCTAGCTATGTCAACTGCTAGGCAGAGTGGTGTCCCACATATCACACCTACTAACATCTGGTTAAAAAAAAATCTAAGTAATCAAATGGGAAAAAAGGACAGAATGTCCAAGAGAAAAGATAATAGATGAGTGCTTTTAAAAGCACATATTAGATTAGGCAGCACACTAGGGGTGGGATATTCAGACTGCGCCAGGCTGTGGCTCAAGCTTGGGAGCAGCGCAACTGGTATGTGCCAGGGCGCTGACAGGGTGATATTCAATGGTGCTGTGCCATGGCTCAGCACCATTGAATATCGCTCTGTGGCCACCCACATTGTGCATGGCGCAGTGGCACTGCACCAGTGCAAGTGGCCAGAGAGGGGCAGGGGGATGCGCCAGCGCAAGTGCCATTGCGCTAGGTGCATCAACCACGATATTCAAAGGTGCACATGCAAATGGGGCCAAAATGTATGCAAGGCACAAATGGGGCCATTTGCATGTCATTATGGCCCATTTGCATGCAGGGGTGCCCATCGCAGGTGACTTGCACCTGGCGCCCTGCCAGGCTGCAGCCTTTGGGGACCAACGCCCCCTGCACAAGCGGCAAAGTGCCCCACTGCCCGATAGCGGGCATATGTATAAAGTTTAAAATGTCCCATATCCCTGGTGGTCCAGTGGACTGCTCGCAGCCCGATCGCGAGCATATGTATAATAATTAGAATGTCCCATATCCCTCATGGTCCAGTGAACCACTCGCAGCCCAGTCATGGGCATATGTATAATAATTATAACATCTCATATCCATGGTGGTCCAGTGGACCGCTCGCAGCCTGATCTCGGGCATATGTACAAAATTGAAAATGTCCTATATCTCTGGTGGTCCAGTGGACCGCTCGCAGCCCAATCGAGGGCAGAGTTCTAAAGGAAGATTAAATCCCATCCCTGGTGGTCCAGCGGTACCACCCTCCCACTGAGCCCCACCACCCCGCTCCCCCCCGGTCAGCGGCGGGGGGCAGCTCCCCACCCACAAGCCACCTAGCCGCCCGCCAACTGACTGCATGCAGTACAGCTGTACGCCCATTGGTCCACAGCATGGGCCAATGGGCGTACAGACCGTACTGTACTACACAGTCCAGATATGTGAATGGATTCATTCAGCACACACAGCTAGCCATGTATATGTCACTGTGAGTATCCCATGCCAGTGGTGCAGCACCTGTGGGTCACACAACAGCATAGCAGTAATGTCCACTGACAGTACACACCTGCAAGATTGGTCTGTCACTGTGTAAAGTGCAGCAGTCATTGATGCTCTGTACACCATAGGCATTGCTGTGTCCCTCACACTACTGGACCCTTGTTACTGTAGTGTCTGCTGTGCACTGCAGCAGGACCTACAGTTTGACTATTGCATGCAGCACCACCACCTGTGCCTGTGCTGAGTAGTCCCATGGGGCACAATATTCTATGGAGTTCTGTACAAATGTAGCCTGCAGCTACCATCATGCACTTCCAGACTGACCTACAGATGGAGCTGTGGGCAGACCCAGCCATTCCCTGTACTGCCAGACTGACCTACAGGTGGAGCTGTGGGACCCTGCAATAGCGCTGGACAAACTGCATGCAAATCAGGACATAATGAACTGCTACTTTAGATGTTTGCCTACAGACTGCCTAAGCAAGCTCATTTGTATACTTTTGAATATAGCAAATGTTTTCCCCAGGCAAACATGATAGTACCAGGCAAATGGCTTAGCTCCACACAAAACCTGCTCAAATGTATTTGCGCTGCTCAAACATTTCAGAAACATGGTATATTTATGTAGAATTTCACATGCGCTGGTGCTTACAGCTTTAATGAATCCACTCCTTTGCTAGCACACACATTGGCATCATAGTTCACCTCTACCTTCCTTCATGTCACTGTGCACTGGACTGCTGTTGTGGTTTGCACTTCCTGGTTGCTATATTCAGAGTTGTCTTATTTCCCAGGCTAATTTTGCACTGCACTCCCAGCCCAGTTTACCCAGCTTACTTAGCATGCTATATTTAGCAGGGTTTAGCACCAGGGGTGTCCCTTTTGAATATAGCAGGCTATTGGTCCTGGGCTAAATTAGCACTCCAGGCAGTGCTAATTTAGCCCTGAGGAAAAGTTTTGAATATCTGGCCCCAGGTGACTTGCCCAAGATCACAGTGAGTATTTGGCTTTTACCAGGTGTTGACCCTGTGATCGCCCAGTTCTCACAATGGTACTCTAACCACTAGACCACACCGCATCTAATTGCATTGCCTTAAAAGACAACTCTGACATTAGGGTAACATCAGCATTGCTTGGAACCATCATTCAACCCCTAGGAATACCGCACCAGACATTCACCAATATGCAGGGTGCTTTTTACCACAATGGTGCTTTTCCATTCTTTTGTGACTTTGTGCTGCAGCCTAATTTTGCCTTAAATGGGACAAGAAATGTGGGCAAATTGGCTGCATTATTAATTTTCTTATTTAGAGAAATTAAATTCATATTTCCAAATGATCTATACGTAATCGTACCTGAATAAACACTGATGTGAATACCTGTGTTTCTAATTGTTTTCTTTTTATGGACAACATTCTGCACAGTTCCCTTCATGGAAGAAGTAATTTAGAGTGTTTCCTTCCTCACGGTTTGTGTACAGAATGTTATGCTTCAGCTGTTGACCAATCAGAACCATGATTAGAGTTGTGGGTCGGGAATTACAGTTTGGACTTAAATGGTACAGTTGGGTTTTTTATATATCACAAGAAGATGACACCTTTCTTCATTAATAGTTTTGAGGAGCCCAGCCAGGGCTTTGCCTACAGTAATTACCAAGTGGCTGTGATCGTGGAATTGAAGCAGCCTGGGCCTCAGGACCCAAAGCAGGCCTATGTGTTTGACCATGTTCAATCCTTGGAAAATGATTGATTTCATTTGAAGGAGAAGAATCCCTGATATAGTATTTAATTTGTGATACACCATTATCAATGTTATAGAATGTTTTATGTTATTTCATTGAGATGGCTATATAAGATGGTATTGTTGTCGCTTTTACCACACTCTCAACACTAACTAAAGATTTAAAGCAAGAACCATGATTAGAGTTCTGTACAAAAACTATGACATAATCAAAACTCCAAATTACCGTTTCCATGAAGAGAACTGTAATAGAATACTGCCCATAAAAACAAACCGATGCAAAATACAGTTTTTCACATTGATTTTTTTTTAATCATTGGTAACAACCCAGGTGAATCAATTAATCATCTATAATATTTTTTGAAGGTCAGTCATGACTGATCATTGTTAATCATTAAATGTTACCATATGATCACCAAGGGAGATCATGATCTAAAATCATCTCGATTGAGATTCAATCATCAAACATGAACTTTCAAATCACTAAGTGATAATTACTGATTATTTTTGTAAGCTTAAGTCATCATGATGGTTTTTGATGACCTGCGGATAATCAAGTGATGATAACTGATGAACATTGATGATTACATTAATCTATTATAAATACTGTAAGTCACATGAGTAATACTTAAAGTTTTGTGTTACTGTTTTGAAAATATGAATGTCAAATATCAGCAATAGCAAATTAATTATAATGTATATCATGTGAAGTCAACTTTTAATCTAGTTAGGAAAATACATGCAGTTTTAGGTACATATACACATTTGCATATTTAATTAAATTTAGTTTATTTGTTCGACTATAAGTCATTACAATAAAAAAAACACTATACAGTCATCCAGCATAGAACAGAAACATGCAAATTATACATAAAAGCATATGCACATACATACAAACTTTAGTTAATCACCTATACAAAACCTTATACTGTATGAAACAAGCTTAATTGAAAGATATAATAAAATACTCCACATATTGACAAATTGTGAGTACATAAAATTTTTTAAGGTCCGTAGCGGATGGCAATTTGCCCAAAATATTCAATCAAGGCAAAACTAATTAATTACTTAGCCCATCTGAGTCTCCAGAAACAATGTCAGCAGCCCACCTTATTAAATATTTATGAGTACATTTATAATGCCACTGGATCTCAAAACCCTGCACAGGTCTTGTGCATGAAACCTCAGTTAAAATGATAAGCTAATAATGTAATTTCACTGAAAAAGCATTCTTATGCAGAGAATGGCCAAAAGCTGAAGGATAATGAGAGTAGCCAAAATCTTGAAAACATAAATTCACGTAAGCTTTAACAGAGGCACAGTTTGCACTATGCCAATATTCAGGACATTCACCGGGAGCATAATACAACAGTTTAGTTACACAAATGTGTCCCATTAAGAGTCAGGGTCCAGATTAATAACCCAAAGTTTGTAATTTATAGTCCTGAATAAGCCTCATAGGCTCACAGAGTTTAAATATGAAGTTCATCTCCACTTGCCTCTTCCCACGGTGCTAGTTACATGTTAAGAAGTGAAAAGAGTAAAATCCCAGGCCATACCATAGCCTAGGGGCTCCCTTGAAACACTGGAGTCCATTAATTATATAGATCACAACAATAAATGCTTCATAAATACTTGGGAGTCCAGACTTTTCCTGTTAGAGCCTTGATATGTGGAAAGATAATACAAAATAATGAATACTTCTATGGAAATCACTTTCAGCCACACCATAATAAAGTAGTCGATAATCGTTGGCATTCTTAACAACAATTTCTTCTAAGTTAGAAGTCATTTAAAAGCAAACGTCAGTGGACCAAAAGTAGTTTTACCAGAAAAACAGTATTAAACGTTTAAATATATGTGATTGGCAGTAAATAATCACTAAGTTCACTATAAGGCTCCAACGGCAATTTAACTAAAAAATGTGCCTGTATGTCAGTCCTTACATGAAACATTCTGGCTCCAATACAGAAAGTTCTAGCTCAAGTCTCATTTATAATGGTGACAGTCTGAAAAGGTAATCATTTAAATGTATGGCCACTAAGCAAGTCTTGAATTAGAAACATTCCAACCTTTGTCACAAAAACATTATACCCTCCAGCTCCAACATAAGAAGTCCAGGAATAAAGATTTGTTTCTCCAAAATATATGTCTGTAGATGTCTTTAACCAATATAATATATCCACCAGAATTCACCAATAGAACAGCTAGTGCAATATGTTAAAGGCAATTCACCTACTTGATGATTTTCATCAGGATGCCATTTCCCTTCATCAATAGAAGATTGGGTAGCTTACCCCCATGTTTGTTCCATTTGAAAGAGATTTAGAAGCAGGTAAAAAAATACAATATAATCTCATTTGAATCCATCTGTAGTTTCAGTCATTTCACTCCAAAAAACCTGTCCAACTTTTCATCATTTCAGTATGTCAGCGTCACCGTACAAACATGGAGCACTATCTCCTCAGGCTCTCTTCTCCAGCTCTGAAGCAAAAACACATGTGTGGAAAAAACATAAAACGCTCTCCACTGAGTGTAATAACATTGATGTACCAAAGCCTAAAATACAGCAGTCAACCCCCCCACCCTGAGACAACATTAGCATACCTTTTAAGGAGCAAAATAAACTTATGGGCACCCAAGGTGCTATAACAGACCTAGGTATCCTTCTTTCTTTTAGCTGAATATTGCTCCCAGGTTTCATCATCTCACAGCGTTGCTCGAGGAAATTTCTCAGTTGCATCAAATTCATCTTTCCACCCTGTAGGCCATCATTTACTATTTACCTCAGACATTGTAGTGCTCTAAAGACACAGTTTATCATCTAGCCATATCAGTCGCCTTCTACAAACTTTTAAAAATCAATGTGGTTTTCTGTCTGTTATCACAGAAACTTTATACAGACCTGCTGCCTAGTTTTTCAAATGGAACAATATTTGGTGAGGTTTCCCCTTACAAACATCATTCCTTATCTCTCCCTGACCAGGCAGAAAAAGTACATTATTAACATTAAGGTTAAGTTTAAAACCTCACAGATTTGTGCAGTCCATTTAAATGGAGTCCGGCAAAATCTGGCAGAATACCAACAAAACACCAGAAACCAACAACTAGCTCAACTAGGGTAACTGCACTGAGGTAAAAATATTAATGTTATATAGCATCCAAGGTTTCTAGAAGCACTGTTCCAAAAGCTAAAACTTAAAAGAGCATGAGCTTCATTCATGAAACTCAACTAAAAACTATTATATTAAGCAAACGGAAAAACAAAAACATGCAGCAGGGAGCGGAGCAGCACTGCGGCCATCTTGCTGCTCCGCCCCGAGCCATTTTCTAAGCATCCACATTTGCATAACTAATTTGTATATTTCAAAGGAAGAGTTTATGGATCAAAACAACGCTAATTTTTATTTTAATATAATTTTGCCTTGACAGTATTTTTCTGCAGTCTGTTTGGAAAGGTTTTGAGCACAAAGCAGGTACTTGTAGGAACTCACCAGAACCATAAAAGGAATTGCTGAATGAAGCTATATAAACCAATTTAAGGATTGATGACACTAGAAAGAAGTGAGGTGTCAAAATCAGTATAACTGAAAGCAGTGTGTTCTAATAGAAAATATATCATAACTGATAATTACAATAAGGATATCTAAATGAAAGACAAGATAAATTCCAAAAGTATAGAAAAAAAGATAAGTTATTAGAGCAATCATGACCATAGGGAATCATGATGATAATAAGGGATCATCATTAATCACAGCCACCATTTCCATAACATCATGGTTTTTGATTGCCGGCCATTTAACGTTCACATTTTACTATTGTAAGTCGTGATCACAATTATGGTTTTTGATGCTTGAACATGATCTTTGAACATAATTAATAAAGATAGTTTATGATAAATCATTATAAAATCATCATCTTTTCAGTTGGTGGGTAAGGCCCACTAGAAACAATGACTGATTTCATGGGCAAACCATGAGCACTGGGGAGGTTAAATGACTTGCTCAGGGTCACACGGTATGCACGTAGAGGTTGTGGGAATAAAGCCTGGGTTCACTGGGTGTACCAAGCTCATTCACCGCTCATTCCTCTAATCTCTAGGCTCTGCTGCCAGTTTTTTTCTGATAAAGTTACATATGGATCATACAGAGGCATGAATATCATTTCTAAAAAGAGGAACATTATAAACAGGTACCACTGAAAAATAATTTCCTGTCCTCTTTACTATTCCAGGGGTTAATACTCAGAGAAAGAATTCTAAAAGTTGAGCTTTGTTCCATTGTTCCATGTAAACTCCTTTCACTAAGCACTAATTTAGGCAAGGAACAAAGTTTGCCATAGGGAGGTCATGAGTGGGGTGCTGCAGGGGTCAGTCCTGGGACCTGTCCCTTCAATATGTTTATTTAGTGGCATACTGTAGGTGTACAGGAATACAGGGTAAGATTTGTCTCTTTATAGACACCACAAAACTTTGTGACAAGGTGAACAGTGATGAAGGGGTGAGGGAGCTGCAAAAGGACCTAGAAAGGTTAGAGAGATGGTCAAAGGTATGGCAGTGGATATTCAACCACAAAACATGCAAGGTAATGCACTCAAGGAAGAGTAATCTAGGATAGAATACTGGATGGGGGGTGGTCAGGTTGACCACTGCTGCTGAAGAAAGACTTGGGGGTCATCATAAGTGGATCCCTGAAACAACCAGTCAAAGCAATAAGGCCTACAGCAAGGAAACCAGAATGCTGGGGTGCACTGGGAAAGGTTTTAATAGTTGGGAAAAGAAGGTGATATTTATGCTGTGAAGGCCACTGGTGAGGCCCCTGTTTGGAATATTGTGCCCAGTTTTCGAATCCTCACCTAAGGAAGACAGAGATAGGCTAGAGTTAGAACAGTAAATGGTCACCAAATTGATACAGGGCTAATAGAGCAGATCCTATGAGGAACGTCTACAGGCTCTGAACATGTACTTGCTGGAGGTCAGAAGGGGGGGTGACATGATTAAGACATTCAAGTTACTAACAGGAATAAACAAGGTGAACTGTGAGGATCTATTCAATAGGAATTGAGAACTAGTAATGAGGGGTCATGAAAGAAAACTGGTGAGATGGAGGATCATGAAGGATTTGAGGAAGTTTTACTTTATGGAGAGGATGACTGAGCAGTGGAAAAGTCTAAAGGCAGAGGTGATAGAAGTAATGACCATTAATGGGTTCAAGCATGGCTGGGACAGAGTAATCAGTCTGATAGTTACACCAAGGAGAACTGGTACAACAAAAGATGTAAAGATGAGATGGGGGGTGAAACTCCCACCAGAAAAGTAGGTCATAGTGTGAGGCGAGGAAAACTAATAGGACAGACTGGATGGACCAATGTTTTTTTCTCTGACAATGTCTGTGTCCATGTTTCTTTCCTATTTTTATTTAAAAAGCTTAGAGTTTTCTTTAAGGGCTTCTATGGTGGATGGCCATAAAGACGGGCAGGTTTTGCTGTCACCCATTGTGGGATTTTTTCCTACTTAAAATATCAAATTGTTGGAGGCTGGGGGAAGGGGGGATTGAGTTTCTTAGCAGAGGGTGGGGAGAGGGGGCATGGATTTAAGGATTTGAGCAGTGGAGGAGGTGGGGACTTTTACTTTTTTTTTTGTTTGTTTGTTTTTTTAATTTTGTATTCTTTTTCTGCCATCAGCTACCTTATACTCAGCCCTTCCTGCACACCACTACCTCACTCTTCCTCCCCACTGATACCCCCTGACTTACCCCTCCAGCGTGGGACCGATGCCCATGTCCAGTTAGTCTCCAATGGGAAAGGTGCTGGTGATGACCGGCATTGCCTCCCTGGCTTCCCCCCTCCCAGGGTGGGGTTCTGGGCTCGAATAGTGCACTGGAGCCATAATTGGTCAGTGTGGAGTTGGAGCCATGAAGGCCATGGTGCCAGGCATGTACCATTCATGGCGGCCAACGTGTTTTTCTGGGACTGCCCCTGGGGCAAGGATGTGCAATGACTTCCTGCATTTGCCCAGCCCCTCTTGGATTCAGCGCTGGTGCTTGCATTTTCTCCCAGACTCCTCTAGGAGTCATACATGCACCTGACATGCACCTGATCCTCCTCCTGGAGAAGAGGAGCAGCCCTGGGGTGCTCTGTCCTTCTCCCCCAGGCCGTCCCTCCAGCTCCCCGGGTCTGTTCCTGAACCCAGGTTGCCGGCATCGCAGGTGAAAAGCCAACCTCTGTGCCGATGGGCTAGCATTGTTGTTGTTGTTTTTATTACAACACACACACACACACTAAATACCCAAATAGGAATACAAAATACCTAAATATTTGGGGCACAAACAGAATAGTCAGCCCGTTCCACCTGGGAACAGAAGTAGGAGGTTGTTCAGGAAAGAGGTTTGGTTTTATCTTCTGTTTTAACTGAAATATTTGAATAGTTTTGTACTTGAAATTAGTTCTGTGTGTTAAAAATTACTACTTTGAGTTAGAACTGTTACTTGGGCTGTAATATTGTAACTATTGGGGCTTGTGTGCTGGGTGTGGGAACACTTGTTTGGCAGTGATAATTAGAGTGAAATTTAAATGTGATGTTTAAATACTGAAAAACCACTGGGGGTTGGGATTGAAGGGCTGTGCATTTCTGTTTGTGACTGAAATTTGAAGCAACAGGAACTGGTGGGCCTGTGACACCATACAGTACCTGATGTCTGCATAAACACAGTTTATGAGACTGGACACATTATGGACTGTATGTGTTTGTGAGACTTGGGAACTTTTTTGGTGGGGTTGGAATTGGGTTCGTAAATAATTGCAGTCAGTATAGAGAAAGACTGTATTCAAGGGGGAAGGGACTGAGAAAAGGGGTGTGTGCCATTATGAACAGAGAGGGACAAACAGGGTGGCCACATTCCACCATGGCAGGTATCTTCGGAAGGGTTGTAGGCTGCACAGGCTGTGAGATGGCAATAATTCTCAATTGGACCTGGAGAGAGGGAGGCTGCCCACTCTGTAGACAGCTATCTTGTATCAGGAGTGAAGTATATTGGTTAAGGAGTAAGCTGGGGGAGTTGAGGGGGTGTCAAAGGATAAGGGGTGTGGATATGGGTGGCAGAAGGGTGGGGCTGAAGGAAGGCTTGGTCAACACTCAGAAATTACAGGACATTATATTACAGCAAGCAGGAGGGGGGATATTAGGGACAGAGGACCCTTAGATAGGGATGTTGACGCTAAGAGGAAAATGTACGGAGTAAACATTCTGAATATAAAGAGAGTGGAGGGGGAAGAGTCAGGAGGGGCTGTTGTAGAGAAGCCTAGAAGAGCAGACAGTGAGAAGGGAGGGGCTGTTGTGGGGAAGCCTAAAAGATCAGAGTGTGGGAAGGCAGCTCCTAAGGAGAGCAGGGCAAGAGGGCAGGAAGAGGGGCAGTTTAGAGGTGCAGTCAGGGGAAACTCAGGTTACTTGACGGAGGCTGGCATAGAGTGTTACAATAAATTTGAGCTACTAAGCAACCCAGAGGGGGAGGAAGGGGTTGGTGGAAAAGAGGAAACAGATACAGAGGCCGGGGGAGGGAGTCGGATACCCATAGGGCATCACAGACCGGCAATGGAAAGGATAGAAATAGTCCCAGAGGAGAAGGGAAACATAAATGTTAAGCAGATGGGGAGATGCAACATATTGCAGACATGAGGAGGAGGAAACACGGCGGAAAACTTGGAGAAAAGGAGGCGGGGAGGGCCCCCTTCAGCGGGGGTCTGTACCAAGGATGGGGCCCTAGATAAAGGTGACCCACAGAGGGCCTCTGGAGGTAGGGGTTCTATTATAAGGGGGGAGGATGGTGGTGTGGGGGAATGGGAAACCATCAGGGCCAGGATAAATGTTTCAGATAAGAGAGGGTTAAAGGGGACACCTATTCTGAGGGGGGTCTGAGTTAAGTGGACAAAATAACAAGGGAGGCAGAAAGGGGAGGGTGACAAGGGGGTTTCTAATAATGCAGGAAGACTCCCATGGAATTGAGATCATGAATAAAGGGGGGATGGGGTTGACAGCACATAATGGAGGTAACCATAAGGATGATGGCGGTGTTAAGGTTCTGTTATTGGGAGACTCGATGATTAGGGGTATCCAGTGGGAGGGACAGGGGAGTGGATGCCATAGCCAGGTGAAGGTAGTGAGTATCTCTGGGGTGACAGTGCACAGAGCAAAGTTCATGGTGTGCAAACTGGTTAGGGATTGTGGAGGGAAATTGGATTTCCTGGTGCATTTGGGAACTAACGATCTAGAGGGAAATAGCATTTTGGAAATGCAAGCAAGGTTCCAAGAACTTGCCAGAGTCTGTCGGGATAATGGATGCAACATTTCCTTTTCAGAGATATTGCCAGTACCAAAGGCCTCAGTGGACAAAAAAAATGAAGATCACAGAGGTTAATGACTGGCTCAGGAAGTGGGGTGAAGAGAGTGGGTTGGGGATGTTAAGGAACTGGAAAGGAGTTTGGGAGGATAAGGGACTGTATGCCAAGGACAGGCTTCATCTTGCCCCGTTAGGGAAGGAAGTCCTTCAACAGCGGGTGGCTGACTACATTCAAGAAAGATGGGGTTTAAACTTTTAGGGGGAAGGGATAAAGGAGGGGCTAACCAGAAGCCCTCTTCTCCAGATGAGGGGAGTAGCCTTCAAACCCAAGGGTGGGACGGGGGAAACAGACTGGGGGAGGAGGTTTCAGGAAGAGCAGAGGGAGGATGGAAGTATAAGGAACCTGGGTGGGGTTCAACAAAGGGGATCAGGGATAAGGGTTGGGGGGTGATGTTAGTAAATGCCAGGAGCTTGGGAAACAAGTTGCCAGAGTTCCAGGCCATGCTTTTAGGGGAGGTGAATGTGAAGGCAGTCACAGAAACATGGGCCAACAAAAACCATGACTGGGACCTAAATGTGTGGGGGTACACTATGCTTAGGAAGGATAGAAAGGAGGGCAGAGGGGGTGGAGTGGCTATGTTCATTAGAGATGACATAGAAATTGCTAGGGTAGAAGAGGCAGAGGGAAACATGGAGGCCTTATGGGTCACCTTACAAACCCCAGCAGGAGGTAAGGTCAAGCTGGATGTAGTATATAGGCCCCCACCAGGATGAGTGATGTTCTGGAGGATGGTTTGCTGGACAACATCATTGCCCAGTGTGGACCAAAAGGGGAAGGAGTGGTGCTGATGTGGGACCTTAATATGCCAGGTACAAACTGGGGAACCATGTCCTCTAAGGTGGCCAAGAAGCAGAGACTTCTGGATGGCTTCCAGGATGTGTTCTTAACACAGCATGTGATGGAGCCCTCAACCAGAAGGGCATGTCCTGAATGTGGTTCTGGCAGATGGGGATCTGGTAAGGGACCTGGTTGTAGAGGATCCCCTGACTGGAAGCGACCACAATACTGTCTGGTTTCAAATAAGCATGGGGGGGGGAGACATCTAGGACACTGGCAGTGGACTTCAGGGAGGCAGACTTTGTGGGCATGGGAAATATTCTCAAGGATCACTTTAAGAGGATTACATCAATGACAAATGTAGAAAGAGATGGGAGGTCATAAACGGGACTTCATGAGGCAGTCAGGACCTGTGCTAAGGTGAAACGTAAGGGAGCAAGGTCACATAAACCATGCTGGTGGTCCAGTGAGGTTCAGGTAGTGGTCAGAGAAAGAAGGCCTACAAAAATATAAAACAACAAGAAGGAATAGAGAAAGAAATGTACCATCTTGCATCTAGAAAAGTCACCAGATGGTGAGGGCAAAGGTCAGTAAGGCAGCGCTGGCACAGGGACATGGAGGAGAAAAGAGGTACTTCCGGTACATTGGGAGCAGAGAAAACTAAGGGCCATCTCGGCAGATTGAGATCAGAAGGAGGGTGGGTGAAAGAGGCGAGGACCAGGCAGAGGTATAAATGATACTTAGCCTCTGTGTTCACTAGGGAGGATGGGATATCTATAAAGCAAGGCATGATGGGGATAGAAGCGGTAGTGAGTGGGATCAGGGAGCAACAGAAATGGAGCAAGGCGGAGGAGAGAGGTACCCCAGGGGTGTCACATCAGGATAAGGATAAAAAGGCCAGTAAGGTGGAGGGACGGATGATGCTATCTCCACCAAAAGGTGTATGGTTAGTCCTCAAGGCCCTAAAGAAGATAAATCTCTGGGCTGGATGGCATTCATCGAGACTACCATGGAATTGGCGGACATACTGGCTGCACCCTGGCGGAGCTCTTCAACAGGTCGCTTGAGACAGGGAGGGTACCTAGGGATTGGTGAGAGGCACATGTAGTGCCAATCCATAAAGGGGGGTCAAGGGAAGTACCAGGTAACTATAGACCCATCAGTTTGACCTCGGTGGTGGGAAAATTAATGGAGAGTATACTAAAGGAACGATTGAGGGTGTACTTGAAGGAGGTGGGAGGTCTGGATAGTGGGCAACATGGGTTTGTGCCAGGTAGATCAAGTCAAACCATTCTTGTGGAGTTCTACAAATGGGTAACATCAGAACTGGACAGGGGAAAACCTGTGAATGTGTTATTCTTGGACTTCAGCAAGGCGTTTGACTCTGTCCCCCATAATGGTCTGGTGGAGAAACTGACAGGGTTGGGAGTAGGCTCTTTGATGGTCAGATGGATTGAAAACTGGCTAGCTGGATGCACCCAGAGAGTAGTGGTTGGTGGGGAGCTCTTGAACCTAGAGAGGTCTGTAGTGAGGTAGCAAGAGCTCGGTCCTGGTTCGATCCTGTTTAATGCATACATATCGGACATCAGGAGGGTATAGGGTGTGAAATGAGTCTCTTCATTGATGACTCAAGATGGGAGCAGTAGTTGAGGGGAATAGGGAGGTTGGCCCTGCAAGGGACCTGGACACCCTGGAAAGCTGGGCTCACACATGGAAATTAAATTTCAATATCACCAAGCGAAGGTGTTACATCCAGGTGGAAACAAACACAGGTACACCCTGAAGGGAGGTGCTGAGGCCCCAATAGGGGAAAAAGACCTAGGGGGTCATGGTGGATGCATGTATGAATAACTCTGAGCAGTGCAGGAGAGCGGCTAGCATGGCAAACAGGATGTTGGGATGCATCATAAGGGGGATCACCTCTAGGAGCAGGGAAGTGATTCTGCTGCTGTGCAATGGACTGGTTAGACCACACCTTGAGTACTGTGTACAGTACTGGAGACCACACTTGAAGAGGGGCATACAGCTCCTGGAGAGGGTACAGAGGAGGGCAACTAAGATGATCCGAAAACTAGAGGATTTGACATATGAGGACTGACTTGAGGAGCTCTGCCTGTTTTGATTGAAGGAGAGGAGAGACAGGGGGGACATGATTGAGGTCTTCAAGTACCTCCAGGGAATAAATAGGGTAAACATGAAGGGGATCTTTAGACTAAAGCAGGGAGGTATCACCAGAGGGCATGGTTTGAAGTTGGAAGGTGGAAGGGTGAGGGGAGAAGAGGAGGAGGTTTTTCACTGAGAGGGTGGTGGACCCTTGGGATACGCTGCCTGGTGAGATGGTTCAGAGATCCACAGTGGAGGGCTTCAAGACAGGGTGGAATAGACACAGAAAGGGGATGTATCAGATGATGGCCTAGCCCAGGGGAGTGGGGATGGATGATAGGGGTTCCTGGAACACAAGGGGGGAGGGCCTCAGCACCCAACTAGAGATCTGAGGTTCAAGCAGACTCGATAGACTGTAAGGCCTAATCTGCTGGCAATTAGTATGTTAGTATGAATATTTAAGATAATTTATTCGCACATCCCTACTTCTGAGTCCCTTTCCTCTGATGCTGTGTTTTGCTGAACCCCTTCCATCCTATACTCTGTTCTGTGGGGTTTGTTACCTTAGTATATCACTTTGCACATCTTGACTTTGAATTTCAGTTGCCATACATACTTTAGACCAATTTTCCAGCCTTTGCAGATGTCTCTGCCATTCCATTTTCCCCTTCACATTGTCAGCTTTATACTCAGCCCTGGATTCCTTCTCCTATGTTGCTGATGAACATATTGAAGAGGACTGGGTCCAGGACATATCCATGTGGTACGTTATTGGTGACCTCTTTTTCCACTGATCTGACCCCCTCTATTGCAACTCTGTGCTACCTCCCCTCCAACCAACTCCCTTCCTACCTAAATATTTCCTTAGCCATTCCCAGATCCCCCATCTTCTTCAGCAGTCTACTGTGTGATACTGTGTTTAATGCCTTGCTGAAGTTGAAGTGGAGTAAGTCTACTGCTTGCCTCTCGTCAACTTCCCTGGTTACACAAAGAATACTACCAGATAGGACTGACAAGACCTCCCTACCATGAACCCATGATGCTTACGATCCAGAAGTCCATCTTTCTCCAGATATTTCACTAGATCCTCTTTTCCTAATGTCTGCATCAGTTTCCCAACAACAGAGATAAGGTTGATGGATCTATAGTTTCCTGGCTGCTCCTCCTCCCCTCCCTTTTGCAGCAGAATGTCATTCACCACTTTTCAGTCCTTGAGAACCACCCCTTACTGCAAAGAGCTATTAAATAGCTCCAACAGGGGTTTGACTAACACAGATGCCAGTTCCCTTAGTACATTCAGATGCATTCCATCTGGTCCCGAGGCTTTGTTTACCTTGAGATCTGCTAACCCTTATCTGACTCTTTAGTATATTTCTGTGGCCTCATTTCCAGGAGCCCTGTATCAGCTGCCTTTGTCCCAATCTCTGGCAAGGGCCCACTGTTCTCCCTAGTGAATACTGAGAAGAAGCAATCATTCAGCATAGCTGCTTTCTGATCATCCTCTTCTACTGCCCTATTGTAAATAAAGAAACTATACCACACTGATGACAGTAAGGTAGTAAAAGTGCAAGGTTCGTGGTTACTGGTCCTTGGCAATCCAATAAAGCCAGCTGACACCAGATGTTGTTTTAAATTAGTTGCAATTTATTAATACCAAATAAACCCTAACAATTTTACATCTACATGATTAAGTCTAAACAGCTGATGGCTTTTTACCACCAGGGCTACAGGTGTTCAGAAAAAATGAAGCAAAATTGCTCCCTTTTTCTGGGTGTTAAGCATCTATAGCAGCCATGTGGCTATTCATCTTAAACACACTGGACATGACACTTAGGTCCTGTATTTATACCCAAATTGTTTACACCGATAATACATAGTGGAAATTTCCAAAACAACTACAGCAAATTTTAGTCTAGACACTATGTCATTCAATAAAATCATGATACAAAGACTTGGAAGTACATTGGCCAAGAATGACCTCAGTTATAAGATACATTTGACACTTTGTTGAGACAGGGGAGTTTGTTTATCAGCTTTCTTGGATGGAAAAACAGGTAGTCAGGGCATGTTACATTATTAAAAATAACATGCTCTAGGAGACAGGAAACAAGAAGAAGGCTTTTACTCTATTTAAAATAAATTGCTTAGAACTACAAAAAAAAAAAAAAACCTTAGTACAAAAAGCCTTTTAGTAGAAAGTGACCAAAGCAAAAATATAATTATTTCTTATCTGCTTTTTGCTATACACATTCTTAAACACAAGCATTCATGCAATGAGGAATAGTACTAGTCAAGACTAAACTGCAGTCAGTTGAAGCAGCTGCACCTTATCTTGGCTATGAACTTGGGTTACAGACACAGTATCTCTGCCTGAGCAGAGCAAAACTAATTTTGCTTCAAACATCTGTTCCTAAACACTGCTTATGCTCTTCACCTATTTTTCTACAATTATTTAAAGGCTCCAACATCTTTTGAACCTGGGCACCCACATACATACATATGGTGGTATTATGTACTGTAGTTATCTGCTAGCCACTTTCACCTTTCACTAGCCATGTTACTAGCGACTGCAAGCCTTTTTAGACTTTTTCTATGTTCTCAACCTTTTGGTTAGCCAACTACATATAAATGTTGTTGTTGGTAAACTTGTATAAAACTTTGATTACTGGTCACTAAAACCTTGGCCACTGGTCACCAATACTTTGGCCACTGGCCACTTTTAACACTATAGTATATTTTATGTTGCCCTATACTATATGTGCTATACTATATTTTGACCATCCTCCTCTATTACCTTGCCCCCCTCCTTCTTCCCTGTGGGTACTCACAATGTTTCATCACTTTATGTTAATCACAAAGGAGCTCTTACCTCAGCTTGAATAATGCCTGATGACATCACAATTACTTCTGCTGCACTCAAAGCAGAGCAGTAAAATCAAACAGTTAAATCTTCAATAAAAGAACAAATCTGAAAGCTCTACAATTTAAAACAGGGATGCTCAGATCTCTGTTTTTATAAACGGAAATCAAAGATTCTGCTCAAATTTTTGGATTTAAGATTTTCAGATATAGTTTCCAAAAACCCTGAATCCTACTGTTAGGATTCCATTTCAGATTTGGATGCTGAAATCTGATATCCAACATGGAATCTGACAGTAGATACTTAAAAATTTCCCTTCCTTGTGCAAATAACCCCCCACCCTATCAATGCCCCAGCCCCTAATTCATGAGAGAACCCCCATCCTACCCACCCTCCAACACCCCTCATTCTTCCACCCTCAAGCTACTTTGAACACATTTTGTTAATTATAACACTTCTGTCTTATAAAAAAATCATGTCCCCCATTGGTGCCAAATCATGAGCCATCCATAAACCACCCACCTCCTCCCACCTTTTCACCCATCCATCCCTTTAGTTTAAATAACAACTCCCCTACCCTACATGTGCAAACAAAGAGTGCTCTGTAAATTAGAGTGCAAGCAAAAAGGCAATGTGACTGGTGAGCAGCACAGAACTGGTCATCCACCCAGCCAGTCTGAACGGTGTCTGCATGATTTTTTAAGGGGGGCAATACATCCCACACCCCATTGAGTGGGATGTACCCCCTGAATGCCCCCTAAACTGTATATAACAAACTCCAGATTGAGCTTGCCATGAAGGATGGGTGATGTGAACACAGTGTGAGTGCAGGAAGCTCTGAAATCCAGAATGCCCCTGTCACTCATGACCTTGTTGCGGCTCACTCATTACAGCACCCTAATCATGGTGCCCTTACAATGGTATATACACAGCCTCTAGCTCCCTTGTCTCTCCCCCACCAAAGTCCCCAAATTATAAGGATACACATTGTGGTTGGGCGGTAATTGCCATAGGATCCCATGGTGGAGTGATCAACATGTTCCTCCTCAGTGTCCTAAATAATGAAAAAAATGATGGCATGCTACTTTAATAACATCTGGCTGGTATCGGCCACCAAGATGATCTCATCATTTCATTCATTAGTTGGGACACTGAAGACAAGTATGACAATCATAACACTGCTCGAGGATGTCTCGTGATTTGGCACAGGTGGGGAGATGGGATTTATTTTTAGAAAGGAAGTTTAAATAATACCACCATTGTTTAAGGGCTATATGCTACTTCTTCACAGAAATGGTGGTTGCTGTTTATTATTAGTATTTTATATAGACTTGGTCATAATATGCCATGGTGATAACATCTTGATGATGGTGTAGCGCTGCCTAGCCCTCCCAGAATACAACAACATCACTATCTGTCACAATTAGGTTGCTTAAATGGTAAAAGGAGTTCTACTACTGGGCCAGCTGTCTCCAGCACTATCAGAAGCCTGAGTCAGGTCATTATTTTTTGCATTTACAATATATCTATTGGGAAATATCACAGGAAATTTAAATTAATTAGGATTTCCTGCGATATCTTGTGATATAAATATTTATTTATTTATTTATTTATTGAAATGTTTCACCAGGAAAGGCACACTGAGCAACAAGATGCTCGTCACACGGTGCGACTTGGAGGGGGGGTTACAGAGGACAGCAGATGAGTACATGATACATAGCATTGAGTTACACATTGAAATCATGAAATGAGAGTAACATTACATACATTGACTTGGAATTTGAGTTACACATTGGTACAATGAGTGAGAGTAACAGTGTACAGGGATTTACAACAACCTTGTATGCAAGGGTGGGCTACATCAAGAAGTGATACAACATGGAGTAGGTTTAAACAATACTATGTTGTCAGCCATGGAAGAACATGGAATTAGGTTAAGATCTGGATTATGTTTACACAATACATAGGTGACAGCCACTATATATGGGTAACAAGTTAGACAGAGAGACAAGGCTAGAAGTGCAGTAGTAGGTAAGTGCGGAGGTTGGTGGATATATGCCAGCATTTGTAGCCGATTGCTAAAGCTGCTGGTCAGGCCGCATGGGATCAAGGGGGGAGCAGTGGGGGGTACTAAGTAGGAGTGGGGGGAAGGGGGGAATTGGGCAAGTGGTGGGGGAAAGGAAGTCAGATACATGAACAGTTTACCATGTAGAAGTTTGTCAGGGCAGAGGATAGGGAATGCTTAGAGGAGGTATGTCAGATTTGGACCAGCAGGTCATTCCAGAGTTTCAGGAGATGGTAGGAGAAGGCTGATTGGCCTGCAGTGGTCCGACGCTGAGGGATTACCAACAGTCTGGAGTCAGTAGACCTAAGGGCATGAGAGGGAGTTGGAGGAGATGATAGAGAGGAGGCAAGGTAGGGTGGAAGGGACCCGAGCCAGAGGTTAGAAGCAAATATAGCACTGTGGAGTAGGTGCCAGCTGTCAAGGGAGGGGAAGGCCAGTGAATGGTAAAGCTCACAGTGGTGGGTACGGGAGGGGCATCGAGGGCAAAAGAACAGAATGCATTGAAGAGAGGGTCCAATCTGGATAGGGTAGACTTGGGAGCAGCACTGTACACTATATCACAGTAGTCGAAGGTAGGTAACATAATTTTCTGCACAATTTCGCATCTCACGGGTAGCGGGAGGCTATTGCAATTCATAGAGAGGCGCTTGAGCTTATGGCCTGTGCCTTTTTTCAGGATAGCATCCACATGGGCAGAGAAGGCATAAGTGTTGGTCAAGCCAGACACCTAGGTACCTAAAGGTAGTCACATCCTCAGGGACTGTCCCATTAAGGGTGTGGAAGATCGGGGGTGAGGTAAGCCTGGATAGTCTCTGCCTAGTGCAAAAGGTCGTGGAAACTGTCTTCTTGGCATTGAGGGAGAGTTGGTGGGAGCTAAGCCAGAGCTGAACTTTGTTGAAATCAGCCTGTAGACTGCTAGTGACCTCCTCGAGGGTCCAGCCAGAGATAAAGAGGACTGTGTCGTCTGCATAAATGTGAATTGAGGTGGATGAACAGGTTTGTGGCAGGTCATTTAGCAGGATGGAAAAGAGAATGAGGCTGAGAACTGAGCCCTGGGGAACACCAGTGTCATTTAGGAGTGGAGGTGAGGTGGAATCAGCAATTTTTACAGACTGAGTTCTGCCTTGCAGGTAGGCTCTGAACCAGTTGGTGGCAGTTGTGGATAAACCAGCTTCAGATAGGCAGAATAACAACAGGGGGTGGGAGACAGTGTCAAAAGCTTTGACTAAGTCAACAAAGATAGCTGATATAATAAGACCTTTGTCCATCCCCGAGAGGATGGAGTCCGAGAGTCTTAGTAAGGAAGTGGCGGTAGAGTGGTGTTTCCTAAATCCAGACTGGAAAGGCATGAAGAAGTTGGATTCCAAGAGGTAGTTGGAGAGTTGTGAAAGCATGAGGTGCTCCTGAAGTTTCGCGAGGGCGGGGAGGAGGGAGATGGGTCGGTAATTTGCCACAGTGGTGGAGTCCCCTCCTTTTGGAAGTGGTAGGACTGTGGCATGCTTTCACTCTGTAGGAACTGATTCAGTGGCAAATGATAGGTTTAGAAGGGGCGGCTAGGGGAGAAGCAATGGCCAGGACAGATAGAAAGAGGAGTTTAGTGTCCATCCCGTCAGGGGACTTTCCCTTGGAGGGGTTCAGGGTGAGTAGGGCATCTAGGGCTTCCATAGGAGAGATGTTCCTGAAGTAGAAGGTGTTCAGACCGGTGGGTTTAGGAGCTTCAGCATGGTGTGTGGGTGGGGTTACAGCTGGAAGGGAGGCAAGGAGAGTAGTAGCACATGTGGTGAAGTAGGAGTTGAACTCAGAGGCAACCGTGAGAGGGTCTGAGAGAAGAGTCCCATTTGAGAACAGTAGGGGGGAGAGATTTGTTGATGGGGGGGAAGGGAGAGTTGATAACTTTCCAAAATATTGATGGCCTACATAGATTGGTGTTGAGTGTGTGGTTAAAGTATTCGGCTTTGGCTAGTCGGGTGACCTTGGTGCACTTGTTACGGAGCATGCGCTAGGTGATGTTGTCACCTGGGAGAAGCATAGTCTTGTAAGTTCTCCACACCTTATCCCGGGCATTTTGGCATGCTATTAGTTCAGGGGAAATCCAGGGAAGGTGTGTCCCCTGGACCCTAATGCGTCACATAAGGGCATGATTATCCCAGACGCTGAGAAAGGTGTTCCGGAAATGTGTAAGGGCATCATTCATGTTATAATTTCTAAGGTGATGACCCCAATTTGCATGAGCTAGTTCTTCCAGAAGGGGGATAAGGTTTAGTGATTTATTTGACAGTTGTACTAGAAATTTGGGAGGGGATTTAAGGCAATGGATTTTGTGGACTAAGAAGGTGATGTGATGGTTGCTTATAGAGTCTGGAAGTAGGCCAGATTTGATGACCCGGTGGGGTGGGAGGTAAGATCTCAGTCAATTAGGAAGTGATTGCCAGTCTCGAGGTTAGTATGTGTTGGTTCCAAGATGACCTGGGTAAGATTGAGGGCTGTTATCTCAGAACAAGCTTTGTTAAAAGATGGAGATGGCCAGTTGTGATTAAAATCCCCCATAATATAAAGTTCACCCAATGGGGCTAGGGAGGCTCGGTGGCTTAGAAGGTCAGTGACAGTTGTGGCCGGGGTTCCAGGGCAGCAGTATACACCAGCAACATAAATAGGGAGTGAGAAGGGGAGGGACAGTTGGAGCATGAGCAGTTCAAAGGCTTTGGGCTCAGTTTTAGCAAGTGTAACAGAGAAATGTAAGTCTGAGGTGGTGAAGATTGCAACTCCTTCATCTCGGGTGGTAGGGGCTTGACCAGTGACACTGAATCCTGGGATGGCGATGGTTGGGTCCTTGAAGTTAGGGTTTAACCAGGTTTCTGATATGATGATAATGTCAGGGGCGTGTTGGACAGCTAGCACCTGGAGCAGATCGAGCTTGGGGGCTAGGCTACGAATGTTTAGGTGGAGTACTCATAGTCCACGGGGAAGGGAGCCAAACTGAGTAGCAGTGGTGGCCTTTGCAGGGGAGTCAATCACTGAGCTTGAAGGGTTGAGGACTGGTGCTGGGCCAGGGTTGGGGTGTATGTCGCCCACTGCAAGGAGTAGTAAGGCAAAAGTTAAATAGTGAGGAAGTATATAATAGCACCATGTTGTGGGCAAGCACCATCTAGGAGACACTTTAGGGTGGACAGCATGAGATGTGCTGGAGGTAATTAGGTGGAGGGTTGACTAAAGGTGGGCATAGTAGTAGAGAGAGGAGGGGAGGCTAAAAGGATAGTGGGACCAGGTAGTGGCTGGTAGAGGTAGAGTAGCAGTGGGGGGGGGCATGAGTAGGATGAGTTAGTTCAGCTGTGATGGGAAGGGATCAGGGTAAAAAAGTGTGAGAGGTATTGAGGGTAGGCAGAATGTGAAGGTGCCACTGAGTCAGCCAGTGCTCCAATCAGAAAGCCGCCAAAAGCTGGATGGCTCTGGGAGTTCTGGTGATAGTACCTGTGTGGCTGGTCTGGGAAGCAGGACCAGAAGGGTGGGCTAGATTTGTCCGTTTGCTTGGAGGCGGTGGCCGATGGTGCTGCTGGGGTCCTGAGGCAGCACTCAGGGCACAGGTGAGATCTGTGAGAGAATGAGGGCACAGCATCAGTTATAGGGAGAAAACAGACAGGGAACAGTAGAAGGGCAGGAGACTGGCGGCAGATCATCAGTGGGGGTGGGGGTGCTATTGAGAAAAAAAGGGGAAACATTTGCAATTCAAGATTGGAGAGGGTGAGGGTTAAGTGTGACAAAGGAAGAAGATTGAGAGCTGACAGAGTGAATATTAGCCGGGGGGTGGAGGTGAAGGCAGGGGGTGTGGGAGCAGTTTGCAGAGAGATTGCTTGATACAGGAGTTGAAAATAGGCGCAAGTGGGTCAGGAAAGATGGCACTGGAGGAGCACAGTTAGAGGGGAGATGGAAACAGACAGTCAGAGGAAGGCCGGGCGAGCAGGAGATCCTGGGCAGTAAAGATAGCAGAAAGCAACTCAGGAGTTATCACTGAGCTTAACCTCTAAACTGAAGATTTCTGTAGCAAATTAGAAGGCATGCATCTGACTAGAAATTCATCATTTAAAATGACACAACAGGGCTGTTAATCATTGAGATCAATGCAGTTTCTGCAAAAGTTTGAAGGCATGCAGCACACTGAAATTACGTCCAATAACTTTTAGATTTACTCAATAGAGCTCCTAAAATATAAGTACTGTGCTGAAACATACACTAGCTAAAACTTGCAAAACCCTGTAGAAATGGTACTTTACATTAACAAAAACAGGGCTGGTAATCACTTATTTCTGCACAGTTACAACCATTGGTTGAAACTGCTAAAAAAAACCTACAGTAGGACTCCAAAGAGATGTAAAATAGCTTGGCTTGCATAGTCTATGAGGCGCACCAATCGGGAGCTTAGCGCCACCCGCCAGTCCAATCAGGAGCCACTGAGTCAGCAGGCGCTCCAATCAGAGAGCTGCCAAAAGCTGGACAGCTCTGGGACTTCTGGCGATAGTACCTGTGTGGCTGCTCCAGGAAGCAGGACCAGAAGGGTGGGCTGGATTTGTCTGTTTGCTGGGAGGCGGCAGCCGATGGTGCTGCTGGGGTCCTGAGGCGGCACTCAGGGTGAAGGCAAGATCTGTGTGGCTGGTCCGGGAAGCAGGACCAGGAGGGTGGGCTGGATTTGTCTGGATATCACACGCCCCTAATAAAAATATGCTTGATATTTTGAGTGTTATTTGAGCAAGGTTCCCAATTCTCCTGCAGGCACTCGGGGAACATGGTCAAGAAGTGACCTTCCTGATGCAACAGGGATCTAAAGCAGTTCTAAATACCTGCGGAAATATACTATAAGTGAAACAGACCATATTTCAACAAAAATTGGCATGTTCTATGGTCCTCACCAGTGGGTGAACAGATATTTGAGTCTAGACTTAGTATCACAGTCAAAAAGTGAGGAATCTGAGCATCAGATTAATGGGCTACGGTTAATGGTCATAGAATTACTGCATATGCAATAGAAACATAAAAACTTACAGCAGAAAAAGGCTCTGCAGCCCATCCAGTCTGCCCTGCCCCATCTATTGTGGTTTGTGAGGGCCCTAAGGGCCCTCCACTCTTTTAACCTCTTTCCTTTTGCTAATGTTCCTACCAGGCCCATGTTTCAATAACCCCATTAATTTTTCAAAAACAATATTCCTTGGTGGTCTGTTCCATACACCCACCACCTTTTCTGTGAAGAATTATTCCTGATGTCCCTCCTAAATCTCTCTGCCCCCCCCACCAACTTCATTGAGTTCCCTTTGGTGCCTGTGTTCCCATATTGCATCGACTCTCTACTATCTACTTTATTTACACTGTTGAGGTATTTGTATATGTTGATCATGCCCCCCCAACTCTCTATGAAAGCCTTCCCTGCTGTCCTTGAATCATTTTAGTTACCCTTCACTGTACCACCTCCACCCAGCCGCTGTCCTTCCTCAGAACTGCACTCAGTGATCCAGGTGAGGATGTACTAACAATCTGTACAGGGGCGGAACCCCCCCTTTCCCTGCTGATCCTATTGGCATTGCTGATCCCCCTTGTTATGCATCCCAGCATACTGTTAACTCCTCTCCACTGCCTGAATGCACTGCACTGAAGTTTTCAAATCCATATGTATATAGGAGGGAACCAATAGATTATATTTTACTCTAAGTAGATAACCAGGTTGACCAAATATACTGATAGGTCTTTTTTCTGTTATCAGTGTTTCAATGTTTCTATGTTTAAAAGAGTATTGAACCCAAAACCTTTTCTGATTCACCTTTGAACTGACTTAAGACCAAACCAGAAATAGGTTTAACCATCCTTAATCAAATGTGATGTTGGCTTAAAAGCACTCAAGAATCTGTAATGTATCATTGCAATGACCCGTGCTGTTATCTGTATGCTGTTACATGAATATCAGTGCCATGCAAACAGGTGCTACTGTTTAAATATCTCAAGATAGGATGATAACTTTGATTAATATCCATCATCTTAAGTTCTAAAGTGCAATTAAATTACCCTAAATTATATCACTTACAAAGCTTCTATCTGTGGTATTGGTTAACAGCACTCAAGTTCAGACATGTCTCTGAGGGGATCCTGCTGGGAGATTACAATTGTATATCCAAACAAGGGTTATGCAATACAAATACTATTCAGACAAAATACACACAAATATTGCGCTTCTTACAAATACAAAAATTACTCTCGAATCCTGTTTTTGAATTAGTTTTAGACTATATTAAGTAGTATTAGACCTTCATTTTAGACTGCTGTGAAACACATATGACTACTACTGCTCGTAACATGAATGTAGAATGTATTAAGAGCCCTGCATATGTTATTTATAACTTTCAAAACCTTGGTCTTGTGCCATCATTAAAAACAGTAACAAGTCTGAAAAGTCAAAAAAAACAGTAAACATAGTGTGCAAACAAATACAGATAAGATAAAAACAGCAACACTCCTCCCCTTGCATAGCCCTGATTGTAATCACATTTTTCTCATTCCTGCTAGACTAACATCTCTACAGATTCCTCTGCTAGTGCTAACACCTGAGAACAATAGATGAGAAAAACAGTATTCTCAAAAGTTACAAATCCTGCTGGAGGCACTATGCAAACAGGTTCATATAGTACAGAGCAGAACTGTATTGCCCACACACAGTCAGGAGATGGGGTGCAGATTGAAGAGCCTCTGTGGAGAACAATGTTGGCAAAATTGGGGATGGTGAATCAGAATAGTGCACTCAGTCTTGAAGAGGTGTTGGACATAAAAATTGAAACCTGATACTATGCAAGCCCTGATTACAAATGCTAAAGACCAAACCTCACAAGTACTGACTGTTTGAAGCACACACATGCAAACCAAAATAAGGCTACTGTAACCAGCTAGAGTTCTTGGAAAACAACATTCTGGCCCCAAATGTGCAAGTAGTTGATCTGCCTAAAGCTTGCAAGGTGGATAACTTTAAATTATTTTTTCTTGCCCGACTCTAAGAGAGTGGTAACTTTAATGTGACAGACAGAGACCTCATCATCTGGTGGGCTTACTTAATGTCTCGTAGGTCAGTGGTGGACAGAAAGAATTATAGTGTAATTGTACAGTGCTGGCAGTCAAAGATGGAGTTGTAAACTGGGACAGAAACCTGCATGCAACCTACGTGATCCAGCCAGTTTCATTTCATAAAAAGCAAGTGCACCTTTTCCCATACCATAGCTATGTTAGCCAAACTCAAAAAGGAAACAGTTTGATAGAGTCCACCAGAAGATTTGAAGTCTTGGGATAGTCTACTCACTTTTTCTTGCACAGTTGCATGCCATGTATGTAGGAAATCATTTCAGTTTAAAGAAACCCCACAGATACTGGTGAATAGAAAAGCAAAACAGAGGCAACATTTGATCAAAGTGCTGGGTCAGAGAAGGGTGACCTAGATATATGATGGGGCAATTAGCTAAATGGGGAGCAGGTGAGGGAACTTTCTTGCACCATGCCAATTGTCCACTGACTCACAGCAAGGCATAATGGAAACCCTGCTGAAGGAAAGAATGATGGAGTACCTTGAGGCAAATGGGTTGCAAAACTACTGGCAGCATGGTTTCACAGAGGGTAGGTCATGTCAAACAAATCTCTTAGATTTCTTTGACTGGGTGACTAAGGAAGGGAATCAGGGAAGACAGTGGATGTGGCCTTTCTGGACTTCACATAATGCCTTTGACACTGTGCCACACAAAAGGGTGATGAAACTTAGCAACCTTGGGATTGGTGAGATGGTGGTAAAATGAATATCAAACTGGTTGAAGGACAGAATGCAGGGGGTGGTGGTAAACAGCAACCACTTTGGGGATGGGATAGTGATGAGTGAAGTACCACAGGGATCGGTACTGGGACCTGTCCTCTTCAATGTCTTCATATGTGGCATTGCTGAAGAACTGGAAGGTATGGCGTGTCTCTTTGCAGATGACACAACAATCTGTAATGGGCTGGACATCTGGGAAGGGGTGAAGAAAATGAAATAGGGCTGGGGAAACTTGAGAAGTGGTCTAGGGTGTAGCAGCTGGGTTTCAATGCCAAAAAGTGCAAATTCATGCACCTGGGGAGGGTAAACCTGGAGGCTGTGTATAAGATGTGGGGAGGCACTTACAATCACTAAGCATTAGAGAGGGACCTTGGGGTAATCATATCTGATGATCTCAAGGTGCCAGGACAGTGCAACAAGGCAGTAAGCAAGGCTAGCTGGATGGCGGATCTCATAGGGAGGGGGATTTCTATTAGGAGAACAGAGGTAGTGTTGCCACTATATTGATCTCTAGTGAGAACCCACCTAGAGTACTGTGTACACTTCTGGAGTCTGCACCTCTGCAAGGACATTGACAGGGTAGAAGCGGTCCAGAGGAGTGCTACCAAAATGGTGCAGGTGTTGCATGAGAAAATGTATGAGGAGAGGCTGCAGGTGGACAATGTGTACTCCCTGGATGAGAAGAGAGCAAGAGGGGACATGATTGAAACCTGTAAGTACCTTACAGGGTGAACAAGGTGCATGTCTCTTTCAGAGGGGAAGAGTACCAAAACTCAGGGGCATGCTATGAAGCTTGTAGGGGGAGTTTAAGAGAGATGTGAGAAAATGCTTCTTCACAGAAAGGGTGGTAGATGACTAGAACAGCCTACCAGCAGAGGTGGTGGGGACAAAGACAGTAGGGAGCTTCAAACATGCATGAGATAGGCACTTGGGCAAAACAGAAGAAAGGGAGGAGGGAGGGACACCTGTGACCTAATATGGGCCAGGGTGTAAAAATATGCAGGGAAAATCCTTTTCTACTGACAAATTCTATGTTTCTATGTGACTGGTGTTATGCTGCCACTTAGTAAGTGTTGCAAACTAGTACAGTATATGTTAGAGGAAACAAACTCTATTTGCTCCTATTAGCATCTGGCTATCTCATTTACATACTTAGTCAAGGAGTGGGGGGGCGGGGGGTGATTCCTAGCTGCAACTGTGAACAATTTTTATGAATAAAGCAAATGGGTGGTGATGCAACATCCAGTTTTTAGTTTGGTTTTCCCGCTTCTGGAGCACCGCTCCAGAGCCTGGAGCATCTATACAACATTTTGCAAAACACATCTTAACATTCAACCATAAAACAGTAATACATAATACAACACTAACCACTAAATGTAGCTTATAGAAATGGCAAAATACAAAGTTATTCAGATTACTGAAAGACTTGCAAATTACCTGAATGCCTGCAAAAAAAAAGATGTTTTTTCAGTTTATGTCTGAATGAGGAGAGGGTACCTGCAATGTGAATTCCCTCAGTGAGCTCATTTTAAAATGCAGGGGTGGACACCAAAAAAAGTTCAGCCTCCAGTGGACTTCAGTCTGAAAGGTGGTACCCAGAGTGAACCTTGCTCCCCAACCCCCACCCCCGGGCCTCAAATCCTCAGAAGGTGAATAGAGAGTCAGTAGTTCACTGAGATATTGGAGGCCCAGTCCATTTGAGGCTTTGTATGTCTAAAAAAGGACCCAGAAGTCAATGCACCATCTAACAGAGGTCCAGCAAGGAAGAAGTAGTGAAGGGGTGGTACAGTCTGATCTCCCCATTGCAGCTATGTGAATGGAGCCCCTTGGTGTTAGCTCTGAACATTTTTTCATGTTGTTCATGGGATAACAGTTAATGTGGTTAACTGCATCATCCCTCAACTAACTTATCAAAAGAGAGAGAGATCAAACTGGGAAGAACTCAAAATATTCTGCCCCAAGATTGTTGTTTCTTTGTAGTTATTTCTTTTGCAGAATTGCTGATTTCATGTAAGCTGAGCTGATGTGAAAGATCCCTGACTTCTGAGATCCTGTAGTCATTTACCTGCTTTAAAAGGCCTGGAATCTGGATAAACCTGTCTTACAAGATGAAAACAGATGGTGCACTCCAGGGCCAGAAGCATGTCTGTGGTTCAGCAGATCTGTCATTTGCGGTGCTACAGTAAAGCCAGGCCATATAAACTTCCACTTTAAAGTCTTACAAAAATGCTATGAACAGTCTGCCTTGATTTTTTTCCTGCAACACAGGCCCGCATCACATGGAGATCAGTCTGTCTTAATTTTGTCTTGGTTGTAAATGACTCATTCATTTGTTGGTACTGTGGCAGGGTTACCATCTATCAGATTGTTTGAAGAAAACCTGGCTTTCTTCTACTTTGTGGAAAATCTCTGTTGGTCTTTTACATGTTCCAAATAATATATTTCAATCTTGTGTTCTATATTACATAAACTAAACCAAGGCAAGTTTCTAATTTGCAACCAGTTAGACAAGTTATAGCTGGGTTTAAATAGTCATGTTTGTCTGTTCCTTATTTTTTCTGCTAAACAATGGTACTGCTAAGCGTTCATTGCATGACTTGTTTGTGGAAAGCATCATCTTTTGCTGATGTGTTTCTAAAAGGAAATAAAGGTCATGTCAACTGGAAATTAAGCAGCACCTTCTGTTTCCACAACTTAGGTCAAAGCCATGATTGATCTAAACTATTATAGTACCACAGAGTAAACAAGCATTTGTCAATGCTGAATGTTCCGACACTGGTATTGCTGTTGTACCAGCTCTTTCTTGTACACATTTGCATTACATATTTATTCAGCATACAGCAGATGAGATACAATGTCTCATTTTCAGTGGTGTCCTGCTTTAACACATTGTTAGATTTTAATTACCCAATATAGGGTAGCTGAGAAGCAATATCTGCTTTTAAGTGGGCTTCCACATTTTGACCTAAAATGTCCAACAGTCTTTTTATGACCTGACCTTATGATCAAAACAGGTGAAATGTTAAAATCCCATCTGAAAGGTGATTTCGCTGTGAGACTGTGGAAACAAGTTTCAGAGTGGATTTAAAAAATTTACACCTGCCATGTTCAGGAGATATGGTAAAACATACAATATGTTGAAAATTAGGGGCCAAAATCTGTAAAAAATAAAGTTATGAGTAAATGTTGGAACAATTATTAATAGTTTCCTCATAACGTAGCAGGTTTTTCACATTTTTACCCCAAATTTTCAACATAATCTTTTTTTACCACTCCTTCTGAGCATGACAGGTGTGATTTATAAAACAATGGCTGAAATGTCATTTTGCGCCACAAGTGTCAAAACACATTTTGGGTAGGGTTTGAGAAATTACATCTGCCACATTCATGAGGTGGTGTGAAAAATTTGCTTTGTCAAAAAGTTGGGGTCAAAATATTGAAAATCACCCCAGTTACACACATGCATTTAATAATTGCAACATAGACTCATAACTTTGTTGTTTTCTCATATTTTTACCCCAAATTTTCAACATAGTCTTTTTATGACCCCCCCCCCCCAATGAGCAAGAAGGGGAGAAAATGTTCAACTCCTGCCAGAAAGGTGATTTTGCGCAGTGACCACAAACTCACCTTTCAGAACAGATTTGACTAAAAGGTGATTTTACACCACAAGTACAAAAACACATTTTGGCCAGGATTTCAAAAATGTCAGCTGTCACATTCATGGGGAACTGTGAATAAATTACTATGTTGAAAACTTGGGGTCAAAATATTGAAAATTACCAAAGTTATGAGCCTGCATTCATATATTTCAACACAGGCTCATAACATTGTTTTTTAATATTTGTATCCCAAATTTTCAGCATAACCTCTTATGGACAACCTCCCCCGATGAGCAAGAGGAGAGAAAATGTTCGGCTCCTGGCAAAAGGTGGTTTTGTGCAGTGACCACAAACTCACCTTTTGGGACAGATTTTCCTAATTTCACTGCCATTATTTATGAGGTGGGGCCCCCAAAAAAGGCATCTTGAAAATTTGGGGCAAAAATATTCAAAAGTGCCCAAGTTATGCCCAGTAAATTCAAAACCCCATTGAAATACATTGAACTACATACCTGATTTCTTCAGTTCACAGTCTGGCATTGAAGAATGAAGATGTGTCTGTGGTCCAGAGAGGATTATGGCGTTGCACCCCTAGTGAGTAAGTAAGAGCTTGAGTGTGGGGGGGTGCTGAGTGGGAGGGTGGGGTGAGGGAACAGTAATGGCGGCAGTGGCAACAGGCATCGATAGATGGTTTTCTTATTGACAGGGTATTTAAAAAAAAACATGAGGGACAGTTTTCTTTATTTCAGGTACCAACACTGGGCTTAGACACCCCAGTGTCAGTGTTATGTTTGGTGGCACCGGGGGTGGTCTCCCTAGTATTGCATGATAAAAATGGACAGGGTGGAGATAGCAGCTGGCATGGGGGATTAGGCACCCCTGTAGAGGAATTTTAACATGGAGGGGGCAGGGTCCTTATGTTCGGTAGAACCAGGGGTGTCCTCCCCATTCCGCACAATGAGAATAGGCATGGTGGGGGGTACTAGAGGATGGCATTGGGGAAGACATTGGTGGGGTGCCACAGCAGGCTGATCATGACAGATCAGCTGTGCTTGCTGGACGGCATTATTAGATCAATAGAAAGAGCCATGCTATGATTGGATTGACTCTTTCCTTTGAACTACATGATGTTTCCGCCAAGTAAGCCAGAACATTGTCATGATCAGCCTGGCTGATAATGAGTATGTCACTAATGAGCCCCTTGCAGACCACTCTGTATTGGACTGACAGTTTCAAACCCCTCAAATACTACTCTCATAGCAAAATATTTGCTGCGCATGTGTACATGTTGAACATAACAAGAAATATCTAAGACCAATGTTCTGGAACACAGAGTCAGAGCAAAGCTTTGAAACACAGAATGGGGGACATAAGAATTTTTATTTATTTATTTATGTGTTTATTTATTTGTTCTCGGATTACCATACCTTTGAGCACAAACAGCTCTTTTACAAAGGTTCCACATCAGTGGGAGGGGTGACAGACATACAGGGCTGGCAGTATGGTCTACAGGTTAGAGGAATGAGGTGTGAATGAGCTTGGTACATCCGGCAGACCAGGCTTGAGTTTGATTCTCACAACCTCCACTTGCATACCGTGTGACTCTGAGCAAGTCACTAAACCACCAAGTGCTCCCAGGTCACCCCTGAAAACAGGCACTTGTGCCTAGTGTGCCTTGCCTGGTTACCAAAGACTAAAAAAATGAAAAGAAAAAAAGAGGTTGGTATTACAAACATTTCAACAAGCACTAAAATTAAAAATAACTTTAACAAAGCAAAAAATAGAAGCAACAACAATGCAAAAAGTAAAAGCAACAACTAGGTAAGAAGTTCAAAATAAATCTAACAAGAGGAAGCAGCCCAAGGGCTTTGTCATATAAGTATAGATATTTAAGATTGAACAAAGTACAGGAAAGTGAGGATAATACAGTGTGAACATGGAGGAGTGGGGCAGTGAATGAGAAAGTGAGTGGAACGGGCAATAAAGGGAGGTTCGGGTGACAGTGGACAAGTGGTGAAGGAGTGAGGGTGGGAACACTAGGAGGGTCAAAACTGCTGAGGATGTCCCTTGTTATGAGTAACAGTCACAGGAATTGTTAGCAGTAAGATGCTGATGAAGGGTGCTTTTAAAAGGACCCAATTTTGGTATGGCCATGTTATCGCTAGGCAGTGCATTAAACCAGAGTGGTGCTCTATAAGCAAACAAGCATGTCCCTGTGTAGTCCGGCATCTTGGGACAGATAGAAGTTGATTGACTGAGCTACGCATATGCTGAGAGCTGCAAAACAGCTTTGTAGAACCAGGAGGCAGGAGCCCAAGAAGTGCCTATTTTGTGAGCAGGCAGGTTTGATAGTGGATCCTCCCAGACAGCTGAAGTCAACCTGTTTGCGTATACAGTTCACACATGTGGATGAGGCATGATACTCCCGTGAGATGCTGGTAGGCTTAATTAAGTGCCACTGTGATTCTGCGTAGGGTGGTGGTGGTGGAAGCTGAGCCATAAATGACCAGACCATAATCAACAATGGATAGGATGGAGCTGTAGATTGCAAGTCTAAGGGCTTCAGGTGTTAGATTATGCTTATGTATGTGGAATAACCCTATTTTCATATTGAGAGACCTGGCAACATTCTCAGCATGCTGTGCATAAGACAATGAACTATTCATGGTTACCCCTAGATACTTGAAATGTTGAATTTGTTCAGGCAGCATGCCAGAGGAGTTCCTGATGGTTAGGGCTCTAGATCTGTGTTTGCTGTGAACACTGCTGAACATCATGATTTTCATTTTTTTGTAGTTCAGGATCAGCTTGTGCTTCCTGAACCAGTCCTCCACATCCTTAAAGCTGAGTTCAAGTTGATATTCCAGAGGTTCAGGGTCAGTGTTGCTTGTGAAGATGATGGTGTCATCCATGAAGAGGAGGACCAGAAGGTGACAGGAATGAGGGAGAGTGTTAAGAAAGATGCTAAAGAGAAGTGGACCCAGTATGGAGCCCTGTGGTAGTCCAGAGTGGACAAGTTGATGGTCCAAGGTGACGTCGGCTATCTTCACCCGCTGGGAGCATTCTGCTACATAGCTTTTGAACCAGAAAACAATATTTGCAGAGAGGCCAGTGGAGGACAGTTGCTTGAGGAGAAGGGTGTGGATCACTGTATCAAAGGCCTTTGTGAGGTCTATGAAGGCCATGCCCACTAGGTTACCTTGATCCAGTGATTTGTAAATGAAACCAGTGAACTCTAGCAGTGCTGTGGTGGTGCTGTGTTCCTTTCTGAATCCATGCTGCTGAGTGTACTGAATCAAGTATTTATCTATGTAATCCACCAACTGATCCATAACTATGCACTCCAGTGCCTTAGACAGAGGTGAGAGGAAAGAGATAGGTCTATAGTTTGTGTGTAATGTACAGTCTCCACTTTTGTAAATGGGGGTAACTAAGGCTGACTTCCAGACTTGGGGGAATTGCACCGGTCTCAGGGAGAGGTTCAGAATCTTTGCAGTGGGGACCAGTGTTTCTTCAATGGTTAGGGCAACTAATTTAAGGTCTCAGGAATCACCACTATGCCTAGATTTACCTAATACTTTTGCAAGGTATTTCCTAACCATGAACAGCGGGACTTCTTTGAAGTAGAAAGGAGGAGTAGCAGGGACTGAGTTGTCGGACTGCTGATCTGTGTCTTTTAAGGAGTCCTCAGGATCTTCAAAGAAGTCTGGGGAGTGGACACTGCCTAGGTCTGTGAAAGCATTGTTGAAAGTGTTGGCTGTAGCTAGTAGGTCAAGCCTGGGGGTTCCATTAATATTGAACATGGTGGGAGCAGCCTTAGAGTCTTTACCCATTGCATCTTTTATATTGTTCCAAAAGTTTTTACTGTCTCCCCAACAGTTAGCAAGCTATTCCCTATGATATTTGCTTTTTGCAGTTTGATTAGCCCAGGTGCACTTCTTCCTGGCAGTTTTATATTCTTGGACATCTGCATGCTTGCTTGTTGACCTTGCATGGTGCCAGAGGTGGTCTCTATGATTCATCTGATTAATGAGATCAGCAGATATTCAGGGGTTGGTGGAGCCTCAGATTTCAACTTTCTCAGAGGGGCATGGATATCACAGGCTTCATTAAAGTGCTTGATGAAGTGGTCGAGAGCTATATTTATCTCATTTGTGGCATCAAGTAATGACCAGTTAATTTAGTCCCACTTTTATTTTAACTAGCAATATGTGTGTTTTGAGGCCCAAGAAACAAACCAAATATTCATTGAAATCAATTACAAAAACAACAAAAATATTTTTTTAAATATTGCACCATCTATGGAACATCTCTAGATTATGTTTCTACCTTCTGCCTGAGGATTTGGCCAAACTGATACATGCCATCATAACATCCAGGCTCAGCTACAGTACAACGCATTGTGCCCATACATGCTGATTTGGGATTAACACAACTTTCTGGATCCCTAATCTCCAGTCTGTATCCTGTAATGTCCTGCTACAAGGAAAGACTGTGGAAAGTTAGGAAGACAATGTTGTTCAGTGATTAGAGAAATGGACTGTGAAACAGGAGATCAGAGGTAAGAATCCCACCACATCGCAGTTCACTGTCTGGCCATATCAAGTTACCTGACCTCTATGTACTTTATTCCTCTCAGCTATACAACTGAGTCAAAACAGGACTACACTGAAACTTTTCCTTCATATACTCCAGCTAACTGACTGTTATCACTTAATTATACTACATGTGGACCCTCTCCTCCAATCAGAAGCCAGGGTTACAAACACTTTTTTTCTTAGCAGACTCACACCAGTCAGTTTATCAATAATATTTATTTAAACTTTGGTAATCAGGAAAGGCACACTGAGCCAGGGCTCATTTCCATGTGCAACCTGGGATATGAGGTTACAATACAAACAGAGGGAGAGAACAGACTCAGCAATTATAACAAAGTCAAGTAAATACATAGAGAGGGAGAGAACAGTACCTGCAATAATAATGGAGTCAAGTGCTATGGAATAAGAATAGGATCAAAAACACACATCCAGTAACTACAGCAAATCATCAATAACAAGCAGGATAGGCAGGTCAATGAGCCAAATAATGTGTCTGAAGGAGTAGACTAAGAGGTCATCAGGGGGCAAGGGGACTGAGATTGAAGAGCTAGTTTGAGGGACTGGGGAGGAGGCAGCACGGGAGCAAGGGGGGGAATGGGGTGTGTCGAAGAAGGTGCTTTAGGGCTGGAAGCGATGGTGAATAATGAGTAGTTGGTGAGAGCTGATTCCAGAGGGAGGTGAATCTGTAGGAGACAGCTGACAGACCAGAAGTTGAGTGAGGGTGAGGCAGGGAGAAACAGCAGGAGTTCCTGGAGTGAAGCGGGTAGGAGGAAAGAGCCGGTGGGGAAAGGAGAGAAAAGAGAGAGGAAGATGGGGAGGGTCCCAAACCAGTATTTGGCTATGAAAGCTAAGCAATGGGTCAGGTGATGATGAAGAAGAGGTGAGATAGCAAAGGAAGATTATAGTAGAGAGCAGTGATGCATGTGGTGGGCGGGGTTAGAAGCGAAGTGGCAAAAAGAGTTCAGGAGAGTATCAAGCCTGGACAAGAATGCAGCAGGGGCAGTAACCTAGTCTATGTCAGCATATCAATTACTGGGAGAATCATTTTCTTGACTAGTTCCTGTCAGATAGGGAGGTGGAGGCTGTCTCTGTTTCAGTACCATATGCCTAATTTAAGGTTGGAGTTTAGACAGTACGGCAGCAATGTGGGAGGAAAAATCAAGATCGGTGTCCAGCCAGACCCCAAGGTGGGAGGCAGTATGGTGCAGTGGTTTAAGGCTCTGAGCTGCAAATCTGCTGACACCCAGCAGACCAGACCTGGGTTTGAAATCCACAGCTTCCACTTGCATACTGTGTGACCCCGAGCAAGTCACTTAACTTCCCTGTACTCCCAGATCGCTCCTGTAAAAAAGCTTTCAGCTTAGTGCGCTACTCCTGGTTAAACAACTAAAAAAAAAAAAAGTTTAAATGCGGTGACTACTTCGAGATTGGAGCTGTCAGGGGTGGAGAACACAGGGAGGGTCTGGTGCTTGTCCAGATTTTTCCTTGTCCCAGATGTCATAGAGATGGTTTTCTTAGTATTGACTTTAAGATGATTAGAGTTGAACCAGCTGAGGACATTGTTGAAATCTTGCTGAAGGGGGTCCTGGACATCAGCAGTGGTAGGTCCCGATGAGTATAGGATGGTAAAGTCTGCATACATTTGGATGAGGGAGTTAGTGCAGATGGAGCAGAGATCATTGATGAAGAGGGAGAAAAGGATGGGACCAAGGATGAACCCTTGGGGGACTCCTGCAAGGATGGGAAAAGAGGGTGACAAGAAGAAGCTCACCAGGACAGATTGTTGCCTGTCAGTGAGATAGGATCTGAACCAATTGATGGCAGGGATGTCCAGACCTACTGAGAGTAGCTTGTTCAGGAGCAGAGAGTGAGAATCCAAATCAGACCCTTTGGTGAAGTCAATGAAGATCACAGCGGTGATGTGACCCTGGTCCATTCCCAACTGGATGGTATTTCTGACCTGCAGAAGGGAGGAGATGGTCGTGTGGTGTTTATGAAATCTTGAGTGGATCCATGACAGTCAGTCAACAAATTTGTTGTTGACCAACGTTACAATGACACCTTTATGTTGACCACAATTGCGGTTGGAATAAAGGCGGCCACTTGTGACTGTGTTTTTTTCGGGGAGCATTTGTCCCCTGAACCTCCATGTGGGGGGCTCTGCCCCTGCACCCCCATAACTAAAATAATAAAATCTGAGATGGAGTTGATTTGAGGAGGGGATGCAAAACCTCCAGAAAGCAGTGCCAGGGGCACGCGCTGACACTACGGTAACCTATCGCTGTTGTCACTGTAGTGTCGGTGTCGGTCACGGTAAAATTGTTGCTGTAGTGAAGGCATACAACCTTGAGTGATAAGCAGAGAGAAAGTTAGAAGCAGCTAGCAATTCAGTGATTCTAGAAAGGACTAAGGACTCTTAGATTTTGGCGAGGGAGGGGAGGAGGAGGAATATGATCCGATAATTGCCAGGGGCTGAAGGGGTCACCACCTTTGTGAAAAGGAAGAACTTTAGCAACTTTCCAGGCTGACAGGATCATGCAGGAGGAAATAGAGAGGTTTAGTAGGTGAGAAGGGGGGGCAGTGATAGCGGGAGCAGAGATGCAAATCAAACTGGGATTAAGACTGTCTGGACTGGATTTGGCTGTGTAAAGGAAAAGTAATGTGTGAAGTACTTCCTGCAGTGAGATCAGAAGGAAGCTTTAGCCACCAGACAGGGGCAGGGTTGGGTGGGCAGGGAGGTATGATGAAGAGGTCAGAGACACGGGATCCATTCACAGTGAGGGTTGGGGGGCTGTTTGGGAGGGAGGTCAAGAACAGAGTGGATGTTGCTCCAGAATTGTGAGGGTGAGTTTAGGTTAGAATGAAGATGGGATTTTAAAGTAAGCAGCCTTTGCAGAGTGGATTGCCCTTGTCCAAGGATTTCTCTGAGACCTGTAAATTTACAGGTCTGAACGGGGAGCAGGAGGATAGAAATTGGTCCCAGGCTCAATCCTGAGCCTTGCACAAGGCTAAAAGATTAGCCAAATCTAGGGCGGATGTTTATACTTAGCCCTGACTTTTTTGAAGGGGGCATGGTAGTTTCAAGCATTAGTAAAGATAGAGGTAAAGAGGCGGAAGACAGAGTCGACATCTGAGGTTGTGTACACTGGTGACCAGTCCACTGAAGCTACATCCAAGAGAAGGCCGTCAGTGTTTTGGGGTTGAGTGGGGCAGGTGCACCTTCCTGACTCAATAGGTTGGGTACTGATCACTGAGTGTGTCAGGAAGAACTCCAACAGCAGTAATGTGGTGGGGATGGGAAGAGAGCATCCAGTCTAAGAGGGAGTGGTTGGAAGAGTAAGGATTGTAGTGGGTGGGTTCAGAAATCAGTTGAGTAAGGTTTGTGACTCAATCTGGAGAAGAGAAGGTTTATGGGAGGCAGAGAGCCAATCCAGATTGAAGTCACCTAAAAGAATGAGTTCACAAGCAGCAGTGTGGGTAGAGATCATGGTAATGCAAAAGACTAGTGATGAAGAAGCGAGCCTAGTGGAGGCATACGGCACTCAACAAAGATTGGGAGGGAGGATGGGAGGGATAGGCTGGCTATGATGAGTTTGTGAAATGATGGGATGAATTCTCAAACGGACATGGTGCATGAGATGGACTGATGAATGCATAGGACAACAGCACCGCCTCATTTGCCACAGTCCTGGTGGTAGAAGTAGAAGTCAGGGAGGGTAAAGGTTGAGTTGGGGATCTTGGATGACAACCAGGTTTCAGTGAAGTATAAGACATCTGGAGAATGCTGGGAAATCCAGAGCTTGAGGTCATCCAGTTGGTCGAGGAAGCTTCTTGCATTCAGGTGGACAAGACAGAGCCCTTTAGGAAAGGAGGGAGGGGTGAAGTGGGGGGGCTGGGCTAACAGCTGGGATGGTAGGAAAAAGAGAATATGACTGTTCAGTGCTAGAATGGTCATTTTTATTGTCAATAAAATGACAGTAATGACATTATCCTCTTTATTGCCTCTGGACTGGTTTATACTCACAGCAGCAAACAGATAAATTATAAGAGTGTTAATGTGTAAGTTGGGTCACTATTGTCAGCAATAAAGTACTCAGCCTTTAGCTTCATACTTTATTTCCTCAACAATCACATTATTGTGTTATAATTACTGGTGATCCCTTTATCAAACCATTAACATGGCTCTCTCTCAGACACCGTAATAACCCGAAAATGGGTTATTATGGCATTCTGAAAAATTTTTTTCATCAGCAGTGTCACTCAGTTGTAGCGCAGCACATAATTGGCTCCCAGTCTGTGTGTGTGGGTGGGCTGAACAGTATTACAAGCAGAGCAGATTCAGTTTTTGCCTACCAATGAGCTGAGCTGCTACTGTTCAGTCCCAACAATCTTTATTATTTATGTTTTTTTGTTATTTATCTGGTTAATCCTGTTAATCCTTCTTTTTCAAAATAATATAAATATCTGGTTGCTCTTGCTCTGCGTCCGGATTGGGAGACAGCAGCCATGGCTGACAGTTTTAAAACTAAGTCGGTATCAGAGAGAGAGTGTGTGTGTGTGTGTGGTCCTGTGGCTGACAGTTAAAAAAAAAGAAAATTTGTATGAGAGAGAGAGAGTATGTGAGTGTGTGTGTGTGTGTGTTGTGTGTAGCACAAAGACACTGAGGAAAAAACACAAGAGCAGCAGCAGGCTATTTCAGGGAAACTCTCTGGGGGACTAACTCCTTGCACCAGCAATTATAAACAAGCATTTGTCAATGCCGAATGTTGCTTGCTTGTATGTGCTGTTTAGGTATTTGGAAGTGACAGTTTCATGCCTTCCTCCCAAGACATCCACTGTGTCTTTCCGTTCAGTATTCACAGAAGAGTGGGAGGGGCAATTGCCACAGCAGTACATCAGTTGCCAAGGGGGTGAAGATGTGGACAATAGTCCATTTAAAGGCAAAAGAGTCCTGCAGGAGCTCACTAAATTGAAGGTAGACAAAGCGATGGAACCAGATGGCATACGCCCAAGGATATTAACAGAACTGCGAAGAGAGATAGCAGTACCTGTGGCAGCCATGTTCACTGAGTCATTCAACATGAGTGAATTGGAGGAGGGCACATGTGGTCCCTCTACACAAGTCTGGCAGCAAGGAGGAGGCAGGGAACAATAGGCCATTCAGCCTCACCTCAGTAGTGGGGAAGATCATGGAGACATTGCTTAAAGAAAGGCTAGTGGGGCATCTAGATGCCATCGGAACCCAGGACCATAGACAAAATGGATTCACAGCGGGACATCATGTCAGATAAATCTGGTTGATTTATTTGACTGGGTGACAAAGGAAGTGAATCAGGGTGGGCAGTGGACAACGCTACCTTGATTTCAGCAAAGTCTTTGACACCATCCCATATAGGAGGCTGATAAACTAGCTGGGTAGGCTGGACATGGGGAAAGGGTGGTAAACTGGGTTAGAAACTGGCTAACAGACAGGAGGCAGAGAGTGGTGGTAAATGGTATGCAGTCTAGGGAGAGGGGGCGACCAGTGGGGTGCTGCAGGTTTCGGTCCTGGGGCCAGTTCTGTTCAATGTCTTCATTAATAATATTGCAGAACATCTGAAGGGAATTTTTTCACCAAATTTTCAACATAGCCATTTTAAGACCTCTGCTCATGAACAGTGTCACTGTGATTTTCTTAATTTGTCCTGTACATTGATTTCGCACACCGACTGCGCCATTGTGCGCTACATGGGCAGAAACAAGTTTTGGGTGAGATGTGAAAAATGACAGCTGTACTACTCATAAGAAGGTGTGGTAAAATGGCAATGTTGAAAATCTGGAGTGAAAATATTGAAAATTCGCGAACTTACGACCGTGCATAGGAACTGCACAACGCACGCCAGAAAACAGTCATTTTGGAATTTTTTCACCACATTTTCAACATAGTCATTTTAAGACCTTTGCTCATGAACAGTGTCACTGTGATTTTCTTAATTTATCCCGTACATTGATTTTGTACACCGACTGCGCCATTGTGCGCTACATGGGCAGAAACACATTTTGAGTGAGATGTGAAAAATGACAGTTGTACTATTTATAAGAAGGTGTGGCAAAATGGCAATGTTGGAAATCTGGAGTGAAAATATTGAAAATTGAACTTACGGCGTGCATAGGAACTGTACAGCATGCGCTTCGTAAAAACAGTCATTTTTGAATTTTTCACAAATTTTCAACATAGTCATTTTAAGACCTCTGCTCATGAACAGTGTCACTGTGATTTTCTTAATTTGTCCTGTACATTGATTTCGCACACTGACTGCGCCATTGTGCGCTACATGGGCAGAAACACGTTTTGGGTGAGATGTGAAAAATGACAGCTATACTACTCATAAGAAGGTGTGGTAAAATGGCAATGTTGAAAATCTGGAGTGAAAATATTGAAATTTCGTGAACTTACGAGCCTGCGTAGGAACTGCACATCGCACGCTCATAAAACAGTCATTTGTTTGGAATTTTGGCACCAAATTTTCAACATGGGGTTTTTGGGACCCCTTCTCATGAATGATGTCACTGTCATGGAGTTATTCAGGCCCAAAGGGTGATTTTGCACAGTGACTGCACAGTGACTGCGAAATCACCCTTCGGGCCTGAATAAAGCCATGACAGTGACATCATTCATGAGAAGGGGTCCCAAAAACCCCATGTTGAAAATTTGGTGCAAAAATTCCCAAAAATGCCTGAGATATGCAACAAAGTTGAAACCCCTATCTAGCCCATTATACAGCTTACCGGCATTTTCTCAGTTCGCGGTTGGCTTTGAAGAGTGCAGACGTGTTCCCGGTCCACCAAAGATCATTGCACCGTGTCCGGAGTAAGTATGGGGTGAGGGGTGTAGGGAGGCTGGGTGCGCAGTGGGTGGGTGCGGGTTGTGGTGGGGGTTGGGAGAGCCCTCTGCTGAACAGTTTTGTTTTTACAGGTTTTTTTTAAAAAGACATTGTATGCGTTGCCACACTGGGGTGGAGCTCCCAGCGCACAAGGACGTTACGGGCGTTTCCAGCCGACGGGGATTGGGGCACCCCTGTCAGCCAAGGACTGCTTGCCATGCTGGGGTGGGCTCTCAGCGTGGCACTTACTACTGGGGGACGCAGCTCAGCCAATGGGGATTGGGCACCCGTCGGCTATACAGTGCGGTGTGGGAGGGAGCGCGCACCTGCATGGGTGTCTGTGGGGGGCTGTGGCGTGAGCAGCCGATATCTTATGGGTGCTCACTGAGCGTAGTTCCCAACAGCAGCATGCCACTGCATTTGGAGCTTGTCATAGACAGCTCCAGAATGCATTAACAGAAACGCCTGCCAACACACTGACTGAATTGGAGGAGGAGGTGACACACCTCCGAAATCTCCGATGATGGCACTATGTTTCTTGCACATGCGTGCAAGCAACATAAAAATGGTTGATATCCAACTGTGTTCTTATGGATTTTTTTTACACACCCTCGGTGTGTGATGACCTCATAAACCTCTTGAGCTTTGCTCCTGAGGTTTATGGGTCATCACACACCATGGGTGTGTAAAACAATCAATAACACACAGTTGCATATCCATTATTCTCTATATGATTACTGGTGACCACATTTATCAACCCAATTATGGTCACTGTCGAACGCCGTAATAACCTGAAATCCAGTTATCACAGCATTTGACGACATAATAACCCAAAATCCAGTTACTTCAGCAGTTGCTTTAAAAGTCCCATCAGTAGAAAGCCTTGCGCCACCTTATTGACTCCTATCCTGTGAAGGGACAGGCTACACCATTGCTTGAACATGGCAACTCCATTCCCAGTAACCAACGAATCACCACTGCGATGGACTTTCCTTTCCAGTAACTCAGTAAGTGATTTAACATTTTTGTTAGAATCTATCTGGTTGATCCTGCCTTCAAATCAGTAAAATGTATCTGGTTGATCCGGCTGTTTGTTGTATTCAGGAAACCTCAAGTCTGACCCAGCGCAATCTCCACTGAAACTGTGCCTCCTAAATTCGAAACCCCAACTGAACTGCAGTTCAATCATTTTTTTAAGAAATAAAAAACACTGTGGCCTGGATATTCAGACTGCGCCAGGCTGTGGCGCAAACCTTGGCGCAGCACAACTTGGCTGTGCAGGGGCGTTGGCAGGGTGATATTCAACGGGCTGTGCCGTGGCACAGCATCACTGAATACCACCCCTGGCCACCCGCAGTCTTGCGCGTAGGCGCAGTGGCACTGTGGCGCAGAGTGGCCAGAGTGGGCCAGGGATGCGCTTAGCACAAGTTCTGTTGCGCTAGGCGCAACAACCTCAATATTCAAAAGTACACATACAAATGGGGCCATAATGCATGCAAGGCACAAATCAATCAATCAATCAATCAAATCTTTATTTAGTCAGGCGAACATCATTGAGCGAAGCTCATTTACAAGATGGACCTGAGTGGTCATATAAATAAGAGTACAAGTATTTTTACATAGACAAGAATAACATAAGCAGTCATACAATAACATAAAAAGATAATATACAACAATTTACATATATACAAGGCCCAGTAAAACCATTTAACCTGTAAGAAAAAGGAGACAATGGGTATAGCAGGCAAAATATACAATTTGTAGGGCCTAGTTGGTTTTATGAGAGTATAACAGGTGATTGGAAAATAGAAGTAGAATTAACATAATGGAACATGGAAAAGGGGTGGGAGGGTAGGTAGGGTAGGGATAGGCCTTATAAAAGCAATTGCAGTGTTCTGGAAATAGGATGGAGAATAATTTTTGAAGGATGTTAAAGGTAAGAGGCTATTTAGCTTCATGGATTTTTGGATTGAGTTCCAAGTTACTGCTAAAGTGTAGCTGATAACGGCCCTCCCAAACTGGGTGCAGGCATTGGGGACTTTTAGAATGATAAGTTTACTGATCCTCAAGGTATATAGCCTAGAAGTAATTTGGGTAAAACAGTCTGTGATATAGGCGGGTAGTTTGCCTGATAAAGCTTTGAATGTCCAGATTGCAGCATTCCTATTCCTTCTGTGCTGTAGGGATGTCCAGTTGACTGCCATATAAAGAGAGCAATGATGGGTGCTGGGGGGAAGGTCAGTAATAAATCTGATGGACCTATGATACAGGGTGTCCAGCTTATTTAAGAGGTGGAGTGAACAATGGCCATAGAGAAAGTCAGCATAATCAATGAGGGATATGAATGATGCCTGGATTAACCTTTTTTTGGAGTCTCTGTTAAGGTAGTGTTTTATTCTAAAATTTGCATGTCATTATGGCCCCATTTGCATGCAGGTGCGCCGATCCCTGGCGACTTGCACCTGGCGCCCTGCCAGGCTGCAGCCCTCGGGGACCAACGCCCCCTGCACATCGCGGAAAAGTGCCTCACTGCCTGATCACGGGCATATGTAGAATATATTAAATGTCCGATATCCCTGGTGGTCCAGTGGACCGCTTGCAGCCCAATCGCAGGCATATGTAGAACATAATAATCGTCCGAGATCCCTGGTGGTCCAGTGGACTGCTCACAGCCCGATCACGGGCATATGTAGAACATAATAATCATCCAATATCCCTGGTGGTCCAGTGGACCGCTTGCAGCCCGATCATGGGCATATGTAGAAGAAATTAATCGTCCAGTAGCCCTGCTGGTCCAGTGGACCGCTTGCAGCCCGATCACGGGCATATGTAGAAGAAAATAATCGTCCTATATCACTGGTGGTCCAGTGGACCACTCGCAGCCCGATCGCGGGCGTCAGTAGAAAATAATGCCACTCCAAAACAACCCTGGTGGACCAGCGGTACCCCACCTGCCCACTGAGCCCCGCAGCCCAGCCCCAGTCAGCAGGCGGCAGCTCACCTGCTTGCCGCCCACGCCTGACACCATACAGTAGGGCTGTATGCCCATTGATCTACAGCGTGAGCCAATGGGCTTGCAGCCCGTACTGACCTCACAGTCCAGATATGTGAATGGATCCATTCATATCTCAATAATATGTATGGTATGGCTGACTCCCATTGGCTCACGCCGTGGACCAATGGGGTACAGCCCTACCATACGGTGTCAGTTGGGGGCGGTGGGGTGGCAAGAGGGTAGGGAGCTGCCGCCACTGCTGACTGGGGGAGCAGGGCGGTGGGCTCAGTGGGCGGTGGGGAGGGGGTACCTCTAGTCCACCAGGGTTGTTTTGGAGTTGCATTATTTTCTACTGACGCCCACGATCAGGCCGAGAGCAGTCCACTGGAACACCAGTGATATAGGATGATTATTTTCTTCTACATATGCTTGTGATTAGGCTGCGAGTGGTCCACTGGACCACCAGGGATATAGGACGATTAAGATATTCTACATATGCCCGCAATTGGGCTGCAAGCGGTCCACTGGACCACCAGGAATTTAGGACTATTATTTGTATATGTATGCCCGTGATCGGGCATGGGGGGCGCCACCAGAAGGTGCAGCCGGAGCTCAGGTGGCCACCCACAGGTGGCAGCTGCTGTGTTGCACCTTGCAATATGGCAGCTCACCTGTGGGTGGCCAGCTGTTGCTCCTTTTTTTTTTGGCTCACCTGTGTACAGCGCAAGTAGGGGTTGTGCATGGGCTCAGCACATCCCGGGCTGAATATTGGGATGTGCGGAGTGTGCATGGGCATGCCCCCTCACCTGTGGCGCATACATTACTGATGCGCTCCGGCGCATCGGGATATGTGCCAGGCTCAATCCCAGTTTGAATATCGTGCCGGGGCGCATCAGTGGGTTGCACCATGTGCAACCCTTCTGAATATCCGGGCTTGTGTGTGTGTGTGTGTGTGTGTGTGTGTGTGTGTGTGTGTGTTGTGTGTAGCACAAACACACCGAGGACAAAACACAAGAGCAGCAGCAGGCTATTTTTGGGAAACTCTCTGGGGGACTAACTCCTTGCACCAGCAATCATAAAAATTAAAGGATACATGAGTGTGTATTTATGGATTTTTTTTACACACCCTCAGTGTGCGATTACCACATAAACCTCTCAAGCTTCACTCTTGAGGTTTATGGGTCATCACACACCTCGGGTGTGTAAAAAAAATCCATAATACACACTTACCTATCTATTATTCTCTGTATAATAACTGGTGAGCCCCCAATAATGACTGAATATCCAGTCCTGATAAAATGGCACAATATTTTATATATTTTTTTTATTTAAGTCTTTGGTAACCGGGTAAGTGCACTGATCCAGGGGACCATTTTGAGGCACGACCTGGGCCACACAGGTGGCAGTTACAGAGGTAGTGACAAGTTATACAATTAGTACAAACCATGAGGATATAGAGACGTCACTGGTGAACAAAGTGGATAAACAAAGAAAGTGACATAGGAAACTAAAATTAATGATCGGCTGAAAAAACAATCAGTACATCATAATAAGCAACAATTATTATACAATTATTTACTAATGATAAGCGGCCAGTGCAAATTAATGCATGATGTAAAACAAATAAACAACAACAACAACAAAAACATACAAGACAACATCCAAGTGGGAGAGCCCAAGGAGCAGGCAGAGAGGGATGTAGGACAGGAATCCAAAGAAATGAAAGAGGGCAGGGGAGGCCAAAGCAGCCCAAGAGGGAAAATTCAGAAAGGAAGTGGGGAGGGTTATCCAAGCTAGCAACGGCATGTGACCTTATCAAGCAGCCAGGATTTGAGATGTGTCTTGAAAGTGGCATGGGAGTCCAGAGAGTGGATGGGCATGGGGATTCTGTTCCACAGAGTGGGAGCAGCTACAGATAATGCTCCATTACCCATAGCCAAGGAGATGTTTGGGATATCCATGGGGGGGACTGAGGATGCATGCAGATACCTCGAAGGAATTCTGGTCTTGAGGAGAAACATATAAGGGGAGGCTTCACCATGCCTGATGGTGCTGTCCAGGGGGCAGCCAAGCCTATAATCATATCTGCAGAGTAGTGGGAGCCAGCCAAGAGTCTGGTAGAGGTGGCAGTGGTGAGTGGAATGTGCTTCCAGGAGAGTAAAATGACATATGTTGTTGTATGTGGAGCAGAGGTGCACACTCAAGGCTGATGATGTGTGTGAGTAAATAAGGGAGCAGTAGTCAATCAAGGGTAGCAGGTTGCCTTGGGCAATGGCTAAACAGGCTTCCCTGTTCAGGAATGACTTTATCCAATAAGCCACACCAAGTTTCTGTTTACTACGGCAGACAATAGAGGAGATATGATTGGAAAAGGAGAGGGACGGGTCTAGGATAACTCCCAGATATTTGAAAGTTAATACATTTTCAAGTACAGTGTTGTCCAGTGAGACTACTGAGAGGGTGGACCCAGTCTTGTCAACGTTAGATAGGAAGAGGTTAGATCCAAATAGCATGGATTTAGTTTTTTAGCATTGACAATTAGGCAATGTGAGTGGAACCAGGTGTGCACCACAGAGTAGTTATTGTATAAAACCTTGGATTTATTCTCAGGAGCCTTGTTACTAGTGAAGAAGACAAGATCATCTGCATAAAACAGGGCATCACAAGTGAGGCAGTCAGAGGGGAGAGAGTTTATAAACAGGGAGAATAAGAGTGGGCCCAGGATGGAGCCCTGGGGTACACTGGTAGTGTCTGAGAGGGTGGGGGAGGTGGAAGGTCCTACACATACTAGCTGAGATCTGCCTGAAAGGTAACTTTGGAACCACTGTGTGGTGTCAGTAGAGCAGCCAAGGGTGTGGAGGGAGGAGAGTAACAGGGTGTGGTCGACCAGGTCGAAAGCTTTAGACAGATCAACAAAGACGGCTCCTGTTGCTCTTCCAAGGTCCATGTTCTAAGAATATGATTGGTAAACAGGGCAAGGGCAGATGTGTTGGAGTGATGTTTACAGAAGCCGTGTTGCTGTCTGGAGAGTAGGTTGTGTGTGTCAATATAGTCAGACAGTTGTCTGTGGGCAATCCTTTCCAGAAGTTTACTAAGGTGGGGGAGCAAGGATATAGGCTGATAATTATCAGGGGATAGTGGGTTACCAGTCATAAAAATCAAGACCACCTTGGCATGCTTCCAAGTGCTGGGCACTGAGGAGGTAGTCAATGCCAGGTTAAAGAGGTAAGTGAGTGGTTTTAAGATGGCAGGATATATAAGTTTAAGCATAGCAGGGAAAAGACCATTGCTGCCCAGGTTGCCACTGCTAGGCAGGCTCTTCAGCAGTTTGGCAGTGTCCCTGGGGGTGATGGTCTGGAAGTAGAAAAAGGGGAGAGGAGGAGTTTGAGGGGTATGGGTGGTGGGATAATCAGAGAGACTAGTGGTCACCAGGATTGGCAGCTTGCTAAGGAGGGCAGACAGGTCTGTGAATTCTTTTATTGAAGGCCTCAACCACAGCAACAGGGTTGTCCAGACATCCGGAGGGAGTGTCAAGGTGAATAATGGGGTTATGAGTGTGTGGGCTGAGTAATGAGCCAACCTTGCCCCAGAAGCAATGGGGGTCACTAAGGCTGTCCCTTTGTTTGCCCTGAAAAAAGGCACACTTTTTGGCAAGGGCTGACTATTTACAAAGGTTTCATAGCCACCAGTATTCATTCCATCAGGCAGGTGAGGTGGCTTTCTTGTAGGCTGACCATGGGTTATCCCTTTCCCTCATCATGGTCAGGAGATCTTTGGTAACCCAGCCTGTACAGCCATCCCTAACTCAGTGAGTAGTCAGGGGGAAATGTTGATTTTGGAGAGGGAGGAGTGCTGTTGTGAGGAAACACTCAGCCTCGGACACATCAGACAGGGTGTAGAAGGCTGACCAGTTTATCACTTGAACATCATAAAGGAGGGAGGGGATGTCTGGGTGATTGAAATTATGGAAGGAGAGTAGTTTGGGGGGTGGGCGCTTGGTCTTAGAGGCCCAGACCAGGTAGGTGGGGGAGTGATCGCTAATGGCATCAGACAGAGTGCCCGATAGGAGCACCCTGTCATCTCTATTGGTGATTACCCAGTAAAGAAGTGTATGGTTTTGGGTACTAGGGTTGTGCCTGGTGGGGATGGTGATAATTTGGACTAGGTTATGGCACTTGAGTTGGTTAGAGTAATCAGGTTCCTGGGCACTGATCCAGTCCAGGTTGAAATCCCCAAGGAGGATGGTGTCCCTGGTGGGGGAGAGACTTCCCATCCCTTCAAGGTGGATGGTGAGGCCTGCTGGGCATCTTGGGGGGGTTATAGCAGCAACCTACATACATCTTTTTTGCTGCACCTATGGTCAGTTCCACTAGGAACCACTCACTGGGTGCGCTAGGGTTGGCGTGGAGGATGGGGGTAACCCACTGAATTCAATAATAATGCAATAGAATGTTATTACTGTGTTTTCTTCCTCATGCTTTCACTTCACTGAAGCATGAAAGAAAGCACACTGTATTTGTGTGACTACAGCAGCTGCTTGGAGACATGCTCCCTCACACAAATATAGTTTACAGTTTTTGTCTATGTCTAAACATTGCACCAGTTATTATAAAAAATAATGCATGTGCAACATTTGTCTTATGAGAATTTGTCACACACCCTCAGTGTATGATAATCTCATAAATCCCTTGGGTTTAGCTCTCGAGATTTTATGGATTATCACACACCTCGGGTGTGTGAAAAATCCTCATAACACACACCTGCAGAGGTATTACTCTCCATGCATAGTGACCCTACTAGCACATTACCACTTAAGTAATATATTGACTTTGACAACCAGGAAGTATGATTGTAGTATTATCCCTAGTCGGGAATGTCATATTTCAATTAAAATAAAAAAAAAAGATTTAGAGGGTTTTAACCATGTTTTCAGTCCATCTCTTGGTTTTGAATGGCAATGTAGTGTAGCTGTATCTTAAAGAGCTGACTTTCTGTTTGATAACATCATTTAGCTTCTCTTTGAGACATACATTCCAGGGAACAAAGGAGACAGAGCATGTTTAGTGAGTGCTTGCTTTATGATTTAAAAAAAAATTCTTTAGTACTCACTTTTTATGTTGGATCGCGCTTGTGCACCAGCCATCTTGCGATAGTAGCAGATTTGGAGGTGCGGTCACTGTGGTCGAATGCAGGGCATGCATCAGTAGGTGAGTCCCTCATTCCCCAATAAGCCAACATGAAGGCACTGACACCAGCAATATATAAAGTGGTCACCACATCTAAGAAAAGTGCCACTGCAATGAGAGGCAAGCTCGTCATGCAGCGGCACAATAACATGCCTCCCAACGTGCCTTTCCTGGTGAAGTATTTCAATAAACATGGAGGCAGTGACTGCCACCGTGGCTGGCCACACAATATCAACTTCAGAGGTGCCCAGTCCCCCCTGTTGGCATGCCCCGACCCAGTTCATTTGCCGACGGGGGAGCACACTTCCCGTCAGCATAATGCCCCTCTCCCATTTCAATTATGTGCCGAAGGGGTGCCCAATCCCCCTCGGCATCATGCACCCCCCACATGTTTCTGTGCTGATGGGGGGCCCAGTCCCCATCAGATTTGGTCCCTCTCCCCACAATTGCAGGGGGTACACTGGGAGCCTACCCCAGTGTACCAAGCAAACCTGCAAAAAAAGAAAACCGACCACGTTGTCCAATTTTTTTTTCCCTGTAAAATTAGAAAACTGTCCCTTAAAGTGTTCCAGTGCCCCTCTCCATCCCACACCCACCCTCTGCATACTCTACCTCTCCACACACCCCCCTCACCCCATACTTACCTCTGGAGCCCGGTGCGACAATCTTCAGTGGACCAGGAACACGTCTGGACTCTTCAAAGCCAACGGCGAACTGAGGGAATGCTGGTAAACTGTATAACGGAATAAATAGCATTTTTTTTTCAACTTTGCTGCATATTTCAGGCATTTTGGGGAATTTTGGCACCAAATTTTCAACATGGGGTTATTGGGACCCCTCCTCATGAATTCAGTCACTGTCAAGGCGTTATTTGGTCCAGAAAGGTGATTTTGTGGTCACTGCATGGAATCACCTTTTAGGACTGATTAATGAAATGACAGTGCCAGTGTTCATGAGATGGGCTCTCAAAATGCCTATGTTGCAAATTTGGTGGAAAAAATCCAAAAAATGACTGTTTTATGAGCATGCATTGCACAGTTGCTATGCACACTCATAACTTCCCAAATTTGCAATATTTTCATGCCATATTTTCAACACTGGCATTTTTCCACACCTCCTTGTGAACAGTACAGCTGTCATTTTCCACATCATGGCAGAAATGTGCTTTCGCACTTCTGGCGCAGAATAGCGTGATCACTGTAGGAAATCAGTGTTCAGCACAGACTATGAAAATGACAGTGACACTGTTCACGAGCAGAGGTTCTAAAATGCCTATGTTGAAAATTTGGTGCTGATACTCCATAAAATGACTGTGTTATGAGCATGCGTTGTGCAGTTTGCATGCACACTCATAAGTTAGAGAATATATAATATTTTCACTGCAGATTTTTAACATTGCCATTGTTCTTCACCTCCTTATGAACAGTACAACTGTCATTTTTCACATCCTGGCCAAAATGTGTTTCGCACTTCTGGCGCAGAATAGCATGGTCGCTGTGGAAATCCGTGTTCGGGACACATTATGAAAATGACAGTGACACTGTTCATTAGGAGAGGCCCTAAAATGGCTGCATTGAAAATTTGGTGACTAAAGTCCATAAAATGAGAGTGCTACGAGTGTGCATTGCGCAGTTTCCACGCACGCTCGTACCTTCGCACCTTTGCAATATTTTCACTCCAGATTTTCAACACTGCCATTTTTACACACCTCCTTATGAACAGTGCAGCTGTCATTTTCAACATCCTGGCTGACATGTGTTTTTGCTCTTCTGGCACACAATAGCGCGGTCGCTGTGGGAAATCAGTGTTCGGGACACATTAAGAAAATCACACTGACACTGTTCATGAGCAGAGGTCCTAAAACGACAATGTTGAAAATTTTGTGATGAAACTCCATAAAATGACTGTTATGAGCATGTGTTGTGCAGTTTCCATGCACCCTTCTAACTTCACAAATTAGTAATATTTTCACGCCACATTCTCAAAATAGTGACATTTTTCCACACCTCCTTATGAAAAGTACAGATGTCATTTTTCACATGCTGGCCAAAATGAGTTTTCACGCTTCCAGTGCAGAATACTGCAGTTGCTGTCGGAAATCATTGTTTGGAACAATTTAGAATTGAGCGAGTGAGGGGGAGTGACCAAGCTCAACAGAGCTCTGTCGGGACTGCTGCAGATTTCTTTGTGGGCAGGAAAAGGCACAAACGCAGGCAGGAGCCCAGTACAAAAGGCCAGCCTGCAGCGCTGGCAGAAACGAACGAGTGAGTGACAGAGGGGGAGTGAGCGACCTCAAGGGAGCTGTGTCAGGACTGCTGCAAATCTCTTTGTGGGTAGAAAAAGCCACCAATGCAGGCAGAAACCCAGTACAAAAGGGCAGCCTGCAGCAGCGGGAGACACAGAATGAGTGAGTGAGAGAGGGGGAGTGAGTAAGCTCAACAGAGCTCTGTCAGGACTGCTGCAGATTTCTCTGAGCGCAGAAAAAGGTGCCAACAGAGGCAGGAGCCCAGTACAAAAGGGCAGCCTGCAGTGCCAGGAGAAACAGAATGTGTGAGTGAGACAGGAGGAGTGAGCGACCTCAATGGAGCTCTGTTGGGACAGCTGTGGATTTCTTTGTGGGCAGAAAAAGGTGCCAACGCAGGCAGGAATCCAGTACAAAAGGCCAGCCTGCAGCGCTGGGAGAAACACAATGAGCGAGTGAGAGAGGGGGAGTGAGTGAGCTCAACGGAGCTGTGTTGGGACTGCTGCAGATTTCATTGTGGGTAGAAAGAGCCCCCAATGTAAGCAGGAGCCCAGTACAAAAGGCCAGGCTGCAGCAGTGGGAGACGTGTCCAGTACAAGAGGGCAGGCTGCAGCAGTGGGCGACACAGAAAGAGCGAGTGAGGAAGGGGGAGTGAGTGAGCTCAACGGAGCTCTGTTGGGACTGCTGCATGTTTCTTTGTGGGCAGGAAAAGGCACCAATGCTGGCAGTAGCACAGTAATAAAGGGTAGCCTGCAGCGCCGGGAGACACAGAATGAGTGAGTGAAGGAGGGGGAGTGTGTGAGGTCATCGGAGCACTGTTGGAACTGCTGCAAATTTCTTTATGGGCAGAAAAAGGCAGCAATGCCTGCAGGGGCCCAGTACAAAAGGGCAGCCTACAGCAGCAGGACAAACAGAATGAGTGACTGAGAGAGAGGGGGAGCGAGTGAGCTCAACGGAGCTCTATCATGACTGCTGCAGATTTCTTTGTGGGCAGAAAAGGGCAGCAATGCAGGCAGGAGCCCAGTACAAAAGGGTAGGCTGCAGTGCTGGCAGAAGCAGAACAAGCGAGTGAGAGAGGGGGAGTGAGTAAGGTCAAAGGAGCTCTGTCAGGACTGCTGCAGATTTCTTTGTAGCCAGAAAAAGGTGCCAACAGAGGCAGGAGCCCAGTACAAAAGGGCAGCCTGCAGTGCCAGGACAAACAGAATGAGCATGTAAGACAGGGGGAGTAAGCGACCTCAACGGAGCTCTGTTAGGACAGCTGCGGATTTCTTTGTGGGCAGAAAAAGGTGCCAGTGCAGGCAGGAGCTCAGTACAAAAGGACAGCCTGCAGGGTTGGGAGAAACACAATGAGCAAGTGAGAGAGGGGGAGTGAGCGGCAGAACGGAGCTGTGTCAGGACTGCTGCAGATTTCTTTGTGGGCAGAAAAAGGCAGCAATGCATGCTGGGACCCAGTACAAAAGGAAAACAAAATGAGCGAGTGAGAGTGGAGGGGGTGTGAGCGAGCTCAACTGAGCTCTATCGTGACTGCTGCAGATTTCTTTGTGTGCAGAAGAAGGTGGCAACACAGGCAGGAGCCCAGTACAAAAGGTTATCCTGGAGCAGCAGCAGAAATGGGATGAGCAACTGAGAGAGGGGTAGTGAACGAGCTCAAAGGAGCTCTGTTGGGACTGCTGCAGATTTCTTTGTGGGCAGAAAAAGGCACCAACAGAGGCAGGAGCCCAGTACAAAAGGGCAGCCTGCAGCACCAGGAGAAACAGAATGAGCGAGTGAGACAGAGGGAGTGAGCAACCTCAATGGAGCTCTATTGTGACTGCTGTGGATTTCTGTGGACAGAAAAGGCGCAACGCAACCAGGAGGGCAGTACGAAAGGCCAGCCTGCAGCTCCGGCAGAAACAGAACGAGCGAGTGAGAGGGGGGAGTGAGCAAACTCAATGGAGGTCTATCATGACAGCTGCAGATTTCTTTGTGGGCAGGAAAAGGCAGCAATGCAGGCAGGAGCCCAGTACAAAAGGCCAGCCTGCAGCGCCAGCAGAAACGAATGAGAGAGTGACAGAGGGGGAGTGAGCGACCTCATGGGAGCTGTGTCAGGACTGCTGCAAATCTCTTTGTGGGTAGAAAAAGCCACCAATGCAGGCAGAAACCCAGTACAAAAGGGCAGCCTGCAGCAGCAGGAGACACAGAACGAGTGAGTGAGGGAGGGGGAGTGAGTGAGCTCAATGGAGCTCTGCTGGGACTGCTGCAGATTTCTCTATGGGCAGAATAACAGGGGTCCAGTACAAAAGCATAGCCTGCAACAGCAGGAGAAACAGAATGAGCGAGTGAGACAAGGGGAGTGAGCGACCTCAGTGGAGCTCTGTCGGGACAGCTGTGGATTTCTTTGTGGGCAGAAAAAGGTGCCAACGCAGGCAGGAACCCAGTACAAAAGGCCAGCCTACAGCACCAGGGGAAACACAACAAGCAAGTGAGAGAGGGGGAGTGAGTGAGCTCAACGGAGCTGTGTCGGGACTGCTGCAGATTTCTTTGTGGGCAGAAAAGGCCCCCAACACAAGCAGGAGCCCAGTACAAAAGGCCAGGCTTCAGCAGCGGGAGACGAGCCCAGTACAAAAGGGCAGGCTGCAGCAGTGGGAGACATAGAATGAGCGAGTGAGGGAGGTGGCGTGAGTGAGCTCAACGGGGCTCTGTTGGGACTGCTACGGATTTCTTTGTAGGTAGAAAAAGGCAGCAATGCACGCAGGGGTCCAGTACAAAAAGGCAGCCTGCAGCGGTGGGAGAAACAGAATGAGTGACTGGAGAGAGGGGGAGTGAGCAAGCTCAACAGAGCTCTATAGGGACTGCTGCTGATTTTTTTGTGGGCAGAAAAGGGCAGCAATGCAGGCAGGAGCCCCATACAAAAGGGCAGGCTGCAGCGCCAGCAGAAGTGGGATGAGCGAGTGAGAGAGGGGGAGTGCATGAACTCAATGGAGGTCTATCGTGACTGCTGCAGATTTATTTGTTGGCAGAAAAGGAAGCAATGCATGCAGGGGTCCAGTACAAAAGGGCAGCTTGCAACAGTGGGAGAAACAGAATGACCGAGTGAGAGAAGGGAAGTGAGCAAGCTCAACAGAGCTCTATGGTGACAGCTGTAGATTTCTTTGTGTGCAGAAGAAGACGGCAAAGCAGGCAGGAGCTAGTACAAAAGGGCAGTCTGCAGCACCGGCAGACACGGAACGAGTGAGTGAGGGGGGGAGTGAGCAAGCTCAACGGAGCTCTGTCAGAGCTGCTGCAGATTTCTTTGTGGCCAGAAAAAGGTGCCAACAGAGGCAGGAGCCCAGTACAAAAGGCCACCCTGCAGCACCAGGACAAACAGAATGAGTGAGTGACACAGGGGGAGAGAGCGACCTCAATAGAGCTCTGTCAGGACAGCTGTGGATTTCTTTCTGGGCAGAAAAAGGTGCAAATGCAGGCAGGAGCCCAGTACAAAAGGGCAACCTGCAGCGCCGGCAGAAACGGAACAAGCGAGTGAGAGAGGGAGAGTGAGCTCCCCAACAGAGGCAGGAGCCCCGTACAAAAGGGCAGCTTACAGCACCAGGGGAAACAGAATGAGCGAGACAGACAAGGGGAGTGAGCGACCTCAGTGGAGCTGTAAAGTGACTGCTGCGGATTTGTTTGTGAGCAGAAAAAGGTGGTAATGAAGGCAGGAGCGCAGTACAAAAGGCCAGCCAGCAGCGCGAGCAGAAACGGAATGAGCGACTGAGAAAGGGGGAGTGAGTGAACTCAACGGAGCTGTGTCGCGACTGCTGCAGATTTATTTATGGGCAGAAAAAGCTGCCAATGCAGGCAGGAGCCCAGTAGGTCAGCCTGCAGCAGCGGGAGACACAGAACGAGCCACTGAGGGAGAGGGAGTGAGTGAGCTCAACAAAGCTCTGTTGGGACTGCTGCAGATTTCTTTGCGGGCAGAAAAAGGCAGCAATGCACACAGGGGCCCAGTACAAAAGGGCAGTCTGCAGCAGTGGTAGAAACAGAATGAGCAAGTGAGAGAGGGGGAGTGAGTGAGCTCAACTGTGCTCTATTGTGAGCAGAAAAACATGGCAATGCAAGCAGGAGTCCAGTACAAAAGGCCAGCCTGCAACACCGGCAGAAACAGAACAAGTGAGTGACAGAGGGGGACTGAGGAACCTCAACAGACCTGTGTCAGGACTACTGCAAATTTCTTTGTGGGCAGAAAAAGCCACCAACAGAGGCAGGAGCCCAGTACAAAAGGCCAGCTTGCAGCCCCAGGAGAAACAGAATGAGTGAGTGACAGAGGGGCAGTGAGTGAACTCAACGGACCAACGCAATCAACATTCGGCATTGACAAATGCTTGTTACATATGCATTTGTTTTAACTTGATTATGAGTCATTTTGTTTGTTACTGTCTCTATTGTATTTTGTGAGTGTGTGTGTCTGTATGTATATGTGTGTGTGTGTGTGTGTGTGTGTGTGTCTGACTTGTGCCTGTATGACAGTGTCAGGTCAGTTCAAAAGATACTAGGGCACATTTATTTCTAGTTTAATATTTAACTGGGATAGTTCTAAAAGATGAGGGCCATGGCATAGGTTGTAATTAGATGTTCCAGTAGGGACGACAGGTTATGCAAGCTTTGAGGCCAAAGGATATATAACCTTAGGCATTTAAAATGGATTTATATCAGCCAAGGAAACAAGCACATGCTAGTAAGTGCTGTGATTTGGTAACTCAATATATATACAGTATATGCAAAATTTCAGGCAAATCCGTCATACGGTGGCAAAATTATTAAGGCGCAAAATTTGAGGTTTAATATTAAAGTGTTTACTCAACCCTAACTAAAGTGGCACTACAGTGCCATTGTAATATATATATCCTGCTACCATAGTTAGGGTTGAGGAGCCATTTTACGGTTAAAGGGTCAAATTTTGCACCTTAATAACTTTGCCACCGTTCAACGGATTTGCCTGAAATTTGCTATGCACAATTGGGCATGGTAGGTCTTGGGATTTGCCAGCTTTCCTACCAGTCAGATATACAGGTGCGGAGTTATTAAGCAACAACTAATTGTGCAATTACTCTTTTTTGCGAATTCTTTGCTCTAGCCTACAGGTCGCAGGGTTTGCGCGATTGGTCCGAAAACTTCAGAGAACGTGTGGCCGGGGTGCTCGATGTGCCTTTTGAAGATTTTGTGAACAAATATTAAATGGTTCAAAAGTTATTCAAAAAACAAGTCCCCATTATAAATCAATGGGAAAAGTTAACAAAAAGTTTGAAAGTGTTGCAAATGCAGTTTTTACTTTCGCAAAAGGCCCTTTTACATTCGCAAATCTGCCATTTTGTTTTCAGTTGACAATCAGAAAAATGCTTGGCATTTAAATTTGGGCCCCTCTAGCAACCTAATTATTTCTGTAGTCACCTAGTCGGAGCCTCAGGATGCTAGCCATGTCTTTGTTTTGGGGTAAAACACCCCAGAAATATGTTTTTCAAATTTCTGGAAAAAGTACTTTCACAAAGTACTTTCACACCTGTGACACTTTTGAATGAATTTGCGAAAGCTTTCACAAACTTCGACAGTACTTTTCAAGACTGTGGCCAAAATGACAGGAATTCTTTGTCACCTTGCTGCAAAAGAACCATTAGCTCTTTTGGGCTGAAAGTTGGAGTGAAGACAGCCAACATCTCACAGATGTGCCTTTTTGTGGTTTGGTGAAAAAATATTGTATGGCTCCCAAGTTATGGTACTCTGAAGTTGACATTTTTTCCCATAGACTAACATGGTGGCATACACCGTGCATTTCAGGGTACATATCTCAAAACGGTAGCCAGGAAAATAATGATTTCTGTGAAATTTTAGTTTTTTCTCCACATCATACAGTTGCTGAGATATTTGCAATTAAGTACTTCCAATGCTCATTTAAGTTCCCATTGCCATTACAATGCATGCATTATTTGTATACCCTGTCTTTCTCTATGCAGTTGTCCACCAAAAAGAGGGTATGTGCTTCTGTTAGTTACATTTACTGTTTCAACTTGCGTTCATGTCCCCGTTTGCTTTACCGTTCCTGTTTACGCCACCGTGTGCATTGCCCTTCCCATTGTCATTTGCGCTTGTGTTTACCTTACTGTTACCATTTCTGTTTCCACCTTGTGTAAGGGCCCCGTGCTCCCGCCACTGCATTACATTCACCATTTCTCATCTGTGGTGGGAGTGTGGGACCTGAAGAGCCCTGCGCTTCTGCCACTGCATTACATTCACTATTTCTTGTCTGTGGTGGGAGCTCAGGGCCCAAAGGGTCCCACACTCCCACTGCTGCATTACATTCACTATTTCTCGTCATCATTCTGAAAAAGAAGGGAAATTAGAAGTAAAAAACTGCCACACTACGTCCTGAGTGGATAGCCACAGCAAAAATAAGCCCATGGATATGAATGGTACACCCCTGTGATTGCAAGTACAGTCTAGTTACTACAGTTAGAAGTTGCATGGGCTTAGTTAGGTAATGCCCTCCCCCCAGACCAGGTATTGTGTACTGAGTGCAGAGCCACAGCAAACATAAGGTGATGGACATGAATGGTGCACCTCTGTGATTCTAGTGATACACAAGTTTGTAGAGTTAAGAGTTGCACAGTCTGATGCTGGAATTTCCCCTCACCCCTCCACCACAATAGCTACTGCATCCTGAGTGGAGAGCCACAGTTAAACAAAGGGCATGGATATTTACAGTAGACCTCCTTGATTGCAGGTAGACTCTAGTTACCTGATTAATGACTTGCACGGTCTCAGGCATGCAATGCTCCCTGCCACAGTGATAAATAGAAAGAATGTAGCAATGAACATCATGCAGTATGCTTAAATGCAGTACTGCAACAACACCAACATACATAGCATCACTGTTGCATTATGATAAAAGAAAGACAGAACCCAGGTAGATAAGGCTTAATAAGATTTATTGCCCAATTAATAATTGTGAGAAGGTCGAATAAAAAATCAAATTGGTGCACAAAAATCAGTCTCACAAAACAATCACATATATGTTTTTCACTGTTGCTTGAAATACATGTAAAGCAGTTTCACAGACAGTTAATCTGTGACAAGAAGGGTAGGCATAACATGACCCTCTGAACACGGTTTACACATATGAGACAGTAATGATGTTGTTGTTATTGTGTGACTGATAGTGTGAATGTTCCTGGGGTGAGGTAAAAGACCAGATGTGCCTTATTAACTTATAGCAGCACAAACAGGCTATGGTTTACTAAGAAAATATATATATCTGAAACTAAGAGTTAAACATTTAATATTAATGTATTCTGTGTGTAGATATACGAATAAATACACACATAGATGTACATGTCAAGTCATACTGCAATATTACTGCATTTGGAAAATTCCCACCTGACCCCTCAATAGAGGTGATCAGAGAATATTATCATGAACAAAAAATGCTCAGTTGTCATCAGTAAAAGTGTCTGATGAACAGTTTTCAACTATTGTTAACATACATCAAGTTAAGTTTGATCACAAAGATTTCTGATACTGTATGCTAACAGTATTAGATACATCACTGTAAATGTTCAAAGAATAGTTACATAGGTGCAGAACTAGTTAACCGCCTACCTCTATTACATCTTTTACTTACTTGAAAGAAATTTGTTACTGAATACTATTAATATAACATTTAACGATATGATAAGCAAACACTTTGTGCACTAAATGATAAAGATATCTGCAATGTAACACATAAGCTTGTTATTAATGATGGGATATGACATGACAGAACATTACATATGTGCAACTGCATGATATCTCATGCTAACAAATATAAGCATGCTACTTGTTACTCTTTATGAGTCTACAACTGTTTATGAGAAAATTAGTACTTATTATGCTATCAGTCAACATATATGTTAGTTAATGCTATTAGTGTTTACAACAGAGTACTAAGTACTTCCCAAATATGTATTAAACATTGTATATATATATATTTATACAACTTATGTTTTGGGATAAATACAAGAATAAAAAATGATATCTAGACTGCCCAGTGAAGATAACATTGTTATCTTCATGTTCCTATACGTCATACATTTATCTCCACGTTCCTATACGTCATCCTGATGAAAGTGAAAGTGTTTCACTTTTCATCAGACACCTGTCTCTCTTTCCTCTGCCCTGTACAAGTAACTCCCCCAAAACCACACATCTCTTCCATCTGGTTGATCCTGCCTACATCTTAACACAAATAATTAAATTTAAACATATCTGGTTGATCCTGCAACTTCCTTTCACCCATTGACCGATCAATGCGCATTGAAATGTAGTGTGACCAGGCGCAACAATATTGAAATCTCAGTTACTTTCAATTATACAGCCTGTGCTGTAAATTGCTCAAAAACTATAGCGCTTTCCTAATACTGGCTATATTTTAACAGAAGAAGCTGCCGACAACAGTAAGAGAAGGCGAGTAGGTAGGCGGCTTCAGAACAACAGGCGAAGCGCAGTGTCAGTTGCCATAGCAGCATGCTCGCACTTCCGTCTGCTGTTCTGGTACGACTTAACCGTACTCACTCATCTTCTTGTAAAACATAGCCAGTATTAAAGGTACGATACAAGCAATTACAGCACAAGCTATATAATATTAATGTAATTTCAATATTCACTTCGATCGCATATTCAACTAATAGTCCAATGGTGAAAAGAAATGAGATCAACGAATATGTTATAATTAATTATTTATGTTAAAATGTAAGGCAGAATCAACAGATATATATTCAATGAGTTTACTGCAGCAACATGAAACAATTTTATTTAACAATATATGTAATCTGCTCTTTTGAGGGTGGGGCTATAGAGAGTTGTATTGGGGTGGTCAGGGCAAGGTTAGCCAGAATCCAGACACATTTTGGCATAATAATTTTAAAGTAACAGGATCAACTACATATATATTTTTAAACAACATATGCATCTGTTGTGCTGATAGACATACTGCAGATTTGTGTTGAAACAGCCAACATCTCTATGCAGTGCAATGTATTAAGTGCACATTTGGAGCTTTTGTTGAATGCAGCCCAAAACATGCATAGTATAAACCGAGATATGATGGTCCGACTGATATCATATGCTTATCCACCGAGGCCACGACATCATGATAGTTCTCTACCGTGGTCGCCACTGCGTGAGATATCATGATATCATTGGCCTCCTCGTGAAGATAAATATGATATCTTCAGTCAAGCCATGTCATATCCCCTATATATATATATATATATATATATATATATATATATATATATAACAATCTAGATACATGACAATGAAACAGTCATAGTAATGCACTGTTGCAAAACAGCAGTTTAGATATTTGTTCAAGTCCCAAGCATAAGAAGAAAAAAATGAATACAGAGCTCACATCATAGTTTTCAACACGTGACAGAGTGCTGTAAATCTTTAGTAAAAGATATGATACATAGTGGTGTAAATACACATGGACAAACATTGTACCTTAGTACAATCACACATGTGCAAATGTGCCAAGTGTGATTTCTCATGTCTGCATATAACACACTCATAACAAAAGACTATGACAGAAGAGTTTGACTAGGTAGGAATATCTCTTTTGACATGCAGAAGTCTTTGTTAGACATGTAAGTGTGGTTTCTCTAGTAACTGTGAAGACAGCTGGTGCCGATTAAAGACCACTGCAACTATTTTCACTGCGTCACTGATAAACACAACAATCTTAAAGTCACAATGAGTCTGGATATGCAACAGAGCCATGTAATATATGTCCTGTGTAGTCACAACTGTGCATTTGCTAATAAGAAATGATAGTGTGACAAAACTCACTCTGTAAGAAAAAATATGGACAGGACAGTGAAAGAATTTCACATGTTGTGTTACTATTCCTCTGAAATATTAAGATTGTCATAATTCTTCAGTAGCAGAACAGATGCATTTTTTAAGTGTCGTGGCAGTCTCTGTTTGAAAGAGCTTGTTGAATCATTGCACTTGACCCATCCAGTTCTGTACCTCAACAAACAAGTGTAATGTCCAGAATGTACAGACTGGTCATAGTGGTAGATCACAGCATGAGTGTCAAACACTGCTTGGTTAAATACTACTCTACCAGCTGTGAAATTGGTGATGGGTGTGTCAACTCTGAGCCCATTGGAGTCAAATCTATGCAATACTAGCATAAGATATTGAGATGAAGTCCTGAGACATATGGACTGAGTACATGTACCTCCATACTTCACACACAGGTGACCACTTACAGCATTAGTAAACAGCTGCCAAAACTTCACAGCTTTACTCTGAGGCACAAACAGAGAAACCCAAAGCATATCTTCTGTGGTTTGTCATTCTGAATGACCACATGACAGACATATGTACTTTGTTACATATGACACAGTAAAATAGTGACGCATAGAAGCTCCCTCTTCATCCAGGCTGTTTATGATAGCCATCATAAACTCACTAGCGTCCTGCTGCATGTTTGCAGCAAACGTACTGCATCCATCATATGTGCCCAGCACTTGCCGCAGAGGTGTTAGTGACTGCACATTGTTAGACTGATCAGAAGCCATTCTGACAACCTGCTTCAACTCCTTCAATAGTGCAGTGTCTTGTGAAGCAGATATTGCCTCAACGAAGTGTGGCATGTGGAGAAAAAGCTGCATTGCTGCATTAGCATAACAGTTTACTCTAGTACTGGTGTCAAACACTGGCACAACAGCCATTCCAACTGACTTCTGAACAACAGCTGGCTCTGCATCTGTATTTGACATTGTGACCTTCTTAGAACTCTGAACAGTTCCATCAGTTGCGCAAGCTCGTTTTCTTTTGTTGCCAGCTGTAGATGTGACTGAAGGATGTGAGACAACCACATACATTGGCAGTGGTATTAAAGACATCTGTGGCTGGTATAGAGTACGTAGTCTGTTGTACTCAACAATACAGTGCTTGTCAGCACGTATCTTCTGAGGTGCGACTATTATGATATGCAACCCAGAAAGACTACGTACGCGTGAAAACGCTACATAGCTCATGCCATCTTTGAAAATGTCTGTCCCTATGTCCACCATAGCTGAATCCAAACTCAAGCCTTGAGACTTCTGAATGGAAACAGCATATGCACCACATACTGGGATCTGTTTCCTGTTCACATAGATTTCATTCAATACCTGGAATTTAACACAGGTACAATCAATCTGTACAGGATGTTCCATGTTGTCAAAGTGGACAACAAGTGTCTCGATAAATGTCTTTTGAACATTGTAAACAAAGTCAATGATGTTACCCATGGCACCATTCGCCATGTCATACTCCACATCAAGACTGTGGTGTAGCATGACACGTGCATTCTTACAGACTGTAAGTACAGCTTCAAGGTCAGCTGTGCATGAAACATCTGACTTAAGTTCAGACAGCCGTTCAGTCATCTTCGCTACCAGCTTTCGACTTAAAATGACACCATCTACTGTGTCAACAGCATGCAGTGTGAGAATAGATTAATTTTCTCTCTGCAACATGAAATTGTTGAACTCAGTGCATTTCTTTAGTCATGGCATGAGACACACAATGCGTGTACCCGCGAAACACACATCACTGAAAACATCACATGCAGTTTCTATGGATGTAATCTCCATTCTGATTCTTCACCCATTTAACATTGCAACATGTTCTGGTGACAAAGAACCTGTACGAGCTTGATCCAACAGTGCCTTGTAAGTTATGTCAGCACTTTGGCGCATGTTCTGATACAGCTCAACATAGGTAAATAACTCCCACAGGTTAAAACCTCCAGTGCACCCAAGTGTGTTCTTGGCCTGCTTCACAGTCAGAGCTGAAAAGACATGTTCAGCATTCACAGGTGCAAGCTGTAAAAGGTCTCCAAATACAACAATGCTTTTTCCACTGAATGCATCTCTATAGTCAGTCCCCAAGATCTCCTGTAGACATCGATGTATACAGGCAAGCAGCAAATTGGAGACCTTACTAATCTCATCAGTGATGAGTAACTTCATCTTAGTAAACATTGAACAAAGCTGAGATGCGACCTCGAACGACAGCTTCCGATACTCTCCTGCTTTGCCATGCTCCACTGGCAATATGAACAGACTCTGTAAAGTCACCCCACCAATGTTGTATGCTACCAGTCCGGTGGGAGCACTCACAACAACAGACATCGCTGATCCTGTCAAGCTCCATATTTCATCCATGATGGCCTCAATAAAGAAACTCTTCCCTGTACCAGCTGACCCACTAACAAACATCAGCAATGGTTTGTAATCAGGACAGTCACATTTCTTCTCTTCATGCAGTATCCCATGCTGGACAGCATCAGTTACCTCAGAGTGAACCACATGCTGCTGCTCATTAAGTCTGTCTCTCAACTCAGTTGGATCAGCACCGCAGTGCGTGCCATGTTCCATGGCACTCTCCACTTCCGACATTAATACTTCTGGGGCATTCAGAGGCAGAGGTTCCCCAAGGATACCTTGTCCTTCTGGATCAAGATTGTCCTGTGAGCTAACAGGAGTATCCTCCTCAAGTAGCTTTTGTGCCTTTTCAAGCTGCTCTTTCTCAGTATCTAGTCTCTGTATGTTTATCTCTGAGTATTCACTTTTGAATGTCTCATAACTGTGATTAAATTCTTCCTCGAATGTTTCACAGCCACCTTTCAATTCACCCTCATTCCTCCAGGGCCTAAATAGAAATAGCAGAGCAAAGTAGTAATGCTCTCTGCTCTCAGATGTGCCTAGATGTAACTTACAGTGGTTAATGAGCCAAGGTTTCTGACTCTTAACAATACAGCCATCCACTCCTTTGACCTTGTAAATGTCATGTGTACAATCAGGTGAGACATCTGTCTTGTAGTCATACCACTTAGCCACCTGAAATAGACACATATCATCCATATCTTCGTGTCTACATGGGCAGTATGTGTCAATGAGGTTATTCTTCAAGATACATCTTAAAGATGGCCTATTGGAAGCCAGTTCCTCAATCTCAGCATGAGGAATGAGTACACATTTGTGCTTCTCTTTGTAGTTAACACGGAGAAAGCGGACAGCATCAGACTTGCCGTATAGATATGTACCAATCAAGCGATCACCAGCCTCATAAGAACCACATTCTCTGTGTGAGAGAGTCTTCAGGCCCAGTTACCACAACTGAGATGTCAGGCTCTTGCTTGAACTAGTAATATCTTCCCAAAGATCTTGCAAGCTAGTCTGCTCATGTTTAGTTATGTACGAAGTGACGTACTGCACCAGAGCTAACGAGTTGTCAGCCACAAACTGAACATCCATGTTTGTTTGCCACATAAGGAGAAGAGTAGGGTTGTAGTCATTGATGTATACCTCTTTCTCATCTCTGGGTAACTCATATACCCTCTTGGTTGATTTTGCCTTCAAGTGGTGTCGCATTGCTGAAAACAGATCATTCATGCAACCATACTGACAGACATGCCTAGGAAATCTGAAATGACATCATGTGTACCAATCAGATTTGTTCTTCACTACCCAGTGGCAGTATTTTGCACAAATATGGTGCTGGAACTTCTGCACCAACTTACACAGAGTAGGACTGTCGTACTTGTCCGGAATGTGACAAGTGATGTATTTCTTGATGAATGCTAGCACTTGTACTGCTTCATGCTCAGCTATACGTGGGGCATCCTTGATCCACAGCAACATGTGAATATGAGGAGCACCTTGCACCTGATATTCTGTCCTCCAAAAGTAATGTTCCACAATACCAAGAGGTAGATTGTCCTTTGACAAAATGAAGGTCAGAATATCATGGAACCACTTGTGAAAATGCCTTGTGACAGAGACAGGATCAAATGTACACATTTCTCTGAGAGTCATTGATGAAATGCCCTCCACATCAGAATTTGCCCACTTCAACAGTTCTGTGACCTCATCCCAGGCATACTCAGCACAACTCAGTGTGATGAACCATGTAGCTGCACCATGCTCTCGCAACATTGTCATCACCTCAGAGTGTCTGCGGTACCAATATTCTTTGGTGCCATGTAGACTTGACAGAATAGAAGACAAATTCACTTGTTCATTTTCATCTTTCTGTTTCAATTTCTGAAGAAACTGTGCAGCTGTAATTCCATCAAGTGGAGTAGTCAGATGAATAGTATGCACAATAGATGCAGACAATATGCTAAGTCCACTCTCCCAGAGGAGATGAAACAGGTACTGTATGTTGCACCTGAATTTGCCATCTTTACTGAGCACATGGCTTGTTCGGTACTCAGCACCCTGTACACGCAATTCTCTTTCAACCAGGCAACCACCTGACCCTTTTGGAAATAAGTCTGGGAAACAGGGTGCTTCCAGTGTTGCCTCCCAAATGCTGACAGGCTGACCTTCAACCTGTTTCATTTGATAGAGATCAATGTTGCCCCTACTGGATCTCTGCCATGTAGTGGATGACTTGTGTACTGTTTGTACACATTGTCATTTGTTTCCACATTGGCCTTCTCAATCATTGGCTTTGTGCTTTCCAACTCATCATGATCAACAGGCACAGTAGTCATGCGATCAATATTAAGGTCTGTATAAAAAGGATTGTTGTTCTTTAAATAATTAACTGCAAGCTTCACCTTCTCAATATTAACAACATCCTGCCAAATCACCTTAGACTTTGTTGGCACTCCATTTACAAGAATAACCAAAGTGTTTTCAATGGAGATTGCCTCCACATTTTCCTGCAGAGGAAGTGGAAGATACATGATGGAACCCTTGAGAGATCTGATGAGTTCTTTTTGTGGAATATTCCGTGTCTTTGTGTTCATACGTAGAATAGTTTGAAATGGTTTCATTGTCTGAATAAGAATCCTTTCAAACAAATTCAATGTGGCAATCTCACTTGGTGTCACATGTGCCTTCATGTTGTTCAAGACTGACCTTGGTGGCAGAATGTTACACTTCACTTTGGAAAAACAGTGCTTGCACATCACAATGATTGGGTCTAACTGAAAGTCACACTTTAACAGCAGAAATGCTGAAAGTTGAAACCACATGTCATTGTAAGGTGACAATGTTTCCAGGTTCACTGTAACCATTTGTTTCTCGTAACAAAGGTGATCACATGAGACACATACAGAGTCAAACTTCTGTCTCTTTGCCAACTCAAATTTGATAATTGATTTCCCAAACTGCTTGAGAATATCACTTTCTCGGACAGAGACACAATTTCCATCAGCAATCAATGGTTGAGTTATCACAGTATCAGTCACATTGCTCACACGTCACAGCTGTTTCAAAAATTGAATGGCACCGTGCATGTCACCACACAACAGTAACTCACTGAGATGAGTATACTGAGTGACAACTCAGTGAACTTCATATACCCTGTACACAGAGTTCCTCATCCCTGATTGATGTACTCCCAGCATGTGCATATGGTGAAAGACACTGTCACAAACACCACTATCTACACATGCAAGGGAGTGACCCATAAGTCCAGTGTGTAGACGTATGTCACAATGGTCTATGCTCTCAAACAGTTTATGTCTCTCTTTACAGTCAGTAATGACAAAGAGGTTAATAAAGTGCTTAACTTTCTCAAACGATGATTGCCTATGGTTGCAAGTGTCATCGCATGTGCATGAGAGACAGTGACATTTACGAGGCTGAATACTTGCATCAGTTTCATCATCTGACTCCATCATAGAATTGTCACACACACTGAGCATGTTACGGACTTTGCCAGACTCATCAATGCACAACTTGCTGTCCTTTTTCTGAGAGTAATATGACTCCTCCCAGAAATATGCCTCTGAGTGCTGTGTGTGCAGCCACTGTCCTGTGAATACATCACAGAAATTGTGCAGGTTCAAGATAGGATATCGTTGTAGCCTCATCTTTACATCACACACAATTTTCCTAAACTGCCCAAGCACATGAGACATCTTACGCCACAAACATTGAAGAACAAAAACTGCTCTATTAACAAATGTTCATACTTTCAAGTGCAATCTCATCAAGCTGAGATGACTCTTGATTTTTCTGTGCTCATGTCTCATCACAGCAGCAATAAGTCTTTCAATCTTGACTTTAGAAGCTAGAGATTGAAAATACTTCTGCTTCCTCAGAGAAGATCAGCAGCAGTAAATTTTCAATTCTGCATAGTACTTGTGTTTATGCAACAGTAGCTTTTCTGCTTACAGATCTATACAACTATTGCTTAGCTACACATTGTTTCCTTGTTCTTGAGCAACCATGTCCTTCCCTGCAGAGTGATAAAGCTCTGAATCCACTCCTTTACTGTGATTATGAATCATTTCACATCTTGAACAAGCATCACTGACTTTCACATCACCCTTATACAACAGTAGATACTGTGATACCTGCTTCATCTCTGCAAAGACTTCTGTCTGTGCTTAGATGGCATCTTCCATGTTTTACTATTCACAGTTCAGTACACCAATCTAACAGATCAATCAGACACCTGTATGGGAAGTACAAAAAAAAAAGAAAATTTAAATCTATGTCTTCAGTGTATTTCTAACATTAAATTCTATCATGCACCATCTGTATGTCATATAAGAACAAAAAATATTACTGAACAGTAAACATTGCTCAAATAATTACTGTAGTAAGTGAAAGTCAGTGAAGCAATATACAGTCTTTTCAAATAGTGATGACCATAACATCAATAATAATATGACAACAAACATCAAGAAATGTGAAAATGCAAACAGTTTCACAATGTTGAACATCTGCACTGCTGTTCTAAATAATTATTACTTTTTTTAATAAGAATCTGAAAAGTAGTGTTGAACATGCGACACTTTAAAAAAAATGGTGTTGTACTTGCGACACTTTCGAGAAAAGTAGTGCAGAGTGTGCGACATTGTCGAAAATAGTGTCATACTTATTTTCAGGTGGTCCTCTATTGAAAATTAAGTGACCATCTTGAAGGCTGTGTCAGCCAATCAAGTTTGACAATTCATTGTTGCCATTTGTAAATGTGTATGCATGACTGTGGTGGACAGTGGTTAGGTAACTTAATACAATCAAATCAGAAAATAATGATGTAGAAATGATATACATATTTACTTAACTCAATATTTCACATTATGATAAAGGTCTGAGAAATAGAAGTTCTGATTTGTTGCAAACATTCTATCAGCTCTGTCTTAATATTTGATAAACATACATGTACAGCCTGATCATATACTGAACAAGGTTTAACACTATTTACCATACATTTTCTGTATAATAGCAATAAGACACTCCCAGGGGGTATGCTTATGGTCAATTGATCACCCTCTAGGGGCATGTAGCACTCAACTACTCTTTGTTGCACATTACAACCCTAGAAGGCAATTAACAGACCATTAACATAACGTTTGGTCATGTCTTATTGCTTAAATAACAATCAAAAATGTGTGTACACTTCTGCATTTGTGCATAATGTAGGAAGCAGGACAGTTCTCCCTTCAGGAATCATCTTTTTTGTGAAAAAACACATGAAATACTGTTGTGCATTCAAAAGTGTCACAAAAATAGTGTCAAGTGTACGAAAGTGTCGCAAAATATAGTTTAGAACGTTCGAAAGTATTGCACTTAATGTTGAAAAATATAGTGTCAAACGTTCTAAAGTATTGTGAGAACTACTTTCGCACTTCGACACTTACGAATAAGTAATGTGCATTCAAAAGTGTCGAAAAAGTAGTGTCGAACCTTCGATAGTTTCGTAAAAGTACTGTCGTGCGTTCAAAAGTATCACAAATTCATACCTATAGGGAGTTACTATGTGCATCAGCGAATGATATCGTGATTGCTATTTGACTGACAGGTAGTTCTGCCAATGTTGTGCTAGATATATCAGGCCATGTAAGACAACCAATCAGAGACGGAGAAGACTGAAGAAGACAGACACAGCAGTCATCTTAGACTGAACTGACACACAGCACATTTCTCACTGTAAGTACATCATATTTTATAAATCATTTTCCTACTATTGTAAAAAGTGTTAGAAACAGATAAACAGTATTAATCAAAATGTTTTTTTACTGATCTACTTGACTATGTTGCTAGAAATAAGCTATGATGTTGCATTATTTAGATCTAACTGTTTAAATTTAGACAGTCATTTGGTACTTACTTGCACAGATACAGCTGCAAATGGAGGGAGATAGCAAGGTGCACGTGTACCATAACCAAAGAGGGAACCAATCAGATATGTCTCTGCACTTATGATTGTTTGAAACTGCCTATCAGAAGAATGCATTTTTGCCACCTTGAAATGTTTGCACATTTAGGCTGGAGCAGAACTGCTGTGATAGTCAGTGCACATACTACATTGGTTAATGAAGCCACAGTAGTAGCCAATGATTTGTTTTATTTGTGTGTCATGGATCAGCCCACTGAAGCAGTGTTGAACTTAGGAGGCAAAACAGCAGTTTCACTTTTACTTCTGCTAAGGCACTGCAGGGTGAACACTGACTTTTTTGGTAGCTCTCTGACCACTTCTAGGTTGAAAAGCTGAGAATGGCAGAAAACAGGAAAAGGACTTTGTGGATTGTTGGAAGCAGTATAGTGAGGCAAGCATTGGAGTATGCTCAGAACAGTGATTTTGGGAGAAACCTGAAGTTCCCAAATTGCTGTGTAAAGTGGTATGGCAGGGGTGGAATGAGGTGAGAGCACCTCATGCCAACAATGCACAGACTTCTGAGTACTCAAGCTCACCCTGATATACTGGTGATCCATCTTGGAGGGAATGATTTAGGCACCAAATGCTGGGTAGATTTAGTGTCAGAAGCAAATTGGACCTTGCTTCTATTATCAGTATGTTACCTGCCTGTAAAATCATTTTTTCAGATATTACAAAGCGTAGGGTCTGGCAAGCAGAACACCACATGTACTTGCTTGACAGAGCACAGAGAAAGGTGAACATACAAATATCTGCATATCTACGCATGTCTGGAATGCACGCCATATGTCACCCTGACATGAAGTATTGTTATGATTGGTTATACCTACCAGATGGTGTGCACTTCTCACATGCTGGCAATTGCCTTTTCCTGGGAGACCTTCAAGATGGAATCCTCAAAGTCCTCTAAGAATGTCAGACTATTTGTATGCCTATTGAACTGTAACAAAAAATGGTTCTTTTCAGAACCAAACATGTTGGTCAAAAAGTAGAATCGGTATATACATCACTCACAGAGGAGTAGCACATACTTGGGGATATTCACAGTAGAATGCAGGGCTGGTAACACTTGAGCTTGCATGCACTATGGGTGTTGTCAGGGTGACATTCTATGGTGGCATGCCATGGTCCAGCTATGTTGCATGTCACTGTGGCAACTGCATTCTGCATGGTTCTGTGCTATTATGGTAGTACAAGTGGCACAGAGGACCAACAGTGTATTACAGTGTGGCAGTGGTTCTGCTACCTGTGATTACTGTGATGTTCAGTTGTTGATATGCAAATGAGTGCAAAAGACATTGGGCCACTGTTTTCATTTTGTTAGGTGGTGTGGCATGCTGGGGTAGGGTCTCAAGCATGCGACCTAACTGTGTGTCTGTCACTGGGTGCTCTAGGTAACAGGGGGATAGGGCAGCCCCCCCCATCAACAAACCAGAAAAGAGGGGTCACAGGAGGTGATGTTGGATTGCCCCCCCTCGGCAAACAAGGATTGGGAGGTACAAACCGAGAGGGATTTGTCAACCCCTCGCAAACAAAAAAAAATTTAGGGGGTTACATTATGACAATGGGTATTGTGCTCCCCCGTTGACACACAATTAATGGGTGTGTTCACAGGCAACACTGGCTGTCACTGCTGCCATGTTGGCTGCATGTAGGGTGCGGCGTGTAATGGTCACACTCTGTGAAAGCTTAAGTCTCATAGTAATTGACCTTTTTTCTGATGTTGTCACCTAATTAGGTAGACAGGGTGATGGCAGCTGCTGCTGAGTGATTGGGCAGTGTGGTACACACCTACTGATACATAATGTGAGAGGCCTTTTGGCACCATGCAATTCTGCTTAAAGTTGAACCAGCATAACATTCTGTGGTGATTTGCATATGCAGCCCATGATGCTTTGCATTGTGGGGGCATGTATGATTTTGTATTTTCTTGAAACTTGGCTTCCCAGCCAAATGCCCTTTAGGGTAACCCATGCCTCAGTGTTTCACGCACAGAGGTTCTTCGTCTTTAAATAGTTTTTATTTTAATGGGTTCACCACAATATATCCCAGGCACACTGCCTTAGGGGTAGCTGGTCCATTCCACTGGGGTGTCAAACAGACGAGGCATACTGATGAGTCCTGGTAGGACGAAACACGTGTCTATGTCTTCTGTTAGCATCCTTTGCAAATTGTGTGAGAGGTCTTTTGGCACCATGCAATTCTGCTTAAAGTTGGACCAGCATAACATTCTGTGGTGATTTGCATATGCAGCCCATGATGCTTTGCATTGTGGGGGCATGTGTGATTTTGTATTTTACTGATACATTATGTCCATTCTCTCAACAGTAACCATGCCTCCAAATCTGCAGTATCACAAGATGCATCCTGTGCAAGCATACCGTCATTAAAATGACAATGTTAGATCTTTAAGAGAGAGAAAGATGCACTATTGATGTACCTGTATTCAACCGGTGGTATATGCAATTGGTTAAACATAGCATGATACAACACAAAGTTGTGTATGCTATTAGTATGTTGCAATACAATAATTTCCATAAGTGAATGGCTACATCTATGACAATGACAACTGAGTTTTTGAAATGCTGCTGTTACCACGATCTAAGCATAGCAGTTAATAGAATATATTGAAATATATTGATCCCAAGGCATTACAGTAACGGAATGCTTGTTTATTTTTTCAAATGCAGAAAAACAAGCTTAAAAATGAGGCAGTGGACAATGAGAGAGGTGTGCTTGCTGTTTGAGGCAGTCCAGGAGAGGGGCAATGCTCACGTCTTAATGCAGAGCACAAACCGTAAGTTGGACGCAATGTGGAGGTGCATCAACAGCTTCCAATATATGATCTTGAGGGTAAAGAACAACACAGTTCTACAGCTGAAGAAGAAGTGGAAGCTGTTGCACCAGTGCTTCTATGTGCTGAAGGGGGAACACCTCTCTCAACGTAAATTATTCAAAAAAAATTACTCTAATTAAATCTTATAATAGTGCAGGTACACAGGTGGAACAAATACAGTCTTTCTCTGATAGAGATATTTGTTGATTTAGGCATCCTATTATTTATTTTATTTATTTATTTAGTTTTTGTTGACCGGGTAAGTGCACTAGACATATTATCACAATATGACGCCACTACTCAAATCTCAGCAGTGTAAAACAACTGAGTATTGTATAGGTGATGAGGAACATCATTGCTTGTGTCTTTTGATTAGTTTTTCATCTTGAGGATGTGTTCCTAAGACTTGAAGTCGTATTATGAACTTCTACTATTGCATATCTATTGTTGTCGTGACATAATAGTGTGGGAATTTCTATGCAGTATCTATTGTATTGAAGCAGACTTGTATTACATATTACATATAATATGAGTACTAAGTATTGTGTACTGAGTCAGTTACTTACCTTCCATTTATCAGATATTAATTTGCACTAATTCTGATTTCATATGCATCTCCAATGAGTCTGCAGTAGCTGACTAAGGACAATGTCAGGAATCTGAGAATGTCGCTTGTTTAGAGAGAGTGCTGTGAAATGACTAATCATTGATATCTAATACTTAGGGAGTCTACATATTTTCTTTCTTCACAGATCGGCACAGGTGACCCCAGCCCAACCCAAGGTGGTACCAGCACAGTCAGAAGCTGTGGAGGAAGAGAACTCTGACACTGATAGTGTCATTATTGTTGAATCTGATGGTAAGATGCTTATAGAAATTATCACTATGGATAATTGGGGTGGTATGAGGGCGACACATAAGGTGTGTACAAGACTATTTTAGTGACATCTTTTAATTAAATACTCTTCATAAAGTTACCATGAGTACCAATACCCACCCAATATTTGTCAATATTGCAAACAACAAGGGATAGTGCTCTTAACAGGGATTTTACAATCTAGGCAAACTAGATGGCATTTCTTTACACATGTAGTATGTGGCCACATTTAAGAACTGTTGTACACTAACTGTCCCAGTGATGCTGAGCATCGAGTTGTTGGATGACACACCTCACATCATTATACAGACCCGAGTTTGGGAATAGGCCTGGGCCATTGGGGGTTGGCAGTAGAGGACTAGGAGTCAGCATCCTCATCACTGTTTTCCTATTGCTCATAAATGGACTGTTTTTATGTTGTGCTCTACCAAGTAATAGGAACATCTGGTGGCACTGGTGATGCACGTGTAACAAGGGGGACATAGTACGTTGGATGACTGTACATTTCTGCATGGATAGCATTGTACATTTGTGGTACCATTGGGAGAGTAAGTATAAATGGGATGGGTGTGACTGAGTAGGTGGATGGACGCACACACATCTACAGGGAGACTGCTCTGGAATTGCACTGGATAACTACAGTGCTGATCTGAGTGGCAAGGTATGGTAACCTCTGCAGGAGGTTGGCTGTGGCTGTGCCGGGTCCTCTTCATGTGAGTGAATTTGCTGCTCTCCCCCATGAACAGGGCCGGCAGTGGATGTCCCTGCTGGTTAACGACACAATATTTGCCAAAACACAGATATGTGATAAGATAGAACAACTATGGTATATGATTAAATAAGACTATAAGTAATATGAAAAAATGTTTTTCACAGTAAAAGTTGTGTGCTATATTTACATATTATGGCATATGTTTAATATTCTTCACTTATATATTTTATAGTGGCCAGGGAGGCAGTGCTGGTACCACCTGTGCAGGTGAAGCAGGAGCCTGGCACCAGTTCTGAGCATAAGTACACTAATAGAAGATGTTCAGACAAGATGTACTGTCACAACCCCCCCAACCTTTCTTCAACAGTATGGAGGAACTTCTCACCCCTAAGCCAGCCATTCAACTTCTGATCGCTAGGTAGTGTTACAGCTGTGTGTCTATTTTTTAAAGGCATGAGTAAGTGGGGATGCAAACAGTACTCTACTACACAATCTCAGTAGGTGGATGGACCATTCATATATTGAGATTCTGTAACACAATCTGTTGTGTATCCTCAGAACCCAACTTTTTTGGTTTACTATGCACACAACTGTACCATATGGTGTCACTTTCTGGATAGTTAGAAGGTATCTTACTGTTGAGTGTCACCTGTTCCAGAACATGCAACAGTCTTGATCACATAGTTGTTTCTCAGTGAGTGGCTGTTCAAGGTGGCACTAATGCATGAAGGGGTAATCTATGATTTGTGAAGACTACTATGACCTATGAGAAGAGCTGTAGTAAATCAACTTTGAATACCTTAATATATTTATCACAATGGGTGTACAAGGGTGAGACAGTCTACTGCACAGCTGTATCATGCATGTATGTCATCATAACCATCATTGTATGAGGCGGTGGAGTGTACTGGGACTAGAAGTGTATTAATAAACAGAAAGCTTGTAATAACCAAAATGGAAAACCCCACTGGACTACTATGGATAGGCAACCAATTCAAAAAAAGTTATCAGTTGAATGGGTACAGTGCAGTGTAGCAATACAACTAGTAAACATATTGTAAAAGTGTGACAGGTACTCAACCACCATAGTGGGGGTCATATATTTATACATTTTTTTGTCACTTTACAGGGTGCCCTCACTTAAGACAGTGCACTGGCCACTGCTGCTGTTACCGCAGGCATGAGTGCAAGGTTGATAGTCTCATAAAAGACAATGTTTCGCTGCATGAGGGACAGGACAAATTACTGTCCCTCATGACAGCGCAGCAAGTGACTGTCAACCTTGTGCTTGAGCCTGTGGGAACAGCAGCAAGTGACATGGTGGCCAGTTCCAGTACTTCACCTGCACCAGTTGCATCTAGCCTCCCTGGCCAGGAATAAACAGCCTCCACAGCTCCTCTGGTATTTCCTCTGGAAGGAGCAACAGCTTCCTCTTCTACTGCACCTCCATATTGCGTCCAACTTACGGGCTGGACTGCCTCAACCAGCAGCACACCTCTCTTCCAGAGTTCTGTGTGCATAGTGTAAATAGTTGCTTTTTTCACTATTTTTCTTATATGCTAATATTTTTGTACATTTGTTATAACTGGAAATATATATATTTTTTCTATAGTATTTACTTAATTAATCAATGCTAACTGACAATCAGTATGTTTTATTTAGTTTTTGATTTGTTCTTGAAGAAAATAAGTATTTTTATATTTTTTACACATTTTGTTACGAACAACCTATTTTAATTTGCTGATTTTGTAACAATTTTTTCAAATCTTTGCATTTCAATATATAAATATTTTTTATAAAGAACATTTTGTTTTGCTGTATTCTTTACTTGTAGAGGGATGTCAATTATCAATACATATGGCACAAGTCAGCAGCCATTTTACTTGTTCTAGGTTAAGAAGGGGTATTGCATGTGTCATATAGGTTTAATGGTATTACACATCAGCAGTCTAGCACACAAAAAAAGAGGAACGCATATTGTATGTTAATTGAATGTTGACCATGCATGGTACTGTTGTTCTCAGTGTGTTCAGTTTCATCATGTCCTATCAGGAAATGATGTGAACATGAACATACAACTTCTAAGTTCTACACACACTAGCTGACAGGTCATGTCAGCAGGTATTAAAACATGAAATGGATATACCTGAGGTGGATCTCAGCTAATCATTCATTACAGACAATTCTGTAGATGACTTTCTGTGTTCTTGGATATTTGTGTATTTGACTATGTGTGTGTGGTACTGGCACTATGACATTGCAGGTACTATTAGTACTTCTCATTCTAAAAAAGAAAGGAAATTCATGGCAAAAAACTCCATTTAATGCATCAATTAGGGTTGTTCCACAGTGACAAAAGTGAGGAAATTCAGTGTTAGGTTGAAAACCCTAACTCTGCATTCACCCCCCCAGCACCACACACCCACACACAGACACACACACATATGCAAGTAGGGTGGAGGACCAAGGCAACATGACCAATCACAGACAACCAGCAGCAGGTGACAGAAATAAAATACAACTGTCTAAATGCAGTAGTAGACATCCCCACTCACCTCACCAGGTACTGCATGCTCAGTGGAGATCCACAGTAAAATTGAGGCCATGTACACCAAAAGTACACATCCCTGATTGTGGGCGCATACAACATACCACACTTATGAGTTGCATTGCCTTACCTAGTGATGCACCATGCCCCAACATACATGATAGTGCATCCTGAATGAATATCAACAGTGCAAATCTCTGTTTGGACCTGTTTACAGGTTTGTACACTTAGGAGTAGACATGATCAAATACAGCTATGTAAATGCAGTTAAAAACACATCCAGTATCAAGATACAATCAATTTTATGTTTCTGTTTCTCATCTGTGTTGTACTAGGTTTTACATGTCTGTCCGGTCAACATACAAAACTTTCTCTGGGGGTACGGTGCAGCTATTGCTTGTACAAGGTTCTGCAACTCCTAGTGAGTATTAGACAGATTCAGTTTCTCTGATATAGGTGTTCTGTTCATGTCCATGGACTTACTTTAAATGGTGTACATATACTGAGAATGCAGTAACTAGTGTGGCTGGCAGGTTGTGTAATTACATAGCTAAGCTCACACAACGTATCAACATCTAACATGACTGTACCTACAATGATGAAGGTGTATAACAGATGTCAATAGACTTAATTTTTGCTATAGTTCTCTACAGGACATGCAGTACATGGTGAACAGAATAGAATTGGCTGTCTGACACCACACAAATCAAAATAGTACAAAGTTGAGTATCCTTGCAATGAGTGAGGTACACCATTTATCTACACACCATCTTTTTTTTGCTTTTGGTGTCACTTAGGATGTAGTGTATGGTATTGGGGCATGGCAGGCCATTATGTGCATGATGCCATTGTTCTGATAACTGTGCTAAGTGGAGAACACCAGCAAACAGGGAGGTGTACTGTAGATGTTAATAGAGTTTCTTTACCTGTAACTTTGCAGTCATGATGCACCAAGCATACTAGGAGATGAGGAGGGTCACTCTGTATCTCAGACTCTACAAGTCGTAACTGTGCAAACCTTTGCAAAGCTACAATCATGGAGTAACAGTGTTGATCTTCATGGGTTCATTTTGACTGGAGTTGTTCTATAAGCATGCAGTAGTTGGTCTCAGTGGGTGGGACACTGTATCACTAAGGCCTCCTTTGCCTAACAGTGTGAAGTTGAGTATACCTGAAAGCAACCACACATACCATAGATGTACAACTCCTTAGTTGTTTCTGTGCTTCTATACTTGGGGAACAGTTTCAGGTGTGGTGCATCGCTAGGTAAGGCCATGCAACTCATAAGTGTGGTACGTTGTGTGCACCTGCAATCAGGGATGTGTACTTTTGGTGCACATGGCCTCAGTTTTACTGTGGATCTCCACTGAGCATGCAGCACCTGGTGAGGTAAGTGGGGATGTCTAGTACTGCATTTAGACAATTGTATTTTATTTCTGTCACCTGCTGCTGGTTGTCTGTGGTTGGTCGTGTTGCCTTGGTCCTCCCCCCCCACTTGCATGTGTGTGTGTGTGTCTGTGTGTGTGTGTCATGCTGGGGGGGTGAATGCGGAGTTAGGGTTTTCAACCCTAACATTGAATTTCCTCACTTTTGTCGCTGTGGAACAACCCTAACTGATGCATTAAACAGAGTTTTTTGACATGAATATATATATATATATATATATATGAACTGGAATGCAGCAGATTAATTTTATGTGATGACATTATATATTTAGACTACAAATGTATGGGTTGTCACATAAAACTGATCTGCAGTATTCCAGTTCTGAGTTACAAAATGTTATGCTAATTGGGTAATTCCTCCCTCACGTTAAGCGGTTTACTGCCACTCTGCAGATAACGGACTAAAATCCAATGAATTATCACAATCATTACAAATACTGTGTGTACTTTTTTCATTTAGTTATATAGCCATGGACATTTAACATTACAGTTGTGCTCCATCCAGGCCTGACATCACCAGTTCTGAGGCAGAACTGCCAGTATGGCTATAAAGTCATAGAAGTAAGGGGGAAGGAGGCAGAAGGACAGAGCTCATATGTAGCATTGCTTCAGTACTTCATCAGCTGTATATCACATTGCCTCAGTATTTCATCAGCCAGTCAACTGTTATTTTAATTATATCATCATTCTGAATCATTGTTGTGTGTTCTGCAAAGTGAGTACTATAACAGAAAATAGTCTCCAAAGATGGAGATGTTTTCCCATGCCACAATTTTTTGTCTGTGACCTCCTACTATATCTATGGAATGGAAAACATGAGTGGCATAAACTCATAGCCATAACAGTTTTTTTAAAATGATGTTAGTCTGTAATCAGTTGCAACTATTTCCTAAAAAACATTGCTGAGCTGTTTCACTTTGAAATGAAACACTTCCTCAGATGATAGGGTGTAGTCCATACAAGGCTGATTCATGCTCAGCTGTTCACCATTATCAGTTACTAACCTGGGATATTTTTCCACTAAGGTCTGTGGTAGTGAGGCCACTACATTCACACTGTAGGTACTAAGGCCTCCCCCAAACTACACAGAACTTTATGCTTTACTTCTCTGTTCTAAATTAGGTTGAGGAATGCTATGATGTGGGAGATTACAGTGGCGAGGGATTAGGAAAGTGCACATTTCAGACAGTGTCGATGAAGTCCCTTAAATTGGCACAGCCTCACAGCTGGACATCCAATCCCTTAGGTTTTGTGGTTTTCTGCTAAAAATCATTACCCTGAAAAAGATTAGACTGATGGTTAAGAATAGATTTAAGTATACTGTAATTTCCAAGACTCTGCAACTAAGATGAACAATGAATTCACAGTGCAGTCCTTTTGGTTTAGTCAAGTTAAAATAAAATGTCAGTTTTCTTCACTTACATAAATCATGTCAGGGAAGGATAAAAAGTTGCCAGCAGTAACAGTTTTCCCCTACATGTTCTGGGTCAGAGACTTGACATTTATTTTCAAATATTAAGCCTATATATAGTATACTGGGATTAAACACCCCAGCACATACTGTAGCTGGCCTCATATCACAGCTGCTTGGAAGTAGCTTTCTATGCCAGACAGCTGAGTTTATGACCTAAGCCTAGTATGCTACAGTGGGTTGGCAGGAAGATGAGTGAGAATCCCACAAAATATAAAATGGGCTAGCAAATCCCTGCATTCTGATTGGCTGACACTTGGTTCTAGCCATGACCTTGTGAATGCGCAACCCATGGCTAAAAACAAGTCCCTACCAATCTGGATGAATAACATCCAATATCCTAGCTGGTCACTCACCTTTTCAAAGCCTTGGCTGCCTGTCTCATAATTTGTTCCCCTCAAGTCGTCTGCCCGCTGGCTTTCAGTACACTCTTAATCCAACAGCATGCCTCCATCTGCAGGAGCAGTGATGTAGAAAGTACCATTGGTCCCATCCAGTGGTCCCTTACTCCTGGCTCTTGACACAGCTGTCTGCCCTTTTCGTCAACCACCTGACTGATGAAGTCACATCATCTTCATGCAGCACAATCACTTTATTTTATTTTTTATTTTTAAATACTTTCCTTTTAACTGCCACTCACAAGACATTTACCCCTGACTTCAGCAAACCTCTTTCTGTTCATGAACAATACCATAAGTCACAGTTTTTCAGTGTACATATAGGCTACAGAAGGAACATAAACATATTTCCTGGGAACTACAAAGATAAAAACACGTGGGCACTTTTATTAAAAAAATGTATTTAATAATATAGTAATTTCAGCTGCCAAAGACTTAAATGTTAATTGTGGCACAGTAGATAACATACCACCCCTGGTAGCAGAGGAACTATGTTACAATAATTTTAAACATTTAGGTCATTTTTTCAGTTTTTTTAAAGTTTGATTTTTATCATTTTTTAAACTGTAATATGAAGCCTATTTTATATAAGCAATAAGTCATTCCAGAGTTGTGGGTTGTGTGGGGTTTACTGCACACCCAGGGGCTGAAGGCACTCCATCTGCAGTGCTGTGTCTCACAACACCCATGGGTGTGCATTAAACCCTGTACAACCATGTCCCATCAGGGATTATACTGCTTACAATTGCAGTTTATTGTGTTGATTTACTTGGGCTGTTTAGCATTGGAAGAGTGAGCTGGTGGAGACTAGCACTTCTTCCTAACAACTCAGTAGCACAGGAAGGCATTGTGGGACTGTGGAGGTGTATCCCAGCCTTTGTTTTTATAAAACAATTTTGCAATTTGAAAATTGGGCAAGAGAGCACCCTGTCAGCAAGGCTGTCTAAATCTGCTAGCCCTATACTTATATAAGGGCATTTTACTGTGTTTTTCAATTTTAAATTGTGTTTTTTGCACAGTCCAAAAAAAGGAAGCAGGAAGTGACCTACTTCCAGTCTGGGCACTTTAAAAGTCCCCTCACAGCAAGCGGGGTGAGCGTGTGTATGGCCACGGATGGAGACACACGCAGAGACACTCACATCCCGTGCATGTCAGCTGTGTCCACTGGGGACTGGGGCAGATTATACTCCAGACCATTTAAACAATATAAGAAAGGTAAGCCAAATACCTGTTTCTGAAAAGATTGGCCTATAGCATATAATTTATCCACAACAGTCAAAATGGAAAGTAACAAAAATGTATGCATGCAAAGCCTAATGTATATACAAGAAGATCAGCTACCAGATTCCATATGTGACAAATGTTTACTGATTGCAACTTTAAGACAGGAAATAGAAATACTATCCAGAAGGGCTTCAGTACACACTGAAATAGAAATACTGGAACAATTCATTGATAACATGACAAATGAAGTAAACGAACAACATAAGAAGCAAACCAGCTACAAATAACAGATCAGAGAAATCAGGAAGTCCATGAGATGGAAACTATCCATGAGGAACCAAAGACAGAGGAATGGTGTCTAGTACAGGCCAACACAAAAAAGAGGAGGTGGGGACAGACATATAACAGCCCCCCCCAGTTGAAACAAGAAAGTGTTTCATGCCACTAGAACAACACACAAATGATGAGCTCCAAACAAACCACCAGATTCAAAATAATAGAAAGACTCCTCCAAAGCAGGAAAACATTCATACAAATAGGAGAAACAATATAAACCCAGAAGGAGAAGAAAAAACACACACAGACAATGGAGACAAAATAAAAGGAAAGGCTAAATCATCCATCAAAATCAGACTTGGGTAGAAATAGTGCAATACCAAATACACAAAAAGATATCCTAATAATGGACGATTCACTACTGAGAGGGACAGACACGCACATTTGTAAGGGTAGGAAACATTACACTACTGTAAGTATGTTACCAGGGTCAAAAACAAGGGACATCAACAAACTTCTTGATGGTCTAATGGAACATAGTGAAAACCCCCTTACAGTCTGACATGTTGGGGTAAATGACATAGAAAAAAGACAACTCCTAGACATCTATAATGACTATGTAGATATAACATCGAAAATAAAACAAAATAAAGGGGATATGGTGATATCAGGGATTTTGCCTATTCATGGCATACAAGCATACAAAATGAGAGAAATTAACATATTATACTGTTGGTTATGAGATTTGTGTATAAAGGAGAATTACGGGTTTATAGACTATAGTGATTTGTTTAGGGATGACAGACTGTTTAAAATGGATGGGGTACACTTAAACAGTGCAGGCACTAGAATTTTTTCCAGAAAAATAAATTAAACTATAGCAGGACATTTAATTGGATGTCGGGGGAGGAGAAAAACTTGGGTGCCTCTGTACTAAATAAAGAATATGTAAAGTCAGCAAACTTAGAAATCGGTGGCTGGAAGGGACTGCTTATCAATGCCAGAAGCCTTGGAAACAGTTCAAGGAATTAAAATACATTATTAAAACACAAGATATTAAAATGTGCGCAGTTATGGAAACATGGTGGGACAGGAGTGATGACTAGGATCAGAACATTAAGGGTTATAAACTTTATCACAAGTCTAGACAGTACAGAAAAGGAGAGGGGTGGCAGTGTATGTGGCAGATGACATTCAGTCAAAAGAGGCTAGTATGGGTACATCTGACCTTGAACAGATTTAAGTCAAACATATTCCTCATAAGACCCCCAAAATTACCCTTGGAGTCATATACAGACCCCCATCCATTAACCAGCGAGACGATATAGCCCAGAAAAACATTCTTTTGAACCTTAACCCTTCTGATAGACTGATTATTATGAGAGATTTCAATCTCCTTGGTGCTGATTGGATGAAATCACAAGGAACAAATGAAGTAGAAAATAGTTACATGGTGGCATTTGATCAATTAGGACTAGGCCAACTGGTTTGGGAAAAAACTAGAGGGACAAACATATTGGACTTAATCTTAACAAACATGAGGTACACAGTAAAAAAAATATCATGTATTAGCTCCTTTAGGGGATAGCAATCATGCCATAATATCATTTGAAATAAATGAACAATTTACAAAACAACCAAATGAGACCACAGTGTTACAATTTAGAAAAGCAAGTTTTGAACAGATGAGATGCAGCTTGTCCAAATGGAATTGGAAATTAGATTTTAAGAACAAATCCCTACAAGAAAAATGGGAAATATTGGTTAACAAATTAACAAAAGAAACAAGCAAAAATGTCCCCCTTAAATCAAAGCAAGGAATAAACGGCAGATCACCATGTTGGCTGACCCCTAACATAAAGAGATTAATCAACAAGGAAAGTAACGCTTACAAAATTACTAGACATAATGACAATATTAGATGTTGGAATAAATATAAACGTCTTGCTAAGAGTGTTAAGAAAGAAATAAAGAAGGCTAAATCGACATATAAGTTTCATTTGGCAACAAAGGCAAAGGACAACTATGAATCCTTTTATGTATACATAAATAATTAAAAACACACTCAGACCACAATTGGACCACTTATGAACAAAGAGGGAAAACTAGAACAAGATACGAAGGAAATGGCAAACATTCAAAACACACACTTCTCATCAGTCTTTAATGAAAAACAAAATATAACATTACCAAATGATCATGGGGCACAAACAAAGATCCAAACTAAAATAGAACAAGATGAGGTAATAACTAGATTAAAAAAATAAACCCAAACAAATCCCCCGGATGAGACAAACTCCATCCTAGAGTTATTTTGGCGGTAGCAGAAGAAATTGCTTCCCTCTTAACACACATCTTTTAGTCATCTATTGATGACAGTACAGTAATGGATGTGTGGACAGATGCAACAGTGATTCCACTGTATAAAAAAGGCCATAAATCAGACCCAGCCAACTATCAACTAGTCAGTTTAACATAATTACTATGTAATATATGGATTGTTAAAATAATACCCCCAAAAAGCATTTCAAAAAATCCTTGTAATACACTGCTCTCTTTCCCATAATACTACCCTTCATGAAGTGATAATAGTATTGTTCACTGCTGATAATACTATCGTTTGTGCTAATAATACCATCGTTTCAGCTTCAAACGATAGTATTATCACTGAAACTCCACAGTGCATGTGCCAGTCTCCCTGCCACACACACACGGTTGCCATGGTGCCATGTTCCAGTATGTGCACCCAATGTAAAACGTGCAATGCCATTGGCACACTTTCTGAGTAGGCAGGAAAACCAAATGCAAAAACATGGCAGATGTTTACTCGCGCTTAGCGAGAGCTACTCGAGTTATGCCCAGTTCGTTTTTTTTATTTATTTCCTCAGAAAAGTGGATTACCTGCCGGACTAACAAAGAAAGTTAAAACGGTAGGATTACGAAATTCAGGTAAAAGCTTTCGTCACAAATCCGGGCATAACTTCAATACTGTCTGTGGGTGGTCGGCCGAGAGTGAACACTTCTTCAGTGCAAAAGGCGGCCAGCCCAGTTCGCAGAATTTTAAAAGCAGCACATTTTTTGGAATCGGATCCATATATTACAAAAAATAAAAAAATAAGTTACAGTAAATTACTCGGCTGCAATTCCATCTCGAGGTTCTGGGGACATAGAAACTTCTCGAGCTTCGCTCTTGGGGTTATCTATGTCCCCAGAACCTCTCGATAGAATTACAGCCTTGTAATTCACTGTAACCTATCTATTATTCTATTTATAATGTATTTAGAATGCTGATTAACCTCTGAAATCGGCAAGATTACAAACCTGTAAACCCACTGACATGACGTCAAGTCAGTGGGTTTACAGAAAAGAATGTCATCGATAAGCAACATTCCACAAAGAACGTGATCACTAGTTTCAGCAAATTATTCAAACTGCATTCCAGTCATAGCAGTTTACAGTCACTGAGACTAGCGATCGCGATCGTCGAACTCACAGCTTTTTCTTTTACCTGCTTAGATACCTTGCTATTTCCACCAGCGAAGCTCCTCTTGCTAATCAGGATGTCTGGGCCAAATGCAGCAGCGACTCCACAGTTCACCGTCATACCTTGACCTCAACGGGTCAACTGGATGGTCCCCCCCATTCATTTTTTTTCTAATTGTCTGTGACAAACTGTGGCTAAATACACTATAAAAGATAACGGCTAACACATAGGTGATAACCACTGTGCAATCACCTCTCGTTGTTGCTAGGGAAACAGTAAATCTCTCGAGCTATGCTCTCGAGGTTTACTGTTTCCCTAGCAACAACTTGAGGTGATTACACTGTGGTTATCACCTATGTGTTAGCCATTATCCTCTATGTAAAATACTAGCGGACATCTTGAAAGACTACATTCTCAGCCATATAGAAAGAGAGAACATGGGGGATGAAACACAGCATGAGTTCACAAAAGGAAGATCTTGCCAGACCAACATGATCAGTTTCTATGAGAGAGCTAGCAAGGCACTGCATGGGGGAGAACCGGTGGATGTGGTGTTTTTGGATTTTTCAAAGGTGTTTGATAAACTTTCATGTTTACAACTGGTACAAATCTTCACAAAGATGGGGCTAAAGAAAAATATAGTCAGCTGGATACATTTATGGCTATCAAATAGGAAACAGAGTATGTATAAAAGGGGTGTGTTCAAAATGGGCAGATGTGACAAGCGGGGTCCCTCAAGGATCAGTTTGGGGGCCTTGCCTCTTAAATATACCTGTTATATTTTATTTATTTATTTATTGATATAGTTTCACCAGGAAAGGCACACTGAGCAACAAGATGCTTGTCTCCCGGTGCGACCTGGGGGGAGTGGGTGCAAGGGGGTTGGATAACATGCAGGTTATCAACTGAGCAAATAGCAGAGGCAAATAGCAGCATATGGATACAATTGCATTAAACTACAAGCAACAACACATGGAATACACTGGATATTGTATGGAGCATATAACAATTACCTGACATATAGCAGCAATACAAGAGAAAATTTAGCACACAGTAATATGCAGGTATAAGCAACAGGAGTCATAGAACACATGATGGTGCAGGACAAAAAGGCACAGAACAAAAGTGCATAGGTTGGGGCTATATGCCAGCATTTATAGCAAAGCTAAGGCTGCTGGTCAGGCAGTGGGAAGGGGAGCAATTGGCGCATGGCCGAATCAGGTACAGGAGCAATTATTGGTGAGGAAGATAGCTAGGGTGGTAGAAAGAGAGTGAGCAGAGGAAGAATGCCAAATTTGAGGTGGGAGATCATTCCATAGCTTGGGTAACCGGTGTGAGAAGGTGGCTTGCCCAGCAGTAGTCTTCCGCCTAGGGATTGATAGTTGGTGGTAGTAGCAGGATCTAAGATAATGGGTGGGGAAGGGGGCAGCTAAGAGCATGGAGGAGAGGTAGGAAGGGATGGTGCCAAGCCATAGGTTAGATACATATTTAACACAGTGTGAAATGCAGCAGTTTCCGAGGGATGGTAGTGCCAGGGAACGGTAGAGGTCGCAGTGGTGGGTAAGGGGTGAGGCATCGAGAGTAAACTGGCAGAAAGCATTAAAAAGTGTGTCCATCTTAGATAGGGTGGATTTAGGAGCTGCACTGTAAACAATGTCACAGTAATCAAAGGAGGGAAGTATCATCTTCTGGACCAGTTCAGGTCGGACAGGGGGAGGGAGACTATTGCAGTTCTTATGAAGTGCCCCAAACATGGGGCATAGTTTTTTGAAATAGCATCGATGTGGTCTGAGAAGGAAGTCAAGCCATACCCCCAAGTAGCGGAACGAGAAGACATCTTCTATATCTATAGAATACAAACACAAAAATATATGGCTCACCAAATTTGTTGATGAATGTAGGATGGGAGCAATAATAAGAGACACCGAGGATGCTCATCGGCTCCAAACTGTCCTCAATTACATACATAAGTGAACAGTTACAAATATATTACATCTCAATAAAGACAAATGCACCATTATGCACATGGGGAGAAAAAATCCTAAATGTACATACTATCTAAATAGTACTATTCTAAAAGATGTAATAGAGGAAAAAGTTTTGGGAACCATAATTTCACAAGATTTACAATTTAAGACACATTGTACTAAGATAGTAAAGAAAGCAAATGGAATGCTCAACTACATATTAAGGCACATATCAAGTAGAGAAAGGCAGCTGTTGTTGCCATTGTATAGTGCCCTCGTGAGACCAAGCTTGGAGTATTGTGCCCAGGTATGGGCTCCATACAAGAAGGGAGAAATAGATAAAATAGAGACAGTTCAGAGGAGAACTACTAAATCCATCAGAGGGCTCAAACACAAAACTTAAGACATCAGAATGGAGGAACTAAATTTATTTTCATTAGAATATAGGAGAACTCAGGGGGCTCTGTGTTTGCTGTTTAGAGCTCTCGCAGATAGTAGCTTATGGGAAAATCTGGGCCTAGAGCTTAGAGAGCAGAATTACAATACCAGAGCACACCCACTCCAGTTAAAAGCAAATAGGTGCAATACAAAAAACAGGCAAAACTGGTATAGTCAAAGGGTGTTACCAATTTGGAATAGACTTCCCCCAGAGGTGGTTGGAAGCACATCAATGAATATGTTCAAGACCAAATTGGGCAAACATTTTAGAGGGAAATAAACATTGGAAAACACGGTGAGCATTGTAGATGCAAGTATCATGGCTCTGAAATTATGTATGATACCTATGATTGCATAAATGCCCACCTCTGGAGTCAGATGAGAGACCAGTCCTTGTTCCCCGTGTTCCAAGGAGTTTTGTGCTGGTACTTCAGGTGATATTTGTAGGACTGGTAGTAGGCAAAATGTCTGACTCCCCCCTGGGGTGGGGGAGAAAAACAGATACAAAATTGGGTAATAGCAGATGACACTGCCATGCACCCCAACACACACACACACACACCTATTGGGCAGTAATGACCTCCTCTCATATCAGAGCCATACTCAGTCAATAATAGTAGAAATCCTAGTCGGAACCATTGTATAAGATATCGCAGAAAAAAGGTCACTTACTGTACCTGTTACTACAGTTTTATTACTGATATTCATTTCACATTCCTATCCCTGTAGTTTCACTAAGCATGTGCAGAACCTTGGGAAATTTTAGCTGATTCTCTCAGTTCAGCTGACCACATGGCCTTGAGTCCCTAACCACTTGTTTTCCAGATCCAGATTCGAGAAGATACAGGATATTACAAAAGAGATATTTTGATTTACTTATCATTTCTGTTGACTGAGTAGGCATACTGGAGAACATGTTCCTCATTTACTGGTATGATCCTGGAGTATACACTATAATGAGCAGTTCAGTGATGGTAGAACAGACATGTCCTACTGTAGCAAACATAATAACATTTTACATTGAACAATTTAAAATAAAATAAGTTCTATCCAAGGCAAGTTCATACATGTTATCAGGGGGACTAGTCATGGAAGGGCATGTGGGCTACTGTGGATGTTAACTAAATACCAGTGGTTAAGCTACATTTACAGTGAAAGAGCCTCTTCTTTTAATTATCTGGGTTAAGTTCACTATCTATACTCATGCAGACTATAAACAGTACCATATAGGAGGAGACAGGTATTTTCACATCAATCAAAAAGGGACTGGAGGACTGAGGCCCTAAAAGCAGCATCCCTGTAACTTTGCTAATAATAAAAAGGTAGCCTTTTATTTATATTGTGAAACATCGATAATTTTCAATTTGAATAAAAATGTGCTTGATAATATTTTAAAATATAAATAATTCATTGAGCCTGGTGGTATATGCTGGTGATGAACTGCACCACCATTTGGGAGACTGTGGTTTGAGTCCTAAACCTGACTGCAACACCCTGTTCTGTTGGGGTCCACTGAACGATGCAGAAGCATCATGTACTGATCCTGGGGGTATGGAGCATGGCAGCCCACTGCACAAGGACCTCCTATAGTGGGAGTTGTTGTGGCATTGCTGTCATGGATGACCTCATGACACTGGCTACCTCTGCTTATAAGCAAATGCTGGGGTGGTAGAAGGGCCTAACAAGGTCTTTCCCATGTGAATCATGGCACCACTGTCCAACCACCTTGAAACCATCGAACACCAACATCCCTGCCATGATGGCAAGCTAAAACCAGAATGATAGAGCACGTGTGTGTTGGGGAGTTCTCTGGTTAAGTAAGCATGGGAAAGGGGTAACTGGAACAGCAGGCTACCAGAGGGAGTGAGCTGGAGGTGAGGGAAGGATGGGATAAAGAATAAAGGAAAAATATAAATGTAAACTGTGTTGGCATTATTGGGGAGAAAAAATCCTAAAACTTATTTATGTTGACATGACTCCAAGGGGAGAGGGAGGTAAGGTGCCTGACTGGCGCCGTGGCTTGGAGGGACAGGGAGCGAATCCTCAGGATTGCCAGAGCAGCTGCACAAGGGAGGGAGTTGGATGTCATTGTCCACCTAGGGACAAATGACCTGACTAAGAAAGGGATTAAAGAAGTGCAGGAAGAGTTTGTGAAATTGGGAAGGGGCCTTAGACAAGTAGCATGCACGGTAACCTGCTCGGAGGTGCTGCCCATCTATGGCGGAGGAGAGGCTAGGGAGTTCTGCACCATGGGATTCAATCAGTGGTTGAAAAGCTGGTGTGGAGCTCAGGGATTTGGCTTCATTGGGGACTGGGTGTCCACCTGGAGTGATGCAAGCCTATACTGGCATGATGGGCTGCATCTGTCTGGGAGGGGAACTAGGATCCTAGGTGATAGGTTTAAATGCTTCATTGACAAGCATTTAAACTAGCCAAGGGGAGGCACTGGAAAGGAGCAGGGAAATCCTAGCCCCCCCAAAAAATCATGGCAGTAAGTGTGGTAAACACCAACATAGAGGTGTTGATAGGGAGAAGGGCAGGGGTAAATGGAGAAAGTGACAAAGGCAAGAAGGACAGGGATGGGACAAAAAGGAGTAAGGCCATTAGGAAATGGAAGGTAATGAGTACCAATGCCCGTAGTCTGGGCAACAAGCTCCCTGAGCTGGTGGCCTTGATGGAAGAGGGATGTCTGGATATCGTAGCAGTCACAGAAACATGGTACACAGAGAACCATGACTGGGATGTTAACATACCAGGGTACATAACCTACAGGAGAGACAGATAGGGGAGAAGAGGGGGAGGAGTAGCTCTCTATGTAAAGGAAGGGATAAAAGCAACTGAACAAAAGAGTAAACAGGGAGGAGATGAGGCACTGTGGGTCACCTTGGAGACTGGAAAGAGCACCACAAGCCACACAGGGGTTATGTACAGACCCCCATGTCAGGAGAAGGGAATGGACAAGGATATGATAGAAGGCATTCTTAGAATGGCAGAGAAAGGGGAGATACTATTGATGGGGGACCTGAATGTGCCAGATGTTAACTGGAGCACATTTTCTGCAGCCACATCCAACAGCAGGGCCATTCTTGATGCCCTACAGGTGGCAGGCCTCAGACAGCTAGTTTCAGAACCCACTCATGAGGGAGCAATCTTAGACCTCATACTCTCAAACGGGGGCAGCGAGAGGATCTCAGATCTAGAAGTGGGTTGCCATCTGGGAACAAGTGACCATCAAATAGTGTGGTTCATGTTAAACTCAGCTACAGAGTCAAGCCATACAAAAGTGAGGGTACTGGACTTCAGGAGGGCTGACTTTGGCAAGATGGGAGAGTGCCTCAGAAAAGCACTAGCAATCATTCTAGAAGGAGGTGTGGAGCAACAATGGGGACTCATCAAAATTGCCATCACAGAGGCAACAAGCCTTTGTGTGAAGCAAATAAACAAATCAAAATGAAGGAAAAAGCCACTATGGTTCTCAGAAGAGGTGGCTGTGAAAGTCAGGAAGAAAAAGATAGCATTCCGGAAGTATAAGGAAACACAGAAAGAGCAGGACAGAGAGCTGTACCAGTTAAGGCAGAAGGAAGCAGGGAGGTAAGTCAGAATAGCAAAGGCCCAAACTGAGGAAAAGATAGCCAACTCAGTTAAGAAGGGGGATAAAACCTTTTATAGGTACATCAGCGAGCATAGAAAGACAAAGGGAGGGATAGTGAGGCTGAATAGAGTGAGCGGTGGGTGAGGCAGAGGACAGTGAAAAGCAGGGATACTGGCGAATATTTCTGCTCAGTATTCACAAAGAAGGAGAAGTGCCTAATCCAATTAACAGAAGCACTCTTGATGGGAGGTCGATCCCAGTCCTTTCACAGAAGAAAGGGTTCTGCAAGAACTCCTAAAACTGAAGGTGGACAAAGCAATGGGGCCTGATGGAATTCACCCCAGAATTCTAAAAGAATTAAGAGGGGAACTACTGAAACCACTGGCTACTCTTTTTAATAAATCATGGGAGGATGGTGTGGTACCCGAGGACTGGAGGAAGGCGGATGTGATTCCCCTTCACAAAAGTGGGACCAAGACAGAGGCAGGAAACTACAGACCTGTCAGTCTGACCTCTGTGGTAGGGAAAGTGATGGAGTCACTTCTGAAGGAAAGAACAGTTGAGTACCTAGAGGCCAGTGGGGCACAGGACCCAAGGCAGCATGGGTTCACAGTGGGAAGGTCATGTCAGATGAATCTAATAGATTTCTTTGACTGGGTGACCAAAGTAGTAGACTAGGGAGGGGCTGTAGACATGGCCTACCCAGACTTTAGCAAGGCATTTGACACAGTCCCACACAAAAGATTAATAATCAATTAACCAGCCTGGGAGTGGGTCCCAGGGTGATAGCCTGAGTAAAACATTGGCTGGACAACAGGACACAGAAGGTAATTGTAAATGGAGTCCACTCTGAAGAAAGAGGGGTTACTAATGGGGTACTGCAGGGTTCAGTATTGGGTCCAGTCCTTTTTAATGTCTTCATAAGTGACATTGCAGAGGGACTGGAGGGAAAAGTATGCCTCTTTGCAGATGACACAAAGATCTATAACAGGGTTGATACACAAGGAGGCGTGGAAAGGATGAGAAGGGACTTGGCAAGGTTGGAGAATGGCTGAAGTATGGCAGTCAGGATTCAATGCAAAGAAGTGCAAATAATGCACCTGGGAAACAAGAACCCAGGGGAAGAATACACAATGGGGGAGGTAGTAGCAACAACAAAAAGGAAAGGGACCTGGGGGTAATCATATCAGATGATCTTAAGGTTAGCAAGCAATGTGAGAAGGCAGTAGGGAGGGCTGGGGGTATACTGGGATGCATAGGGAGAGGCATCAGCAGTATAAAACAGGAAGTTGTTATCCCTCTGTACAGATAGTTGGTGAGACCCCATCTGGAGTACTGCATCCAGTTCTGGAGACCCCATCTCCGCAAGGACATAGACAGAATAGAGGCAGTCCAGAGGAGGGCAACTAAAATGGTGCAGAGTCTGCAAGAGAAGCCGTATGAGGAGAGACTAAAGGAGCCTAATATGTATACCCTTGAGGAAAGAAGGGAGAGGGGGGACATGATAGAAACTTTTAAGTACCTCAGTGGAATCAACAAAGTCCAAGAGGGTAGCGTCTTTCAGAAAAAGAGACGTGCAAGAACAGGGGGACACAATTTAAAAATAGAGGTGGGGCGGTTCAGGGGCAATGTGAGGAAGTATTATTTCACAGAGAGGGTGGTGGATGCATGGAACAGCCTTCCTGAGGAGGTTGTGGGGTCTAAAACTGTGGGAGAATTCAAGAATGCATGGGACAGACATAAGGCAATTCTTGTGGGGGGTAGGAAGAAATAGGCTGTTTGTTAACTAGGATCTGCGGCCTATCCTGTAGGTAGGGAAATGGGCAGATGAGATGGGCCAAGCGGTCCTTATCTGCCATCAAAGTCTATGTTTCTATAGCCATACCAGTTCCAATGTTAGCCTTTTTCAAAAAACTTGTCTTTAGAAAGTTCAAACTTTTGAACAGTTAGAATATTTTAAGTGAAAGTTTGGAGTCAGGGCAACATGATAGTATAGTTATACTGATACAGTTTAAATGATCAGAAATTGTATATTAACAGATAAGTAATCAGTTAACCACTGCCAGTGTATTAATGTGTTATTAACATCTTAATACCAAGCACAGATGCTGACAGGAAATAGCAGCAAGTAAGAGTAGAGCAGAGAGATCTTCACCTCCTTGATGTAGTTCACCATTCAACTGAGCCACATGAGTTTTCTGGAATGCTGTTAAAACAATTCTAAGCGTGTGGAGCCTCCTATAACATATTCTAACAGCAAAACCCCTTTTTGAGCACTGTGCAAAGCATTTAAATGTATTCCCAGTGGGGAGTGTATAGTGAACTCAGAGGGACAGGAATCAGACTAACAACATAGTCCAAGAGTATTGTGCTCCCTCTCTTTTCTCTTGGCAAAACCTTCGGGATAAGATTTGATATACACAGATGCATTTAAACTGTTTTGAAACTGAAAATGGATGCTTGAATGGATTGAAAGTGCTGGCAGTTCAAACCAAACGAACTGCAGATGCTGATGCCAACCTGGAGATACCAGCATGCATCACTGGGCAAGGAAGACATGCTAGATAACAAAGTAAAAGCCATCTTCCAATTGAAGCAATTCAAGCTGCACTTCAGGTTGGCAAAAAAAGAAAGCTGAAGCAGAAATAACTGGTGCAGGCGTGACTGTACTATATCAAATTTCAGATACCTTTGCCTCATCACCATTCCCTCTGACTTCCTCTGTAATACCAATTTCCTTTTCCCCTTTGGGGCAGTCAAAAACAGCTCTTGGGACACCAGTTCCACTGACAGATTTACTAAAGGAAAGAAATTTGAAAGGAGGGACTGGGAGAGTTGAAAAAATGATTCAACAGTATATGTTACTACAGAAACTCAGAAAGAATGTCAAAATATTAATTATCTGTACTAAAATAACAAAGCAGACATTTTACAAGCTACAGGTGGAAACCAGTGTGAACAGAAAGGCACTAACACCAACTCAGATACTTCTGGTAAAAGTCCTAAGGCAGAAATAATGAACAATCTTACAGGAACAAACTTAGGGATACAATTAGATCTTAGTAGCAAAGATGGAACTACATTCTGGAAAAGAGGAGTACACTAGTAGAACGGATTCAGAGGGAACCTTGAATAACTCAGTAAGAGGACATGGCAGCAGAATGGACTATAATATAAGCACATCTTTGCAGGGGAGTGAAATTCAAAATCAGGCAAATGTAGATTAGTAGAAGACTTTTCAAGAAAAGCAAAGTCAGATGAAAATACCATCAGTGGAAGACACGGGGCACACACAAAGCTCTAAACATTGTGCCACATATGGGACTGCAAATGTTAAATGTATGTGGGTCAAATGTGAGGAGCAGAGAGACCACTGAATCAGAACAAAGTACCAGACCAACCTGTCTCTTTGAGGAGAGAAACTAGGCCAAGGGATGATGTTATGAACAAAGAGACTGGAGAAAATTCAACAGGAAGGAACCAAGGAGGGGGCTTCCAAGATAAGCAAACTCTTCTGTAAGATACAGTGAATAAGAAATTTAACCATGAACACATATTGATCTCGAACTTAGGATAGAAAATGATGTCCAAAAATGACAGCAAAACAACAACAAAAAACAGAGAATACAGAGAATATTAATACCACCATGGGAAACAAACTCTGGCCAGAGCCGATAAGGCTGCAGCTGAGGAATGTGGGACATAAATATTGTAAATTACCAAAGTTATGAGCCTGCATTTGCAAAATGTAACATAGGCTCATAAATTTGTTGTTTTGTAATATTTTTACACCAAATTTTCAAGATAGCCTCGTTATGACCCTGCCTGATAAAAAAGGGACAGAGAAAATGTTCAACTCCTGGCTTAAAGGTGATTTTGCACAGGGACTATGAAATCAAATTCCAGGACACAAAAACACATTTTGGGAATGAGCTGAAAAATGACAGCTTTCACATTCATGAGGTGCTGTGAGGAAATGGCCATGCTGAAAATGTGAGGTAAAAATATTGAATATTACCAAACATATGAGCCTGTGTTTGAAAAATTCAATGTAGGCTCATAACTTTGTTGTTTTGTAATATATTTACACCAAATTTCCAACATACCCTTTTAATGATCCCACCTCATGACCAAGGTCAGAGAAAAATTTCAACTCCTGCACAAAAGGTGATTTGTTGCAGGGGCTGTAAAATCACTTTTTCAGATGTAAAAAACATGTTGGCCAGGATTTGAAAAATGACAGCTGTCACATTTATGAGGTGCTGGAAAGATATGGCTATGTTGCAAATTTGTGGTAAAAATATTGAAAATTACCAAAGTTACGAGGCTGCGTTCACAAAATTTAACATAGGCTTATAACTTTGTCTTGCTTTATTGTTTTTACACCAAATTTTCAGCATAGCCTTCTTATGACCCCACCTCATGAACAAAGGCAGAACAAATTGTTAACTCCTGCCAGAAAGGTGATTTCTTGCAGGAACCACAAAATCACCTTTCAGGATGTAAAGAAAAAACATTTAGGACAGGATCTGAAAAATGACAGCTGTCACATTCATGAGGTGCTCTAAAGATATGGCTATGTTGTAAATCCCACAGCCCCCACTTGCATACTGTGTGATCTTGAGCAAGTCACACCTAGAAACATGCTTCAGCTTAGTGTGCCTTTCCTGGTTAAACAACTTCCCCTAAATTTGGAGTAAAAATATTGAAAATTACCCAGGTTACGAGGCTGCATTCACAAAATTCAACGTAGCCTCATAACTTTGTTGTTTTTTAATATGTTTACACCAAATTTTCAACATTGCCTTCTTATGACCCCACCTCATGAACATGAGCAGAGAAAATTTTCAAATCATGGCTGAAAGGCGATTTTGCACTGGTACTGTAAAATCACCTTTCAGGACAGATTTGTCTATTGACAGTGCCATTGTTCTGAAGAGGGGTCCCAAAGAAGGCATGTTGAAAATTTGGGCCACACATATGTGCAAATGGCCAAGTTATGCTTCCAAGTTCAAAACCCCTTTGAAATACATTGAAAGGCATACCTGTTTCTTCGGTTCATGGTCTAGCTTTGAAAAGTGAAGATGTGTCTGTGGTCCAGAGAGGATTATGGCATTGGACCTCCAATGGGCACATAAGGGCTTGGGAGGTGGGGTGGTGGGTGCTGAGTGGGAGGGTCAGGTGGGGGGTCAAAAACAGTGCAAAAGACATAGATGGACTGTTTTTTTTTTACAGGTCAAGACAAAACAGTAGGACTGAGAATACTCAGTCATGACCCTGGGGATTAGGAAACCCCAATGTCACTGTTATGTTTCTGGGGTGAGGGGCTGTGAGAGGGAGGGTTGGGTGGGGAGAAAAAATATTTAAGAAAAAAGGATCAACATCAGAGTAAAACAAGATTGTGACATTGGGAGATTGGTCACCCCAGTGTCATGACTATTTTTATGGGGGTGGTGGGTGCTGAGAGAGAGATTTGGGTGGAATTAAAAAAGGCAGTCACAGTGGAACACAGCACACTCTGTCTTGACCAAGATGGCTACCACATGCTACTGCACATGCGTGACTATTGGCGCATGTGCTGTAGAGTGCAGTGGCCATCTTGGACATGGCAGAGCATGTCATGTTACACCATGATTGCCAGCACTGTAAAAATAGAACAGTGCTATTTCAGTTGAGGCAGCATGAGCGGAGGGCTTCAAAGATGTGGAGGTGACTATGACACAACTCCAACATGCTGTTCATTTGCAAGGAATGCACTGAGTGCTTTCCTCATAGCAAGAGGTCTGCAGGGCTCCACTACTGCAGCCCTAAAAATGAAGCACCATGCCCTGAGCAAGGGACAAAGGTACCTGAACAGGTTCAATTCTTAAAGAATCAAATGTCTGATATGGGGATTAAAATCAAAGAAATCTGTGTGGCTGCAAGTCAAATGGAAATATTAAAGAAATAAAAGGATATAGAATGTAGGACAAGAAGAAAAAACATCAGGGTATTCAAGGAACTCAGGAAGGTGCTAGCTGCTCCATTGATGACCTTATTCAACAGTTCGCTGGAAACAGGCACGACTGTTGAAACATGCATGGTTCAGGAGGACTGGAGGAAAGCAGACATGGTGCCTGTATATAAGAGCAGTAGCAGGAAGGAGGCTAGCAACTACAGGCCAGTCCATCCTACTTCAGTAGTGGGCAAATTAATGGAAACCCTGCTGAAGAAAAGGCTGATAGAGTATTGTGGAATTTAGCAAGGCCTTTGGCACTGCGCCATGCATGAGGCTCATTAAAAAACTGAGCAATAAAGGGGTGCGGTCCAAAGTGGTGAACTGGGTTAGAAACTGGTTGATGGATACGCATCAGAGGGTGGTGGATAATGGCACTCACTCTAATGATGGGAAAGTGACAAGCAGGGTGCTGTAGTGCTCAGTACTACGACCGATCCTCTTCAATGTCTTCATAAGTGATATTGTTGAAGAACGGGAAGGGAAGGTATGCCTTTTTCGGATAATACCAAAATCTGTAATAGGGTGGGCATTCAGGAGAGGATGTACAGAATGCACATGGATCTTGTGAAACTCAAGGAGTGGTCAAGGGCATAGCAGTTGGAGTTCAATGCCAAAAAGTGCAATATCATGCACCTACAGCATAGGAACCCAAAAGCTGAGTATACTGCAGGATGGGTGTGAGGTAGTGACAGTCACTGAGCAAGTCACTGTTGAGACCCCACCTGGAGTATTATTTCTGGTTCTGGTGGCTGCACCATAGAAAGGAAATAGTCAAGGTGGAGGCAGTTCAGAGCAGGGCAACTAAAATGATGCAGAGGTTACATGAAAAGCCCTATAAGGAGATACTGAGGAATCTCAATGCTTACACCCTGGAAGAGAGCAGAGTGAGAGAGGACATGATAGAGACCTACGAGTACCTCACAGGGGTGAACAGGGTGCAGGAGGGGAGACTCTTTCAAATATGAAAGAGCACTAGTACAAGGGGCATGCAATCATGATGGGAGGAGTTTAAGAGGCATGTGATTAAGTACTACTTCACTGTAAGGTGGTTGATGCCTTGAACTTACTGCCAGAGGAAGTGGTGGAGATGAAAACAGTGGACTGCTTCAGGCATGCGTTGGATAGACATAGATGAATATTAGTAAATATGCAGAGAGGAGGGAGGGTCATTGGAGACCAGTTAGGATCTGTGGAGATTGCAAAGGCAGGGAACATGTGGGCAGACTAGGAGGAACAAGCAGTCCTTTTCTGCTGACAAATGCAATGTTTCTAGTAGGTGTCCCTGATAAGTGAGACAGTGACACCACTATCGAGAAAGGTTTACGAAGTGTTTCCCAGTACCTAGACCCAGACCCATAAAACATTTAATTTGAATTGAATAGAGTGCCTATGGCTTGATGCCAGAAGCCAGAGCAGGAGAAGCCACCAAGAATTATAATTGCAAAGTTCTTAAGGTAATGACAAAGAAATATTAATGACTGCAGCATTTAAAAAAAAAAAGTGTTTTCCTGCAAGGAGCAAAAAATACAATATACAACAATTATCCTCTAGATTTAGTAAGAAAATGGCAGCAATATAACACACTGAGAAAGCTTCTCTGGCAGTACAATGACTTTTTGCCCTCCATCTAATTTCCCCCCCCCCCACCTTGACACAGTAAAAGCTTTTGAAACAGCACGTGAAAATAGAATAAAAGAGGTATTACAGCATAGTGATACAAGAGAGGAATATTTAGCACTTAAAAGTTTGGAGGAAAATAAGGAGTTAGCTATTAAATCTTCTGACAAAGAGGGATCAATGGTGGTCATGTTGACCTCCAAATATGTTTGTGAAATAGAAAAGGAATTACAGAATACTGCCTTCTAATGAAAATTGAGGGAGGATCCCACTATGCCTTTTAAAAAACAGCTTTTCTGACTTTGACTACTGTTACCCTGCACATGTTTTAGCAGTGGAGCTGTACTGCCTGCTTTGTACAAAAAAACAAATACCTGATATTCAACTGGTGGTTTCGTGTACTGTCAGTGTCAAGTGTTCTGTGTTTATCACGTGTGTGTGTGTGTGTGTGTGTGTGTGTGTGTGTGTGTGTGTGTGTGTGTGCCCTAGTCCCAATAGTCCCACTTGAGTATTGTTCTGTGTCAAAATCGAAAAAAGAAAATAAGAAAAAAAAATTCTGGCATATTTGTTTCAGTGTCAAATCTTGTAAAGTCTTGTGTGAGTGCAATCTTGAGTGGGTGTCCCTAGTTCTGGCCTTAAGTCCTTCTTGTGTATTGACTTGTTTACCCCCCACAAAAAAAAGTTCTAATATTCTTCTACTGTCTGTGTAAAGTGTTGTTAGTGTTGTGCATGATTCCCTAGTACCTTAAATAATCCCTGTTGTGCATAATTTGGTGCTGAAACCAAAACCAAACCAAAGAAATTTCTGGCATTTTTTTTTTCAGTGTAAAGTCTTAAGTCTTGCGTGGTCCAGCGTGGGTGCCCCGAGTTCAGGCTTTAAATCCCTGTTGTGTATTCTTTTGCAACCCCCACCCCCAAAAAAAGAAAAAAATATATTTCTGCTGCTGTTGTTCTTGTTGTTGTTAATTGTCTGTGTAATATAAGAAAATGCCCATGAAGAGACAGTCTGCTAAACAAGTTTCTGGCAGTGGCACTGCTGTCAAGAAGACCCTAGCTTCTTTGTTTCCGAAGGGTAGCACTCCAAGTTGTGATGAGGGGCTAGTAATGGTAATGTCATAGTAACTGACAACAAGTAGTTTCTGCAAGTGGAGACATTAGTGTGGCTATATTTTTCTCCACCAAATCAGTGACATCAATGCTGGTGGGTGCTGCTGGGGCTGGCAGTGAAGACAGTACATGCAGGGACAACAGTAACAATAGTGCGACAACACCCCAAAAGTTATCATGTGGAACTGTGATTGAGTCCAAGGACTCAGAGGTAGTTAATGTCCCCAGAAGTGTTGTAGAAGAGCCTGAGTCTGAGTCACAGTGTGATGTTGCAACAGATCCTAATGTTAGAGCATCAGATGATGCAGAGAATGAAACACAGGGTAACAAAAGTGAGGATGAGGAGGTAGACATATCTCCAGAGGTTAGCATAGTAGGTGGGGATGGGGATGATAATATGGACCCTCTATGGGAACCAGAGAAAAAGAAAAGTAAGGGCCAGGGACAGGGCATCAGTAAAGCCCCCCCACCACCAGTTCCTAGTTCCCAGTTCTCCAGCCGTTGGGTCTGTTGAGCCAGTAGTAGTAGTAACAGAGGAGGATGAGTCAGTGATTGCATCAGACCAGAAATCATGCCCCCAACCTCCCATTTCTAGTCCTCAGTAATGTTGCAGTACCCTGTCTACTGTCATCGTGTCAAAGCAAGGGCTTCAAAATCCCTAATTTGTTTTTTTTTACATTCTAGATCCAAATGATGAGACAGTGGCTATCTGCCAGCTCTGCCAAGCACATGTTCGCTGTGGGAAAAAGGGTAACCACCTTGGCACTGGGGGGCAGCACACACACACCTGAAGTCCAGGCACCTGGCACGCTGGACTCAGCACCAAAGGGAAGCTGGTACAGGCGGGGTCTTCTCTCTTATCAACCTCATTCAGCAGGTATCCCAAAGTGTGATAGATAGTGATCAATGCAATCTGTCATTTCCTGCCTGCTTGGAATGTACCTTGTGATCTGCAGAAACTCTGCCATGTGACAGAATCTCTTTTTCATAACTTCACCTTTACAAGCATAAGGTGAAGCTCCAAGGTGAAGTCGACATAAGCAAATTCCGCTAAAAGGAGTAAACTTCGTGAAATTGTCCGTGGAGGTGGAGTTGCTGACTTCACTTTAACTTCACTTGCAGAGTTAAACTTCACATCTCTAGTAGCAACAATGATAACAAAAAAGACTAATTCTAACCAAATGGAATGAGAAGGCTTCACCAGCTTTAATAGAAACAAATGGAAAAATCACTTTCTCAGTGTACTACAGGTGGCAAAATTTATTTATTATGTGGAAAATGATGAGGAGGTAATGGCTATATTATGAAAGGATGTAATTTAGAATCTTCCCACTTTCTGGGCATTGTAGTGTAATGCCTATCATGAAGAGATTTTTTATTCTGTTATCCACAATTCTTGCTGGGTTATTTCAAAAGTTATTTATGAGACATTAGAAGGTATTCACTGCAAATGGACAAAATGTGTGGAATTTCTAGGGGAAGATAATAAGAATCCTCTTTTTTTGCCGTTTTTTCTTCTGTTTCTTCTTTTTCAATGGATTGTATAAATGGAAGTATACAGAATGCAGAGTTTGTATGTATGTATGCATGTATATATTTGTGTATATATAATAAAATTCAATAACACATTAAAAAAATAATAACCCATTAATACCTAATGAACACATTACAAAGTGCCCTATCACAACCTTAATAACACACTTAATGGCAACCTTCGTAACTCATGAAACAGCAACCTTAATAACACATGCTGTATACCAACAACCTAAAAACCACACAGAACCCCCACTTCATGGCCTTAACACCCTCTCCTACTACAGGCCCTGTAAACCAAAAACACAGGCCACTAAAAAAAAATGTTGCTAACTTAAACAGTACAAAATGACTCCTCCCAGCATCACTTACCAAACAACCATAGCCCTTAATGTTTCAGCGCTTCCAAAACTGTTTTTTTTTTATTATTTACTATGCTTTTTTCCCCACTGTCATCCACCTGACCCTCAGCCCAGTCACAGACCTTGGCTTCCACCTCCACATTTTGACCGTGACCCTCCAATACCCCCTGGCTTGCCTCCCAGGGTGGGGTTTGTGTCACTGACCCCCTAACAGTGCCGCAACAATGTGGACTAGGTTGGAGGGCCGTACTAGAGGCTAATTGAAGCTGAGGCAGGCTTCATTAAGGGCGGCTGGCAGCAAGTGTTTTTCTTATGTTTCTTGGGGGCGGGGATGTGCAATGACATCCTGCATCCACCCCACCCCCTGAGAGCTCTCTAATACCAATTGCTGTGGTACCCCTGGCCTCTGCCAGGGGTCCATCAAGCACTGGACATTCACCCAACCCTCTCTCCTGAGAAGAAAAGCAGTCCTGGGGATGCTCTATCTTTCTCCCCCCAGCTGGCCCACCGACTACCAGGGTCCATTCCTGATCCCAGGTCACTGGCGTTGCAAGCGGAATTCCAACTGCTGTGCCGATGGGCCGGCCCTATCAAAGCCATTTTTGCTACTGCTACCTCCTCACTTACCTTCCATGTTGGTCCCTTGTCCATGCTGCTCCATCCCATGATGCCATTTTTCACAGTCAATGTGAACAACACTCCTGACCACTCAGGCATTTCTTACATGTTACTCCTGACCGAAAAACACTAGTACACACACCAGAGCACTGATCTTGAATGCAATGCCTTCGCCAGACTGTAGTTCACACTAATCTGAACACAGGTATAGGATGGTACACTGAAATCATGCATCCTTTAATATAAATCCACTATACAATGGAAACCTAACAGGACCAAAACAAGACATCCCTAAAAATACCACTACACTACAGAAAAACACTACTGGGCACAATATATGAGTGGCACTATCACACTACGGAAACACACTACACAAAGAAAAAACAATAAATTAACTAAGCACAGAAAAACAGAACAGTTACCCTACAACAAACAGACCAGCCTAATGCAATATATAAAACATCTGATAAGTAAATCCCAGATAGTCTTGAAATATCACCATCTCAGGGCTAAAAAAGCTTATAAAGGTCCCTTGTCCTGTGAGCTTGTGCCTTTAATACTTGTTCAACCCCTCAATGGTGATATTTACTCAAATCTGACACCTTTCTTATACAGTACTTTGTCTCTCTCCAGATAGATAGACAGACATGCAGGCAGGCAGGCAGGCAGAGACAGACAGACAGATAAATGGCAAAGTGTGGTATACTAGGAAACAGTACCATCAAGCATTTGAACAAGTCATAAATCCATGAGCTAGAAAGGTGAGTATCCTTTATGAGTTTGTTCAACACTGAGATGGTATTATTTCATGAAAATGCCAGAATTTGCCATTATTTATTTTATATAACACATAGGTTTGGTAACTTTTTGTGTCTGTTCACAGTTTGGGAGTGCTGTTTTTTTTTTTTTTTTTTGCATTTGGCTGTTAGCCCTTTTCCACAGTGTAGTGTTTTTTCAAACTGTAGTGGGATCTGGTAGCATTTTTGCTCATGTGCTAGGCTTTTTCCATAGTGTAATGTGACCATGCATGTTTTTGCAGATGCTTGCCCATTCTAGCACTCCCTTACTAAATGGTGACATGGTTTTGGGGGCATTTCCTTTCAGGATGGTGATTAAGGGGCCAGCAGAATTTCCTTTCAGGATGGCATCTGAGTGGCTGGCTTGACATCTTACTGTGTACATTCGGTTGTGGCATTTTAGAATGTATGGTCAGTGACACGCCTCTGCATTCAGGAGCCACAGTGTTAACTGCCAATATCAAGTGAGGTCAGGAGCAGGCATGGTGGTGAGGATGAGGAGCATTATATTACAAAAGTGGGGAGTCAGCCTGGAGCAGAATGCTGGAGTCAGCATGAGCATAGAGGGCTTGGTGGCTAAGGAAAGTACTGGAGTCAGTGAACATGGGGAGTGATGTGGGAGAGAAATGATGTATCCCTTGGTAGGTTAAGAACATTTTTACCAGGTTGTGAGCTATAGTTGTAGAAGCTGTTAGAGGCTGTGTTGATATTGTGGCCAGGATTGTTAGGGTTATTCACAGTAGGTGGGAGGTATATGTGTTAAGGTGCTTCTTACATGTGTTATCAATGTACTTGTTACATGGGTTATGAAGGTGCCTGTTACATATGTTACATGGCTATAATAAGGTGATTTTGTGGTGTGTTAGGTATTAAGGTATTATTAACATGTTAATAACACATTAAAATCATGCAACTAGCTAGTTGGTTTCCTATACGCTAATTGTTTTTTTTCATATTTCCTGTTGTTTTCATATACTATAATTGGCTAAGGTGGTATGCAGGGAAATACTCAATAGCATTTTCTATTGGGACGAGGGCCCAAACATATATTATTGTATTTTGTGAATGCACCTGGTGCAGGAACTTGAGAATGCCATTACTATATCCTTGCCTCTCTACACTGGTCCCTTCTTGAAGGCCTTCTCTACTACATTACCATCTGTCTGGTGTATAAGACTCTAGTGATTTGTCTTCCCAGTCTCAGAGATATACTGGCTTGAAAGCCCTCTAGCAGGCACCTCCACTTCTGCTCCCAGCCAGTCCTGGAGGTTCCATGGATCCAAACTACATTTGGTCAACAGTCCTTTTCACACAAAGTACCCTTACTTTGGAATGAACTCCCTGTCCCAATCCAGGAAAGCCATACCTATCAGGCATTCAAGGGGCTGTTCAAAGGGTGCCCATCTGCAAGCTAAACTGCTTCTGCCAAGCCAACCCCTTGCCTTTGTTATGCCAAATAGCGGTTAAGGTGCTTATTTCCCTCTCATGTACTGTGTACTGGAATATTGCATAGTACACTTTGTTGTATCAATCAGTGTGTAATACTTACTATGCAATTTTATTGGTCTTCTTTGTTTTATCTATTGTAACTACCATTGTCTCTATGTCCTCTATGTCGTTTAATTGTACATGATTCTGTACCAATGCAAAAACAAATCAAATACTGTATGTAACTTATCCCTGGACACTCCTGAAAAAGGGGTGCAAGTCTCAGTGAGCTAACCCAGTCAACAAAATCCAATAAATAAAATAAGTGGAATGGTAGTGCCCCTATAGTTAGGGTTGAGCAGGAATTTGTATGTTAAACCTCAAACTTTACACGTTATTATCTGCATAACTGTTCAATGTATTTGTACAACAGTTTGCATGCACAGTATTTGGGATAGAGCTCTTGACTGCCAAATTGAGTTCCAGCCAGATGTGTGGATTCCAAGATGCAGATAGCAAAAAAAAAAAAAAAAAAACCAGAATCTGTGTTTTTTGATTTTTTTTTTCACCTAGTGCCCAGACATTTTGTAATTTTGGTCTGAAACTTTCTGGGTAGAAGGGGCTTGGTCCACGGATATGTCTTTTAATGGATTGGTTAAAAAATATTAATCTGCTCCAAAGTTATTACATTTTAAAATGTTGGTTCTGAGCATGCTCAGTATGGTCATTTGAATAGTTGCTTGGAAACAAAAAAATAATCTGGTCCATATGAAAAAGGATCCTTTATCATATTGGGGTTATCCTTTTTCATCAGGAAAAAATAATTTTTCATATGGCTGCCATTTTATTTCCATTTTTTTTAAAATAAATATTCAAAACCCACAAAAATGACATCCTGAACAGACACCAACACATGTATTTTGGTCATCGAGACACTGTTAGGTGGATTCTGCACTTAACTATTGAAAAAACGACCCCTACAGTTTTTTTATTATCTTAAAATCCTTTTTTGTGACTCACTTTCATTTTTTCATATGGCCATATGAAAAAAGAATTTGGCCATACAAAAAATGATCTCTTCATATGAAAAAAGAATCTAGAAAGAAACTAAGTCCAATATTTTTTGTTCATTGTAGGAAAACATCCTCTTTTGTAAGAATGAAAGAGCGTACAAAAAATATTCCTTAATATGAAAAAAGAATGAGAAGAAAAACGAAGTCACAATTCTTTTTTGTATGATGTGATCTTTTTTGTATGCTGTTTTCATTCATACGAAAAAGGATGCCCTCCGTATGAAAAAAGATTTTGGACTTAGTTTTTTTTCCCTTGATTCTTTTTTCATATGAAGGAATCCTTTTTCATATGTTTTTTTTTTTTTGTTCAGACAAAAAAGGATGACCTCATATGAAAAAATATTTTGAACTTAGCTTTTTTCCTGATTCTTTTTCCATATGAAGGCATCCTTTTTCTTATGGGTTTTTTGTTTGACATGAATAAAGGATTCCTTTATATGAACAACATTTTGGATTTAGTCTTTTTCCCCATATTTGAGCTTCAACAAGCCACAACTCCCTCAATATTTTGACTTATGGGACAATTTTTATATAAAAACAAAGGTATTCATGAGTACTACAAGAATAACACATACCCACCCCCAACATTTAGGGGCAATATAGAAAAGCATGAAAAAACCAAAACAATTCTAATTCCCATAGGATAACACTGGAACTTTAAAAAGCCATAGGACAAAGAAAAGAATTTGCTATTTTGACAGATGTGGAAGCACAGGGTCCAGAGGGCCCTGTGCTTCCACAGCAACATAGATGTATGCATCTATGGAGGGATACAAGTGCAGAGTCCAGAGGGCCCTGCATTCCCACAGTCAAATGAGGAAATGATTATACTATCTCAAAAAGAAAGGAAATTAATTGAAAAAAAAACTTCATTGATGCACTAGTTAGGGTTAAAGCAACAAAAGCAGGGAAATGTGGTGTTATGGTTCCCAGCCCCTAACACCCACCCCCAGCCTGCAGGCAGCAACTCAAAAAAAAATTACAGTTTCACCTTGTGTGGCGTGTGCCTTGGGTTTGTCAATCCTAACACTCATCTCATTTTCATATACTGTACACATCTCAGCTTATTTACTAATGAAATGGGGTAAGCATTATGGTTGACAACCCCAAGACACACCCCATGCCTGATTTGTGAAGATGCAGGAGAGGTGAAACCATAATGGGTTTTCCTATTGCTGCCTGCAGGGTGGGGGTAGGGTGTTAGGGTTGGGAATCCTAACATCACAATTCCCTACTTTTGTTGCCTTAACCCTGACTAGTGCATTAATTATGTTTTTTGCTATGAATATAGCTTTATATCTGTATCTACAGTATATGTATATATTATATAGATATAGATATACACATCAGTGTAGACATATGTAAAACCAGATAAAAAGTATTAATTTGGAGCTAAGTGTTAAAACATCAACAGCAGGTTAAATCCTACAAAATAAGATGAGTATTTCTGGCATCTTTCAGAGGAAAATTATCTGCAGCAAAAGAATAATTTAAGACTTTTAAGTAGTTTATATGGATATTGACACATCCATTGCTGATTTAAATTTAAAGATAGAAGACAAAGACCTGCTGATATATGGACGCTTTACTTTTAGGACTATAAATTGTACATCATGCTTAGCTGTTATCCTAGCATAAAAATCTTAAGGTCAACATATAGTTCTATAATATTGGTTTTCTTTGATCAGCAACATTGAAGTATAGAAAAAGTTGTCAGAGAAAGGCCATTGGACCATCCAGTCTGCCTTGTTTTATCCTATCCTACCCCAGGACCTAATGTCTAGTCAAGTATATTCCCACAATCTGGCTACCAAATAAAACTGGCACCAGTTCCCAGAATCAAGTGAAAAAGCTTTATTCCAAAAGTAATCAAATGGTGTGCAAACCCCCCCAATCAGTTTTGCTCCTGGCTTTCTCAAGGGGCTCAGGAGAGCGGCTGTATAGGGTCTTAAAAACATGGCAGGACCAATCAGATTACAGCTTGTATAATCAATGCACTGTTCTTCTATTGGTTTAAAATGGGTTGCCATAACAACATTCGTGCAAGTGTAAACACTAAGTTAAGTGAGGCTAATGCTAGTGTAAACCATCAAATACAAGAAATATAACACTGTACAATTGCAATTGATGTAGTGCACTTAATGATCCAGCAAAATCAAGTGAAAAACATAGCAAGCATAATACATTTGTTAAATTCAGTAATAAAAGCTGCACATAGATAGTGGATTTACTTGCCACCCTGCTTCTGGCTGGCTGTATTTCTTACTCCATTTCTAAAAAAGTGCAAGCAAATAATTGGAATCTGGAAAGCAGAAAATAAAGCAAAATTCACAATGGAAATAGACAAAGGCAAAGAAATCAAAAGTATTACATTTGCTATTCTTATTGTTTCTTATTTTTCCTTTTAATCAAGTGTGTAACTTCCAATCTTTCATTGAGACTGAATGTATATTGTCCCTCCAATTGTATTATCCAGAGTGCCTCCCTTTCCAGGAGTAGAGCACAGTTCATAGTTGCTGGAGCGGCCTTATCCTGTTGTTTTGACATTCCCATAATCTCCCTAGTCAAGTATATTTCCATCATCTCCCCACATCCCCTGCCTTACTGTTTTCCACCTGTGCAACTGTTATGCCCTTTTCTCTCTCCCAGTCATATCTGAAACCATTAATGGTTCTTGCACCCACACCACCTCTGCTGGTAGGCTTTTCCATAGCTGAACCAATCTCTCTGTCAAATAAACTTTTCTCACATTCCTCCTGAATCTCCCTCTGCCAGCTTCCATTCAGGTATCTTCTTGCCAGTCCTGCTGAATATTTCCTAGTAGCCCAGCTGAAGAGATGATGATTTTATAATAATAAGTAGTCATTATCAATTGTGTTCAAATATCAAGCTTCAAAACCCATAATTTTTGGTCATAATTAACACTAATAAAACATCATTGTTAAATAGCTGCCAATCAAAAACCACAATGTTATGGAAATAGTGATTGTGAATAATAATCTCATATCATCATGATTTTTTGTGATTCCCTATACTCAAGATTACTGTATAATAAATTTTACAAAAAAAAAATCAATGAATCTTTTTTCTATATTTTTGTAATTTAGTTTGTCTTTTATGATACAGCTCTACAAACACTTTATTTTCAGTTATACTTATCCTTACACTTTACTTCTTACTAAGTGTTATACAGGCTTAGATTGGTTAATATACTGTAGCTCCATTCAGTGGTTATTTTTATGATTGTGGTGAGTTTCTACAAGTACCTGTTTTGTGCTCAAAACCTTTCCAAACAGTCTACAAACTAAGAGCCCCATATTCAAAAGTTCCAGGCTGCATCGCGCAAGTGTCTGCGCCGCACAACTGAAATGTGCCGGCACAAAATAATGGTATATTCAGAAGATGCACCATGGGATGCAATTGCACATGTCTGGCTCAATATCCCAAACACGCATGATCACACAGTAGGTGATATGAAGCAGGTGACTTGAGCCCTATGCAGAGCATAGAGAAATGCACAATAGGCGGCCACATGTGCGGTGCGCAAAATTGCAATATTCTGCCAGGATATGCAAATAGCCTCATTGCACATTCTGAGCCCATTCCCCACATGTGCAGCTTATTACTGGAATGTATTCAGGCCATTTGCATACCCCAGGCATGCACAGTTACGGCTTTGCAGGGCTGCCCCACCACACCACAAAGGTGAACAGGAGGTACTGCAACTTAGCAGGCAGGCATGATGGAATGTTTGTGTGTGGGTGGATGGATGGATTGCATTGGCCTGGGTACAGTGCTATGACCCATAGCCATGTACAGGGTCAAACTGTGGTACATGGGGCCCACCTGGACAGTTGCCACAGGGGCCCACCTGGACAAGCGACAGGGGTGGGCACAGGGTGACACAGTCTGATCGGTATACCACATGCATATGATACACCAGCTCTGTATGCAGTGTACAGTCACCTACAGTGCCCCACACACTCCCATATGAGAGGAACATGGTGATAACTGCAAGGAATGGCAGTGTGCAGAGGGTCACCAGGTACCCAAGTGGGTGGGTCCTACCTGTGAGCACCTATGGTGTATTACTGTGGGTGTGTGCCACAGGTCAGTCCCGAGCACATGCCAGGCTGCCACTTGTACCACCATGCTACCTGGGCACCATTGCCCCAGATGTCACCCTAGGTGCATGCCACCACAGGGCAAACCCTGCAGACCACACGGATGCCAGCCATGGCCCCTGGTACACGTGCTGCAGTGTGGACATCTGCTCCACTGGTGTGCTAGGGGGGCACTCAACAGAACTGCCATGTGGCAGCTGAATGTCTACATCCTGGGTGCAGTGTGGGGTATAGCCCTCTGGGTGGTGCCTGTGGTGTGCTGGCACCTGTGGCTTTGGGTACTTCCATCCTGGCTTGACTGCTGTGTATGGGTGCCTAGAGCATATCCTGGTGCACCTCCAAGGGCTGTCTCAGGATGGCCCATCTGCAGTTCCGTGGCCTTCCTGTGGGTGGCTGGCACATTTAGGCCATCCTTTTGTCTGCCTAACTTTGCGTGGCACACTTCTTGGATGCATGGCAGATGCACCGCATATTTTGGCTGAATATATGGATGCATGGCATATTCATATACCCACACCCTTTTTTTGTGCTTCATACATTATTTCTACATGATCATGTATACAGAAATGCGTGACGCATCTCTCTCTATTGAATATTGCACTTCCACACATTTTCTGAGACGCGCCTCACATCTCCATTTTGGGAAGCTCATATCATTTAAATATGTGGTCCCAATACTGTAACAGCAAAATGATATTAAAGATAGAAATCACAATCGTTTTGGTACATAGACTGTTCTTTTGAGATATGCAAATTAGTTATGCAAATGTATATACTATGCCTAGCATTCCATATGCTTTTCCTAAATGGATTAAAACTTGACTTCACATGCTTTACATTATAATGAATTTGCTTTTGCTGATATTTGACATTCATACTTTCAAAATAGTAACACATAAAACTTTAAGTATTACTCATGTGACTAACAGTCTTATAATTACTGGCTTCCATTTTTTTTCATAGAGAAAGCCAGTTATAATTTGCCGTTATAACCAGCTGAGCTGGTTATAATGACAGACATGTGCCCGATTTTCCTATGACCATGCATGCACCAGTCACTGGTCTTCCATAACCGTAGAGCCACATACCTCAATGCCCCTCGCTATTGGTGCTAACTTAATTTTTTTTTTTTTATTGAAAAAAAGAAAAGAATGTCTAGGATCCAAAACCAAAAGGGAAACATTACCAGCATGCAAGTTTCCCTGTCCGCATACATGCGCCGCCGCCAGCAGATCTCCAGACTTCTTCAAGCTGGAAGGATGCCACAGAAGCTGCTCAGCAGTAAGTTTGATGAAGAAAACTAAGATGAATACACCAACAAAATGTTTTTTCCCCGAACAAGTGGGGCACTGTTAACCTGGCAGACTATGGAGAATGCAGAATCCCAACTGGTATGCGGCTGCCTGAAAACCAGTCTATTTGCTTATTTTCTATAATTGCTAAGGCGAAAAAATGCACGCCAGCAATCATAAAAAATAAAATATGAGGTGGCCTGTGTAAAACTCGATTTTAAACATACCCTCATTGTGGGATGCTTTTTACAAACCCCTCGGCCTTTGCCCTCGGGGTTTATGTAGCATCTCACAACTTAGGTGTGTGTAAAAACTCATTGCACATGCCACCCCATATATTATTCTCTATATAATAGATAACTAATATACAGTGGCGTGAAAAAGTATTTGCCCCCTTCCTGATTTTCTCTATTATTGCATATTTGTCACACTGGATGTTTTCAGGTCTTTAGAGAAAATGTAATATTAGATAAAGGGAACCTGAGTGAACAAATAACACTTGTTTTTTTTTTTAATTTCACTTATTTAATGAAAAAAAGTTAACCAACACCAACTGGCACTGTGTGAAAAGTAATTGCCCCTTACACTTAATAACTGGTTATGCCACATTTAGCTGCAATGACTGCAACCAAACACTTCCTATAATTCAATATCAGTCTTTCACATCGCTGTGGAGGAATTTTAACCCACTCTTCCTCGCAGAACTGCTTTAATTCAGTAACATTTGGTAGGTTTTCGAGCATGAACTGCTCGTTTCAGGTCCTGCCACAGCATCTCTATTGGGTTTAAGTCTGGACTTTGACTAGGCCACTCCAAAACTTTAATTTTACTTCTTTTTAACCATTCTGATGTGGACTTGCTTTGTGTTTTGGATCATTGTCTTGCTGCATGACCCAACTACGCTTCAGCTTCAGCTGACGGAAGGATGACTGGACATTCTCCTAAGAATTTTCTGGTACAGAGCAGAATTCATGGTTCCTTTAATTATGGCAAGTCATCCAGGTCCTTAGGCAGCAAAGCATCCCCACACCATCACACTACCACCACCATGTTTGACTGTTGGTATGGTGTTCTTACTGTGGAATGCTGTGTTTGCTTCTACGAGACATTATGGGATCCATGTTGTCCAAAAGTTCCACTTTGGACTCATCTGTCCATAGAACATTTTCCCAAAAGGCTTGTGGATCATCCAGGTGCTTCTTGGCAAATGAGAGAGCGAGCATTTATGTTCTTCTTGGTTAGCAGTGGTTTCCGCCTTGCTACTCTCACATGAAGCCCATTTTTGCCCAGTCTCTTTCTGATTATGGAGTCATGAACACTGACCTTAGCTGAGGCAAGAGAAGTCTGCAGTTCTTTGGATGTTGTTTTAGGATCCTTTGAGACTTCTTGGATGATTTTACACTGCGCCCTTGGAGTAATTTTGGCAGGCCGCCCACTCCTGGGAAGGTTCACTACTGTTCCAAGTGTTCTCCATTTGGAGATTATGGCTCTCACTGTGGTTCGATGGAGTCCCAGAGCCTTAGAAATAGCTTTGTAACCCTTTCCAGACTGATGAGGCAACAAATTTTTTCTGATCTTTTCGGAACTTCCTTTGATCATGGCATAATGTGCTTGTTGAATCTTTGTGCTGTAGCGTGACTCTGATGGTAAGGGCCAAAATACGTGAGGTTTATATTGAGCAGGGCTGGCTGTAATCAAGCCTGGCTGTGTTCAATCAGCTGACTCTAATTATCCCTTTAATTGGGTTGATTTAACTAGGGGGCAATTACTTTTTCACACAGTGCCAGTTGGTGTTGGTTAACTTTTTTCATTAAATAAATGAAATAAGTAAAAAAAAAAAAGTGTTATTTGTTCACTCAGGTTCCCTTTATCTAATATTATATTTTGTCTAAAGACCTGAAAACATCCAGTGTGACAAATATGCAATAATAGAGAAAATCAGGAAGGGGGCAAATACTTTTTCACGCCACTGTAATCATCAGTGATCATCAATGATCATCACTTGATCATCCACAGTCCATCAAAAACCATCATGCTGATGTAAGCTTACAGAAATAATCAGTAATCAGTTGGTGATTTGAAAGTTCATGTTTGCTGATTAAATCACAATCTAGATGATCTTAGATCACGATCTCCCTTGATGATCATAAGCAAACATTTCCTGATTAACGATGATCCATCATGACTGACCTTCAAAAAACATAATTGATGATTTAGTGATTCACCTGGGAATCTACCTTGTTCTTTTCTTTCAGGAACATAAAGGTCTCTATCATATCTCCCCTCTCCCTTATGGTTTCAAGTGAGTACACGTTCAGGGCTTTAAGCTGATCCTTATAAGGTCAGCCCTGCTGGCTCTGGATCATTTATGTTACACTATGTACTACTGTCTTTAGCCTGCCTTTCTCTCTTCTTAGGTTAGAACTCCAGAACTAGGCACAATATTCCAGACGCAGCTCACCAGTGATTTGTAGAGAGCCAGTATCACTTCCTTCCTCCTGTTGTCAAGCCCTCTCCCGATACACCCCAGCATCCTGATTGCCTTGCTGTAGGCCTTGCTGCATTGATTAGATTGTTTTAGGGAGTTACTTATGATGACTTCCAGGTCCCTTTCCTTAGTGGTAGTGCCCAACTTAATACCTCCCATCCAATATTCCTGCCTGGGGTTCCTGTTCTCTGGGTGCATCACTTTGCACTTTTTGACAATGAATTTCAACTACCAAACTTTGGACCACCTCTCTAGTCTTTGTAGGCCCCTCTGCAGCTCCCTAATCTATTCATCACTGTCTACCCTACCACAGAGCCTAGTGTCATCTGCAAAGAGACACATCTTGCCTAGTATTTCTTCTCCTGCATTACTGAGGAACATATTGAAAAGAACCAGTGTAGGGAATGAACCCTGTGGCACCCCACTTGTGACCTCCCTTTCCTGTGACTTGACCATATATACCACCATCCACTTCTGTATTATACCCCCCCAGCCAGTATTCCACCCATCTAACTAGAGGCTTCACTATTCCAAGATCCTCTAACTTCTTCAGCAACCTTCTGTTTGTCAGAGCCACTGCTTGTCCCTTGCCCACTGCCCTAGTTACTCTATCACAGAATACTATCAGGTTGGCCTGACAAGACCTCCCTGCCATAAACCCATGCTGCTTACTGTCCCAGAGTCCATTTCTCTCCATGTAGCCCCTTAGGTTCTCTTTGACTACTGTCTCCATTAGTTTACCTGCTATGAAGGTAAGACTAATGGGTCTGTAGTTACCTGGTTGCCGTTTGTCTCCTCCCTTCTGCAGCAGGACTATGTCCACTACCTTACAGTCTTTTGGAACCACCCCTGACTGTAGACAGCTACTGAACAGCCCTGCCAGGGGTTCAGTTAGTTCTGAAATCAGTTTCCTAAACACTCTCAGATGCTTCCCATCTGGCCCTAGAGCCTTGTCTGTTGTCAAGGCTGCTAGTGCTCTTTTCAGACCCTTTGTCCCATAAACACCAGCTGCCCTTTTTCTGAGATCCCTCTTGCAGCAGCCATTATAATACTTTCAGGCAAGGGCCCACTATCCTGTACTCTGAACAAAGAGCAAAAGTGGCCAATAGAATGGCTGCCTTCTGCTCATCCTCCTCTATTATCCTGCCCCCCCATCATCCTAATAATTCTGCCTCTTGTCTTCCTTTTTTCTCTGATGTATCTAAAGAAATGTTTTCACCTCCTTGATCCCTTCCTTAGTATGCAGTTGTACATTTGCTTTTGCATCCCTGATCATCTCCTTGGTCTCCCTCATTCTTAACTTGTATTTTCCCTATTCCTTGTCTTTTTGTTTCCCTTTGTATCTGTTGAAGGCTGTTTTAGCTCTCACTGCCTCCCTGACCTTCTTCTAGAACCAGATTGGTGACTTGCACCTGTTACTGTTACTCTTGGTACCATTCACAGGCATGAATTACCTGCCTCTAGAACAACCCCTTTAATTACTACCCATCTCTTCTCTGCCCTGCTGATTTCATCTACTCCCTTCAGCTCACAATTGATTAGTTCCCTCATCTGGTCCAAGTTTGCTCTTCTGAAATCCAGAACCACAGCCTTTGATGAAAGCATGTTGTTACCCAGGACCAGTTCAAACTATATGATGTTATGGTCACAGATCCTTGAGTATCCCAAATTCTCACCCTGACTACCATTTCCAAGTTGGTGAGCACCACATCAAGCATGGCAATTTGCATTGTGGGTTATTTCACCAAACGCACTAGCAGGGCCTGACTCTTGGTGCCCATAGCTGATGGAATGACCCAATCCATGCTTGGTAGATTAAGGGCCTCCCATCATCTGTACCTTCCCTTATGCTGCCCCCTTCTGTTTCTCTACCCTTAGTACCCCATGTCCTTCATCTCCCTGTCCCAATGTTCTGTAGTTCCCCATGTGCAGCTTCCTTCCCAATGTGGTTGTGACCTGCATCTACAGCAATTCTGTCCCCTTTCCTCCCAACAGACCCCTCCAAAACTACCTCTATGTCTTCCTTGAGAAAAAAAGGCTACCCCACTCCTTTTCCTTAACCCCTATCTCATCTATACATAGTGTATTCCATTATTGCTAAGTCCCAGTAATTTTTCCCAGTGGCCCATGTTTCTATGATGGATACGATATCTAATCCTGCATCTACCACCATCGCCTGGAGATCACTAATTTTGTTAACAAGGCTCCTGGCATTTAGGCAGACTGGCCTCCATTATACACCTATACAGTACCCCTCCTCTTCTTGTTAGCACTTTTACCTATGTCCTCTTCTTCCCCCTTAATTGCCTGCCCCTTGTTCATTCTGTGTGCCCCTATCCTCTGACTCTTTTACTTACTTTACTATGGATCCCTCACTAGATGCCTTCATCCCCGTTTTTTGTAACCCCCATTTCTGGGAGAGTCCTAGCTAGATTCCCCTTTTGTTCTCCTTCTTCTTCTGTGTGTTCCCCCAGCCTCAGTCTCCCCCCAGCACACACACACACAGTTTAATTACACTTTCAGTTACACAACCATTGAGTGTATAACATGTGATATAGAGTTCATAAATGGTACAACCAGCATGATACATCAATAACTTAATCAAAGAATAGAAAGATGTATTTAATCATATTCTGTAAATCATAAAGAGGGTTTCCTAATTACTATTGATCCTCTTAAGTCTCAAACATTTTTTAACTCAGATAGAGTCCATGAGCATAGCATGACTGTGCCTTAAAAGTAGTAGTCAAGTATAACACCAACCAATAAAAGTACTGTAAGTGTCCCTAATGAGACAAAGTATTGCCAGGCATCCACCCTTAAGTCATGCATACCAAAAAAAATGCAATATTGCAAACAATATGAAATACAGTCTAACTATCTTTTACCATTACAGCATGCATCCCCCATCTGTAAAAGGAGAAAACAGTAATAAGCTGATAAACTAATACACTGATTTTGAGTAAACTATAACTTGATTTCAAAGTTCAGTCCAGCGTGTGAATATGCATTTCCAAGAACTGCGGTGCATAAAATATACCCTTGTCAGTTGGAACATGTCAGTTTTATAATGAAACATTGAACAGGACACCATGTCCAGCCTTAGGAAGTCCACTAAAGTAGCACCCCTGTTCTTTATTAGAAAAGTGTAACACTCATAAGACAGATTCTAGCTTGGGTGTACGGCTCTGAGTACCTGAAAACTGCTTCACAGCTCTGGCCTTCAGGTACTGTCTTAGTTTAAACAATTAATAAAGAGAAGTTTCGGCACTTACCCAAGTGTCTGGTGTATCCTGGTCATCTACTGTCTCCATTTCTCTCTGTTGACTTTCTGCTGCTGCTCTGCCCACCCATTTTCCAGACTCATTGGGGTCAGTCAAAGTCCAGACCTTCCCTCAGTGCACTATGTGCAATCTGACAGGAAAAAGTTTCAAGTGGGCTGTGAAGGTCTCTCTCAGTACTCGGCATACCCAATCAAACTTCTTGCACCTTTGTCTCATGGAGTAGCTGCACTGACCTGCAATCCTGAGTTAGGGAGCCCTTTCTGCAAACTAATTTAAGGATGTGGCTTCTCTCTCCAAATCCTCATGTGACCAAGAGCAGGTTCTATGGTTCAGATGTGGCCTCTGTTCTGGCAAATGGGTAATCCAGTAGGATTTTTGTATTGAAAAGTCTCCCTGCTGTCCATCTGATAGCAGCTCCTTGGCCAACCAGTGTTTTATAAACATAACTGAGTGATCCCCCTCAATTTCTTCAGGAAGATTGATAAGACAAATATTTGCAGACCTTGTGCTCAATTCCAAGACAGTTACACCAGATGTAAATGCAGTACGCCAGTCCTGATAGTGCAAATCGCAAGCTACGCCAGTGATTTGTGACATGCTCAATTCCAAAAGAACACTTATGCTGCAACCCACAACTGCTACGACAAACACAAGTTATGCAGCAGTTACACCAAAGAATGCTTATGCCACTGCGTAATGTGGCTTATGACATGCATAACACACCAACACCATAGAACTGTTATTCCAGAACAGGTGGCATAATGAACCATGCCAGAGGATGGTAATGTATGTTAGAACAAAGAAAAGCTGTCCTAACCAGAGCACAGACCATAGAACCCCACCCCCCACAGACTGCAGCATGCCCCCAACCAGTAGGCCCTGAATGTGGAACTAATGAGCATACAGTGGAACACCAAAGCAAACATGCCCTAGGAAGCACAGGACACACTGAAATAGGTAGCAGCATGGCCAGACAGGCCAATAGTAAGTGAAATACATACCTGGTGCAACATGTACCATAGCATGTAGCACAATAGCCAAACACAGACTGTGGGACATGCCATCGCACTGTGGAACAGAGAAGTGATGGGACGTACAGTAGGGAACAGTGCCATGTACTGTGGGACAGATGAGAGGTATGTACTGCTGACAGTATTGCGAGTTGCATCATGCGTACTGCTATGCTGCTATTGCAAGTTACACCATGTCTTGTGGACATAACTTATGACATGTGTAATTCTGCATTTTCCGTCGTAGCTGGTGATTCTCTTGGAATATGGTGCAGCTCACATGTTGTAGGGATTTTGGCATAACTTTACACACTGGCATACTTTGCACCTTGCTCTCATCACTGTCTTGGAATTAGGCCCATTATCTGATTTTCTATAAAATAGATAGTTTCAAGTCTAGCCCTCAGATGTAGACTCTCTTTAAACATCCAGTTTGTGGCCATGGTGGAAGCTGGGTTTTATTTAATGCCATCCACTTCTGTTTCTATCACCAAGACCCTGGAATTGAATGAGTACACCTTTTGATAGAGGTCTGAACAGGGGAGATCAGCCGCTGCTGTTTAAGCCCTAATGATTGTAGTGACTCAGTTTCTGGGCCACGCCCTGTGAAGCTTCAGCCTCGACTGACTGCTTTGAGGACCGTCCTTCTGCAGTGTTTTTGCCCTTCCCTCTCTCAGAGGATGTATTTTCCTTACAGGGATTTCCCATATTGTCCTCTAGTAGATTAGCTGTCAAATGTACTCATTTTCAGCAAAATAAATGCTCTTTGAAAGTTATTTTAAGCTGTTTTCTTGGTGAAGATGTGGACTATGAAAACTGCTGCCACTTGGCTCATGCTCCACAACATGATGTCATAGGCATATGCCAGGAAACATGGGCAGACCAGAGGTTATAACATTTGCATTATAACATTATAACAATTTTGTTCAAGCAAGTGGAGGACCTCTTCCTTTCTCTGGATACAAAAAAGAGTGCGGGTGCAGATAATATTGAACCTTACTTCCTAAAACTTGGCCATACCTATCTGACGGCCCCCCATTACACACTTATTCAACACCTCTCTGATTCAAGGCGAGCTACCTGTCTTGTGGAAAACTGCCCACATCCTACCATTATTCAAGACTGGGGATCCGAGTGACCTGAACAATTACTGGCCTATTTCTATACTATCCATCCTCTCTAAATTACTTGAAAAAATTGTCAACATCCAACTTAGAGAATATTTGGATTCACAAAAGTTGCTAAACCCGGCTCAGTCTGACGTCAGAGCCAAACACAGTACAATATCGGCTCTTGCCAAAGTAACTACAGACTGGCAAATGGCCTTGGACTCTAAGAAGCATGTATTTGCCCTCTTCCTTGATCTAAGTAAGGCCTTCGATACTGTGGATCATACCATCATGCTTACTGCACTGAGTAGCATCGGACTTGATAGTTCTGCCATTAAATGGTTCACCAGCTACCTAACCAATAGGTTACAACAGGTCAAAGCCATAGGAGATCTGTCCCCACAAAAATCCTTGTTACGAGGAGTCCCACAAGACTGCATCCTGGGCCCTATCCTCTTTGCAATATACATCAATAATCTGGACTCACAGCCAGGCACAGCCAATGTGTACTTATTCGCAGATGATACTGTACTCTATACCACAAATTCATCCTTGGATCTGGCCCATGAGTACTTACAGAAAGACTTTGTCACCCTCCAATACAATCTTCTCACTCATAAGCTCCTCCTCAATGCCAAAATGACTAAAGCAATGATTCTCTCACCAAAGTCTACTTCCGGATGTCCACGTATCACACAGATCCGAACACTCTTAGATGAAGTAGTTGATACCTTTAAATACGTAGGGTTCTGGCTGGATAACAAGCTCAACTTTCTGTGCCACTTAAATGAAACCTTGAAGAAACTAAGACAGCGATTCGGTTTATTCTATCGCATTGAACACCTACTCACGTTAGAAGCCAGAATGAGACTAGTACAAACTACATTTCTGCCTATACTGGACTACGCTGACTTCCTTTACAATCATTGCCCATCAACGATGCTAAACAAACTGGACACCCTTTACCACCGGGCTTTAAGATTTATCTTAAATCTACCCCGTAGTACACATCACTGTCGTCCATACCAGGTTTTGGGATGGAAGTCACTCTCCTCTAGAAGAAAAATGAATGCTCTCCTCTGGTTTTTTAGAGCATTATCTGATAATCTCCCTGCATACATCTCAAACATCTTCAAATGGGCTAAAGGTTCCTATGGCCTGAGATGCATCTCCTTAATCTGCTTCCAGATTTCTAGAGTGAAAACTACCCTTGGCTCAGCAGCAATCAACTTCTCACTTCCATCACTTTGGAACACTATGCAAGACTCATTCAAATTATCCTCACTTCCAAGCATTTTCACATTCAAAGCTCTATTAATGGATTATCTGAAGGAATCATGCAACTGTTTCAGATGCCGATTACCCCTTAGTCTCGATTGCCACTCTCAAATCCTACGCCTAAGTATCTCATCCATCCCACATTCCTAACAACAGAAACCTAGGACTTACAAGCCTAGTTCCCTTAATCCAAGATGACCCTGCCTATTCTCTGCCTTTTACCTATTCTGGCCTCCCTTTTGGCTGCCTACTCTTTCACCCCAATTTCTACCCTATTCCTTAATACCTCCTTATTTTTTATCATTTAGGTATGCGCTCCTACTCAAGCGGAGACTATATGGGATTGTTGTCTCTTCTCATTTCAGTAAAGCTTATCATTATGTACCTTTGCATGTTAATTATGTTGACCGGTATGTATAGGCCCATATTGACCGGCACCTTCACAATGTTTTTTTCTTTTTATTTTTTTGCACCATTGTCCACCGTAATTGAAATCTTATGAAGTGTACTGTATTGTGTTTATGCCCAGGACCACCTTGAAAATGAGCTTGCTCAATGGTGTTTATGCCTGGGTAAATAAAGTGATTGATTGGTTGATTGATTTGCAAATAGCTTTTTATTATTATCAACAGCAATTCCACAGAATTGCTCTTCATATAGGCAGTACAAAATTCCTTAATCTGAGACAATCTCAGTCTCTCTCTCTACAAAATATTGTTCTCTTTTCATAAGACATCTTTTCTTGGTAGTTTAAACTATGCATTCTGTTGGTGTAAATTAATCTCCTGTTTCTCACAAAAAGTCTCAGAACCTTGTCAATTTATTTCCTGTAAACAGCCTGAAGAGTACATCCAGTCTCAACAGGTGCAACAAACTAGACCATTCTGTCCCAGAGATGGCTTCCTGTTGACAGTTCTGTTAACAAGCTTGTGGAGGTCCAAATACATCTCAAGGCTAACCTCCTGTGTTCCAGATTGTCACCTTTTTAAGAAACCTAAACATCTTTCTGCAATAATTTTCAACAACATAACTCTATACATGTGCAAACCAAGGGATTCCAGTTTCACATAAAGATTCATTTACATATATATTTTTTTCAACCGCAAAGAAGCACAAGGAAAAATAAAGAAATAGAAACAACAAGTGAAGGAAGGAAGAAAACAAGGAGGAACTGTGGAACCATCGGTGTGGCCAATAACATAGTGCCACAAGAAAAATTGGATTGTGAAATCAGACAGACAAGAGACAGACAAGTGACATAAAAGGATGGGACAAAATAGATCCTTGCTTTTAACTGTCTTTGCATAACAAATTGGACATGTCACACACACACACCCATCTTTAAGAGAGAACCTGTTTTTTTTTTTAGAAAAAAAAAACAGGTTTCTAGAACCTTCTTTTATTTCTCTTTCAGCATTACCTTATAACATTTATAGTTCTTTACATATGCAGTATTCTCATTTTCCATAACACTTATTACAGCAAACATTTCAGTTAACCACTCACATTTTTTTCAGCCTTCTGAATTCTCAATTCCTGAAATATACCTTGACAGAAAATCAGTATTATCATTTCCTTTTTCTGGATTTATGCATCACTTTGAATTTAAATGGCTGAAGTGCTAGGTACCACCTTGTAATTCTGGGATTTGTATCCTTAATTTGATTAAGCCAACAGAGAGGATTGTGATCTATTATAAGTAAAATGTCAGCCCCTAACAGAAAAAACATTAGGAACTCCATTGCCCATTTCACAGCAAGGCATTCTTTTACAATAGTGGAGTACTTTTCCTCTCTGTTGTGCAATTTCCTACTAATATACAGAATGAGATGTTCCTTCCCATCTATTTTCTGACTCAGGACTGCACTTAGACCCACCTCTGATGCATCTGTCTGTAACAGAAATTGTTTCTCAAAGTCTGCACTTCTCAAAACAGGACTCAGCATAATGCAGCCTTGATGGCCTGAAAAGCCTCATCACACTCTGAGGAACATTTCACATTATTTGGGCACCTTTTTTGTGAGTTCAATGAGGGGACTAGCTAACTGGACAAAGTTGGGAATACATCTCCAGCAGTCACCAGTCAAACCTAAAAATGATTTCACATGTTTCTTTGTTTTAGGGATGGGATTGTTTGCTACAGCTTCTATCTTGGAAATCTCTAGTGTTACTTCTCCATTTCTCAAAATATAACCCAAATATCTGGTTCCTTCATACCCAATGCACACTTGGTAGGATTAATGGTCAGATCTGCATTTTTGGTAGATTGGATAACTGCTCATAGGTGTTCCAAATGGTTTTTCCAGTCTGGACTGTACACCGTGACATCATCCAGGTAAGCAGCACAATAATCAGTGTGAGGGGTGAGAATTACATCCAGGTAGCACTAGAATGCAATGGGTGCACCTTGTAAATCAAACAGCATGGTGGTGAACTGATAGAATCCGACTGATGTGAGACATGCAGTTTTGTTTCTGGATTCTTTAGCTGGAGGAATTTGCCAGTAATCCTTGGTGAGATTGTCGGTATTAATGTACTTGGCACTTTACAATCTGTCCACTAAATCATTTATTCTTGGCATAGAATAACAGTCAAATACAGACACTTGCTTAGGTTTTCTAAAATCAAGGCAGATTCATATAGCCCTTTCATTTTTTATTTAAGATATGAATATACAAAGAAGCCAGCAGAAGAATGCCATTTGGTCTATCTAGTCTGCTCGTCTTGCAGAGTCTACACCTTGATCTACTGTCCCAGTCCCACTCCCCACTCCTCCCATCCTCCCTACCCAAGATCCTTACCTTTCCCCTATGCCTATCCCAGCCTCTCTTGAAAGTGCCCACTGTCTTCAGTGAGACCACCTCTTCTGGCAGTGCATTCCAAGTGTCCACCACCCTCTCTAGAAAGAAATGCTTCCTGACCTCCCTCCTAAACCTCCCCCTTCCAGCTTATGACTGTGCCCCCTCATCTTATGGTTGTCACTCAGAGACCCTCCTTATCCACCTTATTTATCCCTTTCAGGTACTTGAAGGCCCCAGACATGCCCCCCCTCTCCTTTCCTCCAGAGAGTACATATTTAGTGCCCTCAACCTCTCCTTGTATGCCTAACCATGCTGACCCACTATCAACTTTGTAGTCCTCCTCTGAAACTTCTCCACTAGATTAATGTCCTTTTTGAGGTGTGGGCACCAGTACTGAATTCCATACTCTAGATGTGGCCTCACCAGTGACCTGTACAATGGTAGTATAACCTCCAATCTCCTACTACTGATCCCCCTAACTATGCATCTCAGCTTCTTGTTTGCCTTTTGCTGCTGCTTTCTTGCACTGCATGGAGTGCTTCATATCACTATGATCAACACTCCCAGGTCCTTTTTCTCCTCTGATGCAGATACCTGGACTCCAACCAGGTAGTACTCCATCCTGGGATTTTTTATCTCCAGTGTACATAACTTTGCATTTCTTGGCTTTGAAACCAAGCTGCCAGATTCAAGACAACCTCCTTGGCATTTTCTGGGTCATCCTGTGGGTTTTCTCTGTCCATATCCAACTGGAACCAGACTGTGCAATGGCCACTCCCACCCAGGGGCTCCTTAATCTTTATTTCCTGTACATGCTCCCCATTTGTGAGTGCTAGATCAAGAACTGCCTCTGCTCATGTTGGTTCTGTGATGCCCTGAGTCAGGAACCCATTTTGCAGTCCTTCCAGGATCACCTGACTCCTATCACATGTTATGGATTGCACGCTCCAGCCCACCCTGGGAAGGTTGAAGTCCTCCACAATTACAACCTTTCCTTTCCATGCAGCTTCCAATATTTGTGAACTCAGTTCCCTGTTCCTTTCCTCATCCTGGTTGGGTGGTCTGTAAACCACCCCCAACCTCACCTTTCTCCCTCTTTTACAGTCATCATTGGTGATGACCAACTACTTTGAATGATACCCAACTTTCATTTTTTGTATTTCCTTACTCACGTCCACTCTTAACTGCTCTGGTAATCTGTAGTCTTTTGTCTGATAGGGCAAACATTGTCTGTCACTATTATGTGCTTGACCCCTTTAGCTCAGACTGGTACTGTGGTAAAAGTTCTTTTAAATGTCTTTACCAAGTTGCAAATTTCTGCATTTTTTTCTGTGGGTAAGGAATCATTCACCTTTACAGCATCAAAAATTAGAGTTTACTCCGGTCTGTCATAAACTGTATTACTACCTTCCTTTTCAGTTTCTGTTAATACTAGCAAAGTAACCTTTGGTGTTTTTTCAACACTTTTCTTTAGGACGTTAGCATGGTATATCTTGGTAGGATTTTTCCTATTGGGGTCTTAGTCTCATTGCTAACTCTAGCAGTATGTTTAACCACTTTATAAGGCCCTTGCCACTTCATTAACAGTTTCTTTTCTGTGGTGGATAACATTAACAAGCTTTTTTCACTTGGCTGAAAAATGTTTTCTTTCTCCCCATTGTCATAATACATCTTCTGCTGTTTTGGGGCCTCTTCCTGATTACTGTGGGCAATTTCAACACATTTTGCCAATATTTCTCAATATACATATATAAGATGTAATGCATTCTTTCTGAATGGGGTTATCTTCTCATGTTTTTTTGTTACATCTAGTGGCCAGCTATGTTGTCTATCACACAACATTTCATAGGGTGAAAAACCTGTTGATGCTTGTGGCACTTCTCTGTAAGCAAAAACCATGTAAGATAAGTACCAGTCTGATCATTCCATTGGCCTTTCACAACCCTTTTTAACATGCATTTTAGGGTTTCATTAAAACATTCAACAAGACCCTCTGTCTGAGGGTGATAAGGAGAGGTTCTTATGACAGTGATACCTAGTAGTTGGTACAGCTCCATCAGCAATGCAGCACCAAAATTGCTACCCTGATTGGTAAAAATCTCTTCAGGTATGCCCACCCTGCTGAACGTTTTTGGCTGCTCTGCTGCCACTTTTAGGCTGTGGCAGAATGCATTGGAATTGCCACAGGGTATCAAGTAGCACAGGCACATACTACCAAAATGAATCAGTTACCCTTTTTACTTTTGTCTAAGAGGCCAAAAATATCCATTGCAATTCTTTCAAAAGGTATATCTATTAGAGCTGGTCCAGTGGTGTAGGGAGCTGAAGTGCTGGATGCCTTAACTCTCATCACGTCAGTGACCCATATTTGGTAATGGGCAAGGGTTGCTGGGGGCCAGACTGCGGGGTGGGCAGGGAGTGGATGGAGTGGCCACCAGGCAGCTTTCCTCTCCCAGATTAGGGTGGTAGGCCTTCCTGGCTCTTGGCTGCCACCAAGTGGAGGCTCAATGGTAGCATTGGGAAAATGGGGGGCAGGCAGTAGGTTGGGTGGGTGGAGTGAGGCTGTTGTCAGTTCTGGCATGTATGCATGCCTCCATGAGCATGTGCAACCATCCATTGCCAAGGTCTTGGGGAGTAACGGGGAGAAAATTGGAGGAAAAACCCCTGGAGACAGGATGATGACTGACCCCTTGTAGGCCCCATGCCAGCAACTGGGCACACATCATTGTCCTGCAGCAGAGGACACCAGTGCAAGGCATGTCCCAGAGGAACCAGGTGATGGGGCTGAGGAGGTCAATCATAAGGGAGTAACTGGGATGACAGAGGATAAAAACCCATATAAAAAAGGCACATATATTAAGTGGTGGGGCACTATGGGCACCTTGTCTTTTTTAGTCACTGGGGCTACTTTTTTTACATTCAGCACAAGAACTGCAGTAGGTAGCAACATCCTCAGGAATCCATGCCTGCACAATCTGTACAACAATCAGGCAATGGTGTGGTCTCTGCCAGAGTAACCAGCCATACAGTGGCGTGAAAAAGTATTGGCCCCCTTCCTGATTTTCTCTATTATTGCATATTTGTCACACTGGATGTTTTCAGGTCTTTAGACAAAATGTAATATTAGATAAAGGGAACCTGAGTGAACAAATAACACTTGTTTTTTTTTTTAATTTCACTTATTTAATGAAAAAAAGTTAACCAACACCAATTGGCACTGTGTGAAAAGTAATTGCCCCTTACACTTAATAACTGGTTACGCCACATTTAGCAGCAATGACTGCAACCAAACACTTCCTATAATTCAATATCAGTCTTTCACATCGCTGTGGAGGAATTTTAACCCACTCTTCCTCGCAGAACTGCTTTAATTCAGTAACATTTGGTAGGTTTTGAGCATGAACTGCTCGTTTCAGGTCCTGCTACAGCATCTCTATTGAGTTTAAGTCTGGACTTTGGACTAGGCCACTCTAAAACTTTAATTTTACTTCTTTTTAGCCATTCTGATGTGGACTTCCTTTGTGTTTTGGATCATTGTCTTGCTGCATGACAACTACGCTTCAGCTTCAGCTGACGGAAGGATGACTGTACATTCTCCTTAAGAATTTTCTGGTACAGAGCAGAATTCATGGTTCCTTTAATTATGACAAGTCATACAGGTCCTTAGGCAGCAAAGCATCCACACCATCACACTACCACCACCATGTTTGACTGTTGGTATGGTGTTCTTACTGTGGAATGCTGTGTTTGCTTTACGCGAGACATTATGGGATCCATGTTGTCCAAAAGTTCCACTTTGACTCATCTGTCCATAGAACATTTTCCCAAAAGGCTTGTGGATCATCCAGGTGCTTCTTGGCAAATGAGAGACGAGCATTTATGTTCTTCTTAGTTAGCAGTGGTTTCCGCCTTGCTACTCTCACATGAAGCCCATTTTGCCCAGTCTCTTTCTGATTGTGGAGTCATGAACACTGACCTTAGCTGAGGCAAGAGAAGCCTGCAGTTCTTTGGATGTTGTTTTAGGATCCTTTGAGACTTCTTGGATGATTTTACACTCGCCCTTGGAGTAATTTTGGCAGGCCGCCCACTCCTGGGAAGGGTCACTACTGTTCCAAGTGTTCTCCATTTGGAGATTATGGCTCTCACTGTGGTTCGATGGAGTCCCAGAGCCTTAGAAATAGCTTTGTAACCCTTTCCAGACTGATAGAGGGCAACAAATGTTTCTCTGATCTTTTCAGGAACTTCCTTTGATCATGGCATAATGTGCTTGTTGAATCTTTGTGCTGGCAATGTGACTCTGATGGTAAGGGCCAAAATAAGTGAGGTTTATATTGAGCAGGGCTGGCTGTAATCAAGCCTGACTGTGTTCAATCAGCTGACTCTAATTATCCCTTTAATTGGGTTGATTTAACTAGGGGGCAATTACTTTTTCACACAGTGCCAGTTGGTGTTGGTTAACTTTTTTCATTAAATAAATGAAATAAGTAAAAAAAAAAAGTGTTATTTGTCCACTCAGGTTCCCTTTATCTAATATTATATTTTGTCTAAAGACCTGAAAACATCCAGTGTGACAAATATGCAATAATAGAGAAAATCAGGAAGGGGGCAAATACTTTTTCACGCCACTGTAGAACTATCATGCGATCTGTAACAACTCAGTTCTATACTTCATCGCCATGATCAATTGTTTTATCTCTTCCTGCCTGCTTTTGTTTTGCCCCCAGCTGCTTAAAATAACCTTATAGAGAAAAAGCACTACTTTGTTCTGAAACAAAATCAAAATCAGTTATCAATTTAGTTTCAGCATTTTCATATATCAGCCTCTTATGTCCATCAGTCTTTTGTTGCTGCTGTTTTTTTCAGGCATTTTCTTTGTTTTCTGGACTTCTAGATCTTGGAGCTGGGGTCAAACAAGTCTGAATCAAAGTCACTAAAAGGAAAAGAGCCCTCAATGTCTGAAATTTTCTTTGCTTGTGTTCTTGTTATCACAGTTGCAGAAACAGGAGAGTTCACTCTGTCTGTGATTAGCCGAGCAAATCCTGGAAAGTCATTTCCAAAAATCACAGGTATAGGTTACTTTGGTATCACCCCCACTTACATTTGGTGTGACTCTCTATTAATGTTCAGAGTCACTCAGGTGGTGGGATTGTATTGAGTATCCTGATGGATGCAGATTACCCCAGTACCTGGTCCTTTTGCACAGTCTTTTCCCAGAACTTCAACATGCACCACGATCTGTCTGCTTCCTAAATCTGTAAATCCCTTCACAGTCTTAGCTCCCATCTTGACATCTGTTAAACACTTACCCAATTTGCTAAGATCAAATTTGTTCCTGTGTTACTTTCCTTATGTTTATGTCTGTTTCTTGCAATATGGCCTTGTTTATTACAGTTATAGCAAATAAAGTCTTTGGGTGTAGATTTTTTACTGCTATCGGAGTTCTTAACTGATTTGGAGTTAAATCAAGAAACAGAGAGTCTTACCATTCCTTGGCTGTTGCTTTGCTGCTGTGGCATTTATCTGGCCATCTGATAGTCCTCAGCCAAAGAAATCAGCCTTTTCCCCACTTTCAGGTCAGTGTTCTTTTACCCAGCGCAGCACATCTGTAGGAAGGATGTTGACAAATTGCTTCATTCCAAATATGTTGATGATATGTGGCACTGTTCTGCCCTGTGGTTGAATCCATTAAATGAGGAGTTCTCTGAATTGGGTAAAGGCTTCTCAAGGATTGTGAACTGAATGGTACTTCAGGGACCAGAATCTTCTCTTGTAGGTCTCTCCTGAAATGTCATACATTTTAAGGATTTCTCTTTTCACGAGGTCATAGTTTTCTGACAGTGCAGTGGCCATATTGCTGTAGGCAAGTTGGGCTTTTCCTGTCAGATAAGCTACCAGACTGATTGCCCATTGCCACTTTAGCCTTTGGCAGGCTCCAATTACCCTTTCAAAACTTGTCAAGTATGTTTCAATATCATCTAAGGGACAAAGCTCTGTAGGTTTAATGTGTTTTAAGTTGTTTATGTTTTGCTGATCTGCTGTACCTGTACCAGATACTCCAGCATTGATATCTTACAAGGCATCCAGTTATTGCTCCTCAGTCTCGGTTTGTTGTAAAGCCCACCATTTGAAGAAGGTAGACATGCTTTCAGGTTTTGTCCCTGCTAGTTCTTCTTCTTTCATCACCGGTACCAGCTGTACAGTCTCAGTTTGGACTTTGGTTTTTGCTTCTAGTTTGCTTGCCATTCTTCTAGTAATAATTCCTGGGCTTGCTGTTGCCATACCTTTATTTTATATTTCCCTGGCACCAGATCTAGTACCCACACACAAAAGTCCTGGTTTAGAGAATGCATGACTTAAATCCTACTTTGTCTGACACCATCATAGAGACATAGAGACATACTGTAGGTCAAGAAACATAGGCAGATAAGGAAAAGTTACACAATTTGCAATTAGCATTTTATTATTATTATTATTATTAATAATAATAACAATAAAATGGAAAATTTAAAGTTGTACAGAATAGCTCTTCATACAGGCAGTACAACACAAAATTATTTCTCTGAGACTCTCTCTCTAAAATCTCAATCTCTTTGTGCGTGTCTCTCTCTCTCTCTCTCTCTCTCTCGCTCTCTAAAATATTGCTGCTTTTATAAGATGTCCTTTCCTGGCACTTTAAACTTCACATCCTATTGGTGTAAATTAATCTCCTTTTCTTACAAAAAGTCTCAGAACTTTGTCAATGTCATCCCTGTGAGCAGCCTGAAGAGTACATCCAGTATCAACAGGTGCAACAAAATAGAACATTCTGTCCAAGAAATTATTTCCTGTTAACAATTCTAGTAACATGCTTGTGGAGGTCAAATACACCTGAGGGTTAACCCTCTGTGTTTCAGATTTCACTTTTTAAGAAATCCAGATAGCTTTCTGCAGTCATTTCAAACAACATAACTGCATACATTTGCAAACCAGGGGATCCCAGTATCATGTAAGGATTCAAATACATGTTTTTAATGACAGAAAAGCAAGGGGAGAAAGAAAGCAATAGGAACAGCAAGTGAAGGAAAGGTGATAACAGGGGGAAATTGTGAGACCGTCAGAGTGGCAATTCCAAGGTGCTACCAGAAAAATTTGATTGTGCAATCAGACAGGCAAAAGACAGACAAGTGACAAAATGGCTAAAATAGATCCTTGCATGTAATTCTCTCTGCATACCAAATGGGATAGGATCTTACCCAACCCTGTCACACACCCTCCCTACCTTAGTTTAAATATCCACCAACATAGGCATCGAGTGTTTGCTCTAACACAATTGTCCCCTCCTTTGTCAAGTGAAGATCATGACCCTTGAAGAGCCTCCTGTTCCAGAAGATCACAGTCCCTTACAAAATGGTACCCCTTCTCCCAATACCACCCATTCAGCCATCTTTTAAACTTCTCAGTCTCTTCCTTCTTCACTCTTCCTTTCTCCTCCCTTTCCCCCACACAAGGAGGACCTTGGAAAATAGCAGGGAACCCAAATGTGCCCAGCCTTCAAACATTGCACTTCACCATCTCAATGAGCTGATTTACCAGATCATTGGTACCCAAGTGTGCCCACACTCCATGCTCTCCACCCTATCCTCTACCATTCTCCCTATCCTGTCCATGTCCCTGATAGCTAATGAACCAGTAAGACATCTGACCAACCCTTTCCCCTTTCCCCACTTCAGAACACATCCTACACCCATCTAATTTGCAAGTTCCCCACTATAGGGTACTCCTTTCTACCTTTCTCTTGCTGTTACCACTCAGTGCTACTAAGTCACCCTATTCACCCTTCCTGACTGGCTCTGGGCTCCCTTCCAAAGGAGTTCAGTACCTGCACTTCCTCAACTGGTGCAAATTGATTTGCTCTCAGGATATGGTGATCCTGGATGACTTCCTTCTGGCTGGCTCTGCTACCCCTTCCCCTCTCTGTTACCCATCTCTGTTACTTTTCTGTCCCCCCAGGCCACTGGATCACTGGGGGAGTGTTGGTGCCAGGTGTGTCTGAAGGTTCCAGCTCAGCTGGTGATGTAGGTGGGTTATCACCTCCCTTGCTGTTATCAGCTGTGCCTGAAGCTCTGCAAATGCCCTACATGTGAAGCAATGTCCTCTCCTCAGGAATGTAGCCCTGGGAATGAGTACCCCAAAATCTCTACAGCTGACTATGTCCTCTCTGTACCTGTGCTCCTTTTTATCTGACTGCTTCAGTCCACTGTACTTACTTGACTCCTGAGAAAACCTAACTGCACTCTAGTACTAATTGTACTAAGCTTCAGTTGCCTGAAACCCCTTTAGCTATTTCCTACAGCACACTACCTTAGATAGTGAGCTTTTCCCATAACTTTAATACAAATTCACTGTCTCAATATACTGTGTTGGGCTACTCCAGGTATGGAATTCCAAAGTTCCCTTTACACAATCTGCCTAATGCTTATCAAGTACCTGTACTGACCTCCAGAGCCATATGTGGAATTGCAGACTCACTGCTGATGACATACTGACTACCCTCTTTTTGATGCTCCACTCCTTCTCTGTGTCATTCATTGATGGGGCTCTAATGCAATGGGATGCTTGGGTAGGTTTGTAGATAAGGCCTCAGTCATTTCTTTCTGCTGCCCCTCCTCCAGTTATTACCTACGTAAGAGTTCTGAGGCCAGACAATTCTCACCCAGCCACCAAACTACAAGGCAAGGTACAGCTGTTTAATCTGGTCCTTAAATGTAGATTACTGAGGCTTCTCTCCATTTACCCTACAGACAATAATAAAGACACTACTTCAATATGTTTCCCCACAACTTAACCTCCTATGTTGTCTCAAAACATATTTAATCTGAGTTGTTTTGTTCTGTGATTACAGTAGCTATCTGACTAATGTACTTTTCAAAGAAAGGCCATCACTAGCATCACCTTTCCACCCCTCCATCACTACTTCCATCCCCTGCCCCCTCAACCCTTCCCTCTCTCCCATGAGTACGCCCTCCTGCTCCCCCCCACACACCTAGCACCCTCTCCCTTTGCTTCTGATCTAGCCACCTCCCTCCGATCCCTACTGCTAGAATGATATTATGCTCTCCTTTTGCACATTGCACTTGGGCTCCTCCCCTTCACCCCTTTTTTCTTTTTTCTTTTGCACTTAGCAAAGCTCTAAACAGCCTCTTGTTTGCTGACAACTGACTGGTTTCACCATTGAGCACTGCAAATTGTCTGTTTTCCTGTGACCTGTACTTGTTTGATATATAATCCTGTTTGTTTACCTTTGTATTTCTGCAATCCTTTGTATAATTTCCACCTGTTGTACTGAAATGTCCTGACATGGAACCTATGTAAACAGCTCTGAGCTCAAATGGTTTTCCAAGTACTGAAATAAATAAATAATAATATGAAAAACAAAAGAGGCTGCCTTATCTGTACTTCTCCTCAGATCTTTAGAAATGTCTAACATTGGAACCAGTAGGGCTAGAAACATAGGGATGAATTTTCATAGAGAATGCCATAGGTACAAGTCCTAATTTGAGGTTGTGCCTCTGGCATCCAAAATGCATAAAAATGTTTGAATGATATTGTCAAAGGTTTTTACACATTTGTATCACTTCAACTGCATTATAGAAAAATAATAACACATGCATCAATATAAGGTTCATGCAGTGCTGCAACCTATGGTATCTGTACACATAGGTTAGGTCTCCTTTTAACTTACTGTCACACGCATCAGAGAGGTGGAACAATCATGCTGCAATTCCCCAATACAACTTTGAAAATCCAGTCCACAGTTTTTTTTTTTAAATGGGAAGCTGAAGTCAGGGCAACACCATGAAACAGTAAAACTGATGACATTTTCAGCTATCAATGATTTGGATTATCGATGCATACATTTTACATGACTGTTCTGTTTTTACATTTTGAGCAAACCTCTTCAAAATATTAAGCTTTTTGGTTTGCATTCAGACCAAATAAATAAAGTCCTACTTATTTTGATAGTCACAGTCCAGTGGAAAAGTACTACAGCTGCATTGCAAAAATCTTCATTTCATGTGCAGTGATCCTTAGTTCTTTCCTTGCTTTCTCAGGTTTTGTCTGCAAAAGCTGCAAAAGATAATAAGTACACATTGTGTCAGTTTTACTGGCCAAGTGGAATGCCCCATGCCATTAACAAAGATCGATTAATCTAGTAACATTTTCACCTGCTATATTGTACTAATGAAGCAGCACCCTTTTGCAATATCTCATTATATTTCTGTCTTGATTTTATTGGTTTGCAAATCTTTTAGTCATTAAGAATGATTTTTCCATTAAAAGTCTTATTTCCTCCACTAGACTCACTGGTCAGAAAGGGACTAAGTAGAGAGAAGCATAATGGTACTTGTACAACTTATTCAACAGTATTCTTTTAGAATACTGGTAACTGAAAGTAACTAAGTCAACAGTGAGTAGCCTTTATGCTTACACAATGTGTTTGTGACCATTTGTACTGCCTATCACTTTACAGGACTGCCACTATTTTGGGGTGCCACAAAGGCAAAGGAATCCTCTTCAGGTGGATTCTACCTTCTACAGGTGCCTTGGGAACAAAGCTCCTTTTGACTAAGGGTACCTTAGGGAAGGAGCTCGTATGTAGAGAAGCAAGCCACCAAAGCAAATGACGCCTGTGGCAGCAAAGAAAATGAGCTTCTCATCGAAGCTTAAATGTGCTTCCTTTATTGGCTGAAGGTACTTTTTGGGAAGAGCTCTAAAACAGAGCCAAAGAGGAGATTGAAACATTTAATGACTTTGAGGCATGACTTCTGTAAGGAGAGAGACAACAGTGAATGATGAAGAATAAAGGTGATGATTGAAAGAGCATGAATGAGACACTATCCAACCCCAGAACTGGAATAAAGACTACCAGCTATTTCCAACTGTCAACAAAACAAATTTGTTAAATTATGCTATGACCTTTGACATCAACCCTTCTTTGGAGGAAACCAATGGGGAGCAAGGACAGAGTCACCACCCCACCCCGATTTGGACTAGCTTATTGATGGTTGTGAACACTGCTGAATTATGGAATTGTAATTGAGGGGAGAAGTTTGAAGAGGAAATGCTCTTGGTCTATCCCTTTAATGGGATAATGCCATGAAGTGTCACTAAGCTGATCAGAGTGGCCTCTTCCACCCTCTGTGAAGGCCATCCTCAAGGCATGAGTTTGAGGAGAGAAGCTTCTGTTGGATGGCATTTGCCTGTCCTCATGTCCATAAAGAAGAATACTTATAACTGGTGATGACAGGGGAAGCTAAAGGAAGGGGAATATGGAGCAAAAGCAGGTGAGCCATACACAGATACTGGCAGGACTGCGTCACGAGATGCCACTAAGTTAATATGCATGGTTGAAAGAACCCCCACAGTGAAAGCCCTACACTCAAGATGCAACAGACAATACATAACTCACCAAAAGGTGCCACTGAGTCAACCTGCATGACCAAAGAACACCCACATGGTGAGGGTTTCACCCTCAAGAAGCATAGTCAAGAATATAAAACCAAGAGGTGCAACTAATGTGTTCTACTTTGGTGAAGGTGCCCCATAGTGAGCATAATACCCTCAAGACAGGGGAAGGAGTGATGAGGATGCCAAGGGGGACCACTGTGTGATAGGCATGGTTAAAAGGAACCCCATTTGGCTACAGTTCCACCCTCTGGAGGTGGACATCATAAAAGTAAGGCAAGCTTGCTGACCCCATGAATAGAGTCTGGTACTGAAATGAGAGGTATTACAAGGAGGGTTAAAGCCCAGGTAAATAGAATGATGAGGAGGCAAATGAATGGGTAAGTAATATGAGTTTGAAAAGGAGGCAAATGAGAGTGTGAAAAGGACGGCGAATTACCTGGTAGGTAACACGGTAAGGAGAGTGAATAGTCCAGCTCATCGAGGTAGGGAATCCAGTCTAGGATTTATCTAGAGCTTAGTCTGAGACCTATGTTTTCCAGTCCCAAGTAGTTTGGTCCGAGAATAGCAAAATGAATGTAATGTAGCCAAAGCAGATGAGAGGAAAGGGACACTAGCTTTGGAAATTATTAGGTATTCTCTGTGTAAACAGACAGGCATGCTTTACATTTTTCTGAAGCTGTACAAAACAGAGCAAGCAGTTTAACATGCCTTGCATGAGTTACTTTGTGGAAGGTAATTGCAAACCAAGGAGTTTGGTGTTGCACAGAACAAGGGGGAAAACTGAATTATCACTAGCTTTAAAAGTATGCTGTCATTCAATCCAACAGCACATCTAATGTACCTACTTGAAACAAAGCATTGGAACTGGTTTGCTTCAATAGCGATGAGGAGTTCATTGGTGATGAAAAGCCTCTATAGTGTGAAACTGATAACTAAACAACAACATTTAAAGCAAACCATGACTCTAAAGGGGAGTAGTATGAACATAAAGAAAACAGATATGTTGCCACACGTACAGTACAGCTAAGTAAAGGCAGAACTGAGCAACAACAAAAAAAAATAATACTAACCAAAGCACGCTACTGGAGGCAACTGATATGTACTAGAAAAATTCCAAAGGGCTCAACATGCTAGAAGCACAGAGGAAAACAAGCAGCAAGCAGGAGCAGGGAGCTCCAGCAGCAGGACTACAGCTAAGAAAATGAGTTTCTAGAGAAAGCTTGAGCATGCTCCCTTAAATAGCCCTGAGAAGGGCACGGAAAGAGTCATCCTCTGCTCCATCAAACCCCAGGGGATATGCAATTTAGTCTTGCAAGTAAATGTGTTTGGCATTTACTTTTCTTATATAATACAATAGAGGTATATCTAATGCTTTATATTTTGGAACAGTTGCCAGTAATTGGGTGCTCATTTTTCACATAGTTGATCATTTTAAACCAGCATACACTTAGAGTTGAGGTTTCCGTTTTATTCTTCACAGTAGGAAGAGTTCTTTCCCCATCTCATATTCCTTTCTGCTTCCCGTCACTACCATATTCTGCTGCCATGTCTTTTACAACTTTTTTGTATCCTCTTTTTATCCCCTGCGCTCAGGGATGTGTGGATCAGGCAAGGGACCCTAGAGTACTAGTGCATCATTCTGCTGGCCATGCTATTATTGTTCTTCCCCTGTTTTCTTTCCATCCCTCCTATCATTCACCACCCCCACTATTGCCACACTCACCACACAGGGCATGTTAGCACATGCCACAGCAAGCTCTCAGAGAAGCTCAAGCTCTCTTGCCCTCCTCAGTGCTCCACCATCACAATCCATAATTGGGGATAACTGTACCACCCTTCTCTAGGCTAGGATATGCTGCCATGAGTGGCACTTCCCCAACCCCCACTGCCTGACACCAGCATCCTGGGTCCACTCCCAAATCAGGTCACTAGCATGGTGGGGTTATTCACTTGCACTGAGCTGTCAGGTGGCATGTTGTTCCAATTTTTAGGGTGGCAAAGTATTAAACAATGGAAAAAAATGTAACCTTCCTTCATGCTCTTTTGAACCATGATCTTTACAACCAAGCTAAAGGCCATCTGTTGAAAAGAAAAACCACACAAGCAACTCCTGATGCTTATTGTGCCAGAGCTGAGACTATCCTAAATGGACAGAGGTGTTACATAAAGAACAAGTCAGTTGCTAGTAGTACAGTGACTAAATGTGGACAAACAAAAAGCCTTTGGGTACTAAGTGGTGTTACACCATTATTAGTTTTATTCAGAGGGAGAGGGAGTGGAGAGAGGGAGAGGGAGAGAGACCAGGACACTTGTAAAATACAATATGGATTATTTTACTTTCACTTACGCAGCAGCAACAACAATGAATGAGCAGATGGGGCCTTGTGCATCACACCATCATGTGGGTGGCTGGGTCCTTATGTACAGGGGCTTCCTTATCACACCGGGTGCTATAAATCTAGTTGGCAACAAAATGCCAAACTGGTAGCATGCTGCCAATTGTTTTACCAGTTTAACTTCTTTAGCTAACCAGTGGGCATGGCAACCCATCCCATGTGTCACTTTGATGTGTCCATGAAAGACCCTACTGGATGGCTCAGAAGTAGCACTGCTGCTAAAACTAATGCTCTCTGTAGGAAGGGGGGCACCATCATGTCCTTCTCACAGTGATTCCTGCAGCACGACAAGGAAGACTGTGGGGTTTGTGGCACTACTTCCTCCACAGGGGTATCACAGATCAGTGGGTAAAATAATGCACCATTAGGCACAGTGCAAAGAGAGTGAGTGTCAAACAGCACCTGCACTGTGAGTGGACCGCTGTGAACTGACAACTCCTAGAGAGAATTGGAACAAGGAAAAGGGGCAGTGACAGGATGACAATTGCCACACGCAGCCTGGGTCATCCCACAGTTCATCGAATTTCTGCCCTGTGCTGAATGGGGAGCCCTGCAATGGGGGAATGTAGGGGATGTAGTTCCTGGAAGAAATGGAAAAAGGTTTAATGGAGCTACCTGAACAGCAATAATATAGAGAACAAAGTATGGGTTGGTGCATGTAACGAGAAGTTCACACTCACCCGAGGGGTTAGAGGCTACATAAGCCCTGAGAGCAAAGTTTGAGGGGTTTATGAAAACATCTTACCCCGAGGGTGTGTGTAAACTTTGAGTTTACACACACTGACCCATTTTTTACTTGATATATTTGCTGGGTTGCGTTTTTTTTCACCTCAGCAATTATATAAAATCTGTGTGCATCAGGTTTCATTAGGCTTACTAGAATGAATAGGCTTACTTCAGAATGTTCGTCGAAGTTTTTATTTTGGAGAAAGATTAACAAGAAAACAGCAGGATAACATACCAACATGCCAACATGCATAACATACCAACATTTGAACTATTGAAACCTCAGAAAAATAAGTCTTAAAGGGGCACTGTCAGCTTTTTCTCTCATTTTTCATGAAAGGGTAACCATTGTGCCTCTAGGCACATACATGTAAAGCAATCACAGTGCAATGTAACTGTACAGTCCAAAATCACATTTTTTACCTAATTAGTTTAATATTTACATTTATCACATTCCAATCATCCTGAATTAAACTCCGATGTGCCCCAGAAGCATATCTACAAGTAAAGCATGCATCCATTCATGAGCGTGGTCCCAAAGAGCACTTTTTGACATGCTCATTGAGAAAGGGCATTTAGTCAACACATCTGGCCATAACGATTCTTTTCTTGTGTCTAAATTAAAAAAACGAGTGGTTGTAATGCCGCAAAATGCATTTTTAAGAGAGTGTCGAAATTACGCGCATGCGGAACAGCTGGTGCCAATATCCCGCGCATGCGCAACAGTGTGCAACTCTTGCGCATGTGCGATATTTTTTATCCTGTAGCTGTTCCGCAAGCACGTGATTTCGACACTCGTTTAAAAATGTATTTTGCAGCATTACGACTGCTCGTTTTTTTTATTTAGACACAAGGAAAGCATCATTATGGACAGATGTATTAGGTAGATATCCTTTCTCGATGGGCATATCAAAAAGTGCACTTTGGGACCACGCTCCCAAGCAGACACGCATTCTGCTTGTGAATATGCTTCCAGTGAACATCGGAATTTCATTCGGGATGACTGAAACAAGATAAATGTAAATATTAAAAAAATCAGGTAAAAACCTTGTTTTTGGGCTGTACTGTTACATTGCATTGTGATCACTTTATATGTATGTGCCTAGAAACAAAATGGTTACCCTTTCATGAAAAATCTGGGAAAAAGCTGACAGTGCCCCTTTAAACTGTAGAAGAAAAGTCTGTTGCTAGGTTGTAAGGGTTGCTCGGAGAGCCTCGTTACTGGAGCCACTGTATCATGTGACCTGCAGAGGGGAGGGTAAAGAGAATCGGAGAGTAGGAGTGGTTAGGGACTGTGTGGAAAGTGCAGCCTCATATTTTTGTTAGATTAGTTATTTTTGAAAAAAATGAGTTACTTTTGGATATTTGTAGTGTTGAAAATGGGTGATTACCTTTACGCGGAGCTGTCCGAGTCGTATAGCACCTGTTTTCTCCTTTTTTTCTCTGGTGGTGGTACAGTGTTGAAAATGTTCACTTTCACTGAATGGTGAAAAATACAGCCAGTCTTGAAGATTGAGGTCATCATGTTGCTGGAGGTTGATTCTGGAAGTGCACTGCTGGATTGACTCTGGAAAGCCACATTTGTCGAGGTGGATGGGAGCTCCTGGGGAGTTGTATTGGTAAGCAGTTTACTAATTTGCTGCTGCTTTTTCTCAGAAAGCACAGAGTAGTTGTTGATTGACAGCAAATTTTTATGCCCTGAGATTTGTTGTTCATCAGTTGGCGAGATGTTTTTGATGAGTTTTTGTATACTGTTTCTTCTGGTACTGTGATTGGTAATCCTTTTGCATTCTGGCAGGTGGGATTCTAGCTTCATTTGTTGCATCATTTTCCTCATTTTGTTGATTCCAATGTTCATGTTTTGGAACAACAATGAGCTGTCTTTATGGTTGGTATTTGGGGCAATGTAGAATGGTGAGTCAGCAATTTGCGATCTCAGGGGGTCTCTGTGCCTTGTAGCACTCATATGCTCAGAGAATGTCTCTATTTGGGTTGATTGTGTTTTTGTATATACTGGGGTTCACAGGACAAACATCATGGGGATTTTCTCCTGTTCTAGTTTTAGTTTGTCTCTCCGAGTATTCCAAATAGTTATTGCCATTACTGTCCACTCCTTTTCGAATGCCACCCCACTGAAGGTTGTACTGCTCCTTAGTTCATAGCGTGACTTGAACCCTGAAGTTGAAAAATAACAAGTTAAGGAGACCTGCTGGGGTTGACATAGATAGGGTTCTTGACTCATATAGGAGCTTAGTGTCTTGGTCAGACAGTGATTCTGCCTTATTGGGTTGGTTACCCTTCCCTGCCTTTTTGAGTTGTTTTTGCTTAGCTGCCAGTGTTTTTTTTTGTTTTGATAAATACTGTGTCTTATCCTTTAAATATGGAGTATGGGTATTTTTTGCGATGAGATGTCTGTCAGTACTGGCACTTATCCCTCTTACTGAGCCTGGTTCATACTCAGAACCGTCTTGCCGTCGGAGAACATATATAAAATTTTCAGTGTGGCTGTCTAGCTGTTCTAGATGGAATGTTTTAAAATCTGTGGTTTCTCCTACCTCAGACAAAAATGTGTTGAACAGCCTGAGGTCACTGTCAGTCTTTCATGCAGTGTTCTTGTTCTGTTGTTCTACTATGAATTCTTGTCTGTCTGAAGTGGTTTCTATATCAAACCTGCATGACATTTTTCCCCGTTTTTTTTTTTTTTTTTTTATAGGTCGGACATTGGCTGTGGTGAAGTAATACTCGGAATGAGTGTTTGAGAGGTTTCACTTTGCACACAACCAAGGGGTGGAGTGGTCATGAGGGAGCATTTCTGAGAGAGGTTTTAGATTGTGGGAAGAAGAAACAGCTGCAGTAGTAGCAAGGAAGAGTTGGTGGCTCGTGTTTTTTCCCCATAGAGAAGTGGAGCGTGTTTGCTGTTATAAACACGCCTTTATAACAGCAAATTATAAATGCCTTTCTCTATGGGAAAAAATGTTACCCAGTTATTATTAATAAAAAAAAGTATAGTGCTTCCAATACAACAGCTACCTCTAGCAAGCACCGCTTATATTTTAGCACCACAGTCTCAGTGCATACCACTTACCTCATTTGCAGTAAATTATGTAGGCAATAGCCTATGACAGGGTGCACTGTTATTGAGGATCACCACACACCCAGGTGCATTGGAAGGCATGAGGCCACAGGCCAAGTGCCCTCACAGCTCCCGGGTGTGCATTAATCCCCCAATAACAGCACAACCTGAAGTGGGTTATGTGCTAATCACATGGGATATTTGAAGAAGAAAAAAACAATTAAGAGAAAGTGCTTAAAAAATTTGGCAAGACAAGAAATGTGTATGTATCCTTCCAACCTGTGAAATAGTCCCCAGCAACTACTGCAGCTTTCACTTATGTGAGCACACAAATGCCATAAATTTACTCTGTGCATGGTGTCTGACATTTGATATTCACAATATCGGTGTCATTAGTGTAAAAATGTGACCCAGTGACAGTATCCATTGAACGATGCCCCTCCCCCATCGCTGTCTCTGTATGCTGTGCACGGACAGTACATACTGTCATACCAGTGTGTCTCTCTGGTGAGAATGGGGTCCACTCCTTGAAGGCAGGAGCCCCAAGACAGATAGAATAAGGACACAGAGAGTGATGTGCACACAAAGAAACATGACAGTGCAGGAATTGTGACTTACATGTGCTGGTCTCCTTGCTCATTGTGTCTCTCTCTCTCTCTCTCTCTCTCTCTCTCTCTCTCTCTCTCTCTGTCATTATTGCTAGCCAAGTCATTTTACATCCCGTAGCAACTGTACTTTAACTTCATGACTGCGAGTCGGAGATCTCTCGGACTCCCACTCCTGCTTATCTCTGACCCACCGTCAGACACCACAGACAGACAGAAAAGATTGCAGCACCACTGCATTGAACTGGGGACAACAGCAAAATGCCATCATCGGCAGGGAGACTGACTGCACAGGGTGCTACACTATCAGCAACCCAGGTGGTGTAAATTAAGGCACCAGAGAATTTACTTCTCATCATGACACACAAGGAGCCCTGATTCCCTGGCACCAGAGGAGGTGAAGCTAAGGAGCCCAGAGACCCCAGTACCAGGGGAGGTGATGCTAGTCAGGGTGCTGCAGAACTGAAGTGGCACATTTTATTCTGCTTTTAGTGATCTCTGGAAAAAAGACTGTGGCATTGTTGTGTTGTTCTCCTCTGGAGACATCAGCTGGGACAGTGGAGATCTGCAGGGCGAGTGGGTGGGTAGCCCTGTACTGCTGCGGGGACAATAATAATTAAGGAATAACAGCAGCGGAATGAGAGCACAGCATCTACAAATTCTGTGGCCGGGACTGACAGTTGGGGGAGGAGGGCAGGATTTCACCCTGGTCTCTCCAAGTAGCTGCTCATCCCACTGTCTCTCACAGTCTGTCTCTCTCACTGACTGTCACATAACAGAAATTGGCAGTGCTGCTCAGTCATTGTATGGCACCACATACAGACAGAGATACACAGATCACTGGAGGACCTTTGAAATATCATGATCCCGCTCTGAGTGTCTCTGTCTGTCAACCTGCAACAGGAGCTTTGACTAACTGACATGCAGCAAACAGCCTGCTCCTTAACTGCCACACACAGCATGACGCAGAGGGTGATTTCAGGGGAGGGGGCTCTCTGTGGTAAGACAACTGTCATGAAAACTACAGCAACTTCTTCAGCGAACAAGTCAGCACCGGGAAACAAGCACGTAGTGGTTCAGCATAACAGATCGTAGACTCCTCACCTGCCATCTCTGTCCCTTTGTAGCCAGGCATGACACACAGACACTGGGCACTTAACTGCCACACACACCATGACACAGAGTGTGATTTCTCTCCCCAGTCAGTGTGCAGTACCCAGTGGTCCATGGGGCAGCTGGGTGGGGAGAACACCAGAAATACAGGCCAAGTGACAGGCAGAGGAAGACAGATCCCCCTCTCTGTAATTATTCTACACCTGCAGTTCTTGTGTAGGGGACAATAGTTTTGCAACAGCACCTCTGTTTTCTGCAGTAATACTGGGACTCGCTTAGCGAGAATTGCCAATGGTTGCCTTTGCAAAATTATTTTCCCCTACACAAGTGCAAGTCTGCCCAAGGATCTCCCTCAGAGGTTTATCTGAGCTACTGTGCTGATAACATGCATTAATGCACAGTCATGTGATGCTCTTCTTCCAATCACTTGCTGACATTTCCCTCTTTGTAATTTCACCTGTTTTTCCCTTAGACTGGCTATTCTCTTCACCTGTGTTTATGGGGGTGACCCACCAAGCCCCATCATTTACCTAACCTGGGGTTATACTTGGTCATATATTTGCACCACCCATTGCTTGGCCATTGGATGAGCCCTCTGGAAGCCTTGTTCACTAGATCACCAGGATGTGGTGACATGGGGCATGAAAGTGCCCCATAGTATCATGCTACATCAACAGACAGCCCTTTTTCCTACTGGGTTTTCCTCCTTCTGCTCACAGGATGACAACAGATGTGGGATCCTGGGCATCTGCACACTGAGTGTGCCTGCACTGAGCCCATCAACATCCTCCCACCCAAACCTGCTGCACCAAAGTGTACTGCCAGCTGTGGTACCCCAGGTGGCAGTAGTTGAGCAGTGATGGTGACCCACCTGTGCCAGAGAAGGAGCCCATCCTCTGGGATGCTTGATCCTTTTCCCCTCCCAGCACTCTGATATCCTAGGCTTAATCCCAAACCTGGGTCACCAGCATTGTGAGGGGTAGTGCTGCTGTTGCACTTATGGGCCTGCTCTGCAGTGAATTCTAAAGTTGTGGGTGCCCCCTTGACAAAGTATCAGAGTGCCATAATTTTATTTATTTAGTCTCTGTTAACTAGGTAAGGCCCACTAGGCACAAGTGCCTGTTTTCAGAGGCAACCCGGGAGCACACAAGGAGCCCTGAGTCCCTGGCACCAGAAGAGGTGATGCTAAGGAGCCTAGAGTCCCCAGCACCGGGGGAGGTTACAGTCAGGGTGCTGCCATAAAACATGGGGAGGAGTCTGTATTCTGCCTCTTTCACCCGTGGTTACCTATTTTCTCCTGAATGTACACTACCTGAATACAACACAACAAATGGAGGGATACAGAGACTTCTTTGTCTGAGCTGAATTAATACTTTTGAATTTGCTGTATGTGAAATGAGTAGTGTACATCTTCACCCTTTTCTTCCACTATTTTTTTTCCACAATGCTTTTTACCTGGGGCCAGTCAGACAGGCTCTCAGCCCCATCCCCACCCCTCCTGGCCAGCGTCCACCTCCCCCAATTCACTGGGGACAAGTCCTCCACAGATTGACCCCCTCATGGCAGAGCCAGGGTGGAGGGCTGTCCCCCCCAGTACTTATCCAGATGCCACCTGACATCGGGTGGTGGCAAGGGACGATAGAGGGCAGGCAGGGCTTCATGAAGCTCACCTATCCCCATTTTCTGTTTTCTGGTCCCTGTTCCCCTGCCATGATAACACTTCAAGACGTGCACGTGGAAGTGCACATGCACTGCAGAACCATGACCCCTTATTTGAAGCTGCTCACTGATCTGTACTTTCACCATACTTCCACACAGGGGCAGTCAGAGGCAGAGACAGCTGGCCACCCCTTCCCAGGAGAGGAGAACACTGCCTGGGATGCGCAATCCTTTCTCACCCTGCTGACCCTTGGGAACCTGTGCTCATTCCCATCTACAGGTCACCAGCATGGCTGGAGGTGAGGTATTCAAAGCCTTAGACCTCCATGCCACTGGGCCAACTTCTTCCACTGGTTTGATAAGCATTTCAGTCTAGTGTTATAGCACCCAATGTCAAGGTTGTTGCAGCAGTGAAATGCCTTTTGTGCTTGCACCACAACTCTTCTATTGATAATAGAACTACAGTAAAAACTGGTAGAGGATTATTTTTTGATAGCTGATTGGATAAGAAGTAATGTAAAAGGTGCAACCTTCCAATGACAGCACCTATGTATTTAGCATTTTTCTAATTAGGAGACAGAAGCATTAAGACTAAAGGCAAAGGTATTCTTGCCAGGAAAGGAAGAAGCAACAGCAGTAAGGTACAAATTACAATCAATAATTAATATAATGGGTGTTTACTCACCTGGTAAAGGTGATTGTGTTGGTTGGCATCCATGGCACTCCAGACATTACCTCATGGGTTACAGCCCACCTGATAGGCTAATGATGCACATGACCCAGATCAGATTTCCAATATATCCAGGTCCCAGGAACCCCTGCTCTCCAGTTTGAATTTTCCATAGCTGAAAGGAAGGATGTTAGTACCAGAAACAATACACACGATAGAGACTAGCAAGGATGAGGTCTGCTACAACATGATGACAATAACAAGGCCAGAGGCCTGAGTTTATTCCCTATTATGTACACACTACCTCAAACCGTGGTTCGACTGATTTTAGCAGCGGGATTGATTTCTGAAGGACTGGTGTAAAGACCTCCTGATCTTACTGGTTTTACACTCCAATCATACCCGAGGGAGAGCCTTGGAGTGCCATGGATGCCAACCAACACAATCACCTTTACCAGGTGAGTAAACACCCATTGTGATTGGTTGGCATCCCATGGCACTCCAGACATTACCTCATGGGAGATAAGAAGCAGTTAAACCTCCGGGTGGGATTCGGATGAATCAGAGGGTCTGGGAGATGGAGCCGCTGCTAGGACATGGGAGGCGAAGGCTGGCCTGAAGTCCTGGAGTTGTTCCAGCCTGTAGTGCCTGTCGAAGGTATGTAGGGAGCTCCAGGTAGCCGCCCTGCAGATGTCCTCGGATGACACCGATGCTCTCTCCGCCCAGGAGGTGGATATCGCTCTGGTGGAATGAGCCCTGATTCCCTGGGGCGGTGTCAATCGCTTCGCCGTGTGAGCGTGGAGGACAACCCTTCTGATCCACCCTGCGATGGTGGTTTTGGATGCTGCGAGCCTCTGTCTTTGGCCCTTTGCGACGATGAAGAGTCTCTCCGTCTTACGGATGGACTGAGTTCTGGTCAGGTAGATAGAGAGAGCCGACCCCACGTCTAGTGAGTCAGGAGCACCGCTCTCGGGCTGAGGGGCTACGCGAGGCAGGGTGGGTAGATCTATGGGTTGTTCTCTGTGGAACCTCGTCGGAACCTTCAGCTGGAAGGCCGGTACTGTCTGGAGCTGTACCTCTTCGGGGGTGAAGATGGTGTAGGGTGGAGCGCAAGAAAGGGCGCCAAGCTCCCCTATCCTTCTGGCCGAACAGATGGCTACCAGGAAGGCAGTCTTCAGTCCTACCCAGAAAAGGTCTGAGTCGGCGAGTGGTTTGTATGGTGCCATTCTTAGGGAGTCCAATACCAGTGGTAGGTCCCACGGTGCGACGTTAAGCCTGGTCCTGGGTCGCATGAGGTCTACCGCCCTCAAGAAGTGGATGGCATCTGGGTGGGCCCCGGGTGGGTGCCCTTTGACTAGGCCTCTGGCCGCTCCGATGGCCGCCAGTTGCACCCTTAGAGAAGAGGGTGCCAGTCCCTTGTCCACCCCCTGTTGTAGGAACAGCAAGATAGTGGGGAGGTTGGCCTGTTCGGGTACCGAGCCTCGTCAGCAGCACCACTGTGCGAAGATGGCCCATTGCCTCTCGTAGGTGGATGTAGTGGAGGCTCGATGAGATCGGAGGAGCGTGCCTATGACCGACTCATGATACCCGGTAGTGGTTAGTCGTTCCCTCTCAGGAGCCAGGCCATGAGCTTTAGGGTTCGAGGGAATGGGTGCAGCACCAGACCCTGCGTCAGCATGTCTGGACGGGATGGGATCCGGAGGCTGGCTAGGGACATCTCTGTGATTGCCGCGAACCAAGCTCTGTGGGGCCAGTACGGGGCCACCAAGATGATGGAGGTCCGGGATTTCCGGATTTTTTCCAGAACCTGTGGGATGAGGGGGATCGGAGGGAACACATACGCGTAGTCCCGAGACCATACCTGGGACAGAGCGTCCGTGCCTTGGGAGTGCGCATCTCTGAACCGGGAGAAATACTGGTCCACCTGGGCGTTGTCTCTTGATGCCATTAGGTCCATGGACACTGGACCCCATGCCTTCTGGATTACCTGGAACAGGTCCGGGTGCAAGCGCCATTCTCCGGGGTGGATCTGCTGTCGGCTGAGCCAATCCGCCCTTACGTTCAGTTTTCCCACCAGGTGTACTGCCCCCAGGTGTGATAGGTGCATTTGTGCCCAGTTCATCACCCTTGCAGTTTCTCGTGACATGGTCCTGCTTCTGGTACCTCCCTGCTTTGCGATGTAAGCCACCATCACGCGATTGTCGGACTTGATCAGGACTGACTTTCCCTGGATGATGTGTCGCGGAATGCCCTCAGAGCGTGGAACACCGCTCTCATTTCCAGGACATTGATTGAGAGCTGTGACTCCGCCGGGGACCAGGAACCCTGTGCTGATTCGTCCCCCAGACAGGCCCCCCAGCTGGATAGACTCACGTCCGTCTCGATGGGGATCGGGTGTGGTGCCTCCAGGGGGATCCCCCTCATCAGATTTCCCGGGGTGACCCACCACTCCAGGGAGGATCTTACTTCGGCGGGTAACTGAACCACGCAGCGCAGGTTCCACTCGTTGGGTGCTCCGCGCGCCAGAATGTAGTTCTGGAGCGGACACATGTGCCACCTGGCCCAGGGGACGAGGTCGATGCAGGAGGCCATGCATTCCAGGAGTCTCGCCACCTTCTCCACCGTGGTGCGGGGGTGTGACCTTAACTGTCTGGCCAGACTGTGGAGGCTGCGGATCCGTGCTGGAGCCAGCCTCGCCCAACCCTCTGCTGAGTTGATGATGGCTCCGAGGTGCTCGATCTGTTGGGTCGGGCGGAGATGGCTCTTCTCTCTGTTCACCACCCAGCCGTGGTCCTCGAGTGCTCGTACTGCGAGCTCGGTGTGAGCACGCATCTGACCCTCGGATCGAGCGCGTATGAGCCAGTCGTCTAGGTACGGCACTATGTCTAGCCCTTGTTCCCTGAGTCTGGCCACCAGGGTGATGGAGACCTTGGTGAAGACTCTGGGGGCCGAGGACAGGCCAAACAGGAGCGCCCGGTATTGAAAGTGGTGTCCCAGGATGTGAAAATGGAGGAATCTTCTGTGGCTCTTGACGATGGGGATGTGGAGGTAGGCGTCCTTGAGATCGATGGATGTCAAGAAGTCGCCTACCCTGATGCCCTGAAGGGTGGATCGGATGGTTTCCATTTTGAACTGGCGTGGGATCACGTATCGATTCAGGTGTTTGAGGTCCAGGATGGGCCTCAGCTCCCCCGACTTCTTGGGGACCAGGAAGAAGATGGAGTACATGCCCTCCCCCTGCTCCCGAACCGGGACGGGTTGAATGGCTCTGTTCTGGATAAGATCTGCCAGAATCCCCTGTACCTGGTGGGGTGAGGCTCTTCATCTGGAGACTGGGGACGAGATGAAACGATGGGGAACCGAAGGATGGCACAATTCTATGGTGTACCCCCTCGAGACCACGTCCCGGACCCACCTGTCCGACGTGGTGGACGCCCAGCGGTGAGCGAACAGGGCTAGCCATTGGCTGACAGGGGTGTACGAGCTCTGGTGAGGGGGGCTCAGTGAGACGGAGTCACTGTTTTCCCCTGAATCCTCTTCCTCGACCTCCGGACTTTTGTCCCTGGGGTCGGAAGGGGGGAGGCTTGTAGTTGCTGAAAGCGGGTGTGCGTGGGTAGGATGGGGATGCTCTACCCTGAAAGGAGTGGTTCTGGGGGTAGGAGTCCCTATGAGTTTGGGTCTTGGCCCCAGGACAAAACCTTCGTCTAACGGAAGGTAGGTGTGAGGGTCTTGACCAGTTTCTTAGGAGGTCCCTACCCTCTTCCCTCTGTTTTAGGTAATTCTGGAGACCCTCCCCAAATACATGAGTCCCCTTAAGGGGTAAGTTCTGCAGAAGAGTCTTGGATTCTGAATCGGCATCCCAGAGCTTGAGCCATAGAGCTCTGCGGGCCCGATTTATGGTTGTGGCCGCCCTGGCCTGGAGGCGTAGGGAGTCCACTGCCATGTCTGCCAGGTATTTGGCTGCATCGAGGGTGCAGTCTAAAAGTTCAGCCTCCCTGGGCTTTGGACTCGCCTGTTCCTGTAGTTCCTCCAGCCAGCGGATCTGGGCGTGAGAGGTATAAATCGCCGCCATCATCGCCTTGGCCATGGTGCCCTCAATTTCAAAGGTCCTCTTTAACATGTCCTCGATTCTCTTGTCTGTGGGGTCCTTGAGGGCTATGGTGCCACATGGCAGCACCGTCTTCTTACTCAAGGCCGCCACTTGTGGATCGATGGAGGGCGCCTTACACCAGGCGTCTGATTTGTCACCTTGAACCGGGTACATCTTGTGTAAGTTCCTTCGGTTTGGCATTCTGCCCGGGTCTGTGGATTGCCATTCCATGTGAATCAGTTCCTCAATGGCCGGGCAGACTGGGAAGGTCTCTGAGGTGATGGTCCTTAGCTGGATCATTGGGTCCAGCTTCGATTCCGTCTTCTCCCCTTCCTGTTCCTCTGTGGGCAGGCCCATGGTGGCCTTGATGACCTTCATAAGGCCGGGGATTGTTTCAAATGCACACAGTTTTGACGTGAGAGACGGAGCTGTCTGCTGGTCGATGTCCTCCATGTCGGACTCCAAGCCATGCTCCTCCTCCTCTTCCTTGTCGAATTCATCCTCTTTGTCCCTTTCTTCCAGATTGCCATCAAGGGGAATGCTGGGAAGAGGGTCCTCTGAGGCTGGTGGTTCCTCTGGAAGGTCTCTCTGGTGGGTGAGCTCTGCGCTGGGCGGTCAAGGTCTGTTTTGGGTAAGCACCCCCAGCTTCTCCATGATCTTCAGCATGAAGTTCTGCTGACTCTCCATCATGGCGACCGCTGCCTGTTGGTTCTGTATCAACAGGGAGCCCAGATCCACCCAGGTCGAGGTGCTGGGGCCTGGGAGAGAAGGTGCCGTGGGGGGGGTTCTCTCCATCAAAGACAGCTCATCGTCCAAGAGGCAGGCCGCACAGAGAGGGCCTGGGGTTTGAGGGAGGAGGGAGGTGCTGCACAAGGTACATTTCTTTGCCTTAACCATCTGAAAGATAAAGAGAGAGGTCTGAGTGAGGAACGAGACTCCAGAAAGCTGTCCCCATGCCCCGGTGAACACCTTCCATAGGCGGGAACAAGGGTGGGGGTTGGGGGGTTGGGGCCGGAGTTGTGCTGTGGTAAGGATGCTGTGTGAGGGCCCTTAGACAGACCATGGAGGGGGGGAGACTCCTTTCCTGGCATCCTTACCTGTCTATCCCCTCTCAGATGATTTCTACTCGGGGTAAGCCTGGGTCCGCTGTGGGAGGGGACCGTGGCCACCGAGTGATGGGAATAGTTCTGCTAGAGCCTGCCAGGGTCACTATGGGAGGTACCCGGGCATGGACTCTGCGGTGTCCTACTGGGGTCGCTATGGGAGGGACCCGAGTGGACTAAGGAGGTCTCCTGTCCTTTTTTTTTTTTTTGAGAGTGCCTAAGGCTGCTCAGGGTCACCCAGGATGAAAGGTGGGCACTGTGGAATCAAGCCCAGAACTCCAGAGGCATGGCGTGGGGCCCCTGCACTAAGAACTGCCTCTAAAAGCAGCCCACTGGGGGTCAGGAGGCCAGCTGAGGCCTGGACCCTTGAATCTGCTCCTCTGATTTTGGATTTTTTTATTTCTTTAGTTATCTCTTTATTTCTTTATTTATTTGTTGAAGACTTGGTGCCCCCAGCTCGCCCTAGGCCGAGGGCAATGAGAGAGAGGTCGGAGGGATGGGGGGGAGCTCCCCCAAGGAGCAGGGTGTCGCCCTGTGGCTGCGGCCTAACATGGCACCGCGCGGCATGGTCGGCCTCCGAGGAGGCCTATCATCCAAATGGACAGCCAACGCCACGGCGCCAGCCCCTCTGAGTGGCTCCGGGAGAGGGGCAAGGCACGAGCACTGGCAGGCCTCCGAGATCCCGGGAGGCTGTAGTCCGTCGGCCAGATGGCCGAAAAGGAAGGAGAAGGAGCTGAGGCGCGTGTCCGCTAGTCCGAGAGGCGGCCTCGCCTGCAGAGGAAGGCTCCGAAGAGGCCTGGAGGGAGATCTGCGCCTCCGATTGGAGATGCCGAGCAGCGTCAGGGGGCACGCCCGAGTTGGGGGAATGGCCGAAGGGCCGCAACTTTGCCTGTGGGCCAGGAGGAGGGAGGGAAGGCCTCAGAAGGAGGGAGGAGTCATGGGGGGACCGCGGAGTCACGGGGAGAAGAGGCGACTCGCGGGGTGGATGGCCAGGCGTGGGCCTGGGCAGGGAACTAGCGTCCCGGGAGTGAGCCCCAGCGGCGCTGGGAGCCAGGGCCTTGTGCGCCAATCCCTCTGAAGGGAAGAGGGCCTCAGAAGAAGCTGCAGAGTCACGGGGAGGAGAGGTGACTCGCGGTTGGATTTTTCTAGGCGAGGGCCTGCAGGATGAGCCCTCAGAGCCGCGTGGACTCTGGAACAGGGAGCACACTGCCTGAGAGGCCTGGAGACAGGGCGTGTGGCCCAGATAGCGAGGGTCCCAGCCAGATGGCTCAAGGAAAACATCCTGGAGCACCATAAGAGAGATAATACGCTAATAAAAATCAACAAACAGCACTTCAACGACCAGAGCAATGTGGCTATTAAAATATGAATTTCTAGGAGCAGAGAATGCTCCTGGTTTAAACAAGATTAGGAATATGGGGCAGCAGACGGCCCCCAGACAATATAAATAATAATAGGTCTAAGTCAATTGCCACAAACATAGAAGGCTTTTGATAAAAAAATACAGTTCCTACCATAGAATTTTAAAGAGCAGACAGGGGTTCTCTGGATGCTTCTTGCCTATTCAGATGCACAAATTACAACTGGAGAGCGGGGGTTCCTGGGACCTGGATATATTGGAAATCTGATCTGGGTCATGTGCATCATTAGCCTGTCAGGTGGGCTGTAACCCATGAGGTAATGTCTGGAGTGCCATGGGATGCCAACCAATCACAAACAGCATTAAGACAGTAATGCAATAGCCTTACTAATCTAGGCATTTCTAAAATAGTCAGGCAAAACAAACTGCATGATGTTGTTGAAATGTCTGTTAGTTCTATTTTAAAATGAGTGTTACTGTATTTACCTCTCTGCCTGAATTATGTAAGGCTTTCTTGAAAGAGAGCAGAAGTTGGTTCTATCCTTGTTTCCTTAATGAGTTACTGAGCACTTTAGAAGCCCACTGTAGATAATATATTGAATTTCATATGGGCTATTCTGGAAGAAAACATTGTTAAATAAGACTGACACTACAACTAATGAAGCACATGCAAATAGCAGAAAATATCACCCTCACAGCAAGACTGGGACCTCTACCAGTGAATGACATCCTCCTAACATCAGAAAAATGTCAATACGTGGTGACATGAATGATTCTGCCATGTGATAGGCTACAGCTTCCTACAAAAATGGTCACAAAGAGATATTCAAATGAACCTACAGCACCACTGGTTGGCAAGAGGGTTCAGTTGCTTTTCCCATAGTTCTTCTGTAGTTGTGTTATTCCTGGTGTCAGGGAATATAACATTCTAATGCCCAAACAAGCCTTTTTAAATGTCAGGAACAACACAAAGCTATCCCTGATGCCCCTACTGGTTGGTGAAACTGTACAGTAAGTGAACATGTGAGCATCCCTATGGGGAAACAACATTACAGAGGCCACTGGGAGGGAATTTAATATTCCTCTGACTATTATAACAGCACAAGAGCCTAGAAAAAAAGATAGTGAATGCCATGGCAATAAATTCTTTAAACTGAATCAAGATTTTGCAGTGGCACTGCTGTCACCTGTGGTTTCAGAAATAGGAAAATGAAAATAGGGCAGTGGACTCTCTGGCTGCAGTATATGAGGTAAGGCCCCTTACTGTGGGCGGATGTGGTCTATGGCAGAGATGATGTACTGTAGTAGAGGCACAGGGAGTCTGCCTGGGGGAGATGGCTGCTTAGTGCATTAAAAAAAACAAAGCTGCATGAGTGGTATGTGCTGACAGAACAAAACAAAATGACATTTCTGAGTTCTGTGCTCCTGCTGATTGGTGCTCAGTTGTATGTGCCGGAAATAGTGTGTGAGGAACAAAGCAGAAGAAGAAGCTGGGATCCATTGTCTCATGGAGGCTGAGCGGAAAAGGGCTTCCTGTCTGTTTGAGGACTCTGATAACTAGTTCAAGTAATCAACAAATGTAACTGTACTAAAATCTGTGCAGTGACTAGCAAAATGAGTTTCATTGGTGGGGAGTGAAAAAAAACCTCAACGTAGTATTTTTTGTAGTGTTAATACACAAGGGAAATTGATGGGGCTTGGTGTATGATGTAACATCGGATCATCACCCTTGCACAACTGGAACTGCATTAAGTGATTTTACGTACGTGTAATACTCTCCTTTTCAGACTAAGTGACAAGATAACAGTAAGGAGAAAACAAAAGTGCTGACAGCGTTTGGAACCTGGTGTGTTTAAAGAACAAGGTGCAAGGACGGGGATGAGTGGGTGTTCATAACTGCTGACATCACTTCTAGTACAGTATCTGAAACCAAATGAGATGTTACAGGTTTCAACAGGGAGCAAAACAAAGTTTCTTAGCCTACAGTTCGAACCCTATAGCTGTTATGATACTTATTGGTGTGCAATGGAGCTTTCAACCAAAAATGTCTGAGAGTCAAGATCAACTGAGAAATGTCATTTACGTCTTCTCCACTTGGCAAAACTGAAAGCAAGATCATGATTATCCCAATGGAAGGTTACAAGACAGTATTACATAGCCACTGAAAGGAAATTTAATACTAGCCAGATCAAAGTCCCAGAGGACGGGAAAGAGGTAACAAAGGACCTGAGAATACATTTTTAGGTGACACTTTATTTTAAGTGTGTCCTTAACTACACTGTAACTACTGTATAAATATACTGTAACAGCTGTGCAGTTACATGTAACTACTACGTGGTTGTTAACTAATTACACAATTTGCATACATGTGGCAACTACTATGTTCTCCATTTCAGCAGAAATCAATTCATTCTGACAAGTGTAACTACACATTTAATAGCTGTTGCAAAGTGTAACAGAAAATCTGTTATGAAAGGTGGAAGACTAGGTTTGCTGGCAAAGGCACCTAGCTTCACCTGAGCTCTTTTCTTTTAGGTTTGCTTATAAGGACAGAGCAAGGAACATTATCAGAGCAAGGTAAAATATTAAGGCTTCTTCTGGCTAGGCAGACTTACTGTGTGTTACTATTTTTTTTTTGTACTCACTGGGTTTGTTACTGTTTTTTGCTAACATTTTATTGCTTTATTGTTCTCTGATTTAAATTGCTGTTTGCAGGGTATACTTTCTGCTGCATTATTACATGGTGTGCCTACAGACTTGTTACTGTTTTGTGCTTACAGATTACTGCTGTAATCTTCTCTGATTCAAATTGTTTTTGCAAGGTGTATCTTCTGTTACTGCTTTATTTTTCTCTGTAGCAAAGTGTTTCTTGCAGAGTATATCTTCTGTGAAATTGTTACAGGTGGTGCTTACATTTTTGTGACTTGTTTATCTATCGTTAGGCTAAGCAAAATTACTGTTTGCTACTATTTTATTTTATTTTTTGTTGAAAGGTTTGTGGTTTGGTCTCAAAGGTGTCACAGTCTCCTTCTCACATTGAAGGAGCTAATTGCTTTCTTCCCACAGCTCTTCCAGGAGATTAGGTATGTAACTGAGCAGTGGAGCTGACAAATTCTTAGTAACTTCCAACAGAAGGAAGAGTTAAAAGGTCAGTTAGTTGGTGTTTTGGAGGTGGAAGACTAGGTTTGCCGGCAAAGGCACCTACAGTAACTTCACCTGAGCTCTTTCTTCTAGGTTCGCTTATAAGGATAGAGCAAGGAACATTATCAGAGCAAGGTAAAATATTAAGGCTTCTTCTGGCTAGGCAGAGTTACTGTGTGTTGCTATTTTCTTTCATACTCATAGGGTTTGTTGCTGTTTTTTGCTAACATTTTATTGCTTTATTGTTCTCTGATTCAAATTGGTGTTGCAGGGTTTACTTTCTGCTGCATTATTACAGGGTGTACTGACAGGTTTGTTACTGTTTTGTGCTTACAGATTACTGCTGTAATCTTCTCTGATTCAAATTGTTTTTTGCAAGGTATATCTTCTCTTACTGTGCCTATAGGTTTTTTACTGTTTTGTGCTTACAGATTACTGCTGGAATCTTCTGATTCAAATTGTTTTTTTACAAGGTATATCTTTTGTTACTGTTTTATTTTTTCTCTGTAGAAAAATGTGTTTGCAGGGTATGTCTTCTGTGAAATTATTACAAGTGGTGCTTTACATGTTTTACAGTTTTATCTATATTAGGCTAAGCTTTCAGGGCTACTGAATTTATTGTTGGTTGATTGTTTCTGCTCTTACCTCCTTGTTTCTTTTGTCCGTGGTTCTTTTTCAGCAGGGGAAGGGCCCAGCAACCCACTCCCATCCCCAACCACCCCATGCTATACTCCTTTTCTAGAGTAGCACAGTCATGGCATTTCCTCTAGAAAAGCAGGAAGGGGAGGACCAGAGGGGTATCCACACAGTGACCTCATTTACAGGGGCACAAGTAATTTAACTTGTTATAACAAGTTATAGAAAAACAAACAAACAAAACAAAAATGAAACTTTTGCTTTCATTTTCTTCCTTCTAATTGCTTGAACCAAGTTATAAACCCAGCAACTCAGCTGGAATGGATATTATTAACTGCAGATACTGCAGGACACTTTTCAAAAGGGCAGTTATACAGGATTTAAGATGCTGTCCTACATGCTAGACCATTGGAGATCTAAGGGATCAGCTTTAAGCAGCATGGGTAGAGATTGTGCACCTCAAATCACATATTCAGGAGGAAATATATTGTAAGACCCACCCACCATTTCCCCAACATCCAACTGAAGCATCTCAACCACAGAGGGTAGTTGGTCCAGGAGGTTGGCAGGTGGTTAGGAGGAGAAACTTGGGTGCCCCATCACTCAACGCTCTCCAATGTACCATCTCCACAAATCATATAAAAACTACAAACAGGTATCTGCCTCTATCTCTGAAATCAAACAAAGGGGCCAAGGACACTGCAGAGCAGGACACTGCAGCACAGGAGCTAGCACAAGAAAACTCACCCAAAACAGGGACCAAAACAAAAAAAAAGCAAAAAGGAAATCCAAAACACTTCTGATCATAGAAGACTCCATGATTCTGGGAGTTGATACCTACCTCCAGCCAAGGGTAATGGTCAGATATCTCCCAGGTACATAAGCGTGAAGAGACACTGACTGCATTGCTAAAATCATGCAGGAAGCAGGTAAAAACATCAATGTTCTAGTACACATAGGGACTAATGATCTCACCAGTAGATCAGTTCTGGAGACCAAGGAACACCTGACCAGGCTGGGAGACAAACTGTCATCCATTTTGTCTGCCGTCTCCTTCTCTGAGATCCTGCTGGTCTGGGAGAGGGGGGCAGATGGACAGAAGGTCAGAGAAGTGGAGATAGGGGAGCTAAACATGTGGCTCAAGGGCTGGTACCAGGAAAAAGGACACAAATTTGTAGGTAACTGGCAACAGTTTTTGGAGTGAAAGTTCTTTAAATTTGATGGACTGCATCTGACTAAGGAGGGAGTCAGTGCATTGGGGCAGAGGTTTGACATCTTTGTAGAATATTTAAACTAGAAAATGGGGAGGGGTGCAGCACCCAATACATTGAACAGGAAGAACATTCCTCCCCCCCAGCTAGTGATCAAACATGAGTTCAGCATGTTTGTAGTTAATTTGCATCACCAGGTAAGGAAAAAGGTCCGGCTCCCTATACAACATGCAGGGGAAATGCTGGATCTCACTCAATAACTAACGCACTAAAATCTGACCAATAGAAAATCATGTACACAAATGCCTGCAGTCTGGGAAACAAGATCCCAGACCTGCAGGCAACAATGATAGAGGCTAAACTGGACATAGTAGCCATTAGTGAGACATGGTTCACAAGTAACCACACTTGGGAGACTTCAGTACCCGGCTATGTACTGTTCAGAAGAGACTGAGGTGCAAAAAGGGGGGGGGTGGCCCTTTATGTCAATGAAACTATCAAAGGTACAGAAATTCAGAATACACATAAGGAGCCAGAAGAACTGTGGCTCACCCTGGAAACAGGAAATGGGACAGCCATATGAACTGGGGTTATCTCCAAGCCTGCAGACCAGGGGAAGGATATAGACACATTGCTGTTAGAAGATATACAAAACATTACAACTCAAGAGGAGGTTCTGATAGGAGACTTCAACATGCCAGATACAGATTGGTCAATACTAACAGGAACATCTACTAGAACTAGACACATAGTGGATTCCCTGCAGGGAGAGGGCCTCAAACAACTGGTACAACAACCCAAAAGAGACAGGACTATCCTAGATCTAGTATTGAATAATAGGGAAAGATCACAGATCTCCAGGTCAAAGGTCACCTGGGGGCCAGTGACCATCACATGGTATGGTTCAAATTGGCCACTAGAACTAAATCATCCCATTCCAAGGCAAAAATATTGGACTTGAGAGGAGCTGACTTTGATAAGATGGCCAACAGAGTTAAGCTAGCCCTGGCAAGAAGAAATACAGGTGAGGGAGTATAGGCAAAGTGGGCAAGCATTAAGGATGCAATACTTGAAACAACATCCCATTGTGTTAGAGAAAGAAGTAAGAGCAAAAGAAGGAGAAAACCACTTTGGGACTCAAAAACAGTAGCAGAAAAGGTCAGAGCCAAAAGGCTGGCCTTCAGAAAATGTAAGGGAACACAGTGGGGCGAAGACAGGGAAGCATACCAAACTTTCCTAAGGGAAGCAGGGAAGGCACTAAGACAGGCAAAGGCCCAAACTGAGGAAATACTAGCATGGACAGTAAAAGAAGGGGACAAGACTTTCTATAGATACCTTAGTGAAAGGAGAAAGTCCAGAGGGGGTATTGCTAAGATCAAAGGGGATAAGGGGAAGTGTGTGGAGAAGGACCAAGGAAAAGCATCTATCCTAAATAGATACTTCTGCTTAGTATTTACTAAGGAGAAGGTAGGGCAGGGCACAGCTCAGCACCATGGACACGGGGGAGGGAGGTGTGCACTAGTCCCTTCACAAAAGAAAGGGTCCTACACGAGCTTGCTAAGCTCAGGGTGGACAAGGCAATGGGACTTGATGGCAAACATCCCAGAGTACTAAAGGAGCTAAGGGTGGAACTAGCAGAGCCATTATCTGAACTGTTTAGTGAGTCTCTGAGCACCGGAGCGGTCCCAGAAGACTGGAGAAGGGCTCATGTGATCCCGCTCCACAAGAGTGGTAGCAGGGAGGAGGTGAGGAACTACAGACAAGTCAGTCTTAACTCAGTAGTGGGCAAGATTATGGAGGCACTCCTTAAGGAAAGGATAGTGCAACACCTGGAATCCGTAGGTGCACAGGATCCAAGACAGCATGGTATTACAACCTATACCTAAGGTTACCAGGTGTGGATATCCGTTGCCTGCAGCTAGTGCAGAATGCGGAGGCCAGGTTGTTGACTGGGGTGTCAAGAACTTGCCATGTCACACCTGCGCTACGCGAACTGCACTGGCTGCCTGTGCATTGGAGGATCACCTACATGGACAGGGACTGGGCTACTTGCAAGACCTCCTTCAGCCCTACTGCCCCCTCCATCCACTCTGCTCCACTGATGAGGGATTGCTGGAGGTTCCCAGGGTCCATCTTCAGTCATTAGGTGCCAGGGCCTTTTCTTTTGTGGCCCCGACCCTGTTGAACTCTTTACTTCGTCGAATTAGAGTGCTTGTCTACCAAGACCTTTAAAGCCTCACTGAAAACTTATTTATTTAATTTGGCTTTTGGAGAGAGTGTTTAGTTTATTTCTGCTGCCTTTTTATTTATATTTTTTTCTTTATAGATTTTATTAAATGAACGTTTGTTTGTGTTTTTACATTGTACACGTGCTTTGGTTTCTGAAAAGCACATTATAAATAAAAGCTGATTTGATTTCATTTGATTTGATACAACAGGAAGGTCCTGTCAAACTAATCTCATAGATTTCTTTGACTGGGTAACCAGAGTGGTAGACCAAGGGGATGCAGTTGATGTCACCTACCTTGACTTCAGCAAAGCTTTTGATACTGTTCCATATACAAGATTGATTAATAAGCTGGGTAGGCTTGGGGCAGGTCAGAAGTTGGTCAACTGGGTGGCAAACTGGTTGTGGGAAGAAAACAGAGAGTGGAGGTAAACAGTATACAGTCAGAAGAGATGCAGGTCTCAAGTGGGGTATCTTAGGGATCAGTCCTGGGGCCAGTCCTCTTCAATATCTTCATCAGTGACATTGCAGATGGACTGGAGGGTAAGGCTTGTCTGTTTGCAGATAACACCAAGATCTGCAACAGAGCAGATGATCCAGATGGGGTGGGCAGAATGAGGAGAGATCTGGATAAACTGGCAAAATGGTCAGAAGAGTGACAACTGGAGTTTAATGCAAAGAAGTGCAAGATCATGCACATAGGGAAGAGAAATTGTGAAACCACCTATAGGTTGGGGGGGGGAGTTGCTGACAATCACAAGGAAGAAAGAGACTTGGGCATCATCATCATCACAGATGACCTAAAATCATCCAATCAGATCACAAGAGCAGTAGGTAAGGCTAGAGGGATGTTGGGGTGTATTAGTAGGTGTATCGCAAGCCGTAAGAGGGAGGTATTAATCCCTTTTTACAAGACACTGGTTAGGCCCCATCTGGAGTACTGTGTGCAGTACTGCAGGCCACAACTGCACAAGCACATTAACAAAATGGAGGCAGTCCAGAGAAGGGCAACCAAAATGGTGCAGGGACTGTATCAGAAAACATATGAAGACAGATTTACAGAGCTCAATATGTATATCCTAGAGCAAAGGAGGGAGAGAGGTGATATGATCAAATCATTCAAACATCTTAAGGGCATTAACAAGGTGAAAGAGGGAGGCCGATTAAGGGGTAATGTGAGGAAGTTCTTTTTCACAGAAAGGGTGGTGGATACATGGAACAGCCTACCTCAGGAAGTGATGGATGTGAATAGAGTGCAGAGCTTCAAACAGGCATGGGATAGGCATAAGGGAGCAATACAGATGAGTATGAATAGATAGGCCATTGACATGTACAGGCCTATGGCACATTCATAAGGTAGAAAAAATGGGCAGATTGGATGGGCCTTGCGGTCCTTATCTGCTTTCAACTTTTATGTTTCTATGTTTCAACTACCACTGTATCTCTTCTGGCATTATATAATTTGTTCTTATAAGGACAACTACACATGTAATAGCTATTGCAAATTGTAGCAGCAAATCTATTGTGTAACTAATATGTAACTACTTTTGGCATTAATAAATCTGTTCTTACAAGTGTAACTACATATGAATGCAGGACTTGTGCACTGTTTCAGCAGTCTGTGTAGCTAACATTTATTTAAAAGGTAATCACACAGAAAAACATTAAAGTGTAATCAGAATGGTAACTAAAATATGATTATAATGCAGCTTCTGTCTGCTACAGTTAAATGCACTGACTGGCAACTCTTTAGATGATGTTGCATGATGAGGTTTGGGGTCAATGCCACAGAAGCAGCACATTTTTATGTTTATCGTGCATGTAAGCGCAGATGAACATGTTGATGTCAGAGTTGCTAGAGAGGGGTGTGGGGGTGGCAGCCCAATGGCCAGCGATGCTGCAGGGGCCGGTCTACAGCCAGCAAATTAGCAGACAGTGTCCTGATGACACTGGTTTTCTGGGGAGGGGGCTCATCTCGGCAAACATTTCAAAGGAAAGTGCCAACACTGTGTGCGGCTCTATCCTTTGAAATGCAAGCCCTTCAGCTGTGGCTTAGTGTGTCTTCCCTGGTTAAACAATTTTCCCTTTCCTTTTCCAACACTGGGATGCCCACTCCTGGTGTCAGATGCACCCCCCCCAACCCATCTATATCCCAAGCTGACATTGGGGTGCCCAGTCCCCATGTCGGCATCCCCCTCCCCACCACTATTGTGGCACACTGGGAGCCCACCCCAGTGTGCCTAAATTGATATTTATTTTTTTTACCTGTAAATGAAGAAAACCTACCCTTGTGGTCCTTTTTTTTTTTTTTTACCTGTAAAAACAAAAAACGTCCCCCATTGCCTCCCCGATCCCCCTGCCCCATCCCAACCCTCCCTCTGTTCACCCACCTCCCTGCATCCCCCCTTACCCCATACTTACCCTCCAAGGTCAGCGGATGCGATCGTCTGTGGAGCGGGACACGTCTGCACTCTTCAAAGCTGACCAGCAAACTGAAAGAATGAAAGGTAAGCCGTATAATGGAAGTCAATTGGGGTTTCAACTTATTCTCATGTCTCAGCCATTTTTAAGAATTTTGTCCAGAAATTTTCAACTTAGGGTTCTTGGGACCACACCTCATGAACATGTCACTGTCATTTTGTTCCTCAGTCCCAAAAGATGATTTCACGGTTGCTGCACTGAATCACCTTTTGGGACCAAGTAATGAAATGACAGTGTCACTGTTCATGAGGTGGGGTCCCAAAAAGCCCATGTTGAAAATTTGGTGAAAAAAAAAATGGGGGATCATGTGATGCTTCACTAGAGAAAGCAGCACTCCCGATTCTCTCCTGCTCCCCCACTCCTAATTTGGCTTTATCTTAACTGAATTTGACAGGAAAACTTTATTTTTTGACTCTTAGTACATCAGAGAAGCTTACCTGCAGACTGACTCCAGGAAGTTGCATTTATCTTGGTTATGGAGGTCCATATGAGACAAGAACGGCCGCAGCACACCCCACTGCCCTTGTCTGAGAAGGCCACAAAAAAATCCAGGCAACAGCCAGCAAAACCCCCTCCAGCTCCCTCAGGCAGGGCCACTAACAGAGGAGCGCTTCTTACAGGAGATGAAGCCGCTCCAAGATGCTCTACTACTGCTAACAATGGATGTAGCGGTTCTGAAAAAGAAATGTCAGATGTCTCCAGACAAGTTAGAGACACGGAGGCACGGCAGTCTCGCTGGAAAAATGGAGGGCGATTACAGACCCTGAGATTGTGAGATTGAGGAAGCAATTAAAAAGAATGGACTCAAAAATGGAAGACCTCGAGGGCCATAGTCGCCGCAATAATCTTGTAGTGATCATCCTCCCGGAGGGAGAGGAAGGATCCTCCCCCATCCTCTTTACACAGAAATTGTTAGAGAAAGTAGCTGACCCATTGCTTAACGGACCTTCTTATATAGTGGAACAGGCCCACCAAGCACTGCGCCCTAAGCCAGCCCGAGGGTCACCTCCCTGACCGTTCCTTCTGAAACTACTTAATTGTCTGGATAGACAGCATATCCTGACCAAGTTGCGGGACATTCAAGCAGTAATGTGGAAGGGGAATAAAATATGAATATTGCAAGACCTACCAGCCTCAATGAGACAAAAAAGGGTCTCATTTCACTCAACAATCTCCTGACTCATCCCTGCAGGAATACATTTTCGGATGCTGCATCCAGCCCTTCTGCAAGTCCGTGTGCAAGCAAAATGGCATTCATTTGAATCTAATGAACAGGCAGTAAATGAGCTACAGAAGCTTCTACCAGAGCTGTTTCAAAAGTGAACTGCACTAGTTTGAAATTTGTTTCTAGTGAGCAAGAACTGATTTAATGGTCTGGGGTCTTTTGGTAATGAGGAGGATGGCAACCAATCAATCCGAAGCTGGACCTGCTATCTTCATGCCCCTAGAGCAGCTGCCTGATTTGTGAATGCTGGCTGGCTCACTGTGGACTCTGGGTTTCTGTTCTAGCTGCAACCTACAAGATGATCTTCCTGTGTCTAGAGCATACATGCAGCAGGATGGTTATAGCCACGGTTTCCTGGTTGGTGCTCAACTTATAATGCAAGAGATTCTCTGCAGGAACAACCTGCTCCTTTTGATTTTAAGCCCACAATATTCTCTCACTTTCCTGTGTCCACTTATTAAAGTGAATTGCAGCGGAGGTCTCGATTGCAGAGGGGCCACCTGATGCAGCAGTTCGAAAGTGCGCATGGCTGTGGAGTAACACCAGGGATTGAGTGTAAGATTGCCTGCTTTACGCTGATGCGCACATCCGATCAGTAACAGTTTAGAGCTGTCTGGAGCTTCCATTACTACTGACTTCCTACAAAAAGCAACAACTCCCTGGGCTTCTAGTTTTTACTAGAATGAGGTTTTGTGGGCATACAGATTTATTGGACTCTGGGTCTCCATTGCCTTCTAGGGGGGACCTTTTTTCATAATCGATCCTGCCCTATAGAGTACTTAAGGGTCATTTTTATTTTTGCCAAATGCTTGGTCGTGAACAATATTTTGGAGCTGAAGTAACGGAATCTACTCCTTTATTTTAACAAGGATCTTCAGCTGGTTTTTGGCTCTACTGAGCATCACCTTTATTTTATTATTACTTTGCATTTCCCCTGCTATTAAAGGGGTCGGTGGCCAAGCATGGTCTTTAACTTCCACGGGATTGAGATAATAATCTCTTGGTCTCGCTCTTAGTTGGGGCATTAACCCAGGGTGAACCTTAAAGAGCATGTTTTTTTTTTTAAAGAGCGGATCTGATATAGTTAAGTTACTTCTAATAAGTAAATGTTTTGCTGTTTCTACTTAATGTTCAGAGATGGGATGTGGAGGGCGGGATAGGGACTGTTTTTGTTTTATCTGGTAGTGTCATGATCAGTATCAAGGGGAAGGGCCCTCTTTATCAAACTCTATTACATTGGGCTTTATATGGATAGACAATCATTGATGATTTGGCAGGGGTATTCTTAGGTGAATTATGTATACGTTTTACATTGGGGTGTAGTGTTACACATGGGGGCTGGGTCTATTTTTGTGTATGTGGAGGCTTATAATCGAATTTTGGGGAAGGGGAAGGAGAGACTCATGGTATCAGCAAAGGGAATGTGTTTTGTGTTTTTCAAGACTAGTTTGAGGATAATAATTATATTCATAGACTATGGCTAATTGTATAAGAGTTATTTCATGGAATGTTAAAGGTGTGCGCAACAAGCATAAGCGATATAAGATACTGAAGCACTTGCAGAAGAGAAGGGACAAATTTCCTTTCTACAGGAGACCCATTTACTAGAAACGGAGGCTAACTTATTAAGGAGGCTAAACATAAGGCAGGTCTATGCAGCTGAAACTGACACACAGAGTAGAGGGGCAGCTATTTTACTAGATAGAAATTTGACTTTCAAATGTAAATAATGTCTCTGGGATCCTTTAGGCAGATTTTTTTGTGTGTTTGGCACTTTGGAGAGATCTGACATAGTCCTTGGCTGCATCTATGGCCCTAACACAGACACCCCATCCTTTTTCATGGACATCCTCAAACTTTTGTTTGCTTTCTTATCCATACCATTTTTATTAGGAGGGGACTGGAACTTAATCTTCGACCCCGATATGGACAGGTCAGGTAAACTGAGGGCAGGTTTGTCACCAGGCCAGAGATCTATATGAGACATGATAGATAGCCTAGGCCTATGTGACCCCTGGAGGGTGTTATATCCGGACATCCGGGAATATATGTTTCAGTCTTCTGTGCATGGGACCTCGTCTTGCATAGATTATTTTTTGGTGAACAAACAGTTACTTATTGGCCTCATGGCATGTCAGATCTCTCTGGAAGTCATTTCAGACCATTCCTTAGTAATATGCACCTTATCAATATCCCCCACTCAAAGAATAGAAACAAGTTGGAAAATTAATGACAGCCTGCTAAGGGATGAATGGGTGGTGGACAGACTGAAGTCTTGTATTGAACAATATACTAAGAATAACCTTCATTCTACAGGTCGGCCAGAGATGGAGTGGGATGACTTAAAGTGTTTTATGGGGGGGGACTGATCCAAATTGCCTCTATGAGGAAGTCCAGGAGGAAGTGTCAAATCAGGGACTTAGTCAACAAAATTAGACAACTGGAAAAAGGGATCTCTCCCTCTTCCACAGACATACAACATCAGGAACTCACTCATCTTACGGCGCAGTACAATGATTTGCTGGGTGGTAAGGTGGAATACGGCATCCTTAAAACAAAATCTATGCACATAGACCAAGGAGAGAAGGCCGGTTGCCTACTGGCTCTGCAGGTCAAGTAACAAGAAGCATCTAGACTAGTAGAAGCCATTCACTCGGAGGAAGACGGCTCGCTTAAAATGAATTCAGTAGAGATTGTAAAAGAATTACAAGGACATCTACGGGGTTAGGGAGAACCCCCCCCCCCCCAACAGAGCACATAGATGAATATCTGATGGACCTGCCTCTCCTCAGTCTTTCAATAGACCAACAAACTTTTATTACCTCCCAATCACAGAAAGTGAAATCCAAACGCTATCAGCGGTTTATCGCTTGATGAAACTCCTGGACCGGATGGATTTTCCTATAACTTTTATAAAGTTTTCAAGGAGGAACTAACTCCATGGCTACTCCATCTGTTCTAATCAGTCATGGCTGGTGAGTGTCAGGATCCTCATCTTTTTGAGGCAACAATCATAGTATTGCACAAAGAGGAGAGGGAGACGCACTGGGTCTCAAATTATAGACCAATATCTCTTCTCAATTGCAATATCAAAATTCTAACTAAGCTTCTGGCCAGTAGAATGAATAGGGTTATACCATTTTCGATTGCTGAGGAACAGGTGAGATTCATGACGGGGAGTTCTTCTTCGGACCATGTGAGAAAGCTGGATCATATTTTCTCTGCATCTCGGGACAGCTTTTCCACGTGGTTTTGATGTCTCTAGACATGGAGAAGGCTTCTGACAGAGTGGACTGGGGTTTTCTCTTTAGAACGCTACTTAGATTCAGTCTCCTTCCCCTCTTTGTGCAATGGATCCAAGCCCTATATACAAAACCCAGCACCCGTATTTATTGCAACCGATCCTTATCTCCATCCTTTTCGCTTCACTCAGGGATCAGACAGGGATGCCCTTTATCTCCTCTCTTATTCAGTCTTTATCTGGAACCATTCCTGGTACAGATTAAGAGAGATCCAGGCATCCAGGGAATCACTGTAGGTGAGTACAAATTATAGGCATACACCGATGACATACTTCCCCACCTATCTAACCCAAGGGTCTCGATAGGTAGAACTCTGCACCTGATACAAAAATATGGAATGTTATTCAACTATAAATTGAATCTCGAGAAAACTGCATTATTCTCTCTTAATTCACTCTCTCATAAGGGAGAGGTTGATGGGTTAAGGGTACACTGGGAGCACAAAAAAGTCAAATATTTGGGGATTGTCATCATGCAAGACTCTAAATCTTTAAAGGAAAATAATCTGGATGCCCTGGTTCAGACAATCAAACAAGATCTGGATAGATGGACGAAGCTCCCATTGTCACTATGGGGCAGAATTGGTTTAATTAAAATGAATACATTACCCCAGATTTTTTTTATCCCCTCAATATGTTAAATTTATGGCTACCACAGCCCTGGTTCGCTAGACTACACTCCATGCTAATCAATTTCATTTGGAAAAGTAAGCAAGCTCGTAGGACCTATGGGAAGCTTACTGTCCCTAAGACAAAAGGAGGGCTGAGACTTCCCTACTTCAAGCTTTATTACTAGGCCAACCATGCTGCAAAATATCTACATTGGGTGGATGGAGTCGGTGAGGAGACCCTGAACCAGTGTTACCCTTTATGGCTTAGGATGGAAAAAGAACTTATCTCAGCACTGGGTCTTCCCCCCTCGCCCTTCTGTATATACCCCCTAAATTTTTTCCATCAGCTCTTGTTGAGACTCCAATTGGAATCTCTGTAAAGGCACACAATCGGATGTGTTCTTCCATGTACTACAGGCATAGACAGGACCCAACCCAGCCTCTTACTGGTAACCCAAATCTCTTGATAGGTAGGAAGATGGTAAATGACTCCTGGCTCCCACAACTCACAAAGATCTCTGCAGAGATATGGAGTAATGGACAGGTCCTGTCGTCCAGGGAGATCATCCGTATCTATAAACTAAATCTGCAGGCAAGCTTTAAAGAGTTTCAACTCAGGCATATGCTAGGGAAAGCCCAGTTACTTCAAACTGATGGAGGGAAACATACATAGAAACATAGAAGTTGACGGCAGATAAGGACTGCAAGGCTCATCCAGTCTGCCCATTTCTTTTTCTACCTTATAAATGTGCCATCGTCCTTTGCTGTCAGTGGCCTATCTATTCATACTCATCTGTATTGCACCCTTATGCTTATCCCATTCCTGTTTGAAGCCCTGCACTGTATTCATAGCCACCACTTCCTGAGGTAGGCCATTCCATGCATCCACCACTCTTTCTGTGAAAAATAACTTCCTCACATTACCCCTTAATCGGCCTCCCTCTAATCTCATGTTGTGTCCTCTTGTCCTGCTCTTTTTCTCATATTGAAACATGTTAAACTTTTTCACCATGTTAATGCCCTTAAGGAGTTTGAATGTTTCGATCATATCACCTCTCTACCTCCTTTGCTCTAGGGTATACATGTTAAGCTCAGTTAATCTGTTCTCATACATCTTCTGATGCAGTCCCTGCACCATTTTGGTTGCCCTTCTCTGGACTGCCTCAATTTAGTTAATGTCCTTGTGAAGGTGTGGCCTCCAGTACTGCATGCAGTACTCCAGATGGGGCCTAACCAGTGTCTTGTAAAGAAGGATTATTACCTCCCTCTTCTGACTTGTGATACCCCTACTAATACACCCTAGCATCCTCCTAGCCTTACCTACTGCTTTAGAGGTCTGCCTGGATGATTTCAGGTCATCGGTAATGATGATGCCCAAGTCTCTTTCTTCCGTTGTGACTGCCAGAAACTCCCCTCCCATCCTATAGGTGGCTTCAGGGTTTCTCTCTCCTATGTGCATGATCTTGCACTTCTTTGCATTAAATCCCAGTTGCCACTTTTCCGACCAGAGGAAGGTAGTTTCCTCTACTCACTCAGAGAAGTTGCAACACAACCTTATGCGGTCACTGGCATCTACTCCACACTCCTAGGAAGAGCCTTCCAACAAGTAGATGGTTCCACTGGTTATTGGAATGCTCAATTTCCAGAGAAAAGATTTAACTGGGAGAAGATATGGGCTGACACCCATAGGTTTGTTTCTCAAGACAGGTTGAGGCCGATGCAATACCAAATTATCAACAACATGTATTACACTCTGGTCAATTTGGCCAAAATGAACAGAGCCCTGTCGTCAACCTGCAGGCGCTGCTTGCAGGCAGAGGGTTCCCTGTTCCTCATCTTTTGGGAATGTCTGAAAGCGGTTCCTTTGTGGAACATTATTAAACAAAAAATGGATCCATTATTGGGTTAAGCAGAATACATAAAACCTGCTGCCTGTCTCTTGGGAAATTTCTCCCAGATACCTATCACCAAGAGAAAATACCACATAGCCATGATATCTCTATCAGTCAAGAAGCTTATACTAGACACTGGCTGGATGACTATTTCCTATTAGGAGTGGTTGCAAGAACTGCTTTCTAATCTTGCAGTGGAGAAAATGATTGCTAATATAACCAACTAGTCATCTAAATTTGTGAAATACTGTGGCAAGTTGCACACTTTATATACTCTTTAGTGAGAACTTTTATTTTAAGTATAAATTTAAATCATAATAGAATCCATGTCCTTACTTTTTCAGTGTTGCTGATACCATGGGTGGGGAGGGTGGGAGGGAGGGTTTGGGGTATGTGTGTATTGTTATGTACTATTTTGTTATGTATAATGTCTTTTATATTGTGGTTGTAAATCAGCCTTGTAAGGCCAGATATAAAGATAAAGCATTTTGAGTTTCAAAAAAAAAGAAACTTTGGTGAAGAATTTCCAGAAAATGACTGCATTACGAGTGTGTGTTGCACAGTTTCTACGCACGCTCGTAACTTCGCCAAGTTTTAATATTTTCACTCCAGATTTTCAACATTGCCATTTTTTCACACCTCCTTATGAGCAGTAGAGCTGTCATTTTTAACATCCTGCCTGAAATGTGTTTTCGCACCAGTTGCACAGAATGGCATGGTCACTGTGTGAAATCAACTTCCAGGATGGAGTAACAAAATCACTGTGCCACTGTTCATGAGGGGAGGTCCCAAAAAGTCCATGTTGAAAATTTGGTGGAAAGATTCCAAAAAATGACCATGTTACAGGCGTGCATTGTACAGTTTCTAGGCACACTTGTAACGTTGTTAATTTCTTATATTTTCACTCTAGATTTTCAACATTGCCATTTTTTCATACCTCCTCATGAACAGTACAACTGTAATTTTTCACATTCTGCCCAAAATGTGTTTTAGCACCTGTGGCACCAAATGGCGCAGTCACTGCACAAAATCACCTTTTGGGATTGAGTAACGAAATGATAGTGTCACTGTTCATGAGGTGGTGTCCCAAAAAGCCCATGTTGAAAATTTGGAGTGAAAATGCTGACAAACTTGGGGTATTAGTGTTTCCAACTGTAGCACCCACCCACCCCCACCCTGCAGAGACTGACAGGCATTGGGGTGTCCCTTTGCGTTGTTGGCCATAACGCTCACACCATTCCACCCACACCCTACAGACACTGACAGGTGTTGTGGTGTGCCTTGAGGTCTTCGGCCCTAGTGCTCATCACATTCCATAATGAAATAAGCTGAGATGGGTGCAGTACAGGAGACATGAACATTTAAGCCAGAGACTCCATTAGGGTTGGAAACCCTAATGCCTCATTAAGGAAGTAAATCAGGGAGGGGCATTTGATGTCACCTACCTTGATTTCAGCAATGCCTTCAACAACATCCAGCACAGAAGGCTGATTAACAAGATGAGTAGTCTGGCAATGGGGCACAAGCTGATAAACTGGGTTAGAAACTTGCTGATGGACAGGAGGCAGAGTGTGGTAATATCCTCCTCCTCTTCTGTTGATGAGGCTGCTGTCACCATCAACGGAGCAGCCCCTGCATTATAGAACAGTACCTTTACCTGCATATAATACAATTATGAAGGATCCTTATTACAAGTTTACCATGGTCTTCCATGAATACTTTCAACAACATGCATCAAAAGATACTACAAAATAGAGAATTATATGCTACAGAACACAGGGGCACACCAGCCTCATCTGCTCACGCATGGTGCTCACACACCATTTATCACAGACTGTCTCAGCCTCCATCGACACTGGCATGCACGGGGCTGGAATGCTCCATCTGTCATGCCTCTTCCTGAATATTCAGAAGAATATGAGTCCCCTTAGGATGTACCATCCAGCTGTGATGACTGACTACTATAACATTCGGAAGCATGATTACTGAAGCATGGAATTAACCCATATGACCACTGTGAACTCTGTGGTCCTGCAGCTGCTCACGACCGCACTGTCATACCTGAACATACAAGTACTATAAACTGCATCTGGTAAGTATCTCTGCTGGTGACCTTACAAATAGACTACCTGCATCCACTGAAAAAGATCAGAATGTGACATTACTGATGCTTCGGCTTGAGCCTCTGCTGTCTGTCTTTTTCTACACTGTCAGGCATGGCTCCGACTCTCAGGGCTAGCACTTGATATTCAATGGAATGTGGCTAATGCCTCTTTTTAAGGCAGCCATCTTTTTTACCCTGGAACTCCAACGATGCTGAATAATCTATAAGCCTTTAAACCCATGCCTGCCCGTCTGACCAGACGGGCGCCTCTTCTTCTCACTTCTCACCATTGACTACCCTCTTTAACAAATCATGGGAGGATGGGGTGCTACCTGAGGACTGGAGGAGGGCAGATGTGATTCCCTTTCACAAAAGTAGGAGCAGGGCAGAAGCAGGAAACTATAGACCTGTTAGTTTAACCTCAGTGATAGGGAAAATGATGGAATTACTTCTGAAGGAAAGAATTGTTGAGTACCTAGAGGGGCACAGGACCCAAGGCAGCATGGATTCACAGCGAGAAGGTCATGCCAGATGAATCTAATAGATTTCTTTGACTGGATAACCAAAGTAGTAGATCAGGGAGGGGCTGTGGACATGGCCTACCTAGACTTTAGCAAGGCATTTGACACAGTCCCACACAAAAGATTAATATACAAGTTAGCTAGCCTGGGATGGGTCCCAAGATGATAGCCTGGGTAAAGAATTGGCTGGAGAATAGGACACAGAGGGTAATAGTAAATGGAGTCCACTCTGAAGAAAGGGGGGTTACTAGTGGGGTACCCCAGGGTTCAGTATTAGGATCGGTCCTCTTCAATGTCTTTATAAGTGACATTGCAGAGGGACTGGAAGGGAAAGTATGTCTCTTTGCAGATGACACAAAGATCTGCAACAGAGCTGATGCACAAGGTGGGGTGGAAAGGACGAGAAGGGACTTGGCAAGGTTAGAGGAATGGTCAAATGTATGGCAGTTTAGATTCAGTGCTAAGAAGTGCAAGGTAATGCACCTGGGAAACAAAAACTCAGGGGAAGAGTACACAGTTGGGGGGTGAGATACTAACAGCAACAAAAATGGAAAGGGACCTGGGGGTAGTCATATCAGATTACCTAAATGTGGGCAAGCAATGTGAGAGGGCAGTAAGGAGGGCTGGGGGGATACTGGGATGCATAGGGAGAGGCATCACCAGTAGAAAACAGGAAGTTGTTATCCCTCTGTACAGACAGCTGGGGAGAACCTATCTGGAGTACTGTGTGCAGTTCTGGAGACCCAGTCTCCGCAAGGATGTAGACAGGATGGAAGCTGTCCAGAGGAGGGCAACTAAAATGGTGCAGGGTCTGCACTGGAAGACATATGAAGAGAGACTAAAGGAGCTTAATATGTATAGCCTTGAGGAAAGGAGGGAGAGGGGGGACATGATAGAAACTTTCAAGTACCTCAAGGGAATCAACAAAGTCCAAGAGGGTAGCATCTTTCAGAAAAGAGATGTGCAAGAACAAGGGGCACAATTTGAAGACGGGGAGGCTCAGAGGTAATGTAAGGAGTATTTTTCACAGAGAGTTGGCAGGATGCATGGAACAGCCTTCCGAGGAGGTTGTGGAGTCAAAACAGTGGTTGAATTCAAGCATGCATGGAACAGTCATAAGGCAATTCTGGGGGGTGGGGTAGAAAGAAGTAGGCTGCTGGTTAACTAGGATCTGCAGCTTATCCATTAGGTAGGGAAATGGGCAGACTGGGTGGGCCAAGCGGTCCTTATCTGCCATCAAATTCTATGTTTCTATGTTTAATGGGATCCAATCCATGGACAGGTGGTGACCAGCGGAGTACTTCAGGGATAAGTTCTGGGACCAGTCCTATTCAATTTCTTCATTACAGACATTGTGGAAGGGCTAGAAGGAAAGGTCTGTCTGCCTGTTTACAGATGACACCAACATCTGTAACAGAGTGAATACTCCAGAAGGGGTGGAGAAAATGAGCAGGGATATACAGAGGCTTGAAAAATGGTCTGAGGAATGGCAACTTAGGTTCAATGCAAAGAAGCCCAAATAATGCAACTGAGAAGAGGAAAACCTGTGGAGAGTTACAGGATGGGGTGAAGGTGCTGATGATCACCAAGGAAGAAAGGGACCTAGAAGTTATCAGTTCTGATGACCAAAAAGCATCAAAGTAGAGCACAAATGTTGCAAGAATGGCCAGTGGCATGCTGGGGTGCATGGACAGAAGGCACAAGATGGTGATGCCATTGTATACTGCACTAGTGAGGTCTCACCTACAGTACTGTGTGCAATTCTGGAGGCTGCAAATGCGCAAGGACATTGACAGTGTGGAGCAGTCGACAGAAAGGCAACCAAGGTGGTATATGGCTTGCAACACCAAACATATCAGGAGAGATTAAAAGGACCTCAATATGTACTTATTGAAGGAAATGAGGGAGTGGGGGTACATGATGGATACATTCAAGTACCTCAAGGGCATAAACAAGGTCCAGAGGTGGGCATATTTTAATACATCAAATGCTCGGCATTGACAATTGTTGTTTTTTATCCTAAAAATAAAAGAAAACCATCCATCATTGTCTGCTGTGTAAACCCTCTCCCCTAAACAGTATACAGACACTGGGGTGCCCAATCCCCCAGTGTCCTCATCTGTCCATCCACTGTTATGCACTGTGTAACCCTCTCCAAACAGTATGGAGACACTGGGGGTGCCCAGTCCCCCAGTGTCATCTGCCCATCTATCATTGTCTGCTTTGTAAACCCCCCCAAACAGTATACAGACACTGGGGGTGCCCAATTCCCCAGTGTCCTCATCTGTTCAGTGAACTCCCTTAAAAAAGGAAAACTGTCCACTGTTGTCTGTTCCTCCATTACCCAAACCCCTACTCTCCCACTCAGGACTCACCACCCCACACCACTGTACCCCATACTTACCCACCGGAGGTCTGTCACCATAATCTACCTTGGACTGCAGGCACATCTTCGCTCTTCAAAGCCCAACCACAAACTGAGGTTAGCGTTTCAATGTTTTTCAATGGGGTTTTAGGCGTCAATGTATTTCAATAGGGTTTTCAACTTAGTGGCATAACTTGGCCGTTTTTAAATATTTTTGCCCAAAATGTTCAACATATGTATTTTGGGACCACACCTCACAAACAACTTCACTGAAGCCATTTTCAAACATCCCCTCTTCTCCCCATGACACCAGTGCACACGATGAACATTCGGCATTGACAAATTCTTGTTTTAGTAACTACAGCACTGTTAAAAGCCAATAAGTGATTATGTAAATCATTTTTATTGTATAAGTAAATAATAAATGTAGTTGTATAGCAATTAACAATATTAGATTGCATGTTCATTAAACAGTAAGTGCATGAGAAAATGATTTCTGAAGGAGAACATATATCAGAACTACAGCACTGACATTTGATCAATGTAAGTGTACAGTAGTTACACCCCTTTTTCCTACACTTTAAGTGTCAGTTTCTGTGTACTTACTTTCCAAATACATGTTAGTTAGGAATTAACTGTGTAAACAATGCCACAGAAGCAGAACACATTCCTTAGTAACTAGAGCACTGTTACACTCTTCTTCTTACACTTTATTTTAAGCGTCACTTTCTATGTACTGTACTTACTTTGCAGATACGTGTTAGTTAGGCATTAGCTGTGGAAAAAATGCCATTGAAGCAGCACATTCCTTATAAACTACAGCACTGTTACACCCCTTCTTCTTACATTTTAAGTGTCAGTTTCTGTGTACTTACTTTTCAAATACATGTTAGGCATTAACTGTAGAAACAATGCCACAGAAGCAATGCATTCCTTAATAACTACAGGACTGTTAAAAGCCAATAAGTAATTATGTAAATGAATGAGTTTTATTGCACAGCATTTTACAATATTATATAGCATGTTTTTTTTAATTTCTGAATTATTTTTTTTTTGGTCATACAGTATACAAGTGGTGACAGCCGTGACACTATCCTTCACACCAAGTTATCCCAGCCCTCTGACTATACCATGAGGGCTTGGGGCATGGTGGTGAACATGGGCAGACCAGTACATCCCCTTACTGAAAAATAGCAGTACTGGGAGGATCAGCCATATCCCACAATTCCCCACTCCACAGATAGCGCAAAATCCAGTTTGTTGGTGGGTTATCCATCTGACTGGATAGCTGCTGTTGATCATCAGGCCTGGGTATGCACATTTGACACATTCCCTGCCATCTTTGGGGTCTATGCAAAAAATAATTGGATCACCTATGAGTCACATTTTGAGGGGCATAGGGGATCCAAAGTTGGAAAGCTGCACAGCAGGGGTCCACTGGACCCCTGGCAGCTGCTCCAAAGCATGCTTCCCTTGTCCACCCAATCCCCTGACCTACTGGACAGGTCCATGTGGGACCAGTCTGGGAGCAATGCAGGGGGCATACCTGCACTCCACACCATTCATTAAGGCACAGAGTGATGGGTGTAGAGGTGCAATCTAGAGCTGAGGAGACCCTGCCATAACTGTTACATACCTCCCCAAGATACAGCTACTGGCTGTGGTGGACATGGGCTTTCACCCCCACCATGCCACCCCAGCCCTCAGGGACAACAGTCCCAGATACATAGAAACATAGAAACATAGAATTTGATGGCAGATAAGGACCACTTGGCCCACCCAGTCTGCCCATTTCCCTACCTACTGGATAAGCTGCAGATCCTAGTTAACCAGCAGCCTACTTCTTCCTACCCCCACCCCCCAGAATTGCCTTATGACTATCCCATGCATGCTTGAATTCCCCCACTGATTTTGACTCCACAACCTCCTCCGGAAGGCCGTTCCATGTATCCACAACCTCTCTGTGAAAAATACTCCTTAAATTACCTCTGAGCTGCCCCCTCTATCTTCAAATTGTGCCCTCTTGTTCTTGCACACTCTTTTTGAAAGATGCTACCCTCTTGGACTTTGTTGATTCTCTTGAGGTACTTGAAAGTTTCTATCATGTCCCCTCTCCCTCCTTTCCTCGAGGCTATACATATTAAGCTCCTTAAGTCTCTCTTCATATGACTTCGGTGCAGACCCTGCACCATTTTAGTTGCCCTCCTCTGGACAGCTTCCATCCTGTCTATGTCTTTTCAGGAGATTGGTCTTCAGAATGCACAGTATCAGAGTTGGTCTCACCAGCTGTCTGTACAGAGGATAACAACTTCCTGTTTTCTACTGGTGATTATCCCTCTGTACAGACAGCTGGTGAGACCCCATCTGGAGTACTGTGTGCAGTTCTGGAGACCCAATCTCCGCAAAGACATAGACAGGTAGAACCAGCAGCTTCTCAGTTGATGAAGCCTTTCTGGTGAAGTTCTGGGGTAAGTTGTTCCAACTCTTATGTGTGGTGGTACTTGTCCATTGACAAGTACCAACTACTTTTTGAATCTTTTCCTACATGTGGACAGTGCAAGGCTTTGCTAGAGTGCAGCAACTTGTGGAAACTGTTGAGACATTGTTGAGCATTAGCGGCCCCCTGAAGAAGCATTTTTTGCAAAGTGTTGGGGTGACTAGTTCCAACTCGTATGTGTGGCAGCACTCATCCTTTGATGAAATAAAGACTAATTTTGAAATTTTTTCCTACATGTGGACAGTGCAATGCTTTCCTAGAGTGCTTCAACTTGTGGAAACTCCTCAAGGACAACAAGGAGGGCTGGGGACGGCTGCTTCAGCAAGCACCAATGATTTTTAAAACATTTGGAACATTTGAGCCCTGCGTTCCAACCCAAATCTCCTGCTGTTCATGGAGCAGGGGATCCACTCGTGGACCAGGAATGGACATCCCATTAGATACCTGCACGTATCCACCAGGGTTTGACAAATCCCATAGTCCAATGTCCAGTACATTTGCAGTCCTCACTTGTCCACATACAACCAGCTCAGAGTGTTTTTTTCCCCCTCTGGTTTTCCTACCTGTCTGCTGTGTACACACTGTCCACTAGATGCCGCTGCCCATTGATAAGGAGTTTGGTCACATGTCAACAGTAAATTTAATCATGTGGTCATGCCAAGCCTACTGAGAGAGCCACTGGGAGTGAGTGCGGAAGTGCACAGTAGCGATGGAGTGGGACCCTCCCTCCAAATCACTCTCCAGCCATCACAGGACCAGAACATCTTCAGAGGAACCAGGACTAACAGGCGTGTCAATGAGTTGAAACTAGAAGAGTACCCTCTCAGTCCTGGTAATTGGAACAGGCAGCAGTAGGGGCAAAAGGTGGTATAGCACAAATGGGGAGACACAGTGCAAGAGCACCATTTGCAACAGAGCAGCTGATGGAGCACAGCTACTAGACTTAATGATTATATTGTACTGACTGTTGTAAATCTTGCCAGCTGAAAACAGTGCAGCCAAATGGGAGACAAGCTCCCATCTTTTCTACACAGTACTACTGGTGGCAGAATATAAAAAAATAACAGCAAGCAAAATAAATAGGAAGACCGACCGTGTGTTTTGTCACCTGCTTTAAGGACTCACTGCATGCTGTTTGAGGATGACAGGGCTTATCTGTATATCTCCCTGCCAGAAGTTGCCATTGCCATTGCTGAAAAAAACTAAACTACTAAATAAGTTCTATCAACACAGCAGCAACAGATGATATAAAAAAAGGGGACAACAAAATAAATAGAGGGAGACAACTGTGCTTTGTCTGCTAATGAAAGGACTGCACGCAGTTTTGGGGAAGGGGTTTGCTGACTTGGTCAGTTGGACAATGGTCAGATAACTGAGTTACAGTCATTTTTAGTAATTTTGCAGTGGGAGTCTGAGTCACTAGTCAGTGGAAATCTAGAGACTAAGTAACACAAGCCTGGAGGAGTTGAATTAAGAACACACGCACAAAAAAAAAGATCAGAAACAAAATGAGGACTCGTTCAACTATCTGAACAGCCAGGGCAAAGCAATTTGTAGGACTTCTTTCAGCCAGGGCAGATAAAAAAAATACATAAAGTTAAAAAAGTAAAAAAAAAAAAAAAAGATGTTAAAGAACATAAAAAATAGTTTCACTTTGTGAAGGCTGCTGTCTGTTGGGAGAAGAGTGAATGGAAGTGTCCAGTCCTGACCTGCAGTGTCCTGTGGCTGGCTTCTGAAAGAACTAAAAAAAAAGTTAGTAGACAAGTACAGGACTGCTAGTACTAGCTAGTAAAAAAAAAATATTACAGGAGCTGAACTGTGTGAGGCTGTTGGAAAAGAGACAAGGTGAGTGTGGGAAGGAGTGAAAAAAAGGGGCTGAGTAATGTGTTGCCCAGTATCTATCCACTGTCCTGTCCACCCCTGCGGTGAACTTGTGAAACACACACGCAAAAAAAAGAAAGCTAGGAAAAAAAAGATTGTAAAGGAAATAAAACAAAAGAAGCCTAACTGACTGTGGGGCTGCTGGGAGCAACAGTGGGAGTGAGCTTCAAGCAGGGTGGGGTGACCCACCCAGTGTCCTGTGACCAGCTGGCTTGTGGTAGATTAGACACATAAAAATTAAGAAAGCTATTAAACAACAACAAAAAAGATTTTACAGAAAATAGAATAAGAGAGAAGCCTGACTGACTGTGTTTGGGCTCTTGGGCTAAGAAAGCTATTAAACAACAACAACAAAAAGATTTTACAGAAAATAAATTAAGAGAGAAGCCTAACTGTGTGTGGGATCTTGGGCTAGAGGTGTCATGTGGGAAAGGGATGACCTGCCCAGTGCTCTGTGTTCTGTGGCCAGCTGGCTTGAAAAAGACACATAAAAAATAAGAAAGCAATTAAACAACAACAACAAAAAAAGACTTTATAGAACATAAGATTAGAGAAGCCTAAACTGTGTGTGGGCTGTTGGGATAGAGGTGTGGTGTGGGAAGGGGTGATGTGACCTGCAGTGTGTCTCCAGTGTTCTGTGGCCACCTGTCTTGTGACAGGACAAGTGGCTGACTGACATCTGTCTGTCTGTTCTCCTTCCCAGTGTCTATCACCGGTGGAAAAAAGATATGCACAACACAGTGATTTTAATAACAGAATAAAATGTTACTATTATCACAAAAAAGTAAGCACTAAGCAGAAAATACTAGAGCAGAGCTAGACACTGAGACATTCAACATGCAGAAGAGTAAGCAACAAACTCTTTTATCCCTCTGGTCAGCAGCAGCATCCTCAAGTTCTTCGAATATACACGCTACTTCTTTCACAGAATCAGATGAAAGTGATAAAAAGTCTACAAGTACATCTGCATCTGTGGTACTTGATAGAACAGCTGATTTTAAGCAGTGAGGCCTTAGATGAGCCTGTAGCCCAAGTGTCACTTCCAAAGAAACGCAGTTTAGTGCCTGATGAGGTGGTGGTGCAAGAGAAAATAAGTAAAGACAAGAAATATGACCAAGAAAAGAGGGCCAGGCTGTTTCGGCCTCTTTGGTTGACCACTTATAAATGGTTGCTATATGATGAAAAAAAGGGATTGATGTACTTTACAGTGTGTGAAAAGTATCCCGCTATTGCAACACCAGCCTTTTCCCAAAAAACCAAAAGTATTTGCCACAGGCTCTAACAATTTTAGAATTGAGTCACTACGTGCACATGAGAAGTCCAATCCGCATGTGCAATGCCAGAACCAACATATTCTAGAAAGTGGTCAGTGTGCAGTTCAGTGTGATATCAGTGAGTCACCATTTTATCAAGCCTTTGCACAGTTGGAAAAGGCCACAAAGGTGAAGATGAGATGCCGGTCTAACACAGCATACTCCACTGCAAAAAATCTGCACCCATTAACTGACAGGGATTGGCTATGTGAATTGCAAGAGAAAAATTGGATTCAGCTTGGTATGAATTATAGCAATGATAAGCGAGCCATGGACTTTTGCAGAGCTATATCTGCTGTTCAATCCAAGACCCAAATGCAGACTCTTAAAAATGTAAAATATGTTACAGTTTTTGCTGACGGCAGCGCTGATGCAGCTATAATTGAATGGGAAAATATCTTCCTGCATTTTGTAAATCCTAACACAAAAGATATATGTACATTCCTGAGCCAGACTGTGCCCTTGGAATCCTCATGTGCTGAAGGTGTCTTTAATGCAATAAGAACTACATTAGATTCACTGCGTCTTCCTATCACTGACCTATTGCATGTGAACAATCCGGGGCACTTCTGATTTCTGCCAGTTTTGATGGGGCAAGTGTAATGTTGGGTGAAAGGGGTGGAACCATTGCAAAGTTACAGGATCACTGTCCTCACATCATTGCCATGCACTGTGTTGCACATAAGTTGGAGCTGGTAGTTCTTGATATGATAAAAACAACTCTCTTCACATCAAAGCTTGAAAATACTCTAAGGAGCATATTTAAATTCTATCACTATAGTCCCCAAAAAATGAGAGCTACAAGAAAGTGCCCATGTGATAGATACTGATCTGGCACACTTTAGTGCAATTAAACAGGTGAGATGGCTTGCCAGCAGATCACGTTTGATACAGGCAGTTCAGGTGACCCCACCCATAGTTGCTCAGCACTTGGAACAAAGTACAGCTGGTGCTGATGTGTCAAAAGCAAAGGTGCTGTTAAGAGAGGTACAGTCTGTCTGTACACTTTGTCAAATCTATTTATATCCAGCAAGATTTTTTGCTCATACCTAAAAACCTGTCACGGCAGATTCAAAGAGATGACTTAATAATTCTTGAAGTACCACATCTCATAGAGACCTGGCTCCTCCAGCTGATGGAACTGAAAGCAAAGCCAGGAAAATACATGACGGCTTTCCTAGGCCATTGCAAATCTTAGCACAGATGTATGAGTGTTGTAATTTCAAAGAAGGGAGTTGAGAAGACTGTTCCCTTTATATTTAGAGGCAAATGCCCTGAAATAAATTTTGGGACAGACACACAACTGCATACTTTAGTAGATGCAGCAATAGGTTACATCGATGTAAGATTTCAAAATTTCTCAGAGGTGCCTCTGAATTGGTTAAGCTGTCTTGATTTTAAGCAATTTGATCTACCAAGAGAACAACTTACGGAGTTTGGGACCAGTGAAGTGGCTAATTTAGCAGCATACTTAAATTTGTTTCACAGAAGAACAGCAGGAAAATATTACATCAGAATATGCTGCATTTAAGGCACTGCTGAAATCTGCAGTTGACATGCCCTATCTGCAAGTCTATACAAGATTGCTAAAAGAAAAATCACCCCAGATTGCTCACATTCTAGAGTTAGTGGAAATACTGGCAATGAGTGTGTCAGCTGTAAAGTGCGAATGAGTGTTCTCCACTCAAAAACTGATAAAGACAAAAATAAGGACATGTCTGGCAGATGACAACAATAATCGCTTCTTCAAATAGCAGCAGAGGTCCTAAACTATGTGACTTTGATCCAGATCTAGCAATAAACCACTGGCTGCTGTCTGGTACAGGCACTCAACATGCTTGTGGGCATGTTGCTGCTGGTACAACTGATGCTGTATCTGCTAGTACTGCTGCTGCTCCATTATCCTGTCCTAGCACTACCACCAGTACAACACTTAATGTAGGTGACAGTTCTGAATCTGAGTTCTCATTATCTTTGCTCTAATTATTCTCTGCTTTATTCTGGCATGTGTGGGCCTGGGCTGGAGTTGACTCTGGCACCACTTGACTCAGACTTCAAATCACTCAACCTGTATTTAACAGAAACATTTAAACATAGGAACATACATCTTCATTTTTATTGTTTTCTATAGCCTCTACATCTATTAGTGTTAATAATACAATGCCACAACCATTTACTTTGTTGCTACATAATTTTTTATAAGTTTTCCTTAAAATACGGCCTTCTGATTTTTGGACTACCACTCACAACAGTGGGACTACCATTTTTGGATAGGTTAGTTGTCCTGGACTACCATGTACATTTGAAATTTGTCAATCCCTGGTATCCAATGATCTGCCTCCCACATAATAGCACACTGAGGGATGGGACTGCTGATGAGAGGTACATGGGGGCCAGCTATTGTGAATCCCAACCACTGCACAACTGACCATGGACACACAGCTGCATGCACGGGGTATGCTCCTTTTGTTTGTACCCAACATGCCACTGATGCATAGGTCCCTATGGGGACAGGGTCCAATATTAGACTGCATGTTTAGTAAGCAGTAAATTCATGAGGGACTGATTTCTGAATAAGAACTTATATCACAGCTACAGTACTGACATTTGATAAATGTAAGTGTGCACAGTTGCAAAAACATATTACCTAAACATTAACTGTGAAAAAATAGAGAATAGTGGGTGGGCAACCATGCAGAACCATGTGTGTTCTGCCATGGAGGGGTTCTGATTCCCTGTGACCTCAAGAGTGAAGCTCAAGAGGTTTGAGGGAATCAGAACCCTGAGGTGGCAGAACACACTGGTTCTGCACAGAGTTGCCCATCCATTATTTTTTATAGTGTATGGTGAAGTAGAAGAAGACTTTGCCATCCGCATCTTCTTTTCATAGGACAGTATATCTGGTTGATCATGCATCTGCTGGATTATGCAACTGTCTGTTCCTTCAGTTGCTGCCTCCTTTGATCTGGTTGCTGCTGCAGTTTCTGTAGGTGTGGCTCGTGTGCTCCTGAAATCAAATGGAACTCTCTTGTACCACAGAAGGGTTGAACAGTGTTCCATGACCTTTGAGCTGTGGTACAACAGTGTTTTAGCTGATATAAAAAACAGGGTAGAACAATGTTCTACCATAAACTATAATACCATTATTTCTTAGCCACAATATTGTTACAACACCAATTAGTAATTATGCAAATGAGATATTTTTGTGTACAGTTATATATTAATTCAGAATATTACACTGCATGTTTATTAACCTGTAAGTTCATGAAAAACTGGAATGCAGACATGGAACATCATCTTAAGAGTTGCCAATCAGAGCATTTAAGTGTACAAGACCGAAGTTACATTGTAATCATATTTTAGTTACCATTATGATTATGCTTTTAAGTTTTTCTGTGTGATTACCTTTAAAATAAATGTTAGATAGTCACAGACTGTTGAAATAGTACACAAGACCTGCATTTATATTGTATATAGGTACACTTGTAAGAACAAATTTAAAAATGCCAAAAGTAGTAACATAGTAGTTACACAATAGATTTGCTGTTGAAATTTGCAAGAGCTACAACATGTGTAGTTGCCCTTGTAAGAACAAATTACATAATGCCAGAAGAGATACAGTGGTAGTTGCACTACAGATTTTTTGTTACACTTTGTGACAGTTATTAAATGTGTAGTTACACTTGTCAGAATTAAATTATTTGTGCCAAAACAGAGACAGTAGTAGTTGCACATGTATTCAAATTGTATAACTACACTTCTCTCAAATGTAAAACTACATAGAAGTTACATATAACTGCACAGCTGTTACAGTGCAGTTACAGTGTAGTTACATTATGCAAAGTGTGTGTAAGTTCACAACACGCAAATGTGAAACTAGTTAACAAGTACATAGTAGTTACATGTAACTTCACAGTAGTTACAGTGCAGTTACAGTATAGATATACAGTAGTTACAGTGCTGAAGGACAATTAAAATAAAGTGTTACCCATTTTTAAAACAAAATCAGCATTTGCCAAGGCTGCCTGCATGACTTTGGGTTTTGTAAACAGAAAACAGGAAGTTGGGTAGTGGTCACTGTGACAATAGTATATATGCCTTCTCCCACACTGTGAGCAGAGGTGAGGTGTGGTGGAGGCAACATTTTAGAGGCATTGGGAGTCTATCTTAAGGAGTCAGTCATGGGAAGGGAGCTAAGAAGCTCTGATGAAAGTTAATCTCAAGGTACTATAAGCAAACCCTACAAGGATTAAAGGGCAGGCTATACATGCAACTGGACTAAAGTACAAATCAAACTAAAATGAGCACCAGAAGCAAATGAAGGACATAAGGGTGATACAGTTTATGGGGAAGACAGCCATTTGATGTGATGGTTGTATGATGAATGCAGTGCAAAACGAATAGCAGGTAGAGAAGACCTACCTGACCACCTGATGTGTACTACTATAGCACCTCAAGAGGCAATAAAGGCCATACTAAGGAGGATGCATGGGAGTTTATTGGAACAGGCACTTGTCAGTATGCAGGAGAAAGGAAGCCAGCGGGTGGGGGGATAGTAAAAGGAGTAAACAGAATTAATGATAGTTAGAAAGGAGTAGGAAAAAGGAAGACAGCCATAGAGGAACAGGAGGAGGAGTAATCAGGAGAATGGCAGGTGGTGGAGGATTAAGGAAGGAAATGCAAGAGTGGGAAACTGATAGGAAATCAGCTGACATCTACTGAATAGGACAGCAAATAGTTTGAGGCACTCCATACAGAAACTGAGGTAAGCACAAGGATGGACGATCTACCAGTGTTAACTGATTACCCAGAAGGCAGGGGAAGGCAGCCACTAGTGTGTGGAGATTTTATAATGAGAGTTATAGACAGCACAGTGTCTGAAAGGAATATGAAGAATGGTGACTAGTCTGCCCAGTGCTGGGATGGAACATAACATGAAGAGAATAGAGAATAAAATACAGAAGAGGATGGGAATGAATAGAGGAGATAGTAAAGCATGCAGGAACAAAACCAGCAGTTGTAATTCCTGTGGGCACAAATAATATACATAGGAGGATAGATGGGCAGATCAGGCAAGACCCTGAGTGCCTAGGTAGGAAGTTAAGGATAAAGAATGTAGGGTAGTAGTGTCCAAAATATTGGTAGTGCCAAGAGCGGATCCAGTAAAACAGCAATTGGACTGACTAATAGCTGGCTACAAAATTGGGCAATGAAACAGGGTTTCAGGTTTATCAGAAGCTGTAAATGGCTCTGGGGAAGGAATAATCTGTACAGACAGGATGGGCTACACTTACTTTAATTAGGAAAGAGGGTACAGTGTTGCAGAAAGAATTCTATGAGCAGTGTTTGCCCAGGAACACTTTGGCAGGGGATTTTGGGGGCACTACACTTCCAAAAATAGTAAATGTTTCTCCCACACCTGGGAAAAAGGATTAGAGAGTAACAAAAAATATACATCTGAGGTAGAGGGAATCTGGTACGTTGACAAAAGTATGCTGAACAATGTGGAGAAAGGGAAAGCCTTGATAATGGGTGCATGTTATATATCATCAGAACAGGGTACTAAAATATGAATACGAGTGTCATGATGAGATGAGAAGGTGAGCAGAGAGGGTTACCTTATCATAATGGGACACCTAGATCTTGGAGAAACTGATTGGGAACAAGGGAAGGCAAAAAGCATGGCTGGTATAGAATTTGTTAAAGCAGTAAATTATTTAGTTAACATAGCATACATGGGAAGGTATAATAAATTAGGCTGCATTTGACATAGTATTAAGTAATCCTCGCAATGGGTAGTAAAGAACTCAATAATAGTTATGTGGTATTCAATCTTCCAGGAAGGGCCTAGAGTGCATTGCCCAATAGCACCTTTTATGGCATGTTATTGAGCTGAGCTTGATTTTTAGCCTTTATAGAGCTTGCTCATCTGTGCCCCAGAAAGCGTATTGCCGGTGACATGGTTAGCACAGCAGGGTGGGTGGATGGGTGAGCAATGGGAAAGCAACCTAAACGTAAAAGCCACCAAATCAAACTTGAAATCAGAATTGCTTTCAGTGGTGCTTGAAGTATGTTAATCCTGCATCTGAAGGACCGGTCCTCAGTAAATAATAGCTGAATTTAATTTTAAATATTTGAGACAGAAAAATATATGTTGTACTGTATATTCTACAGATAAGCATATTATCACATGTAATGAGCTCAGGCACAGACCAGTCTTGAACAAATCCAGTGTGGTGAACTTCATCTGCTGTGGAAGCTGAGAAGAAACCATGTGTCTTCTCTGTGGAACCATCATGTCACTGTTGCGTGCTGTCAGACGATCAGATCCCCTCACTCAGGGCTGCAGGCTCTCCCTCCCCTCCTGGCTGTCCCACCAGATGGAGCACCACTCAGTTCTTCTCCTTCCCCATAGATTTAATGACAACTACCTGCCTTTGTCTCCTCAACAGTCAGCCTCCAGTTAAACCCAATCTGGCTTGTGTGTTTGGCACTGTGTTGGTGCCTCAGCTCAACTTGGAAGGCAGAGACAAACAGATGGTCAGTCAAGCAGCTCAGAGCTCCAGATGCATTCAGTGGTCCAGATGCTCTCTTTTTTCACTCAGAATTCAAGTGCTAACAGCAAGTAAAGAAACCACTGGAGAATGCTTTTTATTTGAACGCATATTGTACTTTTTTGATAAAGGAAAAAAAATCAGGAAACCATTTAATACAATCCTGCTGCCTTTTCATTTAGCTCCTTAAAGACTGCAGCAATTGAAACATTATTTGAAATGACTGTCTTCTCTTTCATAAATAAAAGCAGAACTGTCACTGTTTTATATGGAATGTAACTAAAAAAACAGATTGTGAAGTTGGGAGAGGGCTGTGTGCTTGTGGCATAACAGCTGAGAAAATTCTGTGTTGAAGTTATAAAAGCATAAAACAATTAGAATTAAGCTATCGTGATTAAATATGTATTCCAATTTAACTATGTGACTATGCTGCCTTACACATTGTTTAGTTGTTGAGAGTCTCAGGACCCACCTTGGAGTTGTTTAAATAAAGATTGTGGGGGTGGGGCAGTGGGGACTAGGTGTAGCTCTCAGTGTCAGTTTGGGCCCTCAGACACAGGGCTGCTGACTGATCATCCCAGCACAGCTATTCCCTTCAGAGGGCACATTGCTCATTCCTCCTCCTCCTCCTCCACAAACTTGGCAACAGCCGCATACATTTATCTGCTTGGCAATCAGCTCCCAGCATGGCCTAATCTGGTCCACGTGTTTGGTGCCAAGTTACTGCCCTGACTCAGAGGACAGAGATAGACAGATATTTGGTCAATTGACTCACAGCTGAGGGTACACTTAGCAGCCCAGATGTGCTGCCATTGTTGTGCTACAGTCTTGAGATCTGTCTGGAAGTAGTTTGAATGTGGACCCGCTGGTGAGTTAACTATGAACTTTGGAGCCACCAAAGAAAGGTAAATGCACCAGGAGAAAACCGGTGGGTCCGGGATAAGCACCAGACCCACCTAAGGAAAACAGTGTGCCAGGAAGCAGCTTGTGGGTCTAGGATGAGCACATGACCCACATAAATGAAAAACAAAAATTTGCCAGGAGGAAGCTTGTGGGTCCAGAATGAGCTCCAGACCCACCAAACAAAATGACAAGGGGCAGCAATTGGGATGCAGGCAGTATCAGTGACCATGGCTGGGGATATTTTAAATGTGGAGGGGAGAGCAAGAAACAAGTATAGATTGTGGTACTAATGGTTTTATTCGATTCCACTGAGGATGCTAAAAGTAGTATGCATTGGTTCTGCTTGCTGTTGCCCATTTTTTTCCTGAATGCATCACATCTTGCACAGCTATGCTATGTAGTCATATAAAAGGAAGCAAGGTAAATGAAGTAAACCACAGGCCTGTGCTCTGATATCAGCAGCAAGTATGATTATGGAGAGCATTCTAAAGAAAGAAAAAGAAAACATCAGTACAAACCACAACCATCATAAGAAGAGCTAACACAGGTTTACTAGAGTTGTTATGCTTAACAAACCTATTAACTTTATCAAATCTGTAAGCAATGAAATGGATAAAGGCAAGCCAGTGGATATAATGTAATTTACCTGGAATTCAGTAAAGCATTTGACATAGTCCTTCCCATCCCCAGTGAACTAGCTGCCAAATTATGAAAGAAAACAGCCATCTTGGTGGTGCTGAAGGCTGAGGCACTGGATGCCTTACCTCGCATCATGCTGGAGGCTCAGGTTCAGGAACGATCTCTGGTCATCAGGGAACTGGCATGGGGGGAGGAAGGGAGGAAGCAAGATCAAGCAGCCAAAAGGCAGCTCTCCTTTCCTGGGGAGGTTGCTCATCCCTCTGTAGTTCTGTTCCCATTGAGTGGAGGTCCGATGGGAAGCATAGGCAGAGGAGGTGACAGGTAATTGACAGGGGTTGAGCGGAAGGGGCCAAGCCAGTACACGGTATGCGTGTGCACCTCCACATGCATATACATGTGTGTCTGCCACTGTCCCAGGATCTGGGGAGAAAATTGGGAAAAACACACAAAAATTGTAAAAAAAAAAAAAACTATGAAAGAAAACAGTGGAATTAAATATCCTGAAAGACTATCCAGCTAGTTATCAGAAATATGGCAAAAGAACAGGGTAAATACTGTAGGTACACTTCAGATTAGGGGAATATATTCTATGGGTGTCACAGGACTGGGTGTTGGCACCAACACAAACAAATTTGTTTGTTAGTGATCTGGACAAAGAGCTGGACTATTGTATATACAACTTTGTTTCTGACTCTATAGGGGGGTGGGGGTGGAGAGAAAGAGACATTACAGAGAAGATTGGATGGAATAACCTGATAGGCCAGTGGATAAGTATTCAGTTTTAATATGAAAAAGTGTGCTGTAATGCCCCTAACAACAAGAATAACAGGAAGGAACTTCTGGTTGAGGCATCAGTGGAATTGCAGCAGACTGGGAGAGCTCTTAAGGCCACCAACCTACTTCAGTACATTTTTCTAGTTCTCCCTCAGTTTGATCTATCTCAAGTTCTTTATAAGGAAGAATATTTTACCTCCTTCCTGGCAATCACTTGTCTGCATATGGCAGGCCAAGATTTATCTAAAAAAGGTGCCTCTGCAGCAACACTCTTACAGAGCTCCGAGCAGAAAAAAACCAAAACATCACAAATCTGATTTGAAGGCCACTACATCCCCAGCTTCTAAAGATACACCAAAAGAGCAAGATGTTTATATGGCTGAGTTTTCCTCTATTTATACAATGTTTTTGGACTTGACTACAACCATGAATCAGTTTAAAATCACTACGGATTCCTTGTCACAAAGAATTTCTGATGCCGAAGTGAAACTTGGTTCAGTGGAGGACTTTGTACACAAGGAAAACAGGGAACTTATTGTGCTAAGAAGGAAACTCCAATATATGGAAGATAAACTCGATAATTTAGTGAATCAAGCTAGAAGAAATAATATTTTGATCATTGTAATGCCAGAAGGAGCAGAGCATGCAGACATTCTCACATTTTTAAATGGCTTTTTCATTCAATTTGCAGGTCCCCCAGATGTCAACCAGAATTATGCTATTGAAAGAGCTCACAGGGCTCTTCGACCAAGACCCAAACCAGAGGACAGACCCAGAGCTATTATTTGCAAATTCCTTAATTTTCAGTACTAAATGAAAATACAATGGACTGCCAGGGCTCAAGTGACTCTATATTGGCAACAGCATAGAATCTTTATATTCAATGATGTTAGTAACCAGGTGTGGGAGAAGCAAAGAGCTTATTCTGAAATCAAAAAGACCTTGCACAAACATAATGTAAAATTCTGAGTGCCATTTCCAGCTGAACTGGATATTATGTTGTCGCATGGTACTTTTACTTTTCCTCAGCCGACACAGCGAAGCTACAGTTACCTAAACTGCTTCTTGACTTACCCTGCACCTAAAGCTGAAGCGTCAATCAGTGAAGGCATAGAAACATAAAGTAACTGGTGCATATAACATGAGTTATTTTTTCAAGTCAGCATGGCTGTTTTGATTTTACTAGGTTTCAGATCTTAATATCTGTACTTCAAACTGGCAAGTTTCTGCACCAGACTGGGACAGCATAGATCTAATCTTTATTTGTGCTCAGTAGGCTGTTTCTCCTTTCAGTTTTCGATCTATAATCAGTATGTTCTTTGAAGAATCCTGCTGAGCCATTAACCCGTTCTGCTTTAATTTGACTGTCCTGAAGATTTGATCTATTTAATCAGCTGCTCAGGTTTAGATGGCATACCAGCACTATAGATCTTATTTATGCCCCTGAATGGTCTTTTGCTTAAATTCTACTGACTACTGACTCAGAGGCTTTGTTTTGTTGTGATTTCTGGGGCATAGGATTGAGGAGCGATTTGTGGATAGTAGGTTGCCACAGATCTTGCAGCTTAACCGATCTTGCAGCTTAAGACTGAGGAATAACTTTGCAAGATAGCAGAGCGTCATTGTAGCCTTTGAGTAACTTCTTGCGTAGTCACTCGCCCTGGGAAAATTGGATGCTTCACAGATGAGGGAGATTTGGAATTGCCTAGCTCTACTGAGGTGATAGAAGAAGAAAACTTTATGTTGGTCATTTTGCTTGCGGAAACTGTGCTGCTCCTTGTCATTTTCTCTGTGGGCAGTCTGGCCAAATGTATGTATTTTAATATCTCACTCGGTGTCAGCACCTTTTCAAATATTTGATATTTGATCCAAAATGTATTTACATTGGCCCTATCTGGAGCTATAGTCATTAACCCTCTGAAGGACTTGAGTAAACCCATTTATTTTGTGTGACATTGTTAATATCTGCATTAAATCAGGACCCTTTTTTCTTATTTGAGAAGAGGACTTTCTGTTGCATTTTCTTATGGGGGTCCAGAGTCATAACCTGTTCCTTAATTTATCTTAAATGCCCACTTAAAAATGTTATGTTCCCTGAATGGGTATACCATAGTCTCATTTATTAGTGGGCATTCTAATTCCCCTTTTTATCATATCAAGTTTTATTTTTATTTATTTATTTATTTATTTATATATCGGTTTACAACCTTTGAGCCAGAGGCTCTTCTCCAAAGGTACCTTGTCACATTGAGGGCAAATACATAACAGACTTTGGTTACAGCATATGGGTTACATAGTTAGCAAGCATATTTGATTACAACAGTTAAACAGATAAGCCAGTTTAGTTACCATGGCACATTCTTGCACAATGGTAAGAGCAAGCAGCAGGATAATAGCAGTTCAATCAGCAATGGGTGAGGATTAAAAGAGGTGTGGTGTGGATGCTGCCCAGCAGGCATTGTCAGGGCACAGAGAGCTATGCCTCAGTTATAGACTGGTGCAGCTACGCGTATTAAATAGTTGGCTTCGAAGTGCGGTTTTGAATTTGGAGATCGTGGGGGCATCCAAGATGGGGGCAGGGAGCGAGTTATACCAGGATGGAGCTCTATAGCAGAAGGACCTCTGTCCAAGGGAGGTCCTAGATCTTGGGACCAGAAAAGTGGCCTTGTAGGAGGTCCATGTACAGACCAAGGGTTGGGCTTGGCCGAGGGAGGCTGTCATCCTGGGTGGGGATAGCCCAAGAAGAGTTTTTTTTGTTATCAGGCAGGTTTGGTATCGTAGACGTTTGTCTAGATTCAGCAGTATTGCCGTGTCATAGAGCTGGCACTAATGCATGAGCCTGGAGGCCCCAGTGATTAGCCTGCATGCTTATATAGGATGATGTGAATTTTATTGAGGGCAGTCGTGTCAGCAGAACCATATACTGTTAGGCCACAGTCAACAAGGGATAATATAGAGTATGTAACCGCTAGACGGAGGGCAGCGGGGGAGACAGTTTTTATAGCGATATAAGATACCTAGCCGCACATTAGTGGCTGAAGCAAGAGCATCAATGTGGGTGTGGTAGGTGAGGGCTGAGTCAAAGGAGACCCTAAGGTACTTGTAGGAGTGGACTTGCTCTAGTGGTTGTTTGGAGCAGGGGAGGATATGGAGTGGGAAGTTGCTGGCTTTGTTTTGGGGGGTGGGCAAAGAGCATTGTTTTTGTTTTTTTGAGATTAATGAGAAGTCTGTGCTCTTTAAACCAGGTTTTGGCATAATTATAGGATAGTTTTAGGGAGTCCTGGAGCGAGATAGGGTTACGGTGGTTGGCAAAGATGACGGCGTCATCTGCATACAGCAGAATTTTCCAGTGCATGCACTGGGCAGGGTGTTAAGGTAGAGTGAGAAGAGTAGGGGTGCCAGGATGGAGCCTTGAGGAACCCCTGAGTGGATGGGACAAGTTTTGGAAAGTGTCCCATTAATTCTGACACATTGGAAGCAGGCAGATAGGTAGCTGGTGTACCAGGCAAGAGGCCCGGTAGAGAAGCCAGTGTGGCAGAGGGCATCCAGCAGAAGGGGGTGGGAGACAGTGTTGAAAGCCTTTGAGAGGTCGATGAACACTGCCCCGGCTAGGGAGCCAGAGTCCAGAGAGGAGTGTAGGAAAGTTGAAAATTCAACTAGTGCAGTGCTGGTACTGTGTCCTGCACGGAAACCATGCTGTTCAGGGCAGAGGATGTTGTGTTTGGTCAGATATTCAGTAATTTGCATGGCAACCAGCTTTTCCAGGGCTTTGGAGAGGGGTGGGAGTATGGAGATAGGACGGTAGTTCCCGGCAGAGGACCTGTCACCACCTTTGTGAATGGGAGTAACAATGGCGGTTTTCCATGCAGTTGGGAATTGCCCCAGGCAGAGGGATTTGTTGAGAAGGCTGGTGAGTGGGGCAAGGACCTGATCCAGTACCAGACGGAGAATGCTGGCATCCAGGGAGTTGTCGCCGGGACTATTGCTCTTTAATGCTCTGACCAGGTGGGGTCTGGCTTCCTGGGCAGTTACCCTATGAAGGTAGAAGCTAGGGCATTGGAGGACTGGGGCAGGTAGGTAGGGTGGCGGGTCAAAGAAATTACTGGGGAGGACAGAGCTAAGGTCCGTAAAGGATGTGTTAAGGTAGTTTGCAATGTTTGCTGGGTCCATAATGGTTGTGCCATCAGTGGTGATCTGGGATGGGGGAGGGGAGCATGCACTCCCATTTAATTGCTTGACATTATCCCAGAAAATTCGGGCACACCCCCAGGAGGAGGTGAGTGTGGCCTGGTAGTGGTCAGCCTTGGCTTTTTGGATGGCCCAAGTACACTTATTCCACGCAGCATTGTAGGCCTGTCTGTCAGCCATCCAGCCTGTTTCTGTGGCAAGGTGCCATAGGTTATCCCTAAGCCTGAGCAATTGTAATAGGGCAGGAGTAATCCAGGGCACATTATGTTTTTTGGTTCGGGCAGCAGTGAAGGGTGCGAAGAGGTCGCAGGCTTTGTTAAAGATTTGAGAAAAGAAGGCAAGGGCAGTATCTATGTCAGGAGTTTGGTAAATGGGGGACCAGTTTATCTGGGCAAGAAATTGATTGAGATTTTTCAGCCCACCTGGTCTGAAATGCCAGTGGAGTGCGGGCTGGGCTGTGAGTCGGGGCGAGGGGGTCACCCAGGCAGAATAGGATAGGGGAATGGTCACTGAGTGAGTCAGGGAGGACTTGGATATCCAGGATTTTTGAGGGGCGGTTGGTGATGATAACATCTAGGAGGGTGCTGGTACCTCTCTTAGGGTTTACTCTTGTGGGTTGGGAAATGAGTTGTGTCAGATCAATGGCCACGATGGAATCCCAGGTGGTGGAGGAGGTGGCACTGAGCCAGTTCACCTTAAGGTCCCCCACAAGGACTTGTTCTGCCTTGTGAGGGAGGGTGGCAAGGTAATCAGTTAAGGAAAATAGTGCCGGGTTTTGGTTCTTTGGGGGAATGTAGGCAGTGGTGAGATAAAGGTGGCCCCTGGAGGGGTCCGGAGTAAGTTTAAGGGTAAGGGCCTGTGCCCCGCTTGCAAGGGCCAGAGCAGGGAGTGCTTGACCAGTGAGTGTATCCCTGGTATAGACTGCACAGCCACCCCCATGTTTGCCTACATGATCCTCGCGGTATAGGGTGTATCCAGGGAGGGAGTCAGGGGTGGACTTTGATAGCCAGGTTTCTACCAGCGCAATGACATCTGGTTTGTTCAGCATGACCCAGCATTGGAGGGTGTCATATTTTTTCACTATGCTGCATATATTCATGGAGGCAATGCTCAGAGCAGGGAACCCACCTGGTAGGCTGGTCTGGGTGGGGCCTGGGTTAGGATGTATATTGCCTGTTAAGAGTAGAAGGAGGACCACGGCTCTGGCCAGGGAGCAGTGGTGTGTAGGCTTCCAATGGGCATGTGGGGATGGGAATGGGACCTTCAGGGAACAGGGGATGGGTAGGGATTGCCAGGTTGGTAGGGCGAGAAAGATTAGCCGCCAAAAGGAGCCTGGGTAGGTGGTGGGGAGGTACCCAGGGGATGGGTGCTGTGGGCCAGTGCACATGGTAAGAGTAGGGTGAGATCGAACTATATCAGGGAGAATTGTTGGTGCTGGTACCAGTGAGCCAGGGGAGATGACTGGCTGGTTGGATGAGGGTACTAGAAAGTAGATAAGGGGGAGGCATTTTAGGAGGAGGTGGACTAACATAGTTCTAGTGGTAGCAGTAGGATAGAAAGGTAGAAGTATTTAGGTTGTCTTCCAGAAAGCGTGGATACCACTTTGGATTAGTGGTAGTGACATGGACTCTGGTGGACAGGGTACAAGGTCTGAGTCTCTGCCAGGGCAGCTAGAAAAGTGCCTGGGTGAGAGCAGTGATCCATGTTCTGGGGGTCTGATGCAGGCTGGGTTAGGGATGAAAACAGGCTGAGAAATAGTGACTCCTAGTGGTCACTGGCTGTAGGTTTGGTGGTGCAGTTAGGAGTCAGGAGGTAGGGCTAGCTGTGGGGCTTGGTGATGGGAGAGGTGTGGGCAGAGGTAGGTAGGTAGGTAGGTGTGAGTTGCGGAGGAGAGAAGTGGCACAGGAGGTTAGAAGGGTTCCAGGAAGTTGGGGGGGAGGAAGACAGGTAGTGGTGCCTGAGGTGGAAGGTCAGAGGGTCCTTCTAGTGGCTAGCAACTATAACCTGCAAATGGGAAAGTGGGGACTTAAAATAATGAACGAGAGGAAGTGATGTCATTAGACAGTACCTATAAAGGAAATGCCGAGGGTGGGTGGATGGGTGGGGCAGTCGACATGTGCAGCGCATCGACGGGCTAACCCCCCTCACAAGGGTGCTGCTGTTGGAGGTAGTTTAATTAGCTCTAGGTGCCCGCGTGTTGCTGTTGCTCCAGGAGGGAGCTCGGGTATGGGATCCTGCTGTCTGTGGGGTTGGGAGGGCGAGCATAGGCCTATATTTGCAATGGAGACAAAAGACATCAATTACTATGCAGCGGGAGACCGGGGGCTGCACTGTGCATGCACGGGGTAAATATCCCGATTGAAGCAGCCACTTGGAGAACAAGGCAACAATAGACACAATATGGTAAGCTGGCAAAATATTAGCTTCCTAAATTCACAGTCAGTATTGTCAAAATCCCCTTTTAGTTATGATGCTCTAGGGCATGCTCAGCTGTACATACTATTCAAAGTGTAGTTTATTTTTTTTTCTTCTCAAATGATATGCTAGTATTAAGAAGACCTTTAGCTATATGACCTTTATCTCTAAGAATGACATAAAAAGTTTTTTTGTGTGTGTGTTTATTAGGGGGTTACCTGATGTTATAAAGCAGGAAAAAAAAGGAAGGAAAACAAATGATTATACCAATCAGAAAGTATCAGTCTAGTAGTGTATAGTTTATATTTCGGTAGGGAATATCTGTTACATTGTTTCATTTGATATATAGTATTCCATCATTTTATTTTGCTGTATTCTAGCTTATCAAGAGCTTAACTAATTAGTTTTTTTTGTTTGTTTTTTGTATAGTGGGGCATTATAATATTGTTGCACTCAGGTTTGCCAAGCTGAATTTTTGTAGCTATGTACTTGAAAGTGTTTAAATTTTATAGTATTAAATTTAGACTGATGTATATGAGGAATGAGCCTGTTGCTCTAATGGTTTATTTACAATTATTATAGGGAGCAAAGGGGGGATCAACAATCTTTTTTTTTTTTAACATGAGTGTGGCCTTGGTTTGTATCACTCTTTCTGTAGCTGAACTAATAGGCAGAATTGGATGCTAGGTAGTGTGGGGGATGGGGGATGGTGTTTATTTATTTTTTTATTCTCTTACAAGATTGTAAATGATAGGTGTAGGTTTAATGGGGAGTGGGTTGTTTGGGGAAATAAGGGTATGGGTGGTAGAGTATTTCATTCTGTGTTTTTAATTAGAAGTGTACCATATAGTCTATTAAACATTTTACCCTTTTTATATACTAATATCACAAAATTAAGAATATTTGTATTTACCTTTGTTGTTATTTCGCTCTATTAAAATAAGCCAGGATTCTTATGTATGGACTATCCCATAGAATATTTTGTATGCTTATCTTTTTTCTTTGTAGTTATACATATATGAGTTATAATTTTATTTTGTGAAATGTTAAAGGCACAAATTCCCCACAGAAAATATTCAAATTATTAATACATCTACGTAGATTTAAACCTTCCATGGTCTTTTTACAGGAAACTCATTTGTTAACAAAAGATCTTCCCTTTTTAAGGAGGGGTTGGGTGAACCACATTTTTGGTACTGGGATAGATAAAAAAAAAGGATCAGGGTAGCTATATTGGTAGCCAGGAATGTTAACTTCACATATCAACATTTGATTTCTGCCCTGGGGCGAAATTTATTATTATAGTGGGCTTACTTGACAACACAGAGGTATTACTAGCCTCAGTATATGGTCCTAGCAAGAACGACTCTCAGTTTTTTGTGGCTCTGTCTTTACAACTAGCCAATTGGCTGAATATTCCACACATAATAGGAGGTGACTGGAATGTTGTTTTTGACAATGATTTAGATAAAACTGGTCCCTATAGTAATTCTTTATCACAGAACCAAAAAGATTTTAGAGATCTAGTTGATTTTCATTTACTGATTGACCCATGGCATACATTTTATCCTAAAGACAAGGATTATACTTTGTTCTCACCAGTATAACACACAGTCTGGAATAGATTATGTAAGTAATAATACCCGACAGGGTGGGTGTTATTGGGATATAACGGACCACCCGGGGCATAATGAGGTCCGACGCTGCAGGCAGAGAGCCTTATAGCCCCTGGAAGGTCCATTATATCTGATAACGCCCACCCTGGAGGGCATTATTACACTTAGAAAATGGGTTAGAAATGGTAATTTTTGAATAATATATAGGAAAAAATGTATATGTAAAAAAATAAGTCAAAAGCAAGAAGAAATAATGTTTGTTGTAAAATAGTCCCAAGTGTGAAGTGTTAGAATCGGCACTAGAGGTCGCTGCTGTGTATTTTATTTATGGTGTTTCTCATTGGGTTGCCCTCCTGCTTTCTCGGTTTTTCAAACACATACAAACACACGCACATGGATTAAAAATTGCTGTGTGAGAAGAGGAGAAAATGTAGCATAGTGATGTTCAGAGAGATGCAGTTATGTTTCAACATGGGTGGCTTAGAACTGTAGTGTGACTGTGTAGCCAGATTTAAAATTGAGCACAGGCTTTACAGGGAGCACAAGTATGTTCGGTGAATGAAAAAAGAACACGGAACATCAGGAGGTCGAGTGAGGACATATTGTAAGTGTTTAAAGATGGATATTTATTTTTGTGGTAGCAAGGAGGAACAGAGGCACTTCAAAAGGCCATATCAAGGTATCAGTGCAATTTTAGTGCAGCAGAGTGGCGGGGCTGGTGTGTCAGTAAATGTGGACAATACAATGGTGGCTGGCAAGTTTGGGGTGCTGAAAGATTGAACTGGCACTTGTTTTGAAGCGGGCCGTTGTTAAGAAATAACGGCCCGGGTGTCAGGCTGTTTCAGCCAATCAGGATGCCAGTTTCAGTTTACCCATTATCTAATATTTAATTAGCCATTCTTAGTAGATAGTATAATGCAAACCCAAATATTGTCAAGTGTTATTTCAGATCATTCCCCAGTTTATTTGACTCTGCAACTGACACTTGATTCAAAGGCTGATAAATACTGGAGATTAAACAACTCACTTTTGAAAGCAGAGCACATTATTAAATCTATCAGAGATTTTTCTATATGATTTTTTTATGAAAACCAAGGATTGGTTGCCTGTCATTCTACATTATGGCTAGCATATAAATGTGCTGTACATGGTGAATTTATACATATTGCTACTAAGTTCAAAAAACAAAGACTAGCACAGTCTAATGAACTTTCAAAATCAATAAGATCCCTAGAAATTCAGATTTCTCAGTCTTATTCTGCTGCTTTGTTTAAAAAATTAACAGGCTACCAGGAACAATATCATGAACTAAATAGAGCAAAGTCTGAGTTTAATATAATTAGAGCTAAATTTAATTATGTCTCTTCATGAGAATGCCCAGGTTGACTTTTTGTGATGCGTAATAGACAACTAGAAAATGCTAAAATTATAAAATGTATATATATATGACCCAGTCAGTCAAAAATCAATAACTAACTCCAAACAAACAGCAGAAGAGTTTGAAAGATTTTTTGTTACCTTATATGGTATTGGGGATCCGAGTTCTAATAATCAAGAAATAGATGAATATTTAGATTCTATAGAACTACTCAAGTTAAATTCTATGGACTGTGAATCGTTACTATCCCCTTTTACAGAGACTGATCTGTGTTCAGCCATGAATGCTATGGCTACTAATAAGGCCCTGGGCCCCAATGGTGTTTCAGTGTTATTCTACAAAATTTTCTCTGATGTGTTACTCCTTCATTTACTTTGGGTTTTTAAAGAAGCATATTTATCTGGGAAAGACCCCACTAGTCTGAATAATTATAGACCTATATCTCTTTTGAGTATAAACTTTAAAATTTTGACAAGTGCCTTGGCCTCCTGGATTCAGAAGGTTTGGTCCAAGTTAATTTGTGCTGAACACGTGTGATTTATGTCTAAAGGACTCTCTTCAGAGCTCAAACGTCATAAGGGCGATCGCATAATAGCAATTGCTGTTACGGTGTGTATACATCGCCAAAAATGAATTTCGGCAATGCACACTTGCAGCAAGAACAAAAAGGGCATCTGAGACCTATGGGTTTAGTTTTTCCCTCCATCACCCACCTATTTATGGATTTTGAACTCCAGGGGGGTGCATGTTGGGGGGGGTAAAAAACTTACAAAAATTGAAACCTGTCTGTGGGAAAAAAAAACACACCATGCTGAACCAAACCCTGCAACCTGCATCTCCCAGCTGACCACCTTCCCCATCACACTAGCAGACCAGCTCGGCAGCTGCCCACCACACACCCTCCCACATGCCATCCCTTCCCTGCCTCCCCCTGCACTTGTGCATGCTTGTATATGTGCATACTTCCCGTTGCTCTATTCGCCCACCCCAGTATCCACTCACCCCCTTGCTAGGGAGGAGGTTGCTCATCTCCAGGCTGAGTTGGCCAGGATTTGTGGGACCTCCTCTTCCATCCAGAGACCACCAGTGACACTGCCATTGCCTCAGAGGTTGCCAAGAAAGAGGAGCGGTTGGACCACAGTAGGCTCAGGGAGGGTGAGGGTGGTGGAACAGAGGCGCATCCCTCCAGTTGTACCTCTCCACAATTCCTATGCCATTCTGGCAAAGTGTGGTTCCTCTGGGAGGCACCCACAGTGGAGACCAAGGAGGATGCTGGGAACCTCCACAAGGAGACCCACAGGAGGGTGGCAGGGACCCTGCAGGGAAGAAACAACTCCTGGTGGGGGACTCCATTGTTAGGAAGGTAGAACTGGGCAAGGAAGGGAGAGGGAGGTAAGGTGCCTGCCTGGCGCCATGGCTTGGAGGACGAGGCGAATCCTCAGGATTGCCAGAGCAGCTGCACAGGGGAGGAGCTGGATGTCATTGTCCACCTAGGGACAAATGACCTGGCTAAGAAGGGATTAGAGAAGTACAGGAAGAGTTTGTGGAATGGGGGGGCCTTGGTCAAGTAGCGCATGCGGTAACCTTCTGGAGGTGCTACCCATCTATGGCATAGGAGAGCTAGGGTGTTCCATACCATGGGATTCAATCAGTGGTTGAAAAACTGGTGTGGAGCTCAGGGATTTGGCTTCATTGGGGACTGGGGTCCACCTGGAGTGATGCAAGCCTATACTGGCATGATGGGCTGCATCTGTCTGGGAGGAGACCAAGATCCTAGGTGATAGGTTTAAATGCTTCATTGGCAAGCTTTTAAACTAGCCAAGGGAGGCACTGGAAGGAGCAGAAAATCCTAGCCCTCAAACAATCACGGTAGTAAGTGTGGCAAACACCAACATGGAGGTGTCGATAGGGAGAAGGGCAGGGGTAAATGGAGAAAGTGACAAAGGCAAGAAGGACAGGGATGGGGCAAAAGGGGGTAAGGCCATCAGGAAATGGAGGGTAATAAGTACCAATGCCCGTAGTCTGGGCAACAAGCTCCCTGAGCTGGTGGCCTTAATGGAAGAGGGATGCCTGGATATTGTAGCAGTCACAGAAACATGGTACACAGAGAACCATGACTGGGATGTTAACATACCAGGGTACATAACCTACAGGAGAGACAGGCAGGGGAGAAGAGGGGGAGGAGTAGCTCTCTATGTAAAGGAAGGGATAAAAGCAACTGAACAAAAGAGTAAACAGGGAGGAGAGGAGGCACTGTGGGTCACCTTGGAGACTGGAAAGGCACCACAATCCGCACAGGGTTGTGTACAGACCCCAATGTCAGGGGAAGGAATGGACAAGGATATGATGGAAGGCATTCTTAGAATGGCAGAGAAAGGGAGATACTGTTGATGGGAGACCTGAATATGCCAGATGTTAACTGGAGCACATTGCTGCAGCCACATCAAGAAGCTGGGCCATTCTTGATGCCCTACAGGTGGCAGGTATTAGACAGCTAGTTTGGAACCCACTCGTGAGGAGCAATCTTAGACCTCATACTCTCAAATGGGGGCAGTGAGAGGATCTCAGATCTAGAAGTGGATTGCCATCTGGGACAAGTGACCATCAAACAGTGTGGTTCACATTAAACTCAGCTACAGAGTCAAACCATACAAAGTGATGGTACTGGACTTTGGGAGGCTGACTTTGTGAAGATGGGAGAGTGCCTCAGAAAAGCACTAGCAAACAGGCTAGAAGGATGTGTGGAGCAACAATGAGGGAATTATCAAAACTGCCATCACAGAGGCAACAAGCCTTTGTGTGAAGCAAATAAACAAATCAAAATGAAAGAAAAAGCCACTATGGTTCTCCAAGAGGTGGCTGTGAAAGTCAGGAAGAAAAGATAGCATTCTGGAGTATAAGGAAACACAGAAGGAGCAGGACAGAGAGCTGTACCAGTAAAGGCAGAAAGAAGCAGGAGGAAGTCAGAATAGCAAAGGCCCAAACTGAGGAAAAGATAGCCAACTCAGTTAAGAAGGGGGATAAAACCTTTTATAGGTACATCAGCGCGTAGAAAGACAAAGGGAGGGATAGTGAGGCTGAATAGAATGAACGGTGGGTGGGCAGAGAGGGACAGTGAAAAAGCAGGAATACTGAACGAATATTTCTGCTCAGTATTCACAAAAGAGGAGGAAGTGCCTAATCCAATTAACAGAAGCACTCTTGATAGAGGGTCGATCCAGTCCTTTCACAGAAGAAAGGGTTCTGCAAGAACTCCTAAAACTGAAGGTGGACAAAGCAATGGGTCCTGATGGAATTCACCCAAATTCTAAAAGAATTAAGGGAGGAACTAGTGAAACCACTGGCTACTCTTTTAATAAATCATGGGAGGATGGTGTGGTACCGAGGACTGGAGGAAGGCGGATGTGATTCCCCTTCACAAAAGTGGGACCAAGACAGAGGCAGGAAACTACAGACCTGTCAGTCTGACCTCTGTGGTAGGAAAGTGATGGAGTCACTTCTGAAGGAAAGAATAGTTGAGTACCTAGAGGTCAGTGGAGCACAGGATCCAAGGCAGCATGGGTTCACAGCGGAAGGTCATGTCAGACAGATCTAATAGATTTCTTTGACTGGGTGACCAAAGTAGTAGACCAGGGAGGGGCTGTGGACATGGCCTACCTAGACTTTAGCAAGGCATTTGACACAGTCCCACACAAAGATTATTAGTCAAATTAACCAGCCTGGGAGTGGGTCCCAGGGTGGTAGCCTAGGTAAAACATTGGCTGAATAACAGGACACAGAAGGTAATTGTAAATGGAGTCCACTCTGAAGAAAGGGGTTACTAGTGGGGTACCGCAGGGTTCAGTATTGGGTCCAGTCCTTTTTAATGTCTTCATCAGTGACATTGCAGAGGGACTGGAAGGAAAAGTATGCCTTTTTGCAGATGACACAAAGATCTGCAACACGGTTGATACACAAGGAGGCGTGGAAAGGATGAAAAGGGACTTGGCAAGGTTGGAGGAATGGTCAGACGTATGGCAGCTAGGATTCAATGCAAAAAAGTGCAAAATAATGCACCTGGGAAACAAGAACCCAGGGGAAGAATACACAATGGGTGGGGAGGTAGTAACAACAACAAAACAGGAAAGGGACCTGGGGGTAATCATATCAGATGACCTTAAGGTTAGCAAGCAATGTGAGAAGGCAGTAGGGAGGGCTGGGGGTATACTGGGATGTATAGGGAGGCATCACCAGCAGAAAACAGGAAGTTGTTATCCCTCTGTACAGACAGTTGGTGAGACCCCATCTGGAATACTGTGTCCAGTTCTGGAGACCCCATCTCCATAAGGACATAGACAGGACAGAGGCAGTCAGAGGAGGGCAACTAAAATGGTGCAGGGTCTGCAAGAGAAGCCGTAAGAGGAGAGACTAAAGGAGCTTAATATGTATACCCTTGAGGAAGAAGGAGAGGGGACATGATAGAAACTTTCAAGTACCTCAAGGGAATCAACAAAGTCCAAGAGGTAGCATCTTTCAGAAAAGAGACTTGCAAGAACAAGGGACACAATTTAAAGATAGAAGGAGGGCGGTTCAGGGGCAATGTGAGAAGTATTATTTCACAGAGGGTAGTGGATACATGGAACAGCCTTCCTGAGGAAGTTGTGGGGTCTAAAACTGTGGGAGAATTCAAGAATGCATGGGACAGACATAAGGCAATTCTTGTGGGGGGCAGGAAGATATAGGCTATTGGTTAACTAGGATCTGTGGCCTATCCTGTAGGTAGGGAAATGGGCAGACTAGATGGGCCTAGCGGTCCTTATCTGCCATCAAAGTCTATGTTTCTATGTTTCTAGGTAGCCATGAATGCAGGCATCGCAACTGCATTGCCATTTTTGTGGGCACCCAATTTCAGTTGCCTTGTTCACTGCATACTGTCTTTGGACCACCTGAGGAAACTTTAACACTTATTTGCTGCATCGAGGGAGGCAACATACCCGGCAGTTCTTGCCTCTCTCAATGCAGAAAAAGCCTTTGATCGGGTCTTGTGGCAGTTTCTTTTTCACACGCTTGAGAGATTTGGTTTTCCTATTGATTTTGTCAAGTGGATACAATTGGTATATACTCACCCTTCCACTAGGATTAGATGTAATAAAGTTTTCTCTTCCTCTTTTGCATAAAAAAATGAGGCATGTCAGAGATGTCCCCCTTCCCCTTTTTTATTTAATTTATATATTGACCCTCTTATCTGCCATATTAAAACTAATCCAGATATTCATACTTGATAGAACAGTAAAAGAGCTTGGTAAAATATGAAGAACCCAAATCAGAAAGCATGAAAGTGATCGTCCTTCACCGGATCATTACTAGACTGTTGAGTTATTCATCTTTCCTTCCCTTTGAACCCCACCTCTATTACTCTGTGGAGAAGCCCCCTCGCTCGATTAGTATCTGGGAAGAACACTATCAAGGGAATCAATGGACTAAAAAGCAGCATACCCGTCTTTAGGTTGGAGTATATAGAGAAGCAGACATCTCCTTGAGTAATACTTCTGGTTACAAAACGTTGGGTTCACCCCCGAGGCCTTAAATTAGAAATCGCCCTAGAGAAGGAAATGAAGGGAGGTCAGAATGATTTTCAAAGCATGAAACCAGATATCATTAACACTCTAAGGGCTAGTTAAAGGAATTTTTTTTTTTTTACAAGGCAGATAATAATATAGGGACGCTAAGGTCTCCCTAAGGCACTATATAAAGGAGAGAGAGGGGAAATATTTTGTAGATATCATTTTGGTGTTTATATCGAAAGAAGGCTTACTCTAAGAGATGCATAAATTTAAGCAGATATTATATGTAATGATTTAGAGACATAGTAGAAAAGCTTGACTTCCAAATGTTGTGGAATTTAAATAGAAATTAGGATGTTTTCTGTATAACACACTAGAGGGCAATATAGAACACATTTAATCTAAAGGTAATGTCATTTAAACTACAGAAGATGCCCTGAATAGAAGGGTGATAACCTTTTTTTTTTTGTTTACATTATTTGTTAAATATGACAGGGGCATGAGGAGCCCTTCCTTTTAGAGCTAGACAGACAGAAAATGTTGTGAATGGATTAATATTTTGATCCTACCATATTAGGACTGGTGACAGATAGAAACTAGTCACTAGAGAGGGAGTTCCCTCTCAAGTGGGCATCGATCCACGATTAGTGGATTACTCCCCACTTACCCAGGGGATAAGGGAGGGGAAGATATCTCTCCCTCCTTTTTCTTTCGCCTTTTTTCCCTGGGACCAGGGTTGGAGATGTGTGTATCTCCCCCACTAGTGGAAGATCACATGTATATAGTTTTCTCCTTCGAGAGACTGGAGGTTTTAGGTTTAGAAATACTATGGTTAATATGTTTACTTGTTTTTTTATTTTAAAAAAATGTTGGTGTCAAATCAGGTAAAATAGGGCAGAGACTTCCAAGTTTGGCAATGGGCTTCGGAGAGGCAGGAAATGGAGGAAGCAATTTTAAAATAATATCCAGGAGCACGGAATTAACATCGACTAGGCCTCTGATGAGAAAAGGGAAATTTCCCATAGAGATTAATATCCTTCCTCCGCTCTTTATCCTCCGAAGCTACGCCAAAAATACAGAAAAATGCTACTTTTCATGGGACAATGGCTGACATACTGGCAAAAATCTATTCACAGAATGTAAATGGCCTACATTCCCCTATCAAGCGATATAAAGTAATGCATCATCTGGGTAAACAGGGAGCTGATATTTACTTTCTTCAGGAATCCCATCTTTCATCTTCGGAACATTTAAAGCTACATTGGGGTGGATGCTACCAGGTACATGCATCTTCTCATTCGAGTGGCCATAAAAGGGGTACTGTTATTTTAATTCCCACCTCAACCCTGATCAAAATACAGGATACCTTTATAGACCCCCAAGGTCGGTATGTGATTATAACAGGTATTCTTTTTTCACAAACAGTTACCTTGGTAAACACGTTACCTTCCACCACAGACCCCACTTTCGGTAGTTAAGATGTTTCTGCAAAGGGTATTAGAGAAGCTTAAAGGAATTCTTATAATGGGTGGTGACTTTAACATAACTTTCCACCCTCATCTAGATTCATTGAATCCTAAGCCGCAGAGGCTATCAAGGACAGCAAAATATTTAAAAGATAATTTATCTTTTATGGGAATAGAAGATGTATGGAGAAAGATATTCCCTTCTAATCCAGGGTTTACTTTTTTGGGGGGGAGACATAAAACATATTATCGACTAGATTACTTTTTCATAACGGGAGAGCACTTTGCCTTAGTACAGGATATACAGGCAGACCCCAGAATTCTATCTGATCATAATCCTTTAATTCTTAAAGTTAACTTGGGAAAACAGAAAAAATTAAAACTGTGGAGATTGAACAATTCCTTATTACAAGACCAAAAATTCTTGGAACATTTTACAAAACATATTCCCCAAATAATTCAGGATAACAAAACCCCTGAGATATCCTCTGCAATTCAATGGGACACTTTGAAGGCGGTTTTACGTGGCGAAGTGTTGTCATATTCATCCTATAAACAGAAAAAAACACAAACAAGATTAAAATCTCTAACAGAATTACTAGCATCATACCAACTATTATATAGATAGGGAGATAGAGTCCTTGCGACTAAGATAAAGGCCCTAAAGCAATATATCCAAGAATTAATAGACTATAAGACTCCACAGAGCTTGACCTATCTCCGACAATCCTCGTATGAGGGCGGGGCGAGGGGAGCTAGACTATTGGCAAGAAAATTAAGGGCAAGAAAGAGGGCATCCACAATTCTAAAAATAAAGTCTCCAACTACAAATCTCCTCTCTTATAAAGAAGAGCAAATAAAACAGGCATTTCAACAATTCTATGAAACTTTATATACTGCCCCCCTCCCCACTCAGAATCAGAGAGAACGAATCTAAGATTTCTTTAAAAACCTTAATTTACCTAAGCTGACAGATCCTATGAAGAGAAAACTTGAGCAACCCATAAGTCAGGAAGAGATCCATTACCAAGTAAAACAGTTAAAACCCTTAAAATGTCCAGGCCCAGATGGATTTGGTTCAGAATGGTACAAGACTTTCAGCTCTCAGCTTCTTCCAAATTTATTATTAACCTACAGGGAGGTGAAGAGAGGGCAACCCCAACCCCCCTCTTGGAACTATGCAGTCCTTTCCCCAATATTAAAACCTGACAAAGATCCCTCTCTCCCCTCATCATACCATCCTATTTCAATTTTAAACGTAGATTATAAAATATTCACGGCCATATGGGCCAAAAGATTAGAAACAGCTCTTATTACATTAATACACCAAGACCAATCGGGCTTCATAAAACAACAAACTACTTTTGATAATCTGCGTCATCTTACACTTCTTCTAGAATACATCCATACTAGAAAAATTCCATCCACTATCCTTAGCTTAGACGCTGATAAAGTGTTCGACAGGGTAAGCTGGGAATATCTGTGTATTACCCTATCAAATTTCTCTTTCCCGGAAGCTGTTATTGGCTGTATAAAAAATTTATATGAGCATGCTAAAGGTTATATCTGGGTGAATGAATCGTTAACCCAACAAATCCAAATTCAGAGGGGAGCAAGACAGGGATGCCCTCTGTCTCCATTACTATTTGCCCTTTATGTAGAACCACTGGCTGAAATGATTATAAAAAATATGGAGATAGAGGGGGTCTCTGTAGGTCAAAGAGAACACAAGATAGCATTCTTTGCTGATGACATCCTGATAACCGCCCTCTCCCCGGAGAAGTCTCTGCCTGCCCTTTGGCAAACATTAGAGAATTTCAGAGAAATAGTGGGGTTCCAATTAAATATAACTAAAACAGACCTGATGCCCTTATTTTTTGCTCCAACTCAAGATTTAAAAGATAAATATCCTATTAAATGGCATAAAACAAAATTTAAATATTTAGGTATAACAGTCCCTAAAAATTTGGAAATGCTAGAATTATTAAATTATGAGCCCTTATCTAACCAAATACTAAAAGATCTGTCCACATGGTCATTATTACCACTATCCTTTTTTCAGAGAATCGAGACAATCCAGATGATAGTTCTTCCTAAGTTATTATAATCTTTCTCAGAATATCCCCACCCTACCATCAGACTTCTATTTTAAATCATGGGATAAGCTTATATCAAACTTTATTTGGAATGGCCAAAGGCCAAGAATAAGGCTTTGACTTCTTCAACTCCCAGGCTCATCAGGAGGAGTAAACCTTCCGAATTTAAGACTATATGCCCTGGCATCACTTTTGAGAATTGTGTCTTTGTGGCTTATAGCTGCATACCAATCCCCCTGGAAAGACTTGGAGTTTGCAATAAATGATCTTTATGATACTATAAAGATCGTAATGGCCTCGATTATAAATCCGCCTTAACTCCATGACTTTACCGGATATACAGTCCATATATTAAAAATATGGTATTAAATAAAAAAACACAAGGCCTTCAGAGAACTTTTTTTTTCACACCTTAATTTCAGAAGATAGCCGGTTTCTTCCAGCATTTTTAGATCACACTTTCTCTAGCTGGAGACAAGTAGGGCTTCAATTCTATAAGCAGTTTCTCTCTCAAACAGGGGTAATTCCATTTGAAATGCTCCAGACTAATTTCAGTTTAACAGAAAGTGATGTTTTTAGATACAACCAAGTCAAAAATTATCTACCACGACAAAGAGAGACGGAGATTAAGCTCCCAGCCCCCCTTCCATTGGCCTGGAGATATATCAAAGACCATGTCAACGGCAAGTTATGGCCCCATCAGATAGGCTTTCTATATAGAATTTTGAGGGGGGGAATGGGAGACTCCTCTATCTCAATATTAAATAGTTGGAATAGAGATCTGGAGATGGAAGTACAGGAACAGGAATGGCTTCGAGCATCTATTCAGGCATACAAGATTACTCATGCTACTAGATGGCATGAATTTGCATGGAAATGTAGAAGCTGTTTCTTTCGTACCCCAGCAGTTCAAGCTAAATACCATTCTCAACTGTCTGGGGAGTGTTGGAGAAAGTGTCAATGTAAATTGGCTGATCAAGGCCATATTTTCTGGTCATGTCCCTTATTGATGCCATTTTGGTATACATTACAAAAAAGAAATCTCGGAATGTCTAGGGGAGACAGTGGAGCTTACAGCAGAGATAGTGCTGCTTTCAGTTTATCCTTATCACAACCCTTCATGGCATCGGACTTTGTTACCAGTTTTAATATTAGCAGCCAAAAAAGCTATAACAAAAAGATGGTACTCTCCAACTATCCCATCGTTGCATGAGTGGAAGAGGTTTGTGGTAGATATTTACCAGATGGAAACCTTAACAGCTAAAATCCATAACAAGCAACTGTTAATAGAACCATTATGGAGACCATGGGTATTCTACTGTACACAAAATGAAATAGATAATGGATCTTGAGGCTATTTATATATCTTGGAAGATGAGTTAAGTATAGGGGGAAAGCCAGAGGTCTGAAAGGCGAGGGGCCGGTATAGTCGGCTGGGGCCCCATGGAAAGATGTTAGACCGATAGGTTGGAAGTCTATTAGCCCTAGTAAACTACTAAATTACTTTAAAGTAATACAAAAGGGTACATTGATGTATGATCTATGCTTGTTATATGATCATTTCTGAAAGTATGTAAGTAATTGTACAATATGAAATAACCAACAATCAATAAAAAGAAAATAAAAAAAACTGATCCAGATATTGTTGATATTAATATAGGGCTCTACAATGATGGTTTGACAACAATTTCATCAACCGGCATCACAGCAATGGAATTTATGTCAACCACAAGTTGTGGTCGACATAAATTCCAATAGACTCCCACTCTATTTTTCTATCGGGGCCTTTGCCCATTCTATTTATAATCAACTCTGAGTCAGATTTGATTTGGGGAGGGGGTGCAGGACTGGGTGACAGTGTGCCCCTGTCTCAGGCACACCAATACAGTGACCTGTTGACGAACTGTCGATTTTGCCGGCAGCATCATAGGTCACTGTATTGGTGTCACAGTCAGGAGGGTATACCTTCATAGAAACATAGAAACATAGACTTTGATGGCAGATAAGGACTGCTTGGCCCATGCAGTCTGCCCATTTCTCTACCTAGAGGATAAGCTGCAGATCCCATTTAACCAACAGCCTATTTCTTCCTACCCTCCACAAAAATTGCCTTATGTTTGTCCCATGCATTCTTAAATTCTCTCACAGTTTTAGACCCCACAACCTCCTTAGGAAGGCTGTTCCATGCGTCCACCACCCTCTCTGTGAAAAAATACTACCTCACATTGCCCCTGAGCCGTCCCCCCTCTATCTTCAAATTGTGTCCCCTTGTTCTTGCACATCTCTTTTTCTGAAAGATGCTATCCTACTGGACTTTGTTGATTCCACTGAGGTATTTAAACATTTCTATCATGTCCCCTCTCTCCCTCCTTTCCTCAAGGGTATACATACTAAGCTCCTTTAGCCTCTCCTTGTATGGCTTCTCTTGCAGACCCTGCACCATTTTAGTTGCCCTCCTCTGAACTGCCTCCATCCTGTCTATGTCCTTGCGGAGATGGGGTCTCCAGAACTGGACGCAGTACTCCAGATGGGGTCTCACCAACTGTCTGTACAGGGGGATAACAACTTCCTGTTTTCTGCTGGTGATGCCTCTCCCTATACATCCCAGTATCCCCCCAGCCCTCCCTACCACCTTCTCACATTCTTGCCAACCTTAAGGTCATCTGATATGATTACCCCCAGGTCCCGTTCCATTTTTGTTATTGTTACTACCTTCCCCCCCAATTGTGTAATCTTCCCCTGAGTTTTTGTTTCCCAGGTGCATTACTTTGCACTTCTTTGATTTGAATCCAAGCTGCCATACTTCTGACCATTCCTCCAACCTTGCCAAGTCCCTTCTCATCCTTTCCACATCTCCTTGTGTATCAATCCTGTTGCAGATCTTTGTGTCATCTGCAAAGAGGCATACTTTTCCTTCCAGTCCCTCTGCAATGTCACTTATAAAGACATTAAAAAGGACTGGACCCAGTACTGAACCCTGCGGTACCCCACTAGTAACCCCTCTTTCTTCAGAGTGGACTTCATTTACAATTATCTTTGTGTCCTGTTGTTCAGCCAATGTTTTACCCAGGCTACCACCCTGGGACCCACTCCAAGGCTGGTTAATTTGACTACTAATCTTTTGTGTGGGACTGTGTCAAATGCCTTGCTAAAGTCTAGGTAGGCCATGTCCACAGCCCCTTCCTGGTCTACTACTTTGGTCACCCAGTCAAAGAAATCAATTAGATTCATCTGACATGACCTTCCCGCTGTGAACCCATGCTGCCTTGGGCCCTGTGCCCCACTGGCCTCTAGGTACTCAACAATTCTTTCCTTCAGAAGTGATTTCATCACTTTCCATACCACAGAGGTCAAACTGACAGGTCTGTAGTTTACTGCCTCTGTCTTGCTCCCACTTTTGTGAAGGGGAATCACATCAACCTTCTTCCAGTCTTCAGGTACCACACCATACTCCCATGATTTGTTACAAAGGGTAGTCAGTGGTGTCACTAGTTCTCTGCTTAATTCTTTTATAACTCTGGGGTGTATTCCATCTGGCTGCATTGCTTTGTCCACCTTCAGTTTTAGGAGTTCTTTCAGAACCCTTTCTTCTGTGAAAGGACTGGGATTGACCCCCCTCTCCCGAGTGCTTCTGTTAATTGGATTAGGCACCTCCCCCACTTCCTCTATTGTGAATACTGAACAGAAGTATTCATTCAGTATCCCTGCTTTTTCACTGTCACTCTCTGCCCACCCACCATCCATTCTATTCAGCCTCATTATCCCTCCCTTTGTTTTTCAACGCTCCCTGATATACCTATAAAGGGTTTTATCCCCTTCTTAACTGAGTTGGCTATCTTTTCCTCAGTTTGTGCCTTTGCTATTCTGACTACCCTCTCTGCTGCCTTCTGCCTTAACTGGTGCAGTTCTCTGTCTAGCTCCTTCTGTGTTTCCTTATACTTCCTAAATGCTATCTTTTTCTCACTAACCTTCACCACCACTTCTTTTGAGAACCATAGTGGCTTTTTCTTTCATTTTGATTTGTTTATTTGCTTCACACAAAAGCTTGTTGCATCTGTGATGGCAGTTTTGAAGTTTCCCCATTGTTGCTCCACCCCTTCTTCGAGCCTGTTTGATAGTGCTTTTCTAAGGCACTCTCCCATCTTGCCAAAGTCAGCTCTCCTGAAGTCTAGAACCCTCACTTTTGTATGACTTGACTCTGTAGCTGAGTTTATCGTGAACCACACTGTATGGTGGTCACTTGTTCCCAAATAGCTACCCACTTCTAGATCTGAGATCCTCTCACTGTCCCCATTTCAGAGTACAAGGTCTAAGATTGCTCCCTCATGAGTAGGTTCCAAAACTAGCTGTCTGAGGCATGCCACCTGAAGGGCATCAAGAATGGCCCTGCTTTTGGATGTGGCTGCAGCAAAGGTGCTCCAGTTAAAATCTGGCATATTAAGGTCCCCCATCAACAGTATCTCCCCTTTCTCTGCCATCCTAAGTGTGCCTTCTATCATATCCTTGTCCATTTCCTCCCTCTGACATGGGGATCTGTATACAACCCCTGTGCGGATCGTGGTGTGTATTCATATTCTCAGTACTGAGATATACCTGGGTATACTGAGGCAGAATGAGGCAGGATCACATTCCAGTCAATGCAAATTGCCTCACTAGTACCTCAGTGGTACCCTGAGGTAGGAAACTTTTAGATAACTACCACTGTAGGTTCCCATCAATTTGAAATTTCAGCATATGCTGATGAGCTTTTGTTACACTTATGAGACCCCATCAGTTCCTTAACACATATGTTAATAGACAATGAAAAATTTAGCTCACTCTTGAATTACAGATTAAACATAGACAAGACACAAATCCTTCAGCTGAATAAATATACTACTAAGCAGGATATTTCTACATTAAACTTGGCGAAATATACCAAGGAATTAGTATACCTTGGAATACACATTTCTACATCTGATTCAGTTATGATTCAGAAGAACCTTGTTTCTCTACTAGGGACAATTAAATTGGGCTTGAATAGGTAGGAAAAATTACCTCTTTCACTTTGATGCAGACTGTGTCAAATCAATATGAACATACTGCCAAGGATTTTGTATCCTATTACAATGCAAACAACCTATTTAACACATAAATGGTTTAGCAAACTTCATAAATTAATCTCAAAATTCCTCTGATGGGGTACTCAACCTAAACTGGCATATATTAGACTGTCTGTACCTAAGCAATGTGGTGGTCTTGCTGCACCAGACTGTTGCAGTTATTACCATGCAGCACAGGTGGCTAAGTATTTTTTAAAGGGCTTCTCAAGTTCAATGGTCTCATTCAATTTATACCCCACTCTGGATGGAAATAGAAAAAGATATTTGCCTTAAATCTGGCATACAGCTTAAAGCCCATTTTTTCTTAGAATTTCTATGCTTCCACCACAACTAAAGAATTCACTGATTGGTACTTCATTAAGAATTTACAAACAGTTCCAGAACATTTAAAAATCTCTTTTTGGAATCCTTGAGAACAACCTCTGTGGCTAAACTCTAACTTCAAATTACATAACTAAACTCTTAAAAATGCTTGATGGTTGTCTTCTGGTATTGAATCCCATTTACAATTTCTTTGAGGAAATAGTTGGATTTCCTTTTCAGATATGAAAAAACAGTATAACTTAAGTAATAGAGACTGGGTAGATTACCATAATATACTACTGTTGCTTTTCACTGTTCTGGGTAACCCTAAGAATATTGCTAATCATTCTTCTTCTTCTTTATCTATTTTTTTCTAAATTAGCAACTGAATGACATGCCCTTGCTAATCTATATAAGGACATACAATTACTGGTGATGTAAAGGTGGGCAAGCAATGTGAGAGGGCAGTAAGGAGGGCTGGGGGATACTGGAATGCATAAGGAGAGGCATCACCAGTAGAAAACAGGAAGTCTTTATCCCTCTGTACAGACAGCTGGTGAGACCCCATCTGGAGTACTGTGTGCAGTTCTGGAGACCCAATCTCCACAAGGACATAGACAGGATGGAAGCTGTCCAGAGGAGGGCAACTAAAATGGTGCTGGGTCTGCACCAGAAGACATGTGAAGAGAGACTAAAGGAGCTTAACATGTATAGCCTTGAGGAAAGGAGGAAGGGGGGACATGATAGAAACTTTCAAGTACCTCAAGGGAATCAACAAAGTCAAGAGGGTAGCATCTTTCAAAAATAGGTGTGCAAGAACAAGGGGGCACAATTTGAAGATAGGGGGCTGCTCAGAGGTAATGTAAGGAAGTATTTTTTCACAGAGAGGCTGTGGATGCTTGGAGACGGCCTTCAGGAGGAGGTTGTGGAGTCAAAAACAGTGGTTGAATTCAAGCATGCATGGGACAGTCATAAGGCAATTCTAGGGGTTGGGGGTAGAAAGAAGTAGGCTGCTGGTTAACTAGGATCTGCAGCTTATCCATTAGGTAGGGAAATGGGCAGACTGGATGGGCCAAGCAGTCCTTATCTACTGTCAAATTCTACATTTATATGTTTCTACTGTGGGCTTACAAGTTTGGCTCTTAACCTTACTTTTGGCCTAAGGCTTTGAATTTGTCTTTGTCTGCACAACAGTGGCAGAGGATTTGGAGCACCATTTATAGGTATATTAAATTTGATGGTTATCAATTTCCCCAATGTAATTTCAAATATGGGATTCAGAATACCCCCTGTAAACTACACTAATGGGGAATTTTAAGTTCTTCTGCCTGTATTAGATGTCAACAAGGTGAAGATACTTTGGATCATATTCTATGGGATTGTCCTAAAGTATAACCTTTATGGAAGGGCATAATAGATGTGATACCCCCTGAATTAGGTATTAAATCATTTTTCTGTAAGCAGAATTGCATTCTGGGTCCAAATGACCAGAATTTGAAAGGAAATAGTTGTTTTCATTTTATGCTAATCACTATGGTTGCCAAAAAGGATCATTGTGAGGCATTGGATGGACCAAAACATCTCTCCACTCTTTGAATGGTATAGAGAACTACTTCAAATTTTAAGATGTGAAAGAATGCTGACTTCAATAAGGAATTATATTGCTGCTTATACTAGCAGATGGGGTACTTCAGAACCTGGCTTACTACTTTATCCTTGTAAATTGTCTCTGTCGGATGAGATATCCTATATCTCATTCCTTAAGTTTGACCTATCTCTGGTACACTCAATAGAATCCCTTTGTTTGTTTGGGATGCGATGGTGTGTGATATATATATATATATATCAATCCAAGTACTTTCTACAATATGTTATTTCAGATATTGCTTCAGTTGACTGATTTTTGTGTATTTTTATTCTTCTAATAAAGTTTATTTAATTTGAAAAAGGAAAAAGAGGAAGTTGCAAAGCATTATCTGGCTGGAGAATACTCAGGAAGACTGACTGAGAAAGGGATCTGGGCATACTTTATTATAAATGATTTTAAGCCAGGATCACTTTGTGAGTAAGTGACCAAACATGAACTGAAATACTGGGGTGCATTAGAAGAATGTTGGTTTTCAGCTCACTGCAGGTAATCATTCTACTGCACCGGTCACAAGATTGGTCAAATCTGAATTGTGAAATGGGTAGAAAGAATGCTGACTCATGACTGGCCAAGAGGTACTTCCAGCCAGGCTGTTATACTAGCACAGCAGCATGGCTAAAAGTAGCTCAACAAAAATATGTTTCAGAAATACATCCTATTACTTAAAAGGACCCATTTCATAATCACATAAGGCACTCCAGGTGGTGCATTATAGAGGGCAAAATGCCCTTCTCAGTTGGTGTAAGCACTTGGCTTTGCCTCATGCTTCAACCCACATGAGGTGGGCTGTTATCCCATCATAACATATACCCTGTCATGCCTTATAGCTTAAGTATATCATTGTTGCTAGTTCTGAGCACCATACTACAAATAAGGACATTAAAATTAAGACTATATAGGGCCAGCCAAGTTGCAGGGTCGGTTGAGGCACTGCCACCTCACTGCCTGTGTACTGGTGATATGGGTTTGGTAACAGACCAGGGTTGCTAAGGGGTTGGCCAGGGGATGAAGGATTGAGCATCTGTAGAATAGCTCTTCTTCTTTCTCAGGGAGGGGGGGCATGCCTGACCCATTATTCAAGAGCCACCTAAAGGAGTCTAGCTGGTAGCAATGTGGGACAGCAAAGGAAGAGGGACCCTCACACCCACATGCCAGAAGCATCTCTGCAGAGGTGGAATATGCACATGCATCACTGTACACATGTCGGACCCAACTGGAGAAAAAGGAGAAAGAACCCTCCAACCACATTGTGGTTGTTGGAGCAATGAACAGTTCATTGACTCTCAGGTTTGGCCACTCTCCCCTGACATTAGCCCCCCCAGAGTTGGAATCCATAAGTCCTGGGGCTTTGGGGGGAACAGCCCCCTGCATTAACACCAAACAGGTGTCAGTGTGATCCCTGGTTGTGGTCGGGACCGGGCAGGAATCTGAGATGTCAGCAACAATGTGTCACTGTGGGGGATATTGGAAAATTCTTGTCGTCCAACTTGGTGGAACCCTCCCTCACAGGCCCCACACTGATGACTGTGCACCTCTGACAAGATTCTGTGGCAGGATGACCACAGAGAAAGTAAGTCCCAGGCATGTCAGGTGACAGGGTGGGGAGGGCCTCTTCAGATGGGGGCCAGACGGAGCAACCATGGTGAGAAATACAAGGTGGAAAAAGATTATGACAACAGAGAGGGTACAGAGTGGGACAATAAGCAGATCTGTAGATAGAAAGTTCAATCTGTGAGGAAAAGCTGAAGGAGCTCCAACTGACAGTCTGGAAAGGAGAAGGCTAAGGGTGGCCTAATCAAAATACTGTATATAAAAAGATCATGTCAATGTTAATATTACTGTTAAAAAATACAGAATTATATTGCTCATTTCCAGTGATGCCCTAGGGGCAGCAGCAAACAACTTACAAATATACGAACATAAGAATATGCCAGCAGAAGAAGGCCAAGCCATCTGTCTAGTCTGGCCAGTCTGAACATAAGCACAGTACATTACATTGCAAATCCAAAATAATTTTCTGCAATATGAAAAACAAAGAGCAGTTCAGTTATAATAAAAACTAATCCAAACAACAAGACTTAGGAGTAGGACTATCCCACCATTCTCTATTTAAGCTGCTATTGCCATTTTTCATTCTTTGATTCTGCACTTTATCTGTACGCACTTTTATCCAGCTATTGTAGCTGTTTGGTAATATTGCTGCTCCCCATTTTGGGGATTTTGCATGATTTTCTTTCTTTTCCAACTGCGTTTGTATGCTGTCCAGAATTTATTTTTATTTTGTTTATTTATTTATACATATTTTCCAGGTTAGCAAACAGTGCCCTGGAAGGCTCATTCCCAGATGCAATCTGATTGGGGGGGCAGAGGAATTTACAGGAGTACACGTAACATGCAGTTATCACAGCATAGGAAATTAGTAACAATAATAAAACAACTACATGTACAAAGAACATTGTACAAGAATTTGAGTAATGGAATTTACAAGATTTACAAGTTGCTAATAATATCCTTGGATACCAAAAGCAGCATAAGGAATGCAAAATTCATAAGCAAAACCAATAGCATGAGTATCAAGGGGAAGATGGTGTCTGGATTTAAAAACTGCCCTAGATAACTTTTGGCAGAGAACAGCAAGAGGAAGGAGGTGCTGTTAGAACTTTACTACTCTACTGGGACTAAAGAACTAGAACTCTACTTCTGGGACCTTCAATTTAGGATAAAAACAAAGAAAAAAGTGTGCTTGTCTGAGTTGGGTGAAGGGAATTGTTATCTGTGCAGTTAACTGTGCAGTTAGCTAGGTGAAGAAGAAAACTGTGAAATAGGACTTTGTAGAGTTGGGGAGGGGCCTAAAACAAGTAACACACACAGTATCCTTCTCAGAGGTGCTGCCTGTCAATAGCATGGGTGAGAAGAGGGTACTTTGCACCATGCAGTTTAATGAATGGTTGAAAAAATGGTGTGGAGGACAGGGGTTTAGCTTCATTGGGGACTGGGGTTCCACCTGGAGGGACACCAGCCTATACTGGCAGGATGGTCTGCATCTGTCCAGGAAGGGAACAAGTCTTTTGAGTAATCGGTTTAGATGCTTCATTGGCATGCTTTTAAACTAGTGAAGGGGGGAGGCACTGATAAGCAGCAGGAAAATCCCAGCCTTCCCTTACCAAACAGGGTACTAAATGAGAAAAAGACCGAGGTAGAAAGGTCAGTGGGGGATGTTGCAACAGAAGGTAAAGCCATCAAAAAATGGAGAGCAATGAGTACCAATGCCCATAGTCTGGGTAACAAGCTTCCTGAATTAGTGGCCTTGATGGAGGAGGAACATCTGGATATTGTAGCAGTCACAGAAACATGGTACACAAAACCATGACTGGGACGTAAACATCCAGGATACACTATCTACAGGAGGGACAGGGAGGATAAAAGAGGAGGAGGAGGTGAGCTCTTTACATAGGGAAGGAATCAAAGCAACAGAACAAAAGGGTAAACAGGAGGAGAAGAAGCACTGTGGGTAAATTTGGAGACAGACAATGGCACCACAATCCACACAGGGGTTGTATACAGACCCCCTTCTCAGGGGTAGGAAATGGACAAGAAAATGATAGAAAGTATATTTAGAATGTCAGAAAAAGTAGAGATATTGCTGATGGGTGATCTGAATATGCCAGATGTTAACTGGAGTGCAGTTGCAGCAGCCACTTCGAAGAGTGGGGTTATTCTAGATGCCCTACAGGAGGCATGCCTTAGACAACTAGTATTGGAACCCACTCGAGAGGGAGCAATCTTAGACCTGGTTCTCTCAAATGGAGATGGGGAGAGGATCACTGATGTAGAAGTGGGTAGCCATCTGGGAACTAGCGACCATCAAACAGTATGGTTCACAATAAACACAGCAATAGAGTCAAGCCACACAAAGGCAAAAGTACTGGACTTTAGGAGGGCTGACTTTGCCAAAATGGGTGAGTGCCTAAGGAATGCACTAGCAAATGGGCAGGAAGGAGTGGTGGAAGAACAATGGGGAATAATAAAAACTGCCATCACAGAGGCAACAAGCCTTTGTGTGAAGCAAATAAACAAAACAAATGATGTAAGAAACCACTATGGTTCTCAAAGGAAGCGGCAGTGAAGGTTCAAGAGAAAAAGAAAGCATCCAGGAAGTACAAGGAATCACAGAAGGAGCAGGACAGAGAACTGTATCAGTTAAAGCAAAAGGAAGCTGGGAAGGCAGTCAGAACAGCAAAGGCCCAAACCGAGGAAAAGATAGCCAACTCAGTTAAGAAGGGGGATAAAACCTTTTATAGGTACATCAGGGAGCGAAGGAAGACCAAGGGAGGGATAGTGATGCTTAATAAAGGGGAGGGAGGGTGGGCAGAGGGTGACTGTGAAAAGGCAGAGATACTAAACAAATATTTTTGCTCAGTATTTACAAATGAAGAGGGGGAGGTACCTAAAACAAACAGTAGAAACACTCTGGATGCATAAGTTGATACCAGCCCATTTACAGGAGAAAGGGTTATGAAAGAACTCTTAAAACTGAAGGTGGACAAAGCAATGGGGCCTTATGGGATTCATCCTAGAATTCTAAAAGAACTAAGGGTAGAACTAGTGACATCACTGACTACCCTCTTTAACAAATCATGGGAGGATGGGGTGGTACCTGAGGACTGGAGGAGGGCAGATGTGATTCCCCTTCACAAAAGTGGGAGCAAGGCAGAAGCAGGAAACTACAGACCTGTTAGTTTAACCTCAGTGACAGGGAAAATGATGGAATCACTTCTGAAGGAAAGAACTGTATCTAGAGGCCAGAGGGGCACAGGACCCAAGGCAGCATGGATTCACAGCAGGAAGGTCATGCCAGACAAATCTGATAGATTTCTTTGACTGGGTGACCAAAGTAGTAGATCAGGGAGAGGCTGTGGACATGGCCTACCTAGACTTTAGCAAGGCATTTGACACAGTCCCACACAAAGATTAATATCAAGTTAGCCAGCCTGGGGTGAGTTCCAAGATGACAGCCTGGGTAAAAATTGGCTGGAGAATAGGACACAGAGGTAATAGTAAATGAAGTCCACTCTGAAGAAAGGGGTTACTAGTGGGCACCGCAGGGTTCAGTATTAGGACCGTCCTCTTCAATGTCTTTATAAGCAACATTGCAGAAGGACTGGAAGGAAAAGTATGTCTCTTTGCAGATGACACAAAGATCTGCAACAGAGTTGATGCACAGAGTGGGGTGGAAAGGATGAGAAGGGACTTGGCAAGGTTAGAGGAATGGTCAAATGTATGGCAGCTTAGATTCAATGCTAAGAAGTGCAAGGTAATGCACCTGGGAAACAAAAACCCAGGGGAAGAGTACACAATGGGGGTGAGATACTAACAACAACAAAAATGGAAAGGGACATGGGGGTAGTCATATCAGATGACCTAAAGGTGGGCAAGCAATGTGAGAGGGCAGCAAGGAGGGCTGGGGGGATACTGAGATGCATAGGGAGAGGCATCACCAGTAGAAAACAGGAAGTTATTATCCCTCTGTACAGACAGCTGGTGACTCCCCATCTGGAGTACTGCATGCAGTTCTGGAGACCCAATCTCCGCAAAGACATAGACAGGATGGAAGCTGTCCAGAGGAGGGCAACTAAAATGGTGCAGGGTCTGCACCAGAAGACATGAAGAGAGACTTAGGAGCTTAATATGTATAGCCTTGAGGAAAGGAGGGAGAGGGGACATGATAGAAACTTTCAAGTACCTCAAGGGAATCAACAAAGTCCAAGAGGGTAGCATCTTTCAAAAAGGTGTGCAAGAACAAGGGGCACAATTTGAAGATGGGGGCTGCTCAGAGGTAATTAGGAAGTATTTTTTCACAGAGGGTTGTGGATGCATGGAGCAGCCTTCGGAGAAGTTGTAGAGTCAAAAACAGTGGTGGAATTCAAGCATGCATGGGACAGTCATAAGGCAATTCTAGGGGGTGGGAGTAGGAAGAAGTAGGCTGCTGGTTAATTAGGATCTGCAGCTTATCCAGTAGGTAGGAAAATGGGCAGACTGGGTGGGCCAAGCGGTTCTTATCTGCCGTCAAATTCTATGTTTCTATGTAGGGGGAGTGGCTTAGGCAGAAGGAAGCCAGGTGTTTGGATTTAAAAACTGCCCTAGATAACTTTTGTCAGAGAACATCTAGAGGAAGGAAGAGCTGTTAGAACTTTACTATTCTACTGGGCCTATATTGTACGCCATCCCTCCCCTCCACTCTTAGCCAGTTCTACTTTTATAGGCACAGGATTTGACTGACAACAAAAACTTCTTCTTTGGGAGCAGGAAGGGAATGATCACAGAGGCACAAAAGACTCATCATCCTAGAAGGAAGAGTAGCTCCCTCCCCCCCAGCTGCTGGAGGTCTGACTCTGAGCAAGTAAGGAGACTACTGAGGAATATAGGAACTTCCTGTCCCAGGACAGGAAGATCAGCAGCTTTAAGGGCACAGAGGCAGTAGGAAAGTAGGGAGAAAAAAATTATATAAATTAAAAAAATAAATAAACAGAGAGAGGAAAGAGTAAGTATACAAAGCGACAGTTAAGGGGCCACAAATAAGACATGAGGGGAGTGGTGCAGTGCAGTGGCTGTGGAGCAGCAGTCTTCCAGGAGACATTCTCGAGGAGGTGGTGTTGTCCCATCTGCAGTCATCTCTCTGGACTGAGGGAGGAGGTTGCTCATTTCCAAGTTGAGTTGGCCAGGATTCAGAGGGACCTCCTCTCCCACCCGGGGACCACCAGGGTCACCACCACTGCCTCACAGGTTGCCAAGAAAGAGGAGCAGTTGGACCACAATGAGCTCAGGGAGGGTGAGGGTGGTGGAACAGAGGTGTATCCCTCCTGTTGCACTGCTCCACAATTCATATGCCATTTTGGCAGAGTGTGGTTCCTCTATGGAGGCACCTGCAGTGGAGACCAAGGAAGTTGCCAGGAATCTCCACAAAGGAGACCCAAAATAGGGTGACATGGGACCCCACAGGGGAAGGAAACAACTGCTGGTGGGGGACTTAATTGTTAGGATGGTAAAACTGGGGGAAGAAGGGGAGAGGAAGGGAGGTAAGGTGCTTGCCTGGCACCTTGGTTTGGAGGGACAGGGAATGAATTCCCAGGATCGTGGGAGCAGCTGCATGGGGGAGGGAGCTGGATGTCATTGTCCATGTAGGAACAAATGACCTGGTTGGGAAAGGCATCAGAGCAGTGCAGGAGGAGTTTGTGGAGTTGGGAAGGGGCCTTAGACAAGTAGCATGGTTGGTAACCTTCTCAGAGATGCTGCCTGTGTGTGGCATGGGTGAGGCTAGGGTGCTCCGCACCATGGGATTCAATTATTGGTTGAAAAACTAGTGCAGTGCTCAGGGTTTTGGCTTCATTGGGGACTGGGGGTCCACCTGGGTAAATGCAGGCTTATACCGGTCCAATGGTCTGCATCTGTCCAGGAGGGGAACCAGGATCCTAGGTGATAGGTTTAAATGCATCACTGGCAATCATTTAAATAGCCAAAGGGAAGGCACTGAAAGGAGCAGGAAATCCTAGCCTCCCCAAAAAATCAGGGTAGTTAGCGAGGTAAACACCAATATAGAAAAGTCGATAGGGAGAAGGGAAGGGGTAAGTGGAGAAAAAGGCAAAGGCAGTAAGGGATGGGGCAAAAAGGGGTAAGGCCATAAAAAATGGAGGGTAATGAGTACCAGTACCCATAGTCTAGGTAACAAGCTCCCTGAACTGGGATGCCTGGATATCATGGCAGTCACAGAAACATGGTACACTGAGAACCATGACTGGGATGTCAACATACCAGGGAACACAATTTACAGGAGGGAGAGGGAGGGTAGAAGAGGAGGAGGAGCAGCTCTCTAAGAGAAGGGATCAAAGCAATGGAACAAAAAGGTAAACAGGGAGGAGATGAAGCACTGTGGGTCACCCTGGAGACTGGAAATGGCTCCATAATCCGCACAGGGGTTGTATACAGACCCCAGTCTTGGGGGGAGGAAATGGACAAGGAAATGATAGAAAGCATCCTTAGGATGGCAAAGAAAGAGGAGATATTGTCGATGTGGGACCTGAATATGCCAGATGTTAACTGGAGCACCTTTGCTGCAGCCACATCCAAGAGCAGGGTCATTCTCGATGCCCTACAGGGGGCATGCCTCAGATAGCTAGTGTTGAATCCCACTCAGGAGGAAGTAATCTTAGACCTGGTACTCTCAAATGGAGACAGACAGAGGATCTCAGATCTAGAAGTGAGTAGCCATCTGGGAACAAGTGACCGCCAAACAGTGTGGTTCACAATAAACTCAGCTGCACTCAAGTACTGGACTTCAGGAGGGCTGACTTTGTCAAAATGGGAGAGTGCCTCAGAAAAGCACTAGCAAACATGCAAGAAGGAGGGGTGGAGCAACAGTGGGGAAACTTCAAAACTGCCATCACAGAGGCAACAAGCCTTTGTGTGAAGCAGATAAATCAAAATGAAAGAAAAAAACCCACTATGGTTCTCAAAAGAGGTGGCGGGGAAGGTTAGGAAGAAAAAGATAGCATTCAAGAAGTATAAGGAAACACAGAAGGAGCAGAACAGAGAACTGTACCAATTAAAGCAGAAGGAAGTGGGGAAGGCAGTCAGAATAGCAAAGGCCCAAACTGAGGAAGAGATAGCCAACTCAGTTAAGAAGGGGATAAAACCTTTTATAGCTACATTAGGGAGTGAAGAAAGACAAAGGGTGGGATAGTGAGGCTGAATAAAGGGGAGGGTAGGTGGGCAGAGATGCACAGTGAAAAAGCAGGGATACTTCTGCTCAGTATTCACAAAAGAAGAAAACGGGGAGGTACCTAATCCAATCAATAGAAGCACTCTGGATAGGGGGATCGATACCAGTCCTTTCACAGAAGAAAGGGTTCTGAAAGAACTCCTAAAACTGAAGGTGGACAAAGCAATGGGCCCTGATGGAATTCACCCCAGAATTCTAAAAGAACTAAAGGGAGACCTAGTGACACCACTGACTACCCTTTTTAACAAATCATGGGAGGATGTTGTGGTACCTGAGGACTGGAGGAGGGTGGATGTGATTCCCCTTCACAAAAGTGGGAGCAAGAGAGAGGCTGGAAACTACAGACCTGTCAGTTTGACCTCAGTGGTAGGGAAAATGATGGAATCACTTCTAAAGGAAACAGCTGTTGAGTACCTAGAGGCCAGTGGAGCACAGGACCCAAGACAGCATGAATTCACAGTGGGAAGGTCATGTCAGATGAATCTAATTGATTTCTTTGACTGGGTGACCAACGTAGTAGACCAGGGAGGGGCTGTGGACATGGCCTACCTAGACTTTAGCAGGGCATTTTGACACAGTCCCACACAAAAGATTAATAAACAAATTACCCAGCCAGGGAGTGGGTCCCAGGGTGGTAGCCTGTTCAAAACATTGGCTGGACAACAGGCCACAGAAGGTACTAGTAAACAGTGTCCACTCCGAAGAAAGTAGGGTTACTAGTGGGGTACTGCAGGGTTTTGTACTGGGTCTGGTCCTTTTTAATGTCTGTATAAATGACACTGCAGAGGGACTGGAAGGAGAAGTATGCCTCTTTGCAGATGACACAAAGATCTGCAACAGGGTTGATACACAAGGGGAGGTGGAAAGGATGAGAAGGGACTTGCAAGGTTGGAGGAATGGTCAGAAGTATGGCAGCTTAGATTCAATGCAAAATAATGCACATGGGAAACAAAAACCCAGAGGAAGAGTACACAATGGGGGGGGGGGGTTAGTAACAACAACAAAAATGGAAAGGGACCTGGGAGTAGTCATATCAGATGACCTAACGGTTAGCAAGCAATGTGAGAAGGCAGTAGGGATGGCTAGGAGGATATTGGGGTGTAGAGGGAGAGGCATCGCCATTAGAAAACAGGAAGTTGTTATCCCTCTGTACAGACAGTTGGTGAGACCCCATCTGGAATACTGCATGCAGTTCTGGAGACCCCATCTTTTCAAGAACATAGGATGGAGGCAGTCCAGGGAAGGGCAACTAGAATGGTGCAGGGTCTGCAACAGAAGCCATACGAGAGAGAGAGAGAGAGACTAAAGGAGCTTAATATGTATACCCTTGAGGAAAGAAGGGAGTGGGGGGACATGATAGAAACCTTTAAGTACCTCAAGGGAATTAACAAAGTCCAAGAGGGTAGCATCTTTCAGAAAAAGAGATGTGCAAGAACAAGGGGACACCGTTTGAAGATGGGGGGGGGATGGCTCAGGGGCAATGTTAGGAAGTATTTTTTCACAAAGAGGGTGGTGGACATATGGAACAGCCTTCCTGGGGATGTTATGTGGTCAAAAACAGTGGGGGAATTTAAGAATGCATGGGACAGACATAATGCAATTCATGTGTGGGGTAGGAAGAAATAGGCAGTTGGTTAACTAGGATCTGCAGCTTATCCAGTAGGTAGGGAAATGGGCAGATTAGGTGGGCCAAGCGGTCCTTATCTGCCATCAAAGTCTATGTTTCTATGTTTCTATAAGGCAATGTAGCTGCTGATACATACAGTGTAACAGTGGTGAGGGTTAAAATAACCCTCCAAAGGTAACCTTGTAAGCTTCTTATAAATCACATCAAGTCTTTTAACAGCACATTCTGGAGCAGAGGCATAATTGAAATCAGCATAGTCCAAAATAAGAAAAATAAAGGCCTTGATAAAATGAATCAAAACATCTTTGCTTAAAATAGCCCTTTGTCTATAGAAAAAACAATATTTTGCTGGATTTTCTTCAAACACATTTAACATACTGTAGGTTGATTATGAAAGACTTGGATCCATCAACAAAGCAATTTACTTATATTGTAGTTTGTAGTTGTCAACCTGCTGAAGTTGAGTGCCATTTTTGCCTACAAAACTGATGTTACACTATCCTTCACTGACTCCTTTTATCTCAAAAAAATCAGTTTAGTGTTTTTTTCTGAATTCAGAACTAATCTATGCTGGACTGGAAAATTAAGAAGAGCATCAAATAACTTTTGCAAAGTATAGTAAATAGATATGGTAGGGATGCCACTAGTGTAAAGAATGCATTCCTCAACATATAATTGACATTTTAAGTTATTATCATTATTTGGATTTACCTTTTTACTTAAATTATTTTAATGCAGATTAAGAATTAACATGGCAAGGCAAAGCACATTTTATTTTTTAGGCGCCAATTCCTGGGGGCTCTGGGTGCCTCACATAAAATCATAAAAATACAACAAACAGCAATTATAAATAACAACAATAAGTACATAATGCATCTAAAAAATAACAGTTGGAAACAGGTCAGCTGTCTTCCCCATATATTTAAAGGGCAACGTCTGGGTAAGCCAGGGCAAACAGGTGGGTCTTAAGGCGGTCCTTAAACATCTCAACTGATGGGGTCTCCCTGATGGCTGGAATGAGCAAATTTCACAGGACAGGGCTGGCAAGGCTGAAAGCCCTGTCACTGGCAGTTTTCAACCTCATCCTGGGAATCGCTAGGCAGCCCCTAGAGGAGGACTGGAAGGAGTGAACTGGGGCAACAGGTGTAAGGAGATGGTCACAGGACAGAACCCTGGAACACCTCTTTAGATACCAGTCTACCTCCAGACTACATATTCTGTATAGTGACATGCGACCTCTGATTAATGTAGTTGCAAACCAACAAGGAGATGCTGGACAACAACCCCTGGTCCACTAGTTTGCCCATCAGTAATTAATGATCTACTGTGTCATAAGTATTAGAGAGGGCTACAAATATTGTGTTGCCTTTCAACAGAGATGGTGGGGGCAAAAGCTGTAGCAGGATTCAAAAATGCATGCAGTAGGCATAAGGGAACCTTAGTCATTAGGTAAGGGAGGGCTAAGCAGAGACCAAGTAGGGTCTATCGTATTACAGTAGGTAAGGGAATAGGGCAGACTGGGTGGGACAAGTGGCCCTTATCTACCATCAAATTCTATGTTTCTATGTGCCAGTCCATTACTCCTTGTTACTGGTCAGGGCAATTACACTGCACATGAGATAGGGATACTGTGTTATGAACTGTTAAGGAGGCTGGATTGGTAATACTCTAGAATCTTAAACAGTTCCACCAAGCCACATTGACAGTGAAGTTGTCAAAATGAAGCATGGCGAAAGTCACAATGTGGACGGGCAAAATTTTGTCTGTCAAACATTGGCTTCACCCCCCCGCACCCTTGATCTCCAGAGATCCAACTCCCAGTCAGTCGCTCTTAACTCAGAAGGGGGGAGTATCATGGGGAAATGGAGAAATTTCACCAGCAGGGACATTACAGAGACAATTTTGAATTTCATCAAAATTGTCACTATAAAGACTTTCGATGCAGTCATTTTGCTGTTTCAACATGATACAATACAGCAAAATATTGTCCAGGCAACAGTTAAGCTGTTTGTGAAAAAATGTTCAGAAATATTTGATACTAATGGTGACAAAGAATAAGGTCTACACCGATTCATATTATTGGAGCTAAAGACTGGGACAAAATTAGCTTTTTTCTACGAAGAAGCAAAAAATTATTTGAAAGAGTTTAAACTTAACACTCGCAATATGAGACAATGTAATTATTGGGGCACACAAAAAAAAACAAATCAAGAGGAGACTGTCTTCAGGGAACAAGGCAAGCACTTCTATATCCAGTAAGTGGTGAAAACCTGAAGCAGTGTGTCAGTGACAGTGATTAAAGTGGGAACACTGATCCTGTTCAAATCAAGACTGGATAGGTACTTGGAGATAACCACAGTACTGCAAACCACTAAGAGATGTAGGATTTGAACCAAAGAATCATAATGCCTGTTTCCATCTCACATTGCTTTGTTCCTATGTTCCTACATTTACTCTTGGCCTTTAATTTGTAGTGTTGCCCCTTATTTATAACCTGAATAATTTACAAGCCATTGAAATCATCATGAAGGTCTTGTGTTGCCTACAGTACAATGTGTCCCTCCCCTTATGGTGATATTGAAATACAAATAAAGCAAGTGCACCTCTATGCTCAATGCATAAACTTTTATGTATATTGCATATATTGTAGGGTCAAATATTGACCCATGAGATACAGTGTAGTATTCCTTTTTGTGGTAGTCAATGTTTTGGAAATAAGCCTATCCTGTTCACCCTTTGTTTTCCGTGCTTTACCTTATCTCTAAACCACAGTAAGGATTATGTACAGTAATGTGTAGACATTTTCCAATAGAATGTCACGGATTACTATATCAAATGACTTGGACATTCAATAAATATTGCACCAACCTTCCTTTTATCTAAGACAGTTGATAAGCCACATACAACATTCATAATAGATGATGTTGCTCTGTGTAGAGCTCTGAATCCTGATTGTTCAGCTGACAATAAATGACGCTTAACTAAATATGAACTCAGTTGACCTTGTACTACTTCATCATGTATTTTTTCACCTACAGATAGTATGATAGTACAGTATGGGCCAGATATTCAAACATGGGCAGTTGCACTGTGCAAAGTATAGTACAGCACACTAATTAGCATGCTGCACTAACAGAGATATATTCATTATAGAGGTGGCGGTAGGCACAGGTGAACCAAGAGGCCGCTGTGGGTGACAGGACAGAAGGGGCCCACTAAAGTAGAAATTATAAGAAGAGAGCAACTTGAAATGCAAAAATTGTTTACATAAATATCAAAATTGTTCTTGTCACCCTTGTGTTCATAGAATTTTTACCACTTTTTGGATGTGGGGTGAGGCAGAAGGGAGAAGAAGGGGTGGTGGAAGCAGTAAAGGGGGCACCACAAGTATTTCTGCTTGGGGTGCCATAAGGTCTAAAACTGGTCCTACTTTTTACATGTACTGTGCCCATGTCTGGTGCACAATGCATGGATGAACAGAGCTGTCATAGCACTGTGCAAAGTGCAAAGATGCCAGTCCCCTCCTGGTCACTAACACCATCTGGAGCAAAGGGGACTGGCACATCCCAAATGGGTTAGTGCCTTTGCTCCAGACTGTAATATTCCAGCATGATGTTGGCAGTGACCTCATAAGGCATGCAAGGCCCTAAGCAGCAATTTGAATGTTATTATGTGGCCATTACTGTCTCTGCAATGCCTTCATGCCTTTGAATGCATGGAAGCATTGTGAAGAGAGGTTTCCTGTCCCCCCAACCCTGGTCCTAATGCCAGCAGGTACACATCCCTGGTAGTCCCTCATACAGTTCTAAGTGGAAATAAAATAAAGTAAAATAAAAGTGTAATAAACACTCTGGCAGTCTAGCATACCACCACCGTCATCCAGTCCCAGCTAGAAATATAAGTGTGATAAACACCCAGGTAGTCTAGTATACCTTCCACTCTCACTCATCCCTGTTAGAAATAAAAATGTACTAAAAACTCTGGTAGTCTAATGTATGCTCCACCATCACCTGATCCTAGTTAGAAATATAATAAAAGTGTAATAAACACCCTGGTTACCTAGCATACCCCTATCATCTCCCATCCCAGTTACAAAGAAAATAAAAGTATAATAAACACCCTGGTAGTCAAGTGAACCTCCCCACCCACCCACCCTCACTCCATCCCAGTTAGAAAGGAAATAAATAAAAGTGTTGCAGTGTTCAGGTTTGGGTGAGAGGGTCAACTAGATGACCAGACTGTTTATTACCATTTTATTTTATTTCTAACTGAGATCAGATAAGATTAAGGGTTCACTGGACTACCAGGTACTGTAGTACAGTGTAATGCCACTACAGTAGCATGGGGATCTAGGTTGGAAGGAATGTGGTGCATGGTTTCCTTACATGAAGCAGCACTGGAGGTACCTGTTGTGGGGGTTAATGCTCTCCACTGTGTGCAGTGCCGAGTTAAAATTAGTGTTGTGGCACCATTAGTTAGTGCAGCACTGCCAGCCTGTTAGTGCTGCTGAAATCCTTTGAGTATGCCGCTGTGCATGCATGAAGTGGTGATGCAATAATTTACATAGGCGCTTGGCACCAGTTAGTGCACAAGTGCACTCAGCTATGTGCTCTGCTAACTGTACATTTCAATATGGCACTTGACATGATGCCATACAGTGCACTGGAATACACAAATAACAATTACCACAGTGCAAACACTGTATATGTGGTGCTAACTGCTTGAATATTTAGCCCAGTGAACTTGAACATTTCACCAGAGATACTAATGACATTTCTCTGCTAAGCCTTAAGTTGGCTTTATTCTTGTAGTGTATGGACGCAGTGCCTTTAAAAGTGCCATTGTCATGTCTTAAACAGTTGAACAAATATTACAATATTTGTGCTGCACAATGTTCTCATAATTAAATGCCCATTTGCTAAGTTTTTTTTTCTCATATATGTTTTTCCTCTAGAACAGTGATCTTACTTGTTCTGTTCAATTTCTGGCACCTTCCCAGCCCTGAGCACCACTCCCCCCACTGGCATGGTCAGCAGGGACCCACGCAAGACAGGGCCTAAGAGGGTTCCAGTGACCATTGTATAGACATCTTGAGGTGCATGGTATTTTTGCCATTTTCACCCTGCTCACTACCTGGGCAATGCCAAGTGGTGCTTTGACAGGCCTTGCATGCACACACCAGTCTCAAAATGTTGTGGCAGAACCAGACACTGACCATCCCCCATCTAGGAGTACTGCCATGCTGCAGCTCCTCCCCAGTTCCCAGTCCCCAGGACACCCAACTAGCTCAATAAGTCTGCTCCCAAACTTGGATTTTCAGCAGGAAGTGCAACATGCTACCAAATGGGCCATCAGGTGGCCCCCTGTTGTAAGGGTTTAATTTGCACACAGAAACAGCCCCAACAGTAATGCACCAATGGATAAGCAGCAGGCACACATCAGGATTTAAGAACAACCTTCTAGGCCAGCCTGGTGGCACAGAGGGTTGACATGCTGGATGCCTTACCTCATGCTACCCCAGTGACTCAGGTTTGGGAACGACCTCGGGTTATCAGGGAGCTGGTGTGCGGGGAAGGGCAGAGCAGGATTGAGCACGCCAGCTGGCAGTTCTCCTATCCTGAGGGTGGTGAGGGTGGGTTGGCACTCCCTCATAGTTCCACTCCCACAGGGTAGAGGTCCAGTGAGTAGTATAGGTGGAGAGGGGGTGGCAAAGTATTGGGAGGTGGAATGGGCTGAACTGTCACTATGTGTTGCGAAGTGTGCCTCCACAAGCTTGCACAGCCATGTGCTGGTGCCTCGGGGGGGTTCAGGAGATAATCTGAAAAAATACATATTTGTCCCCATCGCCAGTTGGTGGGAGGAGGCAACGAGGACCAGAAAGCTAAATTAAAAAAAAAACAACAGCCGTTTAATCCACAGGCAAGTACTCTACAAGATGATCTTCAGTATCTCTCCCTGCTTTGGTAGTAGGAGATTCCATTATACTGAACCAAAGCCATTACTGTGCTTATTCTGTCCTGTTGTGAGCAAAGTTATTGTCTTGAGATTTTGTGCTCCCAAATCTGCATTAAAGATAACAATTTATGCTAACGGTCCAGTGAATGAGAAAGTTGGTAGTCCTATCTTCTGAGGGACTTGTAGCTCTGTCAGACACTTTCCTTTCCAAGGGCTAGGTGTTGGTGTGGCTCAATGTAAAGATCATACCTCTGAGCCATAAGTTTATGGGTTCAAGCACAGCACCGAGGACGTGGCCTTATATTCAGTGCTGACAACACAGGGCAATACTAAGGGAGTGCTGCACAGATGGAGGTACCATCCTTAAGATGACATGTTCAACCAAGAACCTTTTTTATTTTGTTTTATTCATTTAGTATCTCAGATTACAACAACCTTTGAGCTAGTAGCTCATTTACAAAGGTTCCATGTCCAGTACAAACAATGAGATATACAAAGGTATTTAACTTATGCACAATCAGTTCCAGAGTTACACAGTGTGAAGAATAATACTATGTAGGCCAATGTAAAATCAGTACAAGTGGAAGCCTGGTTGGCTCTTTCAGTAGGAAGGGGAAGAAATAGCAGCCTAATACAGCCTTGTCAAATAGGGAAGAGTAGGGTGATAGGGCATAGGGGTGAAACCAGCCTTACCAGTTCAGTTTGGTCCCAGAGCACCAAGCATAGACAGGAAAAGAGGGAATATTTGGAGGGGGGTGAGGATGAGAGAGTAAAGGGTATAGGTATTATGGGGCAGAGGAAGACACACACAGGGGTGAGCTTTGTTGTTGGCAGAGGTAAAGCAGGCTAATTGGTGCACTCACATTTACCCATCAGAATCAGATGCGAACAGATCTCCTCTTTGATCTGCTCAATGTCCTGGACAGTTGTGAGAATAGTAGGAAGTCTATTGAGCCACAGAGGAGCCCTGAAGGCAAAGGAGCACTGGGCTAATGAGGTATTTCTGATCTGAAAGGCACCTGGAGGGCATTTCTGGTGGTGCTCCTAGTAAGGTGCAGGCAGTGTGTATGCTGGAGGAGCTTTTGTATATGGGGGGTGCTTCCTAGGCATGCTTTTTTACCAAGGAGGAATACTTGGTAGATGATCTTCCCCTGGAGTGTGAGCCAATTGAATTGGGCATATAGGTTGCAGGTGTGTGTTAGTTTCCCAGCACCCATTACCCGTCTGCATGCTTTATTTAGTGCAACCTTAACTCTTTTTAAAGCTGTTTCAGAAGCAATGCTGTACACTATTAGTCCATCGTCTATAATGGACAGTATTGAACTGTTAACAGCACGTTTTATGGCCTCTTGTGTCAGATAGTTCCTATGCCTGTAGAGGGCACTTAGTTTGGTATTTATTGTTTTAACCACTTGGTCAATGTGTGAGGTGAAGGAAAGGGAGTTATCTATTGTGACTCCAAGGTATTTGAAGGTGCGTACTTGGTCAAGTGGTTCACCACTACTGTTCAAAATAACCATTTTGGTTCACTTTGTCCTTATTCTGGGGTTGGAGAATACCATGCTCTTTGCTCTTTGCTTTTTGTAGTTTAGCAGTAGTTTATTCTTCCTAAACCACTCTTCCAGTTATTGGAAGCTAAGTTGGAGCTTCTGATTCAGTGAGCTTATCCAAGGGTTACAAGTGAAGATGATGGCATCATCCACATAGAGTATTAGATGGGCATGCATCTGGGAGGGTGTTTACGAAAAGACTGAACAGAAATGGTCCAAGTATGGACCCTTGAAGGACACTGAGTGTGACCTGTTTGCTATTTGATAGTATGCCATTTATCTTTACTCATTGGGCTCTCTGGGTAAGATAGCTTCTGAACCAGCTCACTGTCTCAGAGGATAGCCCAAGTGCATAAAGTTTTGTGATCAATATTTGGTGGTTAACTCTATCAAATGCTTTTGTTAGGTCTATATAGATAGACTCAATGAGTTGGCCTTCATACATTGCCTCGTGAATGTAGTTAGTGTACTCTACCAATGCAGTAGCAGTACTGTGGGCTTTTCTAAATCTGTGCTGTTGGGGGTACTGGATATTGTAATTAATTAAGATGGTCCATAAGTTGATGCAATATGATTCATTTGAGGGCCTTCAATGGGGGGACAAGATAGAGATTGGTCTGTAGTTGGAGTAGATGGTACGATCTCCACTTTTATAGACTGGTGTTACCAGGGCTGCTTTCCGTGGAGTGGAGAATTTAGCCTGACTGCGGGCTAAGTTAAATAGCTTAGTGAGGGCAGAGTGACTTTATCAAGTATGACAGCAATCATCTTCATGTCTAGTCCATTATTGCCAGCTCTAGATTTGACCAGGGTGCATTTTAAGTAATTTTTGGTTTCTGATGTGGTGACCTGTTTGAAGTAAAAAGGGGGGTTGTCAGGAGTTGTCTGCATTTTAGTTGTCTGTACATCGACTGTTACATTGGGCTGGGGATGAAGAGAGTCCGGTGGGATGATTCTGCCAAGGTTAATAAATGCTGAGTTGAATATGTCTGCTACCTCCTTTGAATCTAGTGTTGTTGTGCCACTTGTGAAGAGCACAGCAAGAGCTGTTTAATTGTCCTTTCTGGTCAGTTCCTTTAGATTGGCTGAGAACTTTCACCCCTCCACCCAGCTTTTCTGTAGCTGGTCCCTATGGTAATCTGATTTGGCATGCCTAGTTTCATGTGTGCAGCGATTTCTAGCAGCCTTGTATCTTTGGTAGTTTTCAGCCTCTGGTGGCTTTTCATTTAGAATTTAAAGTACCCACTAAACTGTTCAAACAGAGTAGTGGATTTTTTAAATTTAAAAATAAGACTACGAGGTATTAGAGGTGTGTGACTGCAGGAAACCTCGCTCCATGGAGAAATTCATACATTTTCCTAAATTCACAAGTTTAATCCACCCTGCAAATTTATAATCCACAGTACAGTGCTTAAGTAGTGAATGACAGATTTGAAAACTTCATCTGTGAAGTGGGGTCCACAGGCAAAGTATGCAACATCCCATGAAACTGGAAGTCACATGGTACTGAAATGAACTGTATGCCATGTGTGGATTCAGTTCAGTGCAGTCTTATACAGAGAGAGAGGTAGAGTTAAGTCTGTCCCTGAATTTCTCAGTCCAAAAACCCTTTTAAAGCACTTTAAACACATAGTATATTGAACAAAATAGCCCTAAAAGTGTCTAGAGTGCCTTGTACAGCTAGATTAAATCAAAGTCTCTTAGGCATTCAAGAAGAGGCAATATGCTGCACTAAAAGAATTACAGTATGTAGAACAAACAGAAAAAGTGATGCGCAAAGCAATGAAACGAAACAGTGATGCAAGTATTAAACAAGCTGTAAGTGTCATTTATTGGGAGCCAAAAAAAGTCAGGACATGCACAAATACCCCGGTGCTTCGAATCACTAAGATTCTTCCTCAGAGAGGCAGGGTAACAGGTAACCAGTCTGACATAAATAGAGGGACAGGTTACAGGTGCTCCAGAGGAGCAATTGTCATTTGTAGCCCCTAACAGCCAGATTGTTCTGAAAGCCCCATTACACCCGATTGGCCACATAGCTTCTGTTGCCTGTAAGGGGCAGGGGTTTGCAGGTGGGATAGTGCCTGGCTGGTATATAGGAACACGCCTTTAGGGCTTGCACTGTGCATCAGCATGCCTCAATATACAGTACCTGTGGTTTGCTTCAGGCACTAATTAGCAAACGTTTAGCAGGCCTAATCCAGAGTCTTTGAATATATATCCCCTGGCCATATTGTACATGAAAAACTTTTAAAAACTCTCTTTCACAAATACTTTGTTACTTTTGCTAACAGGGACTGGTTTTCAATTTTTTTCATTTTACAACACACAGGTACAGCTAATAAGAGCAGTACAAGAATGAAGATATGTTATAAATATCACAGTGATTGTCTATACAAAGTTGTGTGCATCTGTAGTTATATACCTTTTTAAAAAAATAGGGAAATTAATTGCACTAAAACTACCTAAAGGAACCTGTTAGGTTTGAAGCTTTATACCACCAAACTAAGGAAATGTGATGATAGAATAAAACTGAATTCTTCTGACACTTGGTAAATCTGTAGTGTGTCTTGGGTTTTGAATGATAACGCAATGCAACAGTGGCATTGCACTAACTTCAGGACCCTCTCTCCAAACACTGGTGTCTTTGTATTTTCTGTGCATAGAAAAGCAATGCATAAATTTGGGCAATTTTAATACTGCCTTGTGCAATTATTAAAATGCCAAGAAACACCGCAACACAAGTTCACCAAGGGTCAGATTACTTTTTTTCTTTCTATTTTCACCTCTCCCCGGTGGCCTTCCTTTGGGTGCACACCCCAGCCCCAGCCCTAGCCCCATTACTTTTCTTATCCTAAAGTCATAATTCTTTCCTTTAGTGACATTAAGATTCATTGCTAACTGTTGCTTTTAATGTAATTTTTTGCCATGAATATATACACACATACACACACACATATAACATACCTGCCCAGTAGGGTAGGTATAGTTAGGGTTGCATGGCCAATCCTATGTTAAACCTCAAACTTTGCACTTTAATAAATTGGAAACTGTTTCTCCAATGCACCTGAAATTTGGCATGCTCATTTTCATATCATAGATCTCTGGATCTGGAAATTTGCTTTCCAGTTGGATGTGGGGTTGTGGAGCTGCAGAACATCAAAAAGTGTGAAAAATCCTCAACTTTTGTGAATTCTTTGCTTGTCTCTACAGCTCAAATGGTTTGTCCATCTGGTCTGAAAATGTCAGGGTATATGGGGATTGGGTCAGGGAAGTGCCTTGTGAAGATTTGGTGAAAAAATATTAATCCGTGCAAAAGTTATTAAGGTTTAAAGTTTCCCATTATATCCTATGGGGAAAATATATGTTCCACACGAAAGTAACTTGTAGTGTCACGAAAGTATCTCTTTCTGTCTCAAATACCCTAAATAGTGTTGTGCCACTGTCATCTTGTTTTCAGTTAGCAATGGCGAAAAAGCATTATAGTTCAAAAAATAATGCCCCTAGGTAAACACCAACTGTTGAGTTTACCTAAATGGGGTCCTAGGAACAGCACCCATGCTTCAGTTATTTTCAAAAAGACCCAGAAATATGCTTGGTTTGATGTGGCTGTTTGTACTGTCTCAAATGGGAGCATGACACGTTCACAAATTTGTGAAAGTATTGCACAATGCTTTTGCAAATTTGTGAAACTTTCGCAATTTGCGACAGTACTCTCCCCAAAATCATGGTTTCTTTGTCACCTCACTACTACTACATAATTTGGACTTTTGAGCTGAAATTTACAGGGTGGCAAGCCCTTGCACCACAGATGTGCTTTTGCTGGTTTGGTGAAAAGAATTTTACTGGTTCCAGAGTCACAGCACTCTGAAGTTGCAGATTTTCCGGTAGGATTGCATTGTAGCGGTCACAGCGCCTTTTGACGCCTATGTCTCAAAAACAGTTTGAGATACAGATTTTTTGCTAAATGCAGCTTAGTACACCTTACATGTGCTAAGCAGTCATGGAGGTGGTTAGGTCATGAATACAACTGCGAAATAATTTTTTTTGCACTTGCTACGGTTGCTGAGATATTGGCAAATAAGCGTTATGAAGGTTGCTAGAAATGCCTCTAGGCCTGTGTTATGTGTCTGCACTTATGTGTAGGTGGGGGCCTGTACTCCCAGCTATGCATACTATTTATGCTAAACTGGGAGCACTACACTCATGGGTGGGTGGGAGCGCAGGGCCAGGAGGGTCCACGCTCCCATCTATGGATACCATTTTGCAACCTGAGGACATAGTTAGGGGGGGTGGGAGCACAGGGCCTGGAGGGCCCGCACTCCCACCTATGCATTCCATATGACTAACATTTCACTTTCTAAAAAAGAAGGGAAATTCATTGCAAAAAAACTCCATTAATGCATCAATTAGGGTTGATCTCTACACCAACAAAAATGTGGACATTCAACTTTAGGGTTTCCAACCCTATTACTCCACCGCCCCACACACCAACAGGTGTTGGGGTTGTTGGGCCTAACTCTCACCCCATTCTCCTATACTGTGCAAGCTCAGCTTGTTTACAGATGGAATGGGGTGAGAGTTAGGCTCGACCCCAACACACACCCTGAGGCTGGTTGGTGTGTGGGAGGGTGAGATGTGGGGTTGTAGGGTTAGAAACCCTAACGTCAAATGTCCACACTTTTTTTGGTGTGGAAATCTACCCTAACTGATGCATTAATGGAGTTTTTTTTGCAATGAATATATAGATATAGATATTATGTATTATTAAGCCACGGAATACACTTCTAATCGAAGTGATAGTCAGCAGTTCTAAATCTACCTTTAAATCACTACTTGACAAGTTCATTCTTTATGGCTCACTTCTTAAGTATTATTAGTATATAGGAGTAATTACGGACCCCAGGTTGTCTCGCTCCTAACAAATCCTGGTATGAATCCTAGTATATTGATACAGATACAGATACAGATATGGAAATTTATATATATATATATCTCTATATATATATAGAGATATATATATAATGTAGAATAAAGGATTGGTCGGGGTGTGTAACAAGATTTTACGCACACCGAGTTGTGGGATGCTTTGTGAAAAGCATCCTACAATGAGGGTCTGTGTAAAATCGAGTTTGACACCCTGACCCATTTTTTATTTTATATAATTGCTGGGTTTCCCTTTTTTGCCTCAGCAATTCTATAAAATAAACAGCTCTGTGTACCCTCCCAGTGTATCCTAAGGTCAGTCCTTTTAGTCCGGTGCCGAGATTTTTATATTTTAAACTGTTTTTTTTTTTTTATTTCTTCAGGTCTTTCTGTGTTTCCAGGGTATAAGGGGGGAGAAAAGAAAGGAAAAGGACTTACCACTGAGTTCTTGTGGCAGTTGTGTTTCACGTAACATGGAAGCGGTGAGCGGTCTCGGCTGGTCGCGCTGCTGCATGAGCATGTGCAGAGGAAGGGAAATCGTGCTCATGTTTGCTGTTATAAACACTCCTTTATAATGGCAAATTATGCCACGGTTTCCCTATGGGAAAAAGGCAGAGCCAGTTATTATTGTGTGTGTGTGTGTATATATATATATATATATATAAATAAATATATATATATATACTGTATATGAATATATGAATAATGAAAATAAAAATATCTAAAATCATACCAAAAAAATCTGCCATAATACAATTGTTAAACCTGCAATGGTACTGTTATGAGTTCTGCAATGATGGTATTATATGAAAGAATGTTACCACACACTGCACTCAGTCCTTCACCTGTGCACGAGCCTCACGCTCAGCAAATGAAAGTGAAATGTACTCTACCACCGATTTCGAGTGCCAGGAGTGAGCAGCTTTCACTTTCAATACTTTAACACATCCATTGCCTGCGAGTGCCAGAAAGGAGTGTCTTTCAGCTTCCAAAGCCAGACATCACTGAGACATTCACTTACTTGGTAATCTACACATAACCCCTCCCTCAGCCACTAAAAGAAATAAAGTACAGTAACACTTTTCTTATATGAAGCAAAGACTGTGCTAACCTAATGAAAACATACCTACTCTCAGCACTCTGGGGTGTATGTGAGTGTGTGGGGGTGTGTGGGATGTCAGCATTTTTTAAACTCCTTGGATCCATATATTACAAAAATTAAAAAATACCTGACAGCCCAGTACTGTGGAGAGGTGAGGCACTGGGTGCCTTACCTCCTGCCTTGCCAGCAACCCATGTTCAAAGAGGACTCAGGTCATCAAGGGGTGGCCAGAGAGGGAGATGATCAAGTGTTTGGAGGACTGCTCTCCTCTCCCAGTGTTGGTGTATTGTCATTACTGCTGAATGACTGCCTCTTGGTGGAGGCCTGGTGGTAGTGCAGGTCTGGGGAAACAAAGACAGGAGGGTGCTGCAGGACTCTGCAGAGTGTGCATGCCTGTACGTGTTCACACTGACATACACACTACAGCAATGGGGAAGGCAGAAATTGGAAAAGGGGTGCTAGCAGACTCCATGAAGCCCCAGCTACGCTCCTGACTTCAGACACTTCCCAAGTTAACTGGATTATTTACCGGGGGAGGACAGCCTTCCCCCCCAGTCCCACCACAGGGGGAAATCCATGGGGGGAACATGTCTGGGAGAGTTGCCAAGTTGGGACACATGTGAGCAAGGGTGGAACTGAGCCTTCTTAAAGTGGAGAGCTGATGCCTTGCTTGCTAGCCTCCCATGGAGGAAAAAGCAATATGGGAAAAAATGAGAAATTGTATCACTCGGCTAAAAATTTAGCTAAAAGTACTATCTCGAGGTTCACATGTCACATGTGCCAGAATCTCCCAATAGTATTATAGCCTTGTAATGCACAGCCCCCAATCTATTACATAAATATGCATTGTTAAAACATTACATTAATGCATCATTAGGATTCCATAGCAACAAAAGAAGTGAAATGTGGGGTTAGGGTTTTTCAACCTTAATACTCATCCCCTCCCCCAGCCCCAAGCCTTTTGTTCCATAGCAAGCTACAGGTTTGGAGCTGTGTCCCATGCATCTATTACTTAAAGCTATAGGTCTGAATTTGTGCTCCTAGTCTACTGCTCCACATAAGGCATGCAGAATCATTCATAACTTTCTTCGCTCAGGGCCTTTCAGGCCTTGCATGAAGCATAAGGTCAGTCATGACCTGCTTTCTACAGGGCCCTAGTTGGATTCTTTTCTGTTTACTTAGGCAATTACAGAGTACCTAGGGTAGTAGAGTGGGTAGGGAATCCCTATAAGTGATTACATGTTTATATTTCTTCATCACTGCTTATAAATTGGTGGGGAATAGAAATAATGGACCCCCAGAGTCCCTTCTGAATTTCAGTTACTATAGTATAACTTCTTTCTCCACCATCTGTTAGCTGTAACCAGAGTGATTTCACCCTCTCCCTCTGAGACTGACCTGTCTTCCATTGCTTTTATACCATTTTTTTTAAATACCTTCCCAGCTGTCTCTTTATCCTTTCAGACTAGTGTGCAACCCAGGACAATTAAGTCCCGCCTTCAGTTGTGTTCCTGAGTGTCCCTTCTTTCAGTGAGCACAATATTTTCTTGTTTTTCTGCTGTTGGTATTGCATAATGTTCATCCATTTTGTTACTGATGCTCTGCACATTAGTGCACAGTACCTTCCATGAATGTCTTTTCCTTATTTGGATGTGAATCACATTGTGTAAATGGTTTTTTTTATTCATTCGTTATATTTGTGTTCTTTTTTTTTTGGTTGGGAAACAGTTAAAAAAACAACTCAGCCAGGCTCATGACAATGGCAACCACAAACATGTATGAAATTACATACTTGAAATTGAACAATCATACAGTAATTACAAAAATAAATGCAGTAAAATAATATGAAACAAGACTAATACATATTCAATATACAGGTCAATTCAATAGAAGTTTCATGGAACATTAGCTTGACTCCTAGCCCAGCAAAATAACAGAGAGGAGGAAGGAAAAGGGCCACTCCTGGGGCATCATCTGACCACTAAGGAGTTCCAGAGAGAAAGAATTATTACACAAAAGATATGCATTTGCTTTTAGCAGTTAGGATTACTAATTTGTGGATAGTAGTGGATCTTAGACCAGACCAAGGAGCCATTGTTGCACTGTAAGAACAGTAGGCTGCAGAGGTACTGTAAGGTGGGAAAGCACCATTTACTAGGTGTGGACGAATATCCTATTTTGAATATTTGGCCTAATATTCATAATCAGGTCCCCAAATATTAAGAACTCAGTATTTGTTATGGATATTCCTGTGGGAGGGCAGTTAAAAACAGACCCCCATCCTCCTCCCCAATCCAAGTTTTTAAACATACACAGTCCTCTGTCCAACCACCCAGCACCCACAACCCGTATTTAAAAAATAATCCCATGATGGGTGTCGGGCACAACTCACCTGCCTTCAAGGCCGGCCACCATCTCTAGTAGCACTGTTTACTGGTCCTCTTCAAAGTAATAAATAATCCTCCCCACACCCCCACACCCTGGCAGCAGCACCCAACTCCCAACCTCCTCCCCCCAACCCACATTTTCTATTTGAAGCACCCCCACCCAGAATGGGAAGGTGACCAATACGACCTGCCTTCCCCCACAGCCAGTTGCCGTATTGTGAGTGAAAGTGCTCCCGTGCTTGCTCACATAGTAAAACAGCTGATCACATGATCCATATAAAAATTTCTGAACATTAGAGTTGTAATCAGAGAAAAGATGTAACTGCTCCTGTGGCAAGACAATTCATGATGAGAGCATATACAGTACCACAACTGAGCTTTTTTTGGCATAGGACAAGTAAGAATGCCATGATGGGGGGATGGGGGGATTGGGAAAAGCTTCTCCTTTTGCATTAAGCTAGATGGGTTGACAGAATGGAAGCAATTAATCCTAAATATAGATTAAATGAAGAGTTAGATTAGTTAGCCCTTCTGTACTTGGATGGGATAGCTTCAGGTGAAGGCTAGTCTGTTTCTGTTTTTTTAAAGCTGTTTTTCCTTCTGAACTCAGAGCCTTGGCTCTACAGTGGGCCTCATTCACCTACAGTCTGAAACGTATAATATTTACTGATTGCATAGAATATATAAGATTTTTTGTGGATGGAGTATACTGTATGCTGCACATGGGGTGGAGAGAACTTGCTGAATGCTAGGAATCAGTGTAGGATTTTATATGTTTGTGTAAATGGAGTATAAAAAACATAATGTAAACTACAAGCCGTATTGTTTGGGACAAGAAGTAATAAGCTTATTAAGTTGAGGCAGTGAGTGTTATGGATTATTAAACCATGGTACTGTTGGCAGTGTAAATACAAATTAATATTATCCTGTTTTAGTAAACATTGTGGAAAAAGCTTTAATGATTTTAGAGAAGCGTAGTTTCAGTGACATCATCAGGCTGCAACGTGATGATATTCATAGAGCTGGCCAGATCAAAACGGTTTAAAAGGAAGCTGAGAGCAGTCTGAATTCACTGGCAGTCTTTCACACTTGAAGCCAAGAAAGGCAGGGTGAGTGGCATTTAGAGATGTTTGTTGAATGCTGGATACCTTTATGGTTTCTAACATGATGGTTTGCTTATATTAAGCACTGAAAGAGTGCTAGAGCTCAATCCAAGCTGGATCATAAGTCCTTTGCAGAGATTTTAAAAAGTACACTTTTAATGAGCATATGTACCCGCATATAACAAACATTTTAAAGCAAGTGCTAAAGCTAATGTGTGGCTGTCTTCTCTTTGTTTCTAAAGGGACAATACTTAATACATAAAAATCTTGACTGCAAGCTATGTGGCCATAAAGCTGATAGATAATACTGATTTGAAATTTATTGTTTCTGTCACATGTTTATGTGTAATTAATTATTAAAAGTGTTTAATATTATATACAGACAAGGAGGATGAATAAGGAATTAAAAATATGATTCAAGCAGACAGTCAAGCAAGGTGAATGTTATTTTTGTTTTCCAAAAGGTTAGTTTACCAGAAAATCCTATATGCTGTTTTTAAGTCCAGGATTTGGCACATTTTAATAATTGATCAATGAATACATGTGCAGCTCTTAAGATATTATTTTATTATTTTTGGAATTATGAATTTAATATACATCTTATATGTATATGATTTTTTGTGTCGTATTTCCTGATGAAGCTGTGTAATTCTAAATAGCAGAAAAAACACTAAATAAATATGACTGTCTGAGCTGAGTAAATAAAACAAAAGAAAATACTTCATGAAATTTGGTGAGCTGTGAGCTGTGTGCAGTTATTGAAGTTTCATAGGATTTATCTGAAACCTGCTTTTCAGTATAGTAGCCTCCCAGTTTTTTTTCTTTTCAGTCCAAGGGTTGATTCAGCTGCCTTGTATGAGTTAAACAGTACTGTCATTTTGGAAGATAGTCCATTCTGTTTACAGAAAACAGTCAAGCTAGATACTTTTTCCATAACAGTTACAGGGCTATAGAAAACATTAGTTAAGGTAGCGATGCATATTATGGTGAGTATTTTGTACCTATACAGTGTACCTTTGCATTCTATTCTGGACTGACCATGTTCTTCTGTCTTGTAAGATACAGTACCCTTCCCCATTCTGACTCTGCATTAGCATTCTTTTAGATTTCAAATACTTAAAGAAATGCCCCTTTAAATATGCCTGTCCCTTGCATTAGTATTCTCAAATGTCTAAACCCCATTGTCCCATATGTCCAAGAAGCAGCTTGCATGTTAGTTCACTTGAATCATAAAAAAGGTGATGTTAAACAATGGGTGATCAAAAACAGATAAGAATACTGTTAAAAATCTTACGGTAGCCGTATTAATTAGAGCATTCCTCTAATTATTTCAAAGCATTAAAAAATGTTCTGTAAAGCAGATACAAAATGGGAAAATGATGCCTTACAAGACAGGAGGAAAATAAAATTCTGTAAAATGCATACTTAGGTGCATAAGTTTCCATATCGCCGGCACTGCTGCTTTAATGCTTTTACATTTCAATTCATTGTTTTTCCTGAAAATTGTGTGTGGGAAGGGGGGGCAGAGCATCTGGAAGCAAATTAATGTTTTTCTTTTCTTGTGATGACCTGGCAAGTAGCCAAGATGGAGCACACAAAGAAATTAGAATAGGTTCTGAGGCAGGACTTTGTCCCACATTCTTCTGGATGGCAGTGACGCTGAATGCAGCTTTGCCTGGATTTCAGCTTCATTGTTTTGTTCAGGAGTCTACACAGGAAACCATAGGAAGGGAAACAAAAGCTGGAATATCTTTAATTATCCTTTCATTCCAGGGCAGTATTGTTTGTTTTCTACAAGGACTTGGCTTCTAGAAAGCTGCATTTACACTTTGATAAATACAGAAATAAGAAAAAGGAGATGCTAGTCAAATAAGTGTACATTTTCTGCAGGCATGAGCAGCGCATATTTTATTGTGTTTCTAAAAAAGTCTTCAGAATTGTCTGGAATCCTTGCAACTTCTTTGGTACAAACACATCATCTGACCTTTCATTAATTCCAGTAAATGCATTGTTTGTAACCAACTTAACATTATCTACCTAGCAACACACTGACTACATAAAAATAAAACCATGTAAGCATTAATCACCAGCAGAGCAGAGCTCTACCGGTGATTAATGCCCACTGGGGGGGCGTAGTTGCGAGGCAAAGCCAGGTTCAACTGCGGGCATTAATCACCGGCAGAGCCCGATGCTGCCAGTGATTAATGCACTTGTAACACGGACAACCTCGACTGAGCATAAACGAAACTCCACAGCCATCTAATTTTTGCCTACACTACCTGCGGCTCTCTACGTGTGTCTCCCTATGTGTGTGCTGTCTACCTCTACCCCCTACATCCATGCGTACCAGTCTTCCTCCTTGCAGGCTCTATCTCCCGTTTGGGATCCGTAAGCGCCGACCGCCCAGAGCGCTACTTGCACGCAGTGGCTATGGTACCCTGCAGCAGCAACACGGCATTGGGGCGATAATGCGTGTTGAGCCAGACAGCGCCAAGAGCAACCACGGCATTATGAGGAATAATGCCGTGTTGGGCTCGTGAACGCGCTTCCCATCACAGCAACACAGCATTATCGGCTCACAATGCCGTGTTGCTCCTGCACCATGTGACGGCGTTGCACCTATCGCGGGGCGCCCTCGTACACCTTTCAATAATGCTGTGTTACAATTTCCATTAATAAATACTTTTTCTATCCTATAAGTGCAATAACTGACTTCAGGACATGCAACTGCAAACATAATCAGGTAACACGATTGATGTAATACTAGACTCACCTAAGTCCCAGGTTCATTTTTAATGAGGCTCAGTATATCACAGGGGTTAAGTCTTGAAAAGGAGGAAAACTACAGCATGGTAAGTCCCACATTTGTTTAGGGTAAAATCAGCAGATACCCCATTTAAATAGGTTAGGTTGTTCTGCATAGACTAGTCACTAGTGGGGGCAGGGGACAAGAGAAAGGGAGGCTGTGGACACATGAATGTTGTTGCACCTTCATGGTAATTCCCTCTACTGGAGTAATAGAGAGGTCAATAATGTTAGAAAATGTGAAATATAATACCCCCGGTATCCTGCTACCACCTGAACTTATAGCTGCTGTCTTCTTTGCCTGTCCAAACAAAACTTGTTGGGGAACATCATATAAGAGAACCTACCAGGATGATTCAGCAGAAGGGGTAGGCAGCAGCTGGCTAGGTGGCCCATCAGTTCTGGTTATATACCTGCCCCTTTAAGATGAGTTCTGACTAACTAAAGAAGTTTTTTTTAAATATCCCAGGAACACAAAATTTTACCAAAGGCAAGTTTCTGGCCACAAGGTGGCAGTATTTTCCCACACATAGAACAGCAGAAGAGCATGTGTCTGGGGTGAGAAAATCACATGTTGAGGGTATGCCTCTGAAATATACCTGATGTTCAGGATATCCCTAATGTTGAATCAAAGATGTCTGAAGTACATGTTAAAAACATGTTTTCAGTCACTGAAGGATAGGGATTAACACAATTGTCAAGTAGTAAAGTTACAGGGTGGCATTTTCAAAGCACTGTGGCTGTTTTTCAGATGTGGCTGCCAAAATCTGTCCCAAGATTTAGAGCATGAAAAGCTGGTCTAACTCACAGGATGGAATTCTGCAGTTGCATTGGAAAAATGGATGTGATTCCCACAGTTGTGATAGGAATTGTTAAAACTGAGAAGTGTTGTAAATGAGTCCAAATATTTGTGAATAAAGTGGAGACATTTGGGCAAATCTGCATGCATGCAGCACGCATCAGAATTATGGGCACAAGTGGCATGTCCACTCATTTGAAAATCGACTTGTCCCTCTTCAAAACTGCTTACTTATTTAAACAGCTTCCAGCATTGCTAGTACCATTTTCAAGATTGTATCCCTGAGTTTCAACATTTGTCCCCTGATCATTTTTTGAAATTATCCCCAATTTACATGTCAAAGAAGAGATGTGAATAATGGCAGTTATCCGCAAAAGATAACGTAGCGCCTTGCCAGATGACGCAGTGCTTTGTGTTGCCATCTGGGGCACCTGGTGCAATCCCAGGAATACAGCAACACTGGAGCTAGCTGATGGCTGGATGTGCCACAGACATTTTAGTTACTTTTTTTATTTATTCATTTGTTAACCGGGTAAGGACAATGGTCCAAAGCCCTTTTTAAGGTCCGACCCAGAAATACAAAATATAAAATACAGAATATAGGAACAAAACAACAAACAAACTAAAAACAAAATTAGGGATGCACAGCTATAGAAATTTGCCTGGATATCGGATCTGGATACCCTGTGACTACTATCCAATCGGATCCGGTTTTGCACTGGGTCAAATAGTAGCATGTTGTGAAAAAAAATTATCTTAATCAGTGGTACAGTGAGACAGAGGCTGAACATGAGGGCAGTCTTTCTCTGGCAGTATTAAGCTCTCTATCAGCTCCTGATTAAACTTTTTCTCAGAGTGGCTGTAAACCATGACCATGTTATTACCATGCTATCTAAAGAAAAAAGACTACAGTAAATTCTGCCACAAACTGCAATGAAGGTAAAGTGAGTGGGTTGCTGCAAACTATTTAAGACCTTGTGTATGGACTACATACTGATGATTCTCACTGTTGCTTCTGTTTGAAATATTATGATCTGCCTAAGAGTTTAGATTTCAGTATATTGTACATTGATGTTCTCCTGTTTGCTCCTTGCAACTCCAGACCAGAGTATTAGAAGAAGCTGCAAATATGATTTAAGATTTTCAGATAATTATGCTTCTGATGACTTTAATGAAGCCTGTGATGATCAACCTAAGTATACAGAGTGTCTGCTGCAGCTGATGCATTTGGTAGCACTTCTCTTGCACTCCTGCCTCAAATAATTGCAAACTACAACAAACTCAAAAGCCTGGCCCTAGCAAGAAGAAGTCATCTGGAGGTGAAGCAGAGCCACCGAACAGTGCAGTATGAAATGTTAAATTCACCACGCTCTGGGTCAATGACAACTATTGCTATTTGTTTCAGCTCAAACCTCTCACATAGAGAATGCAAAATATTTAAAATAACATTTTTAACAACATGAAAAAAATTATAACCTACACCCTGTAATGCAGCAACTTCTACTACCTCAGTTTCTAAAATCACCCACTACCTGACCCGATATATACAGCCATATCGGATAGGGCTGGATAGAGTCAGCAAGTATGAAATCCGACTGGTTCAATTTATCAGGTCGGATATCTGCCCATCTCTAAACAAATATAACTAGTACATGTACACACAGATTTCTGCAATAAAAAAACTGTTTTATCATCATTTTAAAACATGAAAGAGAAGTTGCCAAATGAAGTGACACAGGTAGAGTATTCCAGTGTAAAGGAACTGCTATAGAAAAAGCACGTGGGCCAGTCCTATGTTTATGTAAAATAACATTTAGTAATAAACCATTGGCAGATATAAGTTTAGATGGAACTGAGCAAGCAGAGATCAAGTCAGATAAAGGAAACAAAGATGTAAATATAATTGATTTAAATGTAATACATCCAAAGAAAAAAGTCATCCAACCTAATTGGGTATAAAGATGACAATGGTGGGTTCAAACAGGAACAGTTCAACAAACTGACAAATATTATTATGAGTAACAGTCAAAACATTCAATTCCCTAATACCTCAGTTAAAATAAAGATTAGAAACATAATCAAATTGCGGGAGAAGTGAGCCTACTGCAATTGATTTCCTGGTTTCCATTGAAAAACAAGATTTGAATTTACAAAGCAAACCTAGTTTCTGATTAATTGTGCAACTAACAGAGTTGACTTGCAAGGGAAAAGTTAGTCAAGGATCTAACAAAACTGATGCACTTGTTCAATCAGGGTACCATATTGATCCAGTAGCAATAAACTAGGGATCTGTTTGAGCATAGGTGGCATACCAAACAACACAGACTTTGTGTTATTGTTTGTTTTTTCAAATTTAGCACCATTGAATTATTTGTGAACCAGTAACACACATTGTTAAAATCTTGTTTAAGAGCAGACGATAGCTCAGGCAAAGAATTAGCCTTAGAGAAAATAATTAAATCGTCATCATAAAGAATTGAGTTACATAATTTGCATAACTAGGGCAATTGTTTAATGACTAAAGAAAACAACAAGGGACCCAAAATGGACCCCCTGAGGTACCCCACATTTAATTAAACAAACACATGACTCAACCAAACCAATATTAACAAACTGCGAGTGACTTATCAAATAGTCCCCAACCCAAGTAACAACAGCAGCATCAAAGAAACCAATAGCACTCAACTTAGAGCATGCCAAATCATGCTGAGTAAGGTCAGATGCCTTGGTCAGGTTCCCAAACACCACCCCGGTCATTAGGCCATTTTCAAAGCCCTTCAGGACGGTGTCTGTGAACCTGACCAAAGCAGTACCAGTACCATGATTCCTATGGAATCCATGCGGTTGGGGACAGATCACATTATAGGTATCCAAATAAGCATTAATTTGATTGGCTACAATCTCCTCCAACATTTTACTTAAAGGGTTCAGAATAGATACTGGTCTAAAGTCCTCCAAAGATACAGCATGAGATTTCATAGGAATAGGCACTACTCTTGTATGTTTCCAGTCAGAGGGAAATTGATGAGATATTAAAGATAAGTTAAAAATGTAACAAAGAGGATCAACATGAGGTGCTTAACTCTCCATGAGGGGAAGGCACAGACTGCCCTGCCATACAACACCCCCTATTGGCCAACCACTGAGTAGCATGGACAGTGAAGGATCTGCTTATTGCCCTCCTCTCCAGAAGAAAGGTGTTGCTGTTGCTACCTAGAATGGGTGGGGAACTGGTACAACCAAGGCAAAAAAATTGGGGAGAACTTACCCAGCTGTACATACTGCATCCATATTTCTGATCATCATATGTGATATATATATATATATATATATATTATAAAATGGGTAGGGAAATTTTTGTTGTTTCACAGGATGATGAGCATCACATGACCGTGCGTATATCAGAGCATGACCACACACCTGCACTTTTACCCCCTTCCAAAACAATTTTGACATTTTATAAGATAGATAAACCACTCTGAGTGTGTGTGGTCATGCTCTGATATACGCACGCCTTGGGTGGTTGACACACATCAAGGTGTGCGTATATCAGAGCTCGGTCGCACACCTCAGAGTGGTATATCTATTACATATATATATATATATATATATATATATTTATATTGGTATTTACTGTTTTTGGAGTATCTGCAGTTTTTGCTAAACAAAATTGTGGCTGAGATTTGGTGTACAAATTTCAGACAATGGATAATAAACATTCTGTGTGTTAATTATACATAATCAGAGGTTTCAGCTTATGATGCCTCTTTATTTCCATTTAGACAGTAAAAATACTTATTTTACCATATTTACCATTGTAACCCCCCTGTTACCCGGGGTTACTAGAATCCCAGTAAGACCTAGTGGTAGGCAGGGAAGGCAGCTTGTGAAACTCCAGTCAAATGGATTTCACACTGTCTCACTCTGTTCTCAGTCTCAGCTGAGACTGAGGGATGGCATGACCATAGAACTTTTGCAGCTGCATGAGCCACACTGGAGTGCTGCAGTTGGAAGTTAGGATAAAATGTTGGGGATTTTGAACAGAGTCTGTGTGCAGTCTTGGTGAGAGACAGCAGCACAGCAGTCTGTGTGCAGGCTCTCAGAGCTTTAAGCTCTGTTTTAGAGCTACTGTTAAGAAGGGGTGTTTCCACCTTAAGAGGGACACAGAAACTTATTGCTGAGGCGGTGGAGACCACTGTCACTGGTCCAAGGGCCCCTTCCCTGATGGGATGGGGGGAAAAGGTTTGCCTGTCTTCCAGGGGCAACCCTCCTGGTTCCGGCTAAGGGAAAAAGCTGCCTATTTCAAGTCATGCTGCAGCACCAGAAGCTCTGAGAGAGAAATTCCTGTGGAGGAATCACCTGTGGGACACCTGCAATCAAAGGGTGAGTTCGTTCTGGCAGAGGGCCAATGTTTTTTACCTGAACTGTTGGAATGTGGGGATTGGACTACTTAATCTGTAGGAGGTCTAGTGTAATAGACATTGCTGCTTAACTCAAGCAGGTTCAAGTCCAGCACGAAGAGTGAAGTAAAGTGGGGATTGGACTGCTTAATCAGTGCGGGGCCTAGAGCAATGAGCTATACCAAGTAAAAGTATGTTCAAGTCCAGCACAAAGGGGAAAGCATGACAAGTAGAGGAAATGTGACATACATTTAGCCTTAATCTACATTGACAAGCTTTACAGTAGGAGGTGTTTACTGTCCAGAGAAATGGCCGGTTATGAACTGTGGAAGCGAGAGGTGGGAGACTCCCCCATCAGTAGTAACCTAATTCACCTCTACGGATTTGCTCTGTGGCACCTTTACTTTCTCTCAGGTACTTGGCCAGTACCTGAGGAAAGTACCCAGACGAGGGATTAAAAGGAAGTTTCCCTGATAGAGCTGAGGTGCTCTTAGGTGGTTTAGGGAGCCACCAGAAAATGTTTCCATGACAAATGGAAGGTGTCTGAATGGCCGGCAAGGGAGCCAAGCCAGGGAAAACCCATATCAGTGTACTAGTTCCGGCTGTGTACCCAAAGCAGCGTGTGAGTCCGGGCTGGGTGCCCGGTGGGTTCAGAGCCTGAGGGCTAAATGTGTTGAGGAAGTGTTCATGATTCTTTTAATCTGCATTACCAGGAATGTAGCCCCGTGGGGGTCCATCTATGCTTTGTTTATTCTGTTTGGATGTGAATAAAAGCCACACTTTAGAATCCCATTCCTGGTATTGGACATTACAGTTATTGCTTCCTGTGTTTGGAGTTACTTGGGTGCTCCTGTTCAGAGTAGTCAAACCTAGCCTTTGTGCCGAGTAACCTATTCCTCCCTGAACCCAGTCCCCACCTGGTACTGCTGTCAGATTCAAACAGCATACAACCTGTCATTTGCAAAATGATGGGGGTGGGGGTTACAAAATGGAGGCACCGCTTTGGATTTGAAATTTAGAGAGGAAAGGTGCTTGGGCAAAGGGCTAGCGTTTTGGTTATCTGGCAGTGGGTAGCCCAAAAAGCTGAAGCAAGGTTAACTAATGTGTCACTCTGTGCTGTTGTCCATGTGCTGCTGTTAAATGCCAACTGTTTACCAAGGAGCAGAAAAGCCTGAGAGAGTATGCCCTTGTCCTGCATCAAAAATTATAGCATTTTGCCAGCTTTTAAAAACTGTTGTGACACAGAAAAGTGTGGAAGACTAGGGGTAGCAAAAGGAAAATTGTGCCCTGGATGTTGGAAATGCTTTCTAGTGAATGGAGAGACTTGCTGTGTTAATGGCCATGACAGATGGTTGAAATGGGCTCCTGCCGTGGAGTCAGTTCAAAAAAAAAAAAGTGTTTTTGCCTGCTCGACGATCGCTGTGAGGAGAACAGCACTCGTGAGGGAAAGAGGCTCATTTGCATGGCATCGTATGACTGGTGAGATTGCAATCAGTCCTGCCCCCAAGCCAGCTCTACAGCAACTGCCCAGCATTTGAGAGGGATTGTGAGTTGAGTGCGTGTACTGGCTTACCGGAAGAGCATCGCGGTGACTGAAAGCGCTGTAAAAGTTTAAAAAACAGACTTTTCCATCTAAATTCGGGCTCAACCCGCATCTCAATCGACTGGCTTGTGAGTGTGGCATTCAGAGGGACGATCAGCAAGACTGCCAACCCGCTTCTTTCCAGAGGCCTCCAAGACTGGCTGCAGGCCGTTTTCCATTGCAGCTAACAGCTAATGATAACAGTGAGTAACAGAAATAATTGCTCAAACAAGTGATTTTTGCCAAAAGCCAGCTTAATCTGTGTGCAGCAGTGTAGTCGTTTTGCAAACAAAGACTGTGTTAAGTTTTTACCAGCAAAAGCAAGCTTGTTAAGCCATCGACTGTGAGCATAGTTATGGGTTCAGCATCAGAATAAAGTTTCAAAGCCATGAGAGAGACTGTGAGTTGTATCAAGTTATGCAGCATGAGTTACAGACAATCCTGTGCTTGAAATACTGAGGCTTTGAGGGACTGTGAGCTAGAGCAATATTTTCAGCAAGTAAAAAGTCTGTGGTAAGTTATATAAATGTGCTAGGAAAAAGAACAGTGCAAGTGGGGGGTGAGATACTAACAACAAAAATGGAAAGGGACCTGGGGGTAGTCATATCAGATGACCTAAAGGTGGGAAAGCAATGTGAGAGGGCAGCAAGGAGGGCTGGGGGGATACTGGGATGCATAGGGAGAGGCATCACCAGTAGAAAACAGGAAGTTATTTTCCCTCTGTACAGACAGCTGGTCAGACCCCATCTGGAGTACTGCATGTTGTTCTGGAGACCCAATCTCCACAAAGACATAGACAGGATGGAAGCTGTCCAGAGGAGGGCAACTAAAATGGTGCAGGGTCTGCACCGGAAGACATATGAAGAGAGACTTAAGGAGCTTAATATGTATAGCCTCGAGGAAAGGAGGAGGGGGGACATGATAGAAACTTTCAAGTACCTCAAGGGAATCAACAAAGTCCAAGAGTGTAGCATCTTTCAAAAAAGGCGTAGGCAAGAACAAGGGGCACAATTTGAAGATAGAGGGAGCAGCTCAGAGGTAATTTAGAAGTATTTTTCACTGAGAAGGTTGTGGATGCATGGGCAGCCTTCCAGAGGAGGTTGTGGAGTCAAAAACAGTGGTGGAATTCAAGCATGCATGGGACAGTCATAAGGCAATTCTAGGGGTTGGGGGTAGGAAGAAGTAGGCTGCTGGTTAACTAGGATCTGCAGCTTATCCATTAGGTAGGGAAATGGGCAGACTGAGTGGGCCAAGCGGTCCTTATCTGCCATCAAATTCTATGTTTCTATGTTTCTAAGTTTGTGCAGTTTTGAGCAAAGTTATCAGTAGAGTGTGTAAATCGAATATGCAGTGGCTTGACCCAATTTCAGAATGTTGATGCACAGGAGTGCTGCCGCCGCCATTACAGGGTGGGGTAGTAATGTAAACACAGCAGCAGAGGAGCCATTTTAAAAGTGAAAGAAAGTGTTCAGTGATGTGGAACTTTCAATAACAGTGAGCGTTTGTTTGTTTTTCTCTGCAGTCATGGCCTCAGGACCAGCCCACTACCCGGATCATGCCCTGGCTGTGGTAGCAGCAGAAGTTAACAAGTTAAGGGACATTGAGAGGTGTTTCTATGGAGGACAACTGCCTCCTCATGTGGTGATTCCTGGATATCCAGTGCAAGTGTGCTTAATATGCTTAAATGCTGGAAGGGACATCTTCATGGTACCTAACTGTTCGGGGTGCTTAGAGAAATATGGCTTGTTTAAAGCACTCAAGATTCATTTGGCTCCCACATGGACAAAAGTTCAAGAATCTGCAGTTGGCAGCACACAGCACCAGGTGCAGCCTGTTGGAGAAGACCTCTCGGGGGAGTATGGCAGAACGCTAGAGGGTGCAGATTTACAGACAGAACAATGTGCTGATGTTCAGGTTCTGGATCACAGAGAGACAAATCAGGAAGAGCATCAGTAGACCCTTGGAGAGGGGGGCCTAGCCCAAGTCTCATAGGAGAAGACGAGATGAGGGAGACCTTTGAATGGGAGGTATCGACCTCCATGACCAGTGAAGAATGGATAGTCTCAGGAGTGAGGACGACGGCTCACTCCTTGGCACAGATTCTCAGTGAGGAAGAAGAAGAAGAGGGGTAACCTATGTGGCCTTGTGAAAAAGGAACTGGTACATAGCCTCAAGCTCTTGCCTCAGAGGAATGCATGGAAGAGAGTGGTGATGCCACTGCCCTGGCTGTGCAAGAAGAAGTCAGGGATCCATTCTTTGTCTTTTTGAGAATGCGTAGCTGGCAGAACCAGGACTGGCTGCCCCCAAGCCAGGCCAGCGGTCTCAGGTTGACCAAAGCTAGTAAAGAGGAGAGACTGGTTCGTAGGAAGGTGAATGAAATCTATGGGATGTCCTTTCCTACCTTTCCTCAGAGAGTCTGGGAGGAGATTGAGAACAGCAGGAAATCCTGGATTTGGGCCAAAGCAATGAAATGTGTGCATCCTGGTGCAAACAAGGCATGTCAGGAACAGAATGTTTCATGAAAAATACAGCCAGCGGAAAAGAGGCAGGACACTGTTAATGGACACTGTTGGAATAGTGGATGGAGAGGGACGTGAAACCTTTCGCAGTGTGAATTATGTGTGCCCATACGGGGTAATAATTCAAGTGCATGACCCATTGTGCTATTGGCCACAATGCAAAGACCTCCCTGCAAATGTGCCCATGCCTACTAAATGGAAAGCAGAGCAGTGGTAGTCAGTGCTGCCACTCCAGCCTTTGCAGTGCCTTTGTTGTTCCACCAGTATGGACGTCCAGGACTCAGGTTCCCCACATTCATCAGTTCTACAGTGTGTACTGACTTTCCAGAATCCACCGACTGGCCCACCAGATGACTTCAGATCCAGAGAGAACGCCAGCCCAGCTATATCCTGATTCATTGCCTGGTAACCGGATGACGTCAGACCAGCTGTTTTCCTTTTTGTTCCTGTTCCAAGGTCCCATCTCCAGAGATGACATCAACCCAGCAGTTTCCAGATGTGCCCTCCTGTCGTTCCCGGAAGATGTCCGCCCAGCTGTATCAGAAGAGTGCTGCCAGGGAGAGTCTTCGGCTGAGGACCAGGTCGGTGCCATTTTTTGTTCTACAAGGGACTGGTAAGTCCAAACTTTTCTATTCTTATGACACTGCAGTACACACCCTACACTAGTAGACTCCAGATGTGTGAACTGTCCTCAAAGACTCTCCCCTTTGGGACTTTGGCCTGCTAGAACTGTGCTTCACGGGGCTCCGGCCCAGAAGAGACTCTTTAATGGACTTGCCTTCAGGCACTGTGGTCACTAGAAGGGACTTTTAGGGCACTCCATCCCCCAAATGTGTATTGTAAATGATGTCATTGTTTTTTTTTACTGTTTTCTAATGTTTATACTGTTTTCTACCTTTCCTAAAAAAAAAAAGTATTTTGGGATTCTCCAGTGTTTTGATGGTAGGGGTTTAGATAGACTGTGTATGCAGATTATGAGTGTGTGTTGTCTTTCTTTTTCTTGCAGGTGTCCCTGAAGAAGATAGAAGAGAAGACAAGAAGAGGAGGAGTGACTCATTGGAGTTACTCACTAGTACTTTAGTGTGTAGTATTTTAAAGTACTGTTGTTGTTGTTGTTGTTACTGTGTGTAACCCTTTTCTTCCACAGGTATGGTTGTGGGGAAATGTGGGAGTAATGCATATGGTTGGTATTAGCTCCTGGTGTGTGGCTGCATGGTGCCCAAGGTTGGGGAGGTCCCCTGTTTGTTTTGTTTTGGGATTTGAGTTAGAGGCAGACAGGTTTTCCCTAGAGGGCTGGGGGGATAGACAGGCTGTGGTCCTGAACAGCTGTAGGGACTGCAGTGCTGATCTATTAGGGCTATGCTCTGGACAGTTCTACCAGACCCACTAGGTACCCATAGTTAGTGGGTAGAGTAGAGGCTGATATGTCAGCCAAAGGCCTCTAGGCCTTTAGCGTTGCCTGCCTGTGCTAGCACATGGTAGGAGGGGGCCTGATCACCCCCCCTCCGCAGGTAGCACATAGGGTGAGATGGCCTAAGCCGGGTAAATAATGACTGTTGACCGTCATTTTCCTGGCCCAGTGTGAGTGTAACCCCCCTCGTTACCCGGGGTTACTAGAATCCCAGTAATACCTAGTAGTAGGCAGGGAAGACAACTTGTGAAACTCCAGTTAAATGGATTTCACACTGTCTCACTCTGTTCTCAGTCTCAGCTGAGACTGAGGGATGACATCACCATAGAACTCTCGCAGCTGCGTGAGCCACACTGGAGTGCTGCAGTTGGATGTTAGGATAGAATGTTGGGGATTTTGAACAGAGTCTGTGTGTAGTCTTGATAAGAGACAACAGCACAGCAGTCTGTGTGCATGCTGTCAAAGCTTTAAGCTCTGTTTTAGAGCTACTGTTAAGAAGGTGTGCATTTCCACCATAAGAGGGACACAGAAACTTATTGCTGAGGTGGCGTAGACTGCTGTCACTGGTTCAAGTGCCCCTTCCCTGATGGGATGGGGGGAAAAGGTTTGCCTGTCTTCCAGGGGCAACCCTCCTGGTTCCGGCTAAGGGAAGAAGCTGCCTATTTCAAGTTGTGCTGTGGCACCAGAAGCTCTGAGAGAGAAATTCCTGTGGAGGAATTGCCTGTGGGACACCTGCAACCAAAGGCTGAGTTCATTCTGACAGAGGGCCAATGTTTTTTACCTGAACTGTTGGAATGTGGGGATTGCACTACTTAATCTGTAGGAGGTCTAGTGTAATAGACATTGCCGCTTAACTCAAGTAGGTTCAAGTCCAGCACAAAGAGTGAAGTAAAGTGGGGATTGGACTGCTTAATCAGTGGGGGGCCTAGAGCAATGGGCTATGACAAGTAAAAGTATGTTCAAGTCCAGCACAAAGGGAAAGCAAGACAAGTAGAGGAAATGTGACATACATTTAGCCTTAATCTACATTGCCAAGCTTTACAGTAGGAGATGTTTACTGTCCAGAGAAATGGCCAGGTATGAATTGTGGAAGCGAGAGGTGGGAGACCCCCCCCATCAGTAGTAACCTAATTCACCTCTGCGGATTTGCTTTGTGGCACCTTTACTTTCTCTCAGGTACTTGGCCAGTGCCTGAGGAAAGTACCTAGATGTGGGATTGAAAGGAAGTTTCTCTGATAGAGCTGAGGTGCTCTTAGGTGGTTTAGGGAGCCTCCAGAAAATGTTTCCATGACATATGGAAGGTGTCCGAATGGTCAGCAAGGGAGCCGAGCCAGGGAAAATCCAGATCAGTGTACAAGTTCGGGCTGTATACCCAAAGCAGCATGCAAGTCCAGGCAGTGTGCCCGCTAGGTTCAGAGCCTGAAGGCTAAAAGTGTTGAGGAAGTGTTCTTGATTCTTTTAATCTGCATTACCAGGAATGTAGCCTTGTGGGGGTCCATCTATGCTTTGTTTATTCTGTTTAGATGTGAATAAAAGCCACACTTTAGAATCCCATTCCTGGTATTGGACATTACAGTTATTGCTTACTGTGTTCGGAGTTACTTGGGTGCCCCTGTGCAGAGGAGCCTAGCCTAGCCTTTGTGCCAAGAAACCTATTCCTCCCCGAACCCAATCCCCACCTAGTACTGCTGTCAGATTCAAACATCATACCACCTGTCATTTGCAAAATGTTGGGGGTAGGGGTTACACCATTAAAAAGAAAAATGTTTGGGAACATGTGTGACATCAAAATTCCCAAAAACCTCAGGTGTAATTTTGTGGAGCAAAAACCGCAGTTGAGACCTGATTTTCTTATTCTAAGAACAAGGTGTTCTGCTTTGTTCATTTCTGCATTCATGTATCACCTGCACTACTTTCCCTTGTAACCCCCATGGGGTACACCTAGAAAAAAGCCTTGGCTCAGTGTGCCTTTCCTGTTCACCAGATTTTGAATCAACCATTTTTAGTCAACAATCAAAAGCATAAAGATGACAAAATATTTTAACCTCCTCAAGATATTTCCCTTTGTATAAAAACACTTAGAAGTGTGATATTGGTATATGTAATTTAACCCCAGGTTGCTCCTGAAAAAAGGACCAGTGGCCCCAGTGGGTTTACCCGGTCATCAAAATCTAAATAAAAAAAAATAAATGTCTCAATTCAGGTACTGGATAGTCTGTGTTAAGGTTGGCCAGAATGGCTTTGCATTCCAGGCAGTGCTTTCTTCTACTGCAGACTAAGCTGAATGCTTAAGGCCTGCAGGCTGTTCAGGCTGTCTTCTCTCTCTCTGTGCTATGCTCTCTCAACCCCAAGGCAATGCAGTCTATTATTTCCTGTCACAGAGCAAGTGACCTTAGAACCCTTGCCTTTAATGCCTTCCTACTGGAGAGAAAGCTGCAGGTGGAAGAACGTTCATATCTTAGCTAGGCTGACCTTTGCTGGCAGTGTTCGCATGAATAACTTATGCCACCATGACATCACGAACTGCCACACTGACACTGATGACATGATGAGCTATAGACTGAATCCTGATCTGTCCTCCACTGATAAGATGGAATATTTGCCCAGTTCACATTTCACTGTGCTGGGTTGTTCAACTATTTATAAGATGAATAGAAATTTCCACTACTTCAGCCGATACACCTGGCTTTACCTAGCAACTGATCAAACAAAGCCCAGCAAAGGCAGCTGGGAGTCTGTGTCTATACTGTACATCTGATGGGGCATCTGGGTTAAGGAAACTGGCATCATGGAAACAAGGCCAAGGAAGTGAGTGGATTTACTTACAACTATGTGGTCTCAGTATCATCATGACACAGTTGTGTTTAAAGATAACCCTATCTCTCTAGAACAAAACAAATAGTTTGAAGAGGCTTAACTTTGATGGCTAGCTAAAGTAAAGCTGCTAGAACATAAGCAGTCACCGTATTTTTTTTTAATTTAATTTATGTAACATTTTTTACACCAGGAATTGCCTTATTCAGGCAAATGTTTTCCTTTTATCAGGATCCTGGGGGGGGTGATAAACAGCATCACATTATCAAACAGCCTGCATATCTGACATGTACAAAACATAAAGAAAAGAAGTAAATAGCTTACTGCATGCAGGGACAATCTATGTTAAATGATCAAGAATTTGTACTCTGAGGGCAGCAATTTTTATTGATGGCATCAGTACCTGATGAAAGCTTCTTGAGATATACTGCCAAGACCTTACAAACTGCATCCACCTTTTTGGTTTGCAAAACAAGATTTGGGGTCTTATTCTCATGATCAGACCATGTGAGTTTTAGTTGGAATTGGGGTATGTCTAAAGCACTATTGCCTGAATAAGCCTTGTTGCATTTGTAAACATAATTAAATCAAGTGTGCAACTCAGTGATGGAGCTTGATGGAGTTCATGGTAAATAATATTAGGTGCAGAAGGAGTGGTACTTCACAACTGCTCAAATATATCTTCCTGATCCTGAATATTGTTAACTCTCACTACAGTACTGAATTCTGGGTACCATTATATTTTGCTCATTTAAAAGAAAAAAGTAATAAATACCAATATTTGAAAAGCATGATATTCAAAACATTTGCATGTGTAATTTGGTGGCTCCAGCAAATTTTAGAACACTTTTTCAGATCCAGGATTTTATACATAGTCCTGTGGTAATAATGAATGGGGATGGATTAAGAGGTGTTGGGCTGTCAGCAAACAGGCAGAAAACTTCTGCATCTATCATCTTGTACTGAACATGATAACTCTTGGTAGAGGGCCACAATCAAATTCAGTTTAGTTGTGTTGGAAAGTATGCCATTATGCCGAACTGGTTCTATGCCACTTAAGGAAGCACCAAGTTTTCCCATCAGTGAAAATGCCAACCTCCCTCACAGCGATGGCACAATACAGACACAAGTATTGTTCCACCTCTTGACTCGTTGTTTTCTGTGGGGGGCTCTGCCTCCCGCACCCACCAGACTCTTAAGATTCCAACTACGGATCAGAGTTAGTCCGGAGAGGAGGCGGAACACTGGGGGAAGGTGAAACAAGGAAAATGGACCATTACCACGAATGTCGCCGTAATGGTCCTAATCCTTGTTTTGCCATTGGGGGGTGTCGACGAAAAGGGGTGATACGGCCACGTAAATGTCAATGAAGACTCCTGCTGCAGCAAGATCTTTAGTAATGCTAGATCCACCACTAATGCCTGACCAGAATTTTTAGGGACCTCACTCAATTGTCCTGCAGTTAAGCATTTGAATTCTTAACAGAATTCAACAAAGTCTGTGACAAATTTGCCCCTCTAAAAATAAAAAAGGTAAAAGGTACTCCCACAGAATGGATCTCTGCAGAACTCCTGTCTCTAATGAAAGAGAGGGATAATCTGTTGGCCCTGGCCAAATAATCAGGGTCCCCAGTATACCTCCAAGCATACAGGGAAGTCCATAACAAATGCACCAAAAGGATTGGCACAGGATCATAATGTCACTGTCACAACTGCGCATATCAAGAATGCTGCACGCAAATCAGTGTGCAGCAAAATAATGTTGGTACAACACGCTGACCACCACAAAAAAAGTGCACACCAGAGAAACATCTTTGTTTTTGTGGAGACTCTGCCACTGCACCCCCCAATGTGAGGGACTTCACCACCCACAACCCTCTCCCCCCAGACTAATTATAATCAACTCTGGAGGGTCATGGACTTCAGGGGAAAACCAATCAGACTGGGGGAACAATTTTTTTTTTGCACAAAAAAAAGTCACATCACAGTGAGACCTGGGGAGGACCAAACCACAGCCCCAGGTCCCCGACACCACCAGAGGCAGGTGCTCTAGCCACTCCACCACAGGAGCAGCTCAGCCAGGCACCACTCTGGCTGTGTCCTTCACCTTCCTTAATGGCAGCCAACAGTGACGGAGGTAGCAGTTCTTACCGCATGCTGAAACAACCCCTGTCACTGTAGAACCATTTGTGTTGTGTTTTTTAGAGCGTGGTATTTAATGCATGGTTTTGTCCACGCTATATTGACCCGGTACCAGGAGGATCAAATCTGAATACTGCAAGGTCCAATGAACCTAAAATTGAAGTAATGGCAAAAGGTTTTGGAAAAGTGTTTCTGAGCTCCTTGGTATGGAAGAAAAAAAGTCACCTAAATGCTCAGAATAGATGGGAAGCAGATATGTGACCCAAAGAAGATCACCAACTGTTTCAATATAGCCTTCACAGACTTAAGCTCTTACATCCCAGCTGCCCCTGCTAAACAGCCCCGTCATGGTTCTGGCATTGATATGAACCAGCTAGTAGACCAGGACCCAGGTGGCCCTAAATTTTATTTCAGACCCATCTCAGTAAGGGATGCCCTTAAATACATAAAATAGGTTCTAGGCAAAACCAGGGTGGGAGGAGGGGGGTGATAATCAACATGAAGCTACTAGCTATTGCCCTGGAGGAATTTTCCTACCCCATAACTCAAATGTTCAATGTTTCCCTGTGGTATTCTCAGTTCCCTGTGAAATGGAAATCTACTCAAGTCACACCAGTATTCAAGAGCGGGGATCACTGCTGAATGTCAAACTACAGAAAAATCTCAATCCTCTCCTCTTTGTCTAAGGCCCTTGGGAGAATTGTGTCTGATCAACTTATCACCTACTTGGAAACTAACAATATCCAGTGTGCCCAGCAGCATAGATTTAGGAAGCAGCACAATACCAATACTGCGCTGACTTAGTTTACCAACTAGATTCATACAGCACTTGACAGCAGTGACAAGGTTGGGGCCACCTACAGTATATTGATCTGACAATGGCATCTAATCTTGTAAACCACAAGCTACTGCTTAGCAAGCTTCATAGCTTAGGTCTGTCACTGGACACTGTAGCCTGGCTCAGTTCCAAGTGATATCGGTAACTTTTTAACAGTGTTGAACATTACAGCGAGTACACCGAAAACTGCAACGGCAACTTGCACAACAGTGAGGACAAAAACAGCAAGGATTGGCCCCATCTCAAACACTGAACACTTACAACATGTTTTTTTATGTGAGGGGCTATGCCCTATGCACCCCCCATGTGGGGGGGATTTGCACCCCTGCACCCCCCCCTCATTATTAATGTAATCAACTCCAAGGGGAGGTCTGACACAGGGGAAAAAGGAAACCATCAGGTGGGGGCATCTCGCCAAATGCAAAACATGGTTCTCACATGCTGCAAGCATAAAAAATACACCAAAAGTACTTGCAGGCCCAAGCTGCAAACCCAGAGCCTTCTGCACTAGTTGTATACACCCTACCACTGCGTTACATGGCCAGCTTGAATTTGTCCCACCAATCTGACTCCCATATCATGTTACCAACCTCCCACCATCCCACACTTTCCCTATTCCTACATTGGCTATTCTTGTTATGGACCCTCGCTATTGCTCCGCTAGCTATACTTTCATACTCACTTTTATTACGGGCAGTCAAAAAGAGTCGCTCATATTGAGTCACTCAATTTGACTCACACAGATCACTGGATACCACCTGGTTCCAGAGCTACCTGTCTAACCACTCACAGTGAGTGAAGATAGAGGGGCTCATCCTTAGACAACAGGAATGTTTACTTTGGAGTGCCCCAAAGCTCTGTTCTAGGCCCCCTCCTTTTTGGCTTTTTTATCAACCAACTGCCAAAGGTCGGCCAGTCCCATAAGCTACTATTGTGTGCTGATGATGCAGTAATATATTCTAACAGTTCTGTCATTGGTTGATTAACTCCTGACCTTCAGCGCAATTTCAGATCTGCTGAAGACTGATTTTCTGATAAGAAATTAGGTCCTCAGCTACAAGAAAACTAAAACAATGCTCTTCCCCTGCCCACAACTTAAAAAAAAGTGCCCTCTCAACACCTGTAATGCCAAGGGCCCAAAACCAGAGCAGGTGAAAGTGTTCAAATATCTTGGGATAATACTTGATGATGTACTATAATTCACCTCTCATGTGGACAGCTTGGAACTGACAGTTAACAGGAGTATGGGGGCACTCGTGTAAGAACCACACTAACCTCACGGTGGAAGCCAGACATATGTGTGTGTCCAGTTCTATATTGTCACTAATAGATTACGGCCTCGCCATTTACTCAGCTGCAAGTGACTCTGTGTTAAACAGAATTCTTGTGATATGTAACAAGGCCTGTTGATTTGAGCTTGGGGCTAAAAATGTTCCCAGACCTGCTCTTTGTACACACAAACTGGCTCCTACTAGCAAGCAGAATAAAGTATCAAACCTGCCTGCTAGCAAAAGAGTCACTGTTCTAACCACCCCCCCCACACACACACACACATATGTTAAGAAACTGCTTCCACTATGTTGCTAACCAATGAAACACCAGGAGCATGTCCAGGAATGCAGTAGAGCTGCCCTTACAGAAAACAAAATTGGGTAAATGCTCCTTGGCAGTAAGGTTGCTGGTTGGCTAAATGAACTGTCAGACTCACTGTTTAATCTCCCTAATCCTGCATATTTCAAAAGATCTTTGCAGTCATC